>SJYO01021811.1:795812-1459537 GCA_006410555.1 Capra ibex | reverse complement strand
GACCGAACCTCTTAAAACTCGTAATGAAATGATCGTACACTCTACTCACGTTAACACGTCATCAAACTTGTAAGAAACCATAACGGAAAGAAACCTTAACCTTACTTTTGACTGGAAAAGGTCAGGACACCGGTGACGACTCAAAAGGTTTAAACGACCGTATAACTCACGTCGTGAAAGTGTCGTAGTAGAAAGTCCTAAACTTTGTCGAGTTGACCTTAAGGTAGTGGAGGTGATCGAAACAAACATCACTACGAAAGATTCCGGGTGAACTGAAGTGTAAGGTCCTACAGACCGAGATCTAATCACTAGTGTAGTAGTACTAATAGAACCAGCACTTCTAGAAAAAACATGTCAAGAAGGTATATAAGAACGGTGGAGAAGAATTATAGAAGACGAAGACAATCCAGGGATGATAAAGACAGGAAATAGCTCGGGTAGAAACGTACTTTACAAAGGAAACATAGAGATTAAAAGAATTTCTCTAGAGATCAGAAAGGGTAATACAACAAAAGGAGATAAAGAAACGTAACTAGCGACTCCTTCCGAAAGAATAGAGAAGAACGATAAGAAACCTTGAGACGTAAGTCTACGAATATAGAAAGAAAAAGAGGAAACGAAAAGTGGAGAGAAGAAAAGTGTCGATAAACATTCCGGAGGGTTCTGTCGGTAAAACGAAAAAACGTAAAGAAAAGGTACCCCTACCAGAACTAGGGACAGAGGACATGTTACAGTACTTGGAGTAAGGTATCAAGTAGTCCGTGAGATAGATAGTCTAGATCCGGGACTTTATATAAAGAGTGAAGGTGACATATTAGTATTCCCTAAACTAAATCCAGTATGGACTTACCAGATCACCAAAAGGGATGAAGGAAGTTAAATTTAGACTTAAACCGTTATTCCTCAAGTACTAGACTCGGTGTCAGTCGAGGACCAGAACAAAAACAACTGACATATCTCGAAGAGGTAGAAACCGACGTTTCTTATATTAGTTAGACGAAAGCCACAACTGGTAGACCACTACAGGTACACATCTCAGAAGAGAACACAACAACTTTCTCCCACAAACGATACTGGTCACGCAAGAGAACCGCTTTGAGATAATCAGAAACGGGACGAAGTAAGACATAAGGTTCCGGTTTAAACGGACAATGAGGTCCACAAAGAACTGAAGGATGAAAACGTACGGTCAGGGGACATTACTTTTCCTGCAGAAAAAACCCACAATCAAGATTTTCCAGAACATCCAGAAGTATCTTGGCAAGTTGAAGTCGAAGAAGTCGCAATAACCAACCCCGTATCTGAACCTATTGACACTATAACTTACCAAACGGAACCTCTGCTTGTCTCTAGTAAGACAGCAAAAACTCTAACGTAGGTTCATGACGTAAAGCCTGAGAAAACAACTGGTACTACCGATGAGGTAAAGAAGACTCCCCAAGGACGGGTGTCATCATCTATATTACCAGTAGACTCAATTTAAGTCGGTAAGGTCAGTAAAATCAAGTGACTAAGGATCTTACAGCTGCAAGTGAGAACGGTAGAGAACAAACTGGTGAAGGTTAGACGGAACTAAGTACCTGGACTGTAAGGTCCAAGGATACGTTATAACGAGAAATGTCGTAGTCTAGAACGAAGATAGTGGTCAGTGTAGGTGTCGACCCATAACAAAAACGAAACCGAGGTAGGAAAGTAAGAAAGACCTCAATAAAGAGGTGACTAGAGGTCATCGTATAACCCGTGGCTGACTGGACCCCTCAAGGAGAAAGCCATAGGATAGCAAAACGGAAAAGTATCACAAGTACCCCAAGAGTTCCGTTCTTATGACTTCACCGAACGGTAAGGGAACAGGTCACCTGGTGTAAGACAGTCTGGAGAGGTGGTGCTGGGCAGGTAGAACCCAACGGGGCGCCCGTACCGAATCAAAGTAACTCAATCTGTTCCGACACCAGGATCACACTAATCTAACTGATCAAAAGACACTCATACCAAAGTCACACAGACGGGAGACTACGGGAGAACGTTGTGGATGGTAGAATGAACCAAAAGAGAATGGAACCCTCACCCCATAGAGAAGTGCCGACGAGGTCGTTTCTTTCGTGTCGATGACGAGGAATGGAACCTGCTCCCCATAGAGGAATGGCGGCGGCAAGGACTGGAAGTTACACCCTATCGAGGAGATCCGGGAGGACACGGACGAGTCGGTGGTGAGGAGGCCAACGAGGAGGCGGCGACCGGGACCGGAACCCACACCCACCGAGGAGGGGTGGCGGGGACTGGCCTGTACCACAATACACGAGTCAGCACAGGTTGTGATACCTGACATCGGATGGTCCGAGGAGACAAGTACCCTAAAGAGTCCGTTCTTATAACGTGACCCAACGGTAAAGGATGAGGTCCCCTAGAAGAGTTGGGTCCCTGATTTGGACGTAGAGGACATAACCGTCCGTCTACGAAATGGTGACTCGGTGGACCCTTCGGGGTACAATCAGAATAGAAAATAGAGTATCGTATCTGGTAGAATCAGATACGATACTCTATTTTACTGATCCTACTCTGATCAGTGCTCTTTCTGGGTTGATATACTAATTCATTTTTCGACCCTGAAACTCGGTCACGTTAGAGGTCTTTTCTCTCTCCCCGACTTGTAACTTAAATTAGTGTTCCGATTACAAAGTCAGTTAGTACGAGTGTATTTCTTTGGTGCCACTTCTAAGATCTGTAATTTAGGGTCAACTCGAAGGACCAACCACTTATATGACTAAACGGTTCTCCCACTCTGTGGGACTAAGATGTTCCTCTTCAATACCTTCACGACCCAAGTCTAGGGAGGGTCTGATACAGAAAACACAAAGAAGTAAACCGACCAAGACTTAACATAGGAAGTATTGTTTGACAGTAACGTTCATATCTCGAAAGAGTTTAAAATGCTCAGTATGATTACTTAATGACTTAGACTCTCAAGTACCCTTGGGAAGTATAAACATTGATCAACCAGTCTTTACGTCTACCGACCTCCTGGGGTGAACGTCGACAATAGATTTCGGTGCTCATCAGAAAACCTCTAGTACTGGAAATTCGACACCTAAGACTGGTATTACGGTTTATTAATCGTAATCTTAACTTGACATAACTTCGTGTGGTCAACCACAGTCTTCTGTTCTCGTCAGATCCATATTTCCCACTCCCTATTCTTGTAGAGAACACACGACGACGACGACGATTCAGCGAAGTCAACACAGGCTGAGACACGCTGGGGTACCTGACGTCGGGTGGTCCGAGGAGGTAGGTACCCTAAACGGTCCGTTCTCATGACCTCACCCCACGGTAACGGAAGAGACGTAGAGAACATATGTGTCGTTGTTTTAGTATGACGTTCCCTTTTCCGTATGACCCTATTCTCCTTAAATACCGGTGATTTGACGTCTAGAAATGAATTTTCTTACAAACAAAATAAAATAGGTCGTGAAGATCTACAAAATATCCTCCTAAAAAGGTCAATAGTCAAGTGTCATAATGGTTTCTTTCTTAGATAGAAATAGTTAATGACATATCAGAGTTCACACCATCTCCGATTGTTCCTTTCCGACTTTTCTTTGTGGGACGGCCATCGGGTCTTTCTGAGTGAACTCTTTTTAGTTCTCTTATCAATCTCTTCTACTACCCTATCATTCATGTCAATTTACATACTTTTCTCACTTAATAGATCCTCCGACCCTACCTCACAACTGAAACTCGATTTTTTTTTCATCTTTTATATCTTCTATATATCGGTTTTGTTTTTCTGACATTTTATAAGTTCCGGTATTTATATGAAAGACCTTTCTTTTAAGGATGTTCTTTCTATGAAGAGATAAGTCGGTTTTTCTTTTTTCTCTCTCTCTTTACTAAGCTTTATGACAGAAAAACCTGAAGGGAGCACCAGGTCCCCAATTAGGTGGACGGTTATGTTCCCTGTGACCAACGACGTCCTGTTGATTCGGACACACGACGTTGTCGACTTCGGTGTACGACGTTAATGACTTCGGGTGTGCGAGATCTAGGACACCAGATGTTCTCTTCGGTGACGTTCCTCTTCGGGAGTGTGGTGATCTCTCGTCGGGGACGAGTGACGTTGATCTCTTTCGGTAATACGTGCCGTTACGTCTAGGTCGTATCGGTTTTTATTTACTTATTAATTCAAAATTTTTAGACACCCTATCCGGACTCTGTAACGGGTCTCCACCCCTTCCCACTTTTAGTGTCGTACGACCGTTCCTCACTACTCTTTTTATTTTGATAATAGACGACATGTAGTGACTCAAATCGGGTAAACTATTTGACTAATTTATTTGTTACTAAAAAAATTTTATGACAGAAAAAATGTTTGTCTTTATTTTTAAGTGACTTCTGACTATAAGAAGTTAAATTTCAGTGTATGTGTGTCAGTCAATTAGATATTGTACTTCACTTCACTTCACTCGAGCGAGTCAAAACAGGCTGAGACGATGGGGTACCTGACATCGGGTGGTCCGAGAAGGTAGGTACCCTAAGAGGTCCGTTCCTATGACCTCACCCAACCGTAAAGGAAGAGGTCCCCTTGGGCCCAGAGGGCGTAACGTACGTCCGCGAAATGGGAGACTCGTTGGCCCCTTCGGGGGTTTCTTTCGTTCTTATATGTCACCTCTTTTCTGTTAGTGAAGTTATTCACCCTTTTGACCTGTCGACCCTTTTGACCTGTCGATGCACATTTTCTTACTCTAATCCTGTAAATGAGTGTGGTATTTGTTTTTTAACATATTTGGGTTTTACCTAATTTCTGGATTTACATTTTGGGCTTCGGTATCTTGACGATCTCTTTTTGTATCCGTCTTGAGAGACACTGTATTTAACCTCGTTATAAAAAAAACCTAGACAGAGAATTCCGTTTTCTTTATTTTCATTTTTATTTGTTTACCGTGGATTAATTTCCGAAAACGTGTCGTTTCCTTCAGTAGTTGTTTTACTTTTCTGTTGGATACCCTTACCCTCTTTTATAAACGTTTACTATTGGTTGTTCCCCAATTATAGGTTTTATATATTTGTCGAACATGTCGACTTTTATTTTTTCTTTGTTAGGTTACTTTTTTTCAGAAAACGTGTCGTTTCCTTTAGTAGTTGTTTAACTTTTCTGTTGGATACCCTTACCCTCTTTTATAAACGTTTACCATATTGGTTGTTCCCCAATTATAGGTTTTATATATTTGTCGAGTATGTCGACTTTCAGTTTTTCTTTGTTAGGTCACTTTTTTTACCCGTCTTCCAAACCTATCTGGAAAAAAGTTTCTTCTGTATGTCTATCGATTGTCCGTGTACTCTTCTTCGAGTCGTGACGATTAATAATTTCTTTACGTTTAGTTTTGTTGTTCTATAGTGGAGTATGGAAGTCTCACCGATAGTAGTTTTTCAAATGTTTATTATTTTCAACCGTTCCCACACCTCTTTTCCCTTGCGAACATGTGACAACCACCCTTACACTTAACTATATCGGTGACACCTTTTGTCATACCTCCAAGGAGTTCTTTGATTTTACCTTGGTCGTATACTAGGTCGTTAAAGTGAGGTTGCACACACCCTTTTTTACTTTTGTAATTAAACTTTTCTATGTATCTGGGGTCACAAGTGTCGTCATGATAAATAATTGTGCTATTGGTTCTATACCTTCGTTGGGTTCATAGGTAATTGTCTGTTTACCTAATTTTTTTTCTACTCCAAATATACATATTACCTTACAATCGGTATTTTATCTGACTTTAAGACAATGAATGTCGTTACATCTACCCGGAACTCTTATAATAAGAATCACTTTAATCAGTCTCTTTCTGTTTATAACATACCATAGTGAATACACCTCAGATTTTTTTATTTGTTTACATGAATCGTTTTGTATGTATCTTTTGTTTGATGACCAAAGGTCACTCCCCGGGTTCCTTCTTCCCGTTCTATCCCCATACCCTTATTCTCTGTGTTTGATAAATTAAGATATATATTTTACCTATTCGTTGTTCCTATATAACATATTGTGTCTATTAATATCAGTAATGGAACATCATTGAAATTCACCTCATATTAGACATTTTCATGACTTAGTAATACTACATTTAGACTTTGATTATATAACTTTTAGTTAATTTTAAGTTAAATTTTTTATTTAGTTCCGTTTCTATATCAGGATTTTAACCTCATTGAGGTCATAAAACCAGTAGACTACACTTGTCGACTGAGTAACCTTTTCAGGGACTACGACCCTTTCTAACTCCCGTCTTCCTCTTCTCCCGTAGTCTCCTACTCTACCGACCTGTCGTAGTGGTTACGTTACTTGTACTTGAATCTGTTTGAGGCCCTCTACCACTCCCTGTCCCTCCGGACCTCATGTCGTCAGGTACCCCAGTGTTTCTCAGTCTGTGCTGACCCGCTGACTTGTTGTCGTTAGATCAATACGTTAAAAAAAAGGATAACAGTCAACAAAACAAGAAAAAAGTAAATCAAAATCCGTCGTGTCGTGCACCCTAGGATCAAGGGGTCGGTCCCTACCTAGGATACGGGGGTACGTTACCTCCACGTCTCAGAATTGGTGACCTGAAGGTCCCTTCAAGGAAGGACAACAAACAATCGAAAATTTTTTAAATAAAGTGGAGGTGTCACCCAAAGTCGTTACAGTATATTTGAAAATGTTAACAACAGTTTAAGGACTTCGTGGGTAGTCCAAAGAAAGCACATACATCACGTTCTAGCGTCTCGTAGACTTCTAAGGAACAAGTCACTGTTTGGAAATTTTGAAACGTAACAGTTGTAAGTAGTTGTCAAACGTCTCCCTCACAAGGTCCTTCGGTAAGGATGTGACTCTGTTAACCGTTTTTCAATTGACATGTATTTTCACTAACGTTTGGTGTATTTGCATAAAACGATTTAGGTTCAATGAAAAAAAAACAAACAAACCAAACCAAACCGAAACAAAAGTAAAACAAAAGAATGACGCAGTACGTTGAACACACTAGAATCAAGGGGTGAACCCCTACCTTGAGTCCGGGAGGTGTTACTTTCGTGTCTCAGGATTGGTGGCTTGGAGGTCCCTTACGGGGTAACGATTTGGGTTTAATTTACATGGTTTAGGTTGAAGGGGAGTCGGTCTATGGGGTCTTACGGATTCCTGTGAGGTCACAGAGAGTCTTTTCACCATACCTTCCCATCAGTGTCACCTATCTCCGTTAACAGATTTAGATAACACCAATTTTTGACGTTTAAAACGTTTGAGACTACTGACACACTGAAGTGATCCCAGGAAGGGTCGTCCATGACTTTAAATTTGAAGTAATCAAAGTATCATTTAGGTATAGATGCATGGAAAGACTCAACAACTGTCGTCATTTGTTCTATAACCCCCACTTTTGATATTTATTGATGTGTATCCATTTTATTACTGTTATTACATAATCGAAGTCAAGTCAAGTCAAGTAAAGTCAGCGAGTCAGGACAGACTGAGACGCTGGGGTACTTAGTGTCGTACGGTCCGGAGGGACAGGTAGTGGTTGAGGGTCTCAAGTGAGTCTGAGTACCGGTAACTCAGTCACTACGGTAGGTCGGTAGAGTAGGAGACAACAGGGGAAGAGGAGGACGGGGGTTAGGGAGGGTCGTAGTCTCAGAAAAGGTTACTCAGTTGAGAAGTGTACTCCACCGGTTTCATGACCTCAAAGTCGAAATCGTAGTAAGGAAGGTTTCTTGTGGGTCCTGACTAGAGGAAATCTTACCTGACCAACCTAGAGGAACGTCGGGTTCCCTGGGAGTTCTCAGAAGAGGTTGTGGTGTCAAGTTTTCGAATTGGAGTCAGATTCGAAACAGGTGGTATAAATACAGACCGCTATGGATCATCTGACTACCCTTCTCGACTTTCTTAGGATAAACGGTCTTTCGTCCTCAAAGACCACTTTTTTAAATAGGATTCACTTTTCGGTCCTAACTGTATAAACCAAGTCATTGTTTCGAGAACCACCGATGTCATTCTCCACTAATAACAGATCGGTACTCGGGGTACAGAGTAAGGAAACACCCTCAGTCAACTCCCCACGTAGTACTTATTCATAATTTCATAGATAAAGTGACTTTATTGGAACGTTCAGTAACTCGGTTCCTTTAAAACAATCTTTTGCATGGTTTTGAAGTCAGGTCTTGAGTTTTAAAAATTTAAGTCTCGTTATCGGAGTGTATAATTTTGTCCAGTCAACTGGCTTATTATTTTATAGAAATTAAGACGGATACGTCAAAGTGTAGGTTCATGTTATTCTTCGATCAAAAATTTATTAAAAATATATTAAAATAAATAAATATAAACCGAACGACTTAGAATTAACGACGTACCCGAAAAGAGATCAACACCGCTCGGTCCCGATGAGATCGACACTACCCTCCCGAAGAGTAAAGACACCGAAGAGAATAACTCCGAGATTCCCCAAGAGTTCCGTTACCGTGGGGTGAGGTCATGAGAACGGACCTTTTAGGGTACCTGCCTCCTCGGCCCATCCGACGTCAAGTACCCCAGTGCTTCTCAGTCTGTGCTGACTGGCTGAAGTGAAAATGCGTAACCTCTTCCTTTACCGTTGGGTGAGGTTATAAGAACGGATCTCTTAGAGTCCCTACCCCCTCGGACCACCCGACGGCGGATACCCCAGCGTGTTCTCAGCCTGTGCTGACTTCGTTGAATCGTCAACGAATCAACACCGAGTGCCGGAATTGACAATGTCCCGTACACCCTAGAAGGGCCTAGGTCCTACCTTGGGTACAGAGGACGTAACCGTCCATCTAAGAAATACTGACTCAGTGGTCCCTTCGGATCCTCCGATAAATAAATGTACATAAAATATAACAATACGTAGTGACTTCGTTACTGTGAAAATACTTTTGAAAAAAAAAAAAACCAGTCAAACATTGTGAGAGGGTAAAGAGGACCCAGAATACAGTTCTGTTAGGTAAAGTCTCACCTACACTAACCTATTTATGACCTTTTTCCTTTCTTCTCTCGTTGACTAAGACATAAAATTTTTTTTTAAATTATTATAACATTTGTAGACTAAGACGATGTAACAACTAGAATTAAAGAGGACACAGACCTTACCACAGTCTATGTTATCACTCTTTTCAAAATATGAAACAACACAGGACATTTCACAGAGGACGACGAGGAGATGAAGACAAGTAGTGAACTGATTACATACCGTTTACATACTGTTTATAAGTGAAGATCACTTTGTCGTCTTGGTACGGATCCCTTCTGTCGTCACTATATCGGGTTCTAATTTTAGATATAACAATCGATCAGTCCGTATCCATCTATTGGGTCTTAAAAAAATTAGTCAACCTGTTCATAAACAACTCACGGTAGTCCACGGGCCGTGACAAGATCCGTAAACTCTATGTAGTACTTGTTATACTTGTGTCTAAAGACGGGAGTGTACCGAACATTAGATCGTCTTACATGTGTTGTCATGGAACGAAGTTCAATCACAGTAGAGGGGTCTGAGTGTTGTCTCATTCCCAACCTTTCCCAGGGAGATTGAGAAAAGTGGTCCCGAAGGATTCACCGGGTCACCATTATCTTCTTAGAAAGGACGTTCACGTCCTCTGAGTCCTCTGCACCCAAGCTAGAGACCCAGTCCTTCTAGGGGACCTCTTCCTTTATCGTTGGGTAAGGTCATAAGAACGGACCCTTTAGGGTACCTTTCTCCTCGGACCCTCCGATGTCAGGTACCCTAGAGTTTCTTAGTCTGCTCTGACTCGCGCGTGAGAAGTACAGTCGAAGAGGTCACGAGGCATCTGTCCCCAAGAAGGTAGATTCAGGTGTCTTGCTGGAATAGTTATTTCTTCTTGGTAGGAGGGGGAACACACGATTCAGTGAAGTCACAGACTGAGACACTGGGGTACCTGACATCGGACGGTCCGAGGAGAAAGGTACCCTAAGAGGTCCGTTCTCATGACCTCATAAAGGAGGTCGTAAAGGAGGAGGAGGACCCTATCCACTAGAAGGGTTAGGGTCCTAACTTGGTCACAGAGTATACAGAGGAAACCGTCCGTCCGAGAAATGGTGATCGTGGTGGACTCTTCGGGTTAGGAGGGTAAATCGGGGTGGGAAGGAAAAGTATTGGAGAGTACTGTGAACGTGGGAAAGGGGTACTAGAATACAGAAGAGGTGGAGACCGTGTCAGACAAGGCGAAATCTACTCTGGACCTGACACAGTTTGGGATAGTCACCTCATATATGTTAGTCTGGAAAGTGCAACGTTTTTGACTTGAGGGAGTACACAATTATAAGACTCCCCCAGAGACAGAGAGGGAGACGTAAGTCATTGTGACGGTTTACGAGGAAGACAAGGGGTACCATACACGAGACGGGGTTCTTCCCTTGTTGTATGTCCCTCCTTTTCCTACAGACAGGATAGTGTGATTGTCACTCTCTTAGGCTCTCCGTCTATCCCATGGCTTTACTTCATAGATCTTCTATTACCAAAAGACAAAATAATATACTTTTTTCTATGACACAACATTTTAAACTTGAATAATGATATATAATTTATAATAAATAATTTTACACTTACAAAAATAAAAATTCTAATTTTTTCAGTTTGGAAACTTTTAATGTAAATTTATTAATCAAGACTACGATTACCTCTCCCCAAAAAAGGGTTGTTTAACCGCCTATGGAACCCTTGAAACACAAACACAGTCCTCTCTTCACATATTTATATTTCTTATGTCGAAACCATGATAAAAGTTGTTCTATTTCGAAACCTCCTCTAGAAAGGAAAGGAAAGAAAAGTTATTAGAAAGGAAAGAGACCTTTAACGACAACCAGAGGGTTAGGTAATCACCACCTACTTATACTTATCTTCATACAAAATCTGTACTGGGACGGGTGGACCGGGGTCGACTACTCTGGTCAATACCCGTGGACCTCTCTGTTTCGTATTTGTTATTTGTATTATTCATTACTTAATAAATCATACGATCTACTATTCCCGATGTCCCTTTTCTTTTTTCTTAATTTACATAACAGGAATCGAAAACGTTAAACTTGACTCTCGACGATCAAATCGGACCCGACTGGATTCTACTTCCTCAACATTTCTTCTACCTACCAAGAGCAGACGTTCAGTACACTTGACTTTTCGTTTCTTTCCTCGGAGAAGTTTCTCGTTTCTTACTTCGTCCATAGTCTCCTTTCAGCTATCGTAGGACTATCGAGGAGTCAAGAATGAAGGTAAAGAAAGAACTCCGGATCGACATTAAAACGAGAACCCAAGGGACCCTATGGCGGGACAAAGAAATAGATAGGCAGACAGAGAGAGAGATCAAGAACGAATTTGATCGATGTCAATCAAAGAAAGTAAGGAACGTTGGTTCACTTGATTGAATGTCGTTATTACTATTATATAATTGTCATCTCGATTGTAAATAATTCGTATGTGGTACACGGTCCATGACACGATTCGTGGAGTCCATGAAATAGAGTAATCCACGCCTAAAATAGACAGTACAAAATTTTTATTTAGGTAAAAGGTCAGAATTCGTAAGACTTCGAAAAAAAACAGACTTGTATGAAAGTCTTTAAAACTGTTCATACACTTTAATACTTCTTTCTCTTTCGGTATAGGGTATTAGGATAATTGTCCTCTGTTATTACCAATTATAAAAAAGGAACGAATTTGGCTTCTTTTAAGAAGTGAGGGGTGGTAGAGGGGTTAAAGTAAGACAGAAAAAGGGTCTGAAGACGAAAGGTTTAATCATTCGATTCTATCGTGTTTTCGTACGTTTATATCATTATTGTATTGTTGTGTCCCTTTGAAGTTCAGTGGACAACTTCAACCCCTGACATAGAACAGGTGGAGACGCAGGAGTTGCAAATCATAATTTGGACGTGTGTCATTCGCGATTCACCCAGTTCCGTCGTTTTGGGTTACACTGTCTCCAAGGATTGACCGGAGAGGTCAACATAAGTTTCGTTTCAGTTTATTTTTGGAGTTATGTATGTCTCTACTTTGATTGAAAGTACCTTTTAAGATCAGAGTCATGTGGTACACGGCCCATGACACGGTTCGTCAAGTCCATGAAATAGACTAATCCACATCTAAAATAGTGTATGTGCAAACCAAGTTAGTCAGAGACTAAGATGTAGGTGTAAAACGTTTAAGTTCACAAAAAGTCTAATAGTTGTGACTTCGTGATCCCCAATACAAGTTTGTGGTTTACAAAAGGTATTACAAGTGATAGGAGAAGAAGGATTTCTTACTTTTATTTTGACAACATAAGATCGTTATATCAGTTAACTCACCTTTCCTCAAAAGACTAAAAGTTAAACAGTTTTTTAAGTTTATTGTTCTTTGAAGGATAGAGGACTTTTAGTATTATTTGGACATAATAATCTTCCACTTTGTCGAGAATAATTTAAAAGACGTCTAAGTGACAAATTAAAAGAAATTAGGGATGTGTTCAGATACGTATTAACTTGAGTCTTCTCAAAAAGGTTTTGTCATAAATAGATCCATCATGTGTAAGGTTTTTGATAAGTTAAAAACCTTGATGAACCTTTTAAAGTCTTCCGTTTTCAATGCGTTTAAGAATTGTGTAAGGAACCTGTTTATTTTACCACGACCATGGTCAAGACTACACCAATGTCAAGGTCAATATGATCTTTAAACTACAAGACAATGAATAAGAATGTTAGACGGTTAATATCATTACTGTAAACTACCAAGATTCAGTCTTTTATGACGTAACTACTGTTAAGAATCAATTATTTCACTCGTATTACTTTTCTTGGTTAACTAATAATTTCTTGGTCTGTAATTGAAATCAGGTAAGTGAAAACATGTTGGAGTAAATCATGTAATATATAAGAGTAGGGACATGAGGAAAATTTTAAAGTTAAAACATGAAAAGGCACAATCGGTCACTTATGAAACTCGGTTTCGAACCACCTAGACAGACGGTTCGTTTTCAAGGTAAAGACGTCAAAGAGGTGGAATCAACATGTTAATAAATTTATAAACGAACGTATAATAATAAAGAATTCTTACACTCTTTTACCCTTTTACTTTTACGTCTAAGGTGTCTATTTAACTCCGAGTATTTGAATTATATTAATTCTTTTTACGTGAATTCCGAAATATTTACAAGATACTTACAAATGGAAAATGTACATATTCTGTATCTTGTAAATATATTTACAAGATGTAAATATATATATGAAATGTAAATATATATATATATACACATATATATATATATGTGTGTGTGTGTATATCTGAACCATTTGAGTCGTCACTGGTGTTCTGACCTTTTCTAGTCGAAAGTAAGGTCAAGGTTTCTTCCCGTCACGGTTTCCTATAAGTTTCTTACAAGTTTGATGACATGTTGATGACATGTTGACGTAAGTAAAGTGTACTATCATGTCAATACGAGTTTTAGGAAGTTTGACCCGAAGTCGTCATGCACTTGGTTCTTGAAGGTCTACATGTTCGTCGTGAATCTTTTCCGTCTCCTTGTTCTCTAGTTTAACGGTTGTAGGTGACCTAGTATCTCTTTCGTTCTTTTAATCCTTTTTGAAGACGATGAAGACGATGAAGAAGACGAAGTAACTGATGCGATTTCAAAAAGTGACGCATCTAGTGTTGTTTGACACCTTTTTAGAATTTCTCTATCCTTATCGTCTGGTGGAATGGACAGAGGACTATTTGGACATACGTCCAGTTCTTCGTTGTCAATCTTGGAGTGTACCTTGTTGACTGACAAAGTTTGAACCCTTTCCTCATGTTGTTCCGAGATATGACAGTGGGACGAACAAATTGAATATACGTCTCATGTAGTCCGTTTTACGACCCGACCTACTCAGTGTCTGACCATAGTTCTAACAGCCCTCTTTATACTTGTTGGAGTCTATACGTCTACACGGTGAGATTACCGTCTTTCACTTCTGCTTGATTTCTCGGAGAACTACTTCCACTTTTCTCCTCTCACTTTTTCAACCGTATTTTGAGTTGTAAGGTCTTTAATTCTAGTACTGTAGGTCAGGGTAGAGAAGTACCTTTTATCTACCCCTTTTTCACCTTTGTCACTGTCTAAAATATAAGAACCAGAGGTTTTAGTGACATCTACCCCTGACGTCGGTACTTTAATTTTTTGTGAGAGAGGAACCTTCTTTTTGATACTGTTTGGATCTGTCACATAATTTTTTGTGACTGTAGTGAAAAAATTTAAATAAAAAATTGACTTCCTATTAACGGAATGTCTTAAAACAACAACAGACAGTTTGGAGTTGTACTTAGTCGGTACGACGACGACCATTCAACGAAGTCAGCACAGGTTGAGACGCTGGGGTATCTGCCGTCGGATGGTCCGAGAGGGAAGGGACCCTAAGAGGTCCGTTCTTGTGACCTTACCCAACGGTAAAGGAAGAGGTCACGTACTTTCACTTTTAACCTTCACTTCAGCGAGTCAGCGCAGGTTGAGGAACGCTGGGGTACCTGACGTCGGATGGTCCGAGGAGGTAGGTACCCTAAAAGGTCCGTTCTCATGACCTCACCCAACGGTAACGGAAGAGACTTAGTCAGTATCTATATGTATATATGGGAGGGAAAACTTGGAGGGAGGGTAGAGGGAGGGGTAAGGTGGGGAGATTCAACTATGTCTCGGGGACAAACCCAAAGGACTCTGTATGTCGTTTAAGGACAACCGATAGATAAAATGTATACCATTACATTCAAAGGTACAATGAGACAGGTATGTAGAGTGGGAGAGGAGGGGAGAGAGGAACAGGTATTCAGATACGAGATACAGTCAAAGAGGTAACGACGGGACGTTTATTTAAGAAGCCTTGGTAAAAAGATCTAAGACATATATACATTTTTTGTGACTGTAGTGAAAATTTTTTGTTTTTGTAGTGAAACGACTGTTTACAGGTACATCAGTTTCGATACTAAAAAGGTCATCAGTACATACCTACACTCTCAACCTGGAATTTTTTCCGTCTCACGGTTTCTTAACTACGAAAACTCGACACTACCACCTCTTTTGAGGACTCTCAAGGAACCTGTCGTTTCTTTAGTTTGGTCAGTTGAGACTTCCTTTAGTTGGGACTTATAAGTAACCTTCCTGACTACGACTTCGACTTCGAAGTTATTAAACCGGTGGACTATGTCTCAGTTGAGTGACCTTTTCTGGGACTACGACCCTTTCTAACTCCCGTCCCCCTCTCCACCCGTTGTACTTACTAATCTATCATAGTGGTTGAGTCACCTGTACTTAGACTCGTTTGAGGACCTCTTTCACTTCCTATCCCTTCGAACCACACGACGTTGGGTACCCAAACGTTTTTTAACCTGTACTGAATCGTTCCCTTGTTGTATATGTCTTGTTAATATATATTTGTAGATAGATAGATATATTGTAAATATATATTTACAAGATGTTTAAAAGAGAAAGTTTTTATTCGTTTACAATCCAGGTTTTTATTCTCACTACTTTAAACAGAATGTCTTCCATTTTACGAAAATGAAGAGATGTCGATGATTGGGTGAAATCCTGTCTAAAATGTATACCGACCACATACTTAAAGGATTTCGACAACATTGTTTCATGGTAGTCACGTCACCGAACGTTGTTGTCCTTAAGTAAGAGGAGAACAAGACCTCTGGCCTTCAGACTTTAGTTCCACAGTCCTCCCACTATGACAAAAACTTCCGAGTTCCTTCTTATAGGGGAACGGAGAAAGGAATCAAGACCACAAACGACCTTTAGGAACCGTAAGGAACCGAACGTCGACGAATTGAGGTTAGAGACGGAGAAATTAGGGGACCGGAAGAAGGGCCGGACAGAAAAAATATTGTGGTCGGTAACCTAAACCCCGGGTGGGATTAGGTCATACTGAACTTGATTAATGTAGACGTTTTAGGGATGAAGGTTTATTCCAGTACTGGACTCCAAGGTTCATCTGTAATTAAACCTTCCGTGATAAGCTGGGTCAGACCCGAAACCACCGAGTCATCATTTCTTAGACGGACGGTTACGTCTCTATGTCCAAGCTAGAGAACAGGCCCCTTCTAGGGGTCTCCTTCTTTACCGTTGGGTAGGTCATAGGAACGGACCTTTTAGGGTACATGTCTTCTCCGGCCGTCCGATGTCAGGTACCTCGACGTTTCTTAGTCTGTGCTGAATCGCTGACTTGTTGTTTTAACTGGGTCAGTTCGATCAAAGCACCTAGTACCAATTCTAAAGTACTTCAGGTTAACTATAAAGATTTAGTCCAGTATAAACCATAAATTTCAAGTCTTTAAATGAGTGTAATCAAGTTCACTCTAAAATGACATTCCTTTGTTGCGAATACACCTTAGGTTCTTTTTAACTTGTCAACCCTGTTTTTAATCCTGTCGAGACAAAAGGAATCGTATGAGAATACATCTTTCGACTTCTGAAAATGACAAAATGTGACTATATTAAGTCGATTTTCAAGGTAGACAACGACTCAAAATCAAGTGTCGGAGAGGACTATAAAACAAACCGAGTCGAGTCAGTGAAGTCCGAGTCAGTCGACGCCCCCTCCTCCCCGTACCGCCCCGTCCCATGTCTCTCTCCCTCCCTTTCTCTTTCTCTCCTTTATATATCCTGATGCTATCCTTGTTGAGAATTTTCTCAAACGTCCTCCCTCCGTTACTAATAGGAGAGATTGTAAAGGTATTTACTTAGAGAAGACGGAAATGGTATTATTTCATAAACAATATTCAAATGAAAGGATATATAAAATCAGTATATTCTGTAATTCTCCGACCTTACGGTCTGGAGTATTATTTTTATATGAAATTACACTAATAACTTTCAAATTAATGGGACTGTTAAGAAAGTTAAAATATTAGTGAATCGTAGGTGTATGATCGTCAAATTCCTTCCCGACGTTTCACCGTAATTACATTTTATATTAAGGTTTATTAAAAAGTAAAAAAATGGTGACAATCTTTTTTTAATAGTACCCCTGTCTTAAAGAAACTGAGATCCCCTATATTAAAAAAATAATAAAAAATTTAATTAATTAAATAAAAACAGACACGATCCAGAAACAACGAAACGGTTCGAAAGACACCAACACCGTTCGTCCCCGAAGAGGGATCAACACCACACGTCAGAAGAGTAACGGCACCGAAGAGAACAATGTGTCGTACCCGAGATCCCACGTGTCGGAGTCATCAACACCACTTACCCGAGTCATCAACGTCAAGTGTCCGAGATCTCGTGACCGAGTCATTAACACCACGTGCACGAATCAACGAGACTCCGTGCACTCTAGGAAACCCTGGTCCTCTAACTTGACCTTAGAGGACGTCAATCGTCCACGTAAGAGATGGTGACTTGGTTGTCCATTCGGGACCCCCTATTTTAAAGAAAAATTATAATTTCGCGTTGTATTTTAAAGAATACGAACAGAAAAAAGAGAGACCTAAAGTCGAGGGGACTTATTCTAATTAGTATTGTGAACCATTGTCTCCTTGTTTTCTAGTTTAACGGTTGCTAGTATCCTTTTCGTTCTCTTAAGGTCTTTTTGTAGATAAAGACGAAGTGACTGATGCGATTTCGGAAACATACTTAGTGTTGTTTGACCTTTTAAGAAAAAAAAAAACCTACTATGCTTTCTTAAATAACATTTACATCACCGTTTATGTGACTCTTATCGATAGTAATTTTTCTTTAATCTTTTAATGTGCAAATTTCATACACGAAAAAAGGTGGTGGAAATGTAATATTGATCATGGTTGTAAAATTCATGATTTTATGAATTGTCCTACCAGGTAAAAGTGTATTAAAGTACTGAGAGAAGTTTCGTCAACTAGTACTTAATGTCAAAGTTATTAATAAGAGACAAAAATGGTTAAGTCATTACTAGACCTCTTAGAACAGTAAAAGTTCTCTGTAGAATCCCAAAAGTTCAAAAAAAAGAATTTTGTCTTAGTTACTCTTGCGCATCGACGAACTTTTACTGTCGATAGAATTGTCCACGGACTTTTATCTAGGTCGGTAGTTGTCTCTATTCCGCAAGGGCCACGACTTGAAGATATAGTGGAGGTTTTTCATTTTGACCTTTTCCCCAATAATCCCATCAAAGGGAGTTTATGTGAGCCCGTATAGCATAGAAGAGGACCATATTTTCGGTAGGTATTTAGACGTTTAGAGCTAAATGACTCCTACCTACATGAACACGAAACGGAACCCGACAGAGGTGTTACGTTCGGTTAAAAAGACATTATAGTTGACTAGAACATATCTAACAGAAGGGGTGCAACAGTATGTCAGGTCGTCATTCATGTCGAAATTCTTCCCGTTAAAGAACCTTCCTTTTCCAGACACACCGAGACAAAGGAAGTTTCGACAATCGTCAACATCTACTATTTTTAGGACGACGAAATTGGTTGAACTAATTGAGGACGAAATGTAGGAGATCCCAATTGTCACTACAAGATAAATTTTTCAAGAAGACCGTTATACGATAAAGTCTTGCTATCGGAGGAAGGACGGCACGAAAATAGGTAGGGTTCATATGTAACATCTAGCAGTTTACTAGACTTAGACGGTACCGGTTCCGACTAAAACGTTCTAGACGAAGTAGAAAAGCTGGTTAACCACACCATTTTCCTCTGAAGAGACAGTATTGACGTCGATTACAACGGTGACCTAGGGTCGTCAGTTTTTACCGCGGTTTTTATTTGTAGAACGGTTAGAACTGTAAGTGTCCGTCTCGACGTCTCACCACCGGGTCACCTCAGTCAAATCCGAGTAAATCAAGCGTTCGAGGTTAAAAAGCCTCATTTAAGTAACGTAACGGACTAATGAACTTCAACTCCTCCTAGATTTCGAAACCTCTCCTTTAGAAGTCCTCTTGGTTCTAACGTAAAATATTATACTTCTGTATTAAGGAGGTTTCCGTGCGTGTTCTAAAGTCCCTACCTTATCAGGTATTTCGGAAGTTTAGAAAGAGAACACATATACGCTTTGTCTTCGGTAGAGACTGGACGGGTCGAGAGGGGACCGTGACGTCTCGTGACCGAAACGACTGTTTCTTGAGTAGAGCTGGTTTCTTGAGTAGACTGACGAGAGTACTATGAATAAAAGAAAGCAAGAAGGTCATAGTTAATGTTTATGTTGTAGACCTTATCACTATGGACAGAGACGCTATAAACAACGGTTTTATTAGAGGGACTGAGGAACTCCTCCTTCACACTTACGACGTCGAACTATTCTCTACCTTTATGGTTTGGTGGAGCGGACGGAGGACTCTTTGGACATACGTCCAGTTCTTCGTTGTCAATCTTGACCTGTACCTTGTTGCCTGACCAAGGTTTAACCCTTTTCTCACGGAGTTCCGACGTATAACAGTGAGACGAATAAATTGAATATACGTCTCATGTAGTACACTTTACGTCCCGACCTATTTCGTGCTCGACCTTAGTTCTAACGGTCCTCTTTATAGTTATTGGAGTCTATACTCCTACTGTGGTGAGAATACCGTCTTTCGTTTTTTCTTGATTTCCCGGAGAACTACTTCCACTTTCTCCTCTCACTTTTTTCGACCGAATTTTAAGTTGTAACTTTGTTGCTTCTAGTACCGTAGGCCAGGGCAGTGGAGTACCGTTTATCTACCCCTTTGTCACCTTTGTCACTCTCTGAAATAAAAGAACCCGAGGTTTTAGTGACGTCTACCACTGACATCGATGTTTTAATTTTCTACGAGTGAGGAACCTTCTTTTCAATACTGGTTGGATCTATCGTATAACTTTTCGTCTCTGTAATGAAACGGATGTTTCCAGTCAAATCAGTTTCGAAACCAAAAAGGTCATCAGTATATACCTACACTCTCAACCTAGTATTTCTTTCCACTCGTGGCTGCTTAACTACGAAAACTTGACAACACAACCTCTTCTGAGAACTCGCAGGGAACCTGTCGTTCCTCTAGTTTCGTCAGTTAGGATTTCCTTTAATCAGGACTTATAAGTAACTTTCCTCACTACGACTTTGACTTCAAGGTTATGAAACCGGTGGACTAAGCTTCTTGGCTGAGAGATCTTTTCTGGGATTACGACACTTTCTAACTTCCGTCCTCCTCTTCGTCTACTGTCTCACGCTCTACAAACCTACCGTAGTGGTTGAGCTACCTGTACTCAAACTCATTCGAGGTCCTCAACCATTTCCTGTCCCTTCGGACCACACGACGTCAGATACCCCAGCGTTTCTCAGTCTGTGCTGACTCGCTGACTTATAATGAACCCAATATTTGTGTATGGAATAACCGGGTACCTAACGGGAGTAACCAAGTAGGTAGGTAAGTGGATAGTGTATTACTTGTATATACTTCGGTGGTGATGTGGGTTCTTCTTTCGAAATTGTTCTAGTATATATAGATATATAAGTAAAAGGGTACACCAGAAGGACACAAGGGACGAAAGGGAACATGAGATCCCCATTGGTTGTAGAACTCGGAACGAAAACTTGAAATATTTGTCCAATAGTATAATACAGTGATTCTAAATGGGTTCAACAAATATAGACATCAAAGAAAACATAAACTTTTATAAATCAGAATCAAACGATTTATTATGAATTAAAACTATTTTTGTTAAAATTCTTTCGATTACATTAATTACTACGTCCAGCCGAAAGTGTGGAATTTAACTTTTCTCTCGCGTAGTTCGGTTTCTATAGTCTGTCCTAAGTTTATTTCAGGAATTTAATGGTACTGTTTGTCCAATTAGTAATTGTAGAACTAGTATGATTCGGTTTTACTAAGTCTGAAATACAAAAATCAGTAGTCACTTTGTACATTTTAAGTAAAGTAAGTGGTGTCTATCTATGCCATAATAGGACACGGATATACATAAACAAGATCGGTTCGACAGTCACTATAGACCTTTCTGAGATTTTATTTTATGGTAAAAAAATCAAAGTGTGATTAATACTGTACAGAAATTTTAAAGAGACCCTGGTCTCCATGTACCTTCAAAGTTTAAACATTAGACACATTGGATGATCCGAAGAGGCAGGTGCCCTAAGAGGTCCGTTCTTATGACCTCACCTAACGGTAAAGGAAGAGGTCCCCTAGAAGGGCTGGGTCCCTAGCTTGGGTCCAGAGGGCGTAACCTCCGTCTGCGAAATTGGAGACTCGGTGGTCCTTACGGGAATCCTATTTGAATCGATCAATGTAAAATTTAACTTTTTGTTTATTTCTTAAAGTCTATTTATCTTTTGTGTACAAATATTTTAGACGAAATACAGAATCTATAAAAAGGTAAAAAAGACAACCATAAAAATGGAAGTAAGTCAAATTGATATTTACCGAAATCAGATGATAATGGGGTCAAGTAGGAAACTTTGACGGTGAGACAAGTTGGAGACGTCATAAATCACACTTGTGTCAAATTGGAGATGGGAGTGGAAGACAGTTCGTGAGGATGTTTGAGACAAGAGATCTTGACGTGACAGGTTATATCGTTGGTGATCGGTGTATAACGACAAATTCACTTTCACTTCAGCGAGTCAGTACAGGTTGAGAAACACTGGGGTACCTGTGGTCCGAGGAGGTAGGTACCCTAAAAGACCCGTTGTCATGACCTCACCCAACGGTAAAGGAAGAGGTCCTTTGAAGGACTGGGTCCCTAGCTTGGGTCCAGAGGGTGTAACATCTGTCTACGAAATGACAGACTAGGTGTCCCTTCAGAATCTAAAAAATTTAATTTAATTTTTAAGTCAAGGAGGTAAAGTAGTTGGTGAAAAGTCCACAAAACATCAACGTACACCAATCCTGGATGACCTGTTTCGTTCACTCCTTGTACAGGTAACAACACCACGGGGTCTCAAACCTAGATCTTAAAGATACATCCTTCTTAAATACCAACCATTCTCTATGGGGAGTAGGTTCCATTCCTCGTCGTCGACACGAAACGACCTCGTCGGCACTTCTCTATGGAGTGAGGGTTCCATTCTCTTTTGGTTCATTCTACCATCCACAACGTTCTCCCGTAGTCTCCCGTCTGTGTGACTTTGGTATGAGTGTCTTTTGATCAGTTAGATTAGTGTGATCCTGGTGTCGGAACAGATTGAGTTACTTTGATTCGGTACGGGTTCCCTTTTGGGTTCTACCTGTCCAGTACCACCTCTCCAGACTGTCTTACACCAGGTGACCTGTTCCCTTACCGTTTGTAGTCATAAGAACGGAACTCTTGGGGTACTTGTGATACTTTTCCGTTTTACTATCCTATGGCTTTCTCCTTGAGGGGTCCAGTCATCCACGGGTTATACGATGGCCTCTAGTCACCTCTTTATTGAGGTCTTTCTTACTTCCCTACCTCGGTTTCGTTTTTGTTATGGGTCGACACCTACACTGACCACTATCTTCGTTCCAGACTACGACATTTCTCGTTATAACGTATCCTTGGACCTTACAGTCCAGGTACTTAGTTCCGTCTAACCTTCACCAGTTTGTTCTGTACCGTTCTCACTTGCAGCTGTAAGATCCTTAGTCACTTGATTTTACCTGACCTTACCCACTTAAATTGAGTCTACTGGTAATATAGATGATGACGTCNCCCACTTGCAGCTGTAAGATCCTTAGTCACTTGATTTTACTGACCTTACCGACTTAAATTGAGTCTACTGGTAATATAGATGATGACGTCGGTCCTCAGGGAGTCTTCTTTACCTCATCGGTAGTACCAGTTGTTTTCTCAGGCTTTACGTCATGAACCTACGTTAGAGTTTTTGCCGTCTTACTAGAGACAAGTAGAGGTTCCGTTTGGTAAGTTATAGTGTCAATAGGTTCAGATACGGGGTTGGTCATTGCGACTTCTTTGACTTCAACTTACCAAGATACTTCTGGATGTTCTGGAAAATCTTGATTGTGGGTTTTTTCTACAGGAAAAGTAATATCCCCTGACCTTACGTTTTCATCCTTCAGTTCTTTGTGGACCTCATTGTCCGTTTAAACCGGAACCTTACGTCTTACTTCGTCCCGTTTCTGATTATCTCAAAACGGTTCTTTTACGTGACCAGTATCGTTTGTGGGAGAAGGTTGTTGTGTTCTCTTCTGAGATGTGTACCTGTAGTGGTCTACCAGTTGTGGCTTTAGTCTAACTAATATAAGAAACGTCGGTTTCTACCTCTTCGAGATATGTCAGTTGTTTTTGTTCTGGTCCTCGACTGACACCGAGTCTAGTACTTGAGGAATAACGGTTTAAGTCTGAATACAACTTCCTTCGTCCCTTTTGGTGATCTGGTAAGTCCATACTGGATTTAGTTTAGGGAATACTAATATGTCACTTCACTCTTTATCTAAAGTCCCGGATCTAGACTATCTATCTCACGGACTACTTGATACCTTACTCCAAGCACTGTAAATGTCCTCTGTCCCTAGTTCTGGTAGGGGTACCTTTTCTTTACGTTTTTTCGTTTTACCGACAGAACCCTCCGGAATGTTTATCGACACTTTTCTTCTCTTCGCTTTTCGTTTCCTCTTTTCCTTTGTATATGGGTAAACTTACGTCTCAAGGTTTCTTATCGTTCTTCTCTATTCTTTCGGAAGAAGTCGTTGGTTACGTTTCTTTATCTCCTTTTCTTCTCTTACCCTTTCTGGTCTCTAGAGAAGTTCTTTTAACCTCTATGGTTCCCTTGTAAAGTACGTTTCTACCCGAGCTATTTCCTGTCTTTACCATACCTGGATTGTCTTCGTCTTCTATAATTCTTCTCCACCGTTCTTATGTGTCTTCTTGATATGTTTTTTCTAGAAGTTTGGTCCTATTAGTGTTACCACACTAGTGAGTAGATCTCGGTCTGTAGGACCTTACACTTCAGTTCACCCGGAATCTTTCGTAGTGATGTTTGTTTCGATCACCTCCACTACCTTAAGGTCGACTCGCTAAAGTTTAAGACTTTCTACTACGACACTTTCACGACGTGAGTTATACGGTCGTTTAAACCTTTTGAGTCGTCACCGGTGTCCTGACCTTTTCCAGTCAGAAGTAAGGTTAGGGTTTCTTTTCGTTACGGTTTCTTACGAGGTTGATGGTGTGTTAACGTGAGTAGAGTGTACGATCATTTCATTACGAGTTTTAAGAGGTTCGGTCCGAAGTTGTTATGCACTTGACACTTGAAGGTCTGCAAGTTCGACCAAAATCTTTTCCGTCTTCTTGGTCTCTAGTTTAACGGTTGTAGGCGACCTAGTACCTTTTTCGTTCTCTCAAGGTCTTTTTGTAGATAAAGACGAAATAACTGATACGGTTTCGGAAACTGACACACCTTGTGTTATTTGACTCCTTTTAAGACTTTCTCTACCCTTATGGTCTGGTGGACTGGACGGAGAACTCTTTGTACATACGTCCAGCCCCTCGTTGTCAATCTTGACCTGTACCTTGTTGTCTGACCAAGGTTTATCCTTTTCCTCAGGTAGTTCCGACATATAACAGTGGGACGAATAAATTGAAGATACGTCCCATGTAATACTCTTTGCGACCTGACCTTCTTTGTGTTCGACCTTAGTTCTAACGGCCCTCTTTATAGTAATTGGAGTCTATACGTCTACTGTGGTGGGAATAC
This sequence comes from Capra ibex, assembly GCA_006410555.1. Lineage (NCBI taxonomy): Eukaryota > Metazoa > Chordata > Mammalia > Artiodactyla > Bovidae > Capra > Capra ibex. The sequence goes on along the minus strand of SJYO01021811.1, from coordinate 1,434,910 downwards.
CGTCTTTCACTTCTCCTCGATTTTTCGGAGAACTACTTTCACTTTCTCCTCTCACTTTTTCAACCGAATTTCAAGTTGTAAGTCTTTTGCTTCTAGTACCGTAGGCCAGGGCAGTGAAGTACCCTTTTGTCACCTTTGTCACAGTCTGAAATAAAAAAACCCGAGGTTTTAGTGACGTCTACCACTGACGTCGGTACTTTAATTTTCTGCGAATGAGGAACCTTCTTTTCAATACTGGTTGGATCTGTCATATANTTCAACCGAATTTCAAGTTGTAAGTCTTTTGCTTCTAGTACCGTAGGCCAGGGCAGTGAAGTACCCTTTTGTCACCTTTGTCACAGTCTGAAATAAAAAACCCCGAGGTTTTAGTGACGTCTACCACTGACGTCGGTACTTTAATTTTCTGCGAATGAGGAACCTTCTTTTCAATACTGGTTGGATCTGTCATATAAGTTTTCGTCTCTGTAATGAAACGGCTGATTCCAGGCAGATCAGTTCCGATACCAAAAAGGACACTAGTACATACGTACACTCTCAACCTGACACTTCTTCTGACTCGCGGCTTCTTAACTACGAAAACTTGACACCACAACCTCTTCTGAGAACTCTCAGCGAACCTGACGTTCCTCTAGGTTGGTCAGGTAAGACTTCCTCTAGTCGGAACCTTAAAGAAACCTTCCTTACTATGATTTCGACTTTGAGGTCATGAAACCGGTGGAGTACGCTTCACAACTGAGTAACCTTTTCTGAAACTACGACTCTTCCTAACCCCCGTCCTCCTCTTCCCCTGCTGTCTCCTACTCTACCGACCTACCGTAGTGACTGAGCTACCTGCACTCAGACTCGCTTGAGGCTCTCAACCACTACCTGTCCCTCCGGACCGCACGACGCTAAGTACCCCAGCGTTTCTCAGCCTGTGTTGACTCACTGACTTGACTTGACTTCTACTAACTTTATCCCCTAACCCTCAAACAGGACTTCGACGTAACCTACAGTAAAACATATATCTAACATACAAACATGTACACATATACCCTCCCCCCGACTACCTTTAATATACTCCCGTCTTATTCCGAGTGTTTTAGTTCGGTAACAAAGTATGTTAATAACAAGATTAGTGTGGTTTCAGAAAAGGAGTTTTTCTTTAACGTGAATTAATAGAGGTTCGGAAAAAAGTGGAACACCAATAGAGATAATCAATAACGAGAAAGGTGTTGTTGATGAGACATTGAGTGGGAGGTTGCGGGGTGGAGTTTATGGGGAAGGAAACCCTTCAAGGGTATCGTAAGGAAAGATTCCGAGAACTTGTCATGTTAAATTTAGGGATAACATCTTATTTAGTGTCGGAATGGAGCTTAATACCATGTATACAGACACTAAGGAGGTACTCTGAGACTAGGACAGTCTTCGTCCTTGAAACAGAAGAACAAAGATTTATAAACGGGTCACGGATCATGTTACGGAATGTCCTCGAGTCATTGACAAACGATTTAATTGAAAACTTATTGAATCTAAGATTTTCTGTGGGACTAATTTCGATAAGGTTTGTGTCATCAAGAGAAGGGTCAATTTCTATTGAAGTAGGAAGTGACTTTGTAACCTGAGATTTTTGAAACCTCAGTGGAATAAAAGAATTGAGGAAAGAAAAAGAAAAAAAAGTAGTGTAGGTGACAATAATGGGTCAGGATGGTAGAGAGGAACCTTAAAAACGTCATGAGAATATGAACCAATAGAATGAAGAAGTAAACGTAGAGTAATAAAAGACGGATCGTCGATTTCAATGAGAAAGTAAAATGTATATAATTTTTTAATACATCTCGAATCATACAGTTCGGAAACTGACACACCTAGTGTTGTTTGATACCTTTTAAGACTCTCTCTACCCTTATGGTCTGGTAGACTGGAAGGAGAACTCTTTGTACATACGTCCAGTCCTTCGTTGTCAATCTTGATCTGTACCTTGTTGTCTGACCAAGGTTTATCCTTTTCCTCATGCAGTTCCGACATATAACAGTGGGACGAATAAATTGAAGATACGTCTCATGTAGTACTCTTTACGACCTGACCTTCTTTGTGTTCGACCTTAGTTCTAACGACCCTCTTTATAGTCATTGGAGTCTATACGTCTACTGTGGTGGGAATACCGTCTTTCACTTCTCCTTGATTTTTCGGAGAACTACTTTCACTTTCTCCTCTCACTTTTTCAACCGAATGTCGAGTTGTAAGTCTTTTGACTCTAGTACCATAGACCAGGGTAGTGAAGTACCCTTTATCTACCCCTTTGTCACCTTTGTCATAGTGTGAAATAAAAGAACCCGAGGTTTTAGTGACGTCTACCACTAACGTTGGTACTTTAATTTTCTGTGAATGAGGAACCTTTCTTTCAATACTGGTTGGATCTGTCATATAAGTTTTCGTCTCTGTAATGAAACGGTTGTTTCCAGGTAGATCAGTTCCGATACCAAAAAGGACACTAGTACATACGTACACTCTCAACCTGACACTTCTTTCGACTTATGGTTTCTTAACTACGAAAACTTGACACCACAACCTCTTCTGAGAACTTTTAGCGAACCTGACGTTCCTTTAAGTTGATCAGGTAGGATTTCCTCCAGTCAGGACCCACAAGTAACCTTCCTGATTACGACTTTGACTTTGAGGTTATGAACCTAGTGGAGTACGTTTCTCAACTGAGTAACCCTTTCTGGGACTACGACCCTCCCTAACCCCCGTCCTCCTCCCCTCTGCTGTCTCCTACTCTACCGACCTACCGTAGAGGCTGAGCTACCTGTACTCAAACCCATTTGAGGCCCTCAACCACTACCTGTCCCTCCGGACCGCTCGACGCTAAGTACCCCAGCGTCTCAGCCTGTGCTGACTCGCTGACTTGTCTTGACTTGACTTGATCGTTTAGTCGTTGACGCCACATAGTCTAAGACTCTATTAACGAAGGAACATATAATGAACTTTTTGTTAAGTCACTCCCGTCGTGGATATTATAAAAATTCTAGTTTATTTCCTACACCTTTTCTGGTTAATTGTAGGTAGTTCTTATTAAATTTATTAGTCTATAGTAAAATTTGATGTCATCGCTAGTCAAAGTTCTTGACTTCTGATAAAGTTTAATAAAAGAGAAAGATTGAAGTAGAAACCTTTAGTATATACACGAGGGCTCCAAGTAAACGAAGTCAAAAAATAAAATTTGACGAGTTTGTGGTGATGTAACTCAAAAGGAAACCGACTTTCTTTTTCGATAGGAAACCATATAATTTTTTTTAAAAATTACTCAATGAGGTATAGGTATTCTGAATCGAAAGGTTAAACATTTGTACGAATAAAGACTTAAGGTCAGAGTCTTTAGGACTAACCCTCACGTCAGGTCTTTTAAAGCAGATAAGAAACTCTTGATGAGCTGAGTCACGTTAAATGTATAAAACGTCAAAAGTTTTATAATTAAAATCTGTAGATTTCTCCTCTCCCGTTTGAGACCACCGACAGTTTTCTTTGTTCTTACTCTTCGTGTGCAACACGGTACAACGTTTTGAAAAGGAGTCCAACGTCTAGAAGACAGGGATCCCTCCAAGTAATAGTGGCTCATTAATTGGTAAAAAGTTGGTAAAGGTAGGTGCAGCAAATCCTACTTAGGGTTTTCAGTTCTTGAGTTGAGGCGCCGTTTGCCATTATTTGAGGCAAGTAGGTTGAACCGGGGTTTTCCGGTACCCGCGGCCCAGCGAAGGGCGGTCGCTCCGAGGAGGAGACGAGCGGAAAACCCAGGCCAGGAGAGCTTCCGCGAGCCACGCCGTCCACAACCGCGGTTGGCCCACCGCCGCGACAAACGGGGCGCGCGGCGGCGAACTCGGGCTCCCTCCGCCTCCGTTCCGGCCGCCTCCTTCCCCGCCCTCGCTCCGCGCGAGGGACGAGAGCGCACGAGAGCGTGGCGAGCGCACTGGGCAGCCACACACGCTCTCCGCGGCCGACGGCCCTCATGCCTGCCGGCGCGCGCGCGGCGACGATCCCCGCAGGCCCAGGCCCAGCCGCCTGGGCCGGCCGCGCTCCACGACCGCCCGCCCGTCGGCGCCAGGCCCCGCCTGTGTGCGCGTGTGCGAGGGCCTCCTCGGAAGAGGCTCCGACGAGAAGGAGACGGTCTGCCTCTCGCCGTCACAGAGGGGCGGGTCGAGAGTGAGCGGGGCGCAGAGGGGGGCGCCGCTGACGAGGAGGAGCCGTGGCGGTCGGGGTCGCGGCGAGGCCCCGCCCGCCGCCGCCGCCGCCCTGGGCGCCTCGGCGAAACACACGTCGGGCCTCTCCCCGCCGCCGCGGCGTTGGTGGACTGTCTCCGGGCCCGCGAGCTACGTGGAAGGCGGGCGTACTCCTCCTCCATTTCCGCCGCCGCCGAGCCGAGGGCGGGAGCCGACCCCTCCCTCCCCTGCCTTCCCCTCTGGCCTCTCCCCCCCGCGTCCTGACTCCGGGCCGCCCCGACGGACCTCCACGGCTATTCCGGAGCCGCCGTGGCCTGACGCGGCTCACCGGCCCCCGCTCTCTTCGGAAGCCCCAGGGACTCGGCTTCAACTTCCTTGTTTTACACTTCACGCCTCGGCGCAGTCGGCGAAGGACCGAACCCCAAGCCCCACCTCCCGTCGAACAAAAGGGGAGGGCGCCCCACTCCCTGGCCCTGTGCCCTCCCCGCCCTCGCACCGCCCCGGTGGACCCCAGGGCTTCGAAACGGCCCGTTCCCGCATCCAAGGGTCCTCGGCGGCGACGCACATCCAGGGTAACCCAGGGATCAAAACGCCGGATTCGGCTCGGGATATCCGGAGCGCAGAGGAAAGGGCCTCCCCTGGCCGGCCCACCCCTAAGCTCCGAAGAGACTGGCTTGGCCCCGGAATCCCCCGAGCGACCCGAGAGTTTCGGAGGTTTGAAGCCTGGAGCCACGAACCCCCACCCTAAAGTAACACTTTCCTCCTTACCCTTTGAGGACCGAGACGAGCCGCGAAGGGCGCCGGCGGCCACGGCCCCTCGGGGCTCCCGGGCTCCAACCGCCCCGGGCGCACCCACCCCCGCCGCTCCGCCGGTGGTCCTAGGTTCGGGGCCCTTGCTCACCCATCCCCCCGGCGGCGGCTCGGGGCCCGGAGGGACCTCTTTCCTGGGAAACGTCTAATCCTAAAAACTTTACTTTTTTCTCCAATGTTTCAGCGGGGAAAGGGCGACTTGAAAACAAAAGACTGGCTATCTCCGGCCATCTCCTGACACTTTCTTTTCAACAGGGGGTCCTACCTGAAGTGGCGCGTCGGGTTCGGACGGTGACGGGAGACACCGCAGCACTCACGGCTGCCCTTCTAGCGAATGGGAGGCCCCCATTTCCTCTAGTGGCTGTTCTAGTGGTGCCTGCTTTACTAGTTTGCTGACTTCCATTCAAAGAGACCTGTCTTACAAGTGTGAAGTCTGCAAGCACCATCCTCCACGAGAGAGGACACCATAATGACGAGACGATCCGGACCGGAATTCAAAGTGGATGGTCCACAACAAAAAAAAAAAATTCTATAAAATGCACAAAAGAAAATGGGGGAGACTTTCCATAACAAGACAGAACCGACATAGAAACTGATCATTAGAGACAATTCCTGTATTAGTAATACCCTTTAATTTTCCCATAGATACACTATAAAAATTTAAAATGAAAAAAAAAAGAGATTCATATTTTTAAGCTTATAAAAAATTCCAAAAAAACCAGATCTTTATAAAAACTCTTATGACAAGTTTCATCGAACGTCGAAATTTCCATCCGTTATTAAACGGATCCTTCTAAAAGTAGTTGAAGATCCTCTGACTAAATTCACGTTTTACGTAAAATTTTTAATAGTGTTAAAAGATTATAGGTTTTTGAATTTATACATTCATCATACTAATTTGAATTTGTCTTTCATGACTGAAAAGTTTTTCCGAACTTCATCTCACTACCGAATACAGGTGTACAAGTTTCCCCAAAATTCCCTGTCACTAATACCGAATAAAATATTCCGCAGTCGAATAAAAATTTGTACCACCAGGATCACACTTCCAACATTCAAAGTCGGAAATCCATTGAATTAAAAAACAAAATACAATGTACCAATATCTAACACCGGTGTCGGAATGTTTCATTCACAAGGAGAATAATTTCCTAGTCGAACTACGTCATCAAGAGTTGGTGTCGGAGAAACTGGGGATTCCTTGTAAGCCGTCACGACTTCTGTAAAAAAGAAAAAACAAGTGGTAACCCCCGACCTAACCTTATCCCCTTCTGACCTCTGTCCCTCAGGTCGATCCTCTGACAACTTGACATCAGATCCAGTTTCTGCAACTTTAGTACTTCACCCCGATACTATCACCCTTATCTCTCTATCCCTCGTTAGGTTCTTGTTAGGTTCTGTAAAGTCTCAAGATGACTACTTAACCTCACACACCTTCCACTCCTTTCGTTGTCATAACTGTGGAACGGTCAGAAGGGGAACCCGTTGAACAACTTTACATAAAATCTTTTATTAGAAAGGGGAAACGACAATCTTGAATCATATCACGGACCATTTATAAATGTCACAACACTCACTAATTATAAATTTTCACAAGGACATCAAACAAAAATTTTTAGATCAACCTAGGATGTTAAACGACGGGTAAACCTTCCTTATCCTGTGTTATGGAATGTAGTTTTATTTAGAACTATGATTTCTACCATGTACTTCACCCCCACGAATTAACTACGAAGAATTCCAACATGATAATAACAAAATTTAAAAACTCTACGACTTTATACTTAATACTTTATATTTAATTCATTTTAACATCTAGAAAGATAAAAGTATAATTCTTATACCTTTGGAACTTAAGACCACTACCTATTAGACCAAAAATTTTTCAATACTAACATATATGTAGAAGACAAACTTTCATCTAATTTACAATCTTCATAAAAAACTGATTTAACTGACAGATCTTACTCGTATACCAATCTTATAAGTAAACAATAGTCCAGAAAACCTTCAATTTAAACTATATGTATAATTAGTTAAACTTACAGGATGACACTTTTACATCGAAAAAGCTCTTAAGAACACTAAACAGAAGGAGGACGGAAACATTCCGCTAAAACTGAAACATAAAAAATCCTTCCTCGATACGAGTGGTGACATGGTGGTTACATGTGACATGAAAAATCCCTAGGTACAAATCAATTTCATAATGACAGAATGATCATATCTAAAATTTATTATATATTAATATAAAAACTATTAAAAACACAACAAACACCCATTGAACATATTTAAGTCATCAAATAATAATAATATCGTTGTCACAAGTTTATAACACTCCTTCTCCCGAATTTCAGATCATTTTGGGACCAGTCATCTTAAGTCTCCACAAACCAGGGAAAAGAAGTAAAAAGTTCTTACCTTGTTCGTAAAAGGTAAATCTTCTTAGGATTTTCTTTAAGATCTTGAGGAAAATAAAATGTCTATTATTTTCAATCTAGGTTTCACCGGTTTATTGTAAATGGTTTTAGTCAGTACCCTTACTAATCACCGTCTCCGTCCCGTTATCGTAGTACATAGAAAAATAAGAATACCGACGAAGGAAGATTCCTTAGATTTCCTTCAACTAGTTCCTTCGACGCTAAAAATAGTACGTCACCTTTTACCATTTCACTTTTCCCCTTCCCTTAGTTACTCTCAATTGAACCAGAAAACGTCCCTTTATACCCTATCGTAAAACACAAGAATTGTAATCTCTCTTTGATAACACTACGAAAGTTCTAAAGAAATTTCATAAAAATCTCATACAGAAACTTTTTCGATTCTGTATGAAAACATAAAATCTTCAAAAGTAAAGATAAATGTTCCTTAATGAGACAAAAATGTAGATCAATGTGATGGTAAGACAGTCAAGGAATTTGTACGGTACAAGTAAAGACGGATCTGTCTAAAATTTAATACATTGGGTATATGCATGAGAAGGAGGGTAAAGTAATTCCCTTCAGAGAATCTAAAGGACAATATATGAGAAAATTAAGGAAGTACAGTGAACAATGTCTACACTACAATGTGAATACGAACACAAATAAACCAAACACAGGAGCCGAAGAGACATTCGAAGTACTTATGGTATAGACAAATGAACACATAGGAGGGTCACGAATCAAACAAAACATCCACACACTCGAGTCAGTACAGGTTGAGAAACGTTACGGTACTTGATATCGGGTGGTCCGAGGAGACAGGTACCTTAAAGGGTCCGTCTTTATGACCTTACTTTACTTAACGGTAAAGGATGAGGTCCCATAGAAGGACTGGGTCCCTAACTTGGACGTAGGGGACACACAGGAGATACCGTCCACCTAAAAAAAAATGGTGACATGGTGGACCCTTCGGGGTGTCAATCCACGAGTTGTATATAAACAACTTACTTACTTATTTATTTTATATAATTATAACCAAATCTCTTCATAAGAATAAAAACTTTTACTTCCCACTGAACTTTTATATAACTTAACGTTGATTCATGAAATACACTCTAACGTATGATCTCTACTATTTCATCTATAAATATTGAAAACTTGATCTTCCATCGAATATTCAATAAACTAAAACAAGTTTAAAAGGTCTATTTCTTTGACTAAGACTCTCCAACACTGGTTGGGATGAGTGTATTTCGACTTTTGATAGTAATTGCTAAAACAATAAATCTAGTCAATATCTTTATAATTTTCGGTATATTTTCAATCGACAAACCTTCCTATCGTCTGTAAAAAATTATGGTCACAATGTAATTCGTAGTTCTATACATCAAGTGTTTATAGGAAACAGGACAAATTCCTAAGACTTTGTTTACGTCCTCAGTACAGACTATTCAAAACATTGTGTAAGTTCTATGTGGATATTTGTCATAACATGTTTAAGGTAATTCACGAAGACGGGTACCCGACAATATGTCAGATAGAGTCCAGTACATAATGTTTCGAGATACGGTGTATGATAAAAAAGAAGAGAAGGACAATAAAAGATTCACCCTCCGGAATCTAGTCGGAACCAAAAATTTCCTTCCACCCATAATGCTACTTCAAACAATAAATGTAGGTAAAGATAATGGACGAAAGTCTCAAGTCACGGGGTCTGTCCAGAGATCGATGATGAGGTATGGGGTTGGTGAATGATGGAACTACGATTCTCAATCCTTTCTATCTCAAAATAATAATACTTTTACAGGGGGTAAAAAGAGGGTGATCCACAATGAAGACACAAAAGAAACATAAAAAGATATTAGAAAGAGAAACACAGACAATAAGAGGGAGAAGGGGTACGAGAGTGAAGACGAAAGACATCAGACCGGACATCCTATGAAATTATACTCAATCCTATACCACCCGAACTAAATCCATCTTGTGAGGGAAAAGAGTATTCTTGGATCCAACCTTCTCCCCTTCTTATCTAACGTCCTTCTGGTACTTAAGAAAGGAAAAGGAAGGGGAGTCCACCTGGAGTCTTTATGAACTAACCCAATATTAGTAAAAGTGAACGTATTTACTAAAAAATAAATAAGGATCAATGGTGTACCATACGATTAAAATATCCATCACATATTAAAGTTCAGACCTAAAGCAGATATATAAATAAAATTATTTACATAACGTCTTCTAACACGATTCTTTTATTCTTTAATTTACCTCTCCGTTCTAAAGAATTTTACTTCAGGATTTTATACCGGTCATATGTAAACACCTCATTACCGAAGTACGTCATGTCGAAAATATAATTTAAAGGTAAACGTATCTACTTAACAAGATCAATAGTCGACCACACATTATTCGATGGGGATTTGGATTATTAAATTTTGTCGTTGAAAACTTTTGGAATGACATCATTTATTTTATGTATAGTTTAAACGATAAAATTAGTAAAAATTCACACATCAAGTCACGGTATCCAGGTTTCACGTCACGTCTCAAGGTTTTTTATCGTTCCTCTATACTCTTTCGGAAGGAGACACTAGTTATGTTTCTTCATCTCCTTTTGTTATCTTACCTCTTCTGATCTCTAGAGAAGTTCTTTTAATCTCTATGGTTCCCTTGTAAAGTACGTCTCTACCCGTGTTATTTCCTGTTTTTACAATATCTGGATTATCTTCGTCTTCTACAATTCTTCTCCACCGTCCTTATGTGTCTTCTTGATATGTTCTTTCTAGAAGTACAGGGTCTATTACTGTTACCACACTAATGGTGGATCTCGGTCTGTAGGACCTCACGATTCAGTTTCACCCGGAATCCTTCGTAGTGATACTTGTTTCGATCACTTCCACTACCTAAAGTCAACTCGATAAAGTTTAGGACTTTCTACTACGACACTTTCACGACGTGAGCTATACGGTTGTTTAAACCTTTTGAGTCGTCACTGGTATCCTGACCTTTTCCGGTCAAAAGTAAAGTTAGGGTTTCTTTCCGTTACGGCTTCTTACAAGTCTGACGGGGTGTTAATGTGAGTAGAGTACCATCGTTTCATTACGAGTCTTAAGAGGTTCGGTCCGAAGTCATCATGTACTTGGCACTCGAAGGTCTATAAGTTCGACCTAAATCTTTTCCCACTCCTTCGTCTCTAGTTTAACGGTTGTAGACAACCGAGTAGTTTTTTCTCTCAAGGTCTTTTTGTAGACGAAGTAACTGATGTGGTTTCGGAAACTTACACACCTAGTGTTGTTTTACATCTTTTAAGAAGTTCTCTATCCTTATGGTCTGGTGGAGTGGACGGAGGACTCTTTTGACATACGTCTAGTTCTTCGTTGTCAATCTTGGCCTGTACCTTGTTGTCTGACCAAGGTTTAGTACTTTCCTCATGTAGTTCCGACATATAACAGTGGGACGAATAAATTGAATATACGTCTCATGTAGTACAGTTTACGACCCGACCTACTTCGTGTTCGATCTTAGTTCTAACGACCCTCTTTATAGTCATTGGAGTCTATGCGTATACTGTGGTGGGAATACCGTTTTTCGTTTCTCCTTGATTTCTCGGAGAACTACTTTCACTTTCTCCTCTCACTTTTTCAACCGAATTTTGAGTTGTAAGTCTTTTGATTCTAGTACCGTAGGCCAGGGTAGTGAAGTACCGTTTATCTACCCTTTGTCACCTTTGTCACTCCTTGAAATAAAACCCCCCGAGGTCTTAGTGACGTCTACCACTGACGTCGGTACTTTAATCTTCTGTGAACAAGGAACCTTCTTTTCGATACTGGTTGGATCTATCATATAAGTTTTCGTCTCTGTAATGAAACGACTGATTCCAGGTAGATCAGTTTCGATACCAAAAAGGTCACCAGTACACACCTTCACTCTCAACCTATTATTTCTTTCGACTCGCGACTTCTTAACCACGAAAACTTGACACCACAACCTCTTCTGAGAACTCTCAGGGAATCTGACGTTCCTCTAGGTTGGTCAGATAGGATTTCCTTTAGTCAAGACTTATAAGTAACCTTCCTGACTTCGACTTCGAGGTTATGAAACCGGTGGACTACGCATCTTGACTGAGTAGCCTTTTCCAAGACTACGACCCTTCCTAACTTCCGTTTTTCTCTTCCCGTAACGTCTCTTATTCTACCAATCTACCGTAGTGGCTGAGTTACCTGTACTCAAACTCCTTCAAGGCCCTCAACCATTTCCTATCCCTTCGGAACGTACGACGTCAGGTACCCTGATGTTTCTCAGCCTGAGTTGACTCACTGACTTGACTCGAGTCACGGTACTCATGTAAGTGTAACAACACGTTGGAGTAGTGGAAGGTAAGTCTTGAAAAGTAGTAGGAATGGACTTGAGACTTGGGTAATTTGATCTTGAGATAAGGGGTGAGGAGGTCACGTCCACTGGTGAAAGATGAAGGACAGAAATACTTAAACTAACGAGATCCTCGGAACATAGTCAAGTCAAGTGAACGAGTCAACACAGGTTGAGAAACACTGGGGTACCTGACGTCGTACGGTCCGGAGAGACAGGTAGTGGTTGAGGGCCTCAAGTGAGTTTGAGTGCAGGTAACTCAACCACTACGGTAGGTTGATAGAGTAGGAGACAGCATATTTACTCTAGCATTGTATAACGACGAAAACACTGACCGAATAAGTGAACCGTATTACAGAAGTCCCAAATAGACAAGAACGTCATACACAGTCTTAAGTGTATATATTGTAGAAAACAAATAGGAAGTAAACTACCTGTGAACCCACCGAAGGTGGAAAATGGATGTCAGTCGTTGAAAAGAAGGAGAGAGTGTCAAAACACCTAGTCTTTAAACCCGACCTGAACCGAAAGACGAGGTGTAATGCATGATCCAAGGGAGTCACCATAAGTCGACCACTAATTTAACCAGATTACACATGTGTGACCGAAGAGAGTTTGTGAACCACGGAACCATCCTTGTCAACTTTCCGACCTGAGTTGACCCGGGAAGAAGGACACATAATACATCACAATTCCGAAGAGGTGTACCAGAGAGGTCGTCCTCACCAACTCGAGTCAAAGGGTTCTGTGAGGTCTCCTTAAAGAGTCATGAAAATTTTCTGAAATAATTCTTAACCGGAACTGTAAAGATGGAATGAGACGACAAATTACATAAGTATGGGGTCGAGCGTAAGTTCCTCTCTTTTTAACTGGGTTGAAGAGTTACCTTCTTCATCTTTTCTTAAACATCGACAGAAGTTAGATGGCATCCTCGAGAGTGCTGTTTAGTTTCCTATGATGTGAAACATCAATGTAAGTATGAAAACTTTTTGTAAATTAGAGTTTTTTGTTGTCATATATGAAACTCGTTTAAACGATCTAGACATTTTACATAAAATGATTTAATGGTATTGTTCAATGACATTCTTTTTTCAACATCCTTAAAAAACATACGATCAAACCCTTTTTAATACCTCCGCCGAGTACTAAACTAGGATCTTGAACAAAGAATATAATGAACTTAAGAACGATCTTTCATGATGACCAGTTAGTACTACTAGGGGGGAAGAGAGAGAGAGAGAAAAATTTTTTTTTTTTTTGGTTTTTGGGGTAAAATTATAGAAGAAACTCTGTAAAATAGGGAGATTTTTAAAACCCTTTTAACGTGGAAGTCGTGAGTATAGGGAAGTGAATCTAAGTGATCAACAATTGTAAAACAGTGAAAACGAAAGTACGTGTGTGTGTATTTGTGTGCACCTCCCTCTGTCTACATTGTGTGATAAAACAACCTTTCAATGAACGTATGTAGTACTCTAAGGTGGAGACTTACGAAGTCGTCAGAATCAGATTCGATTACAGAATCAGATTTCTGTAAGAGAATGAAATATTGTCACTAGTAATAGTATGAGATCCTTAAATTGTAGTTGTATTACTATGACAGGTATTATTTTAAGAGAGTCAACGGGATTTTGAATGAAAAATGTATTAACTTAAAAAGTATAGAAAAAAGAAACAACAATTTCAGATTACCAAATACTACAGATAGAAGGAACACTTTAACATGGAAATAATGATTTTTATAAGTAGAAACAAAGTAAATTTTATTTAAAAAAATTTTCCTTTTTTTTAACTTAAAAAGAAGGAGACAGGTTAAAGGTCATATCCTAGGGTACGTAAATAGTACAGAGAAAACAGAGGAAATTAGATCTTTCAGTAAAGTAAAAACCCCCCTCACCACAAGTACTGTAAAAAAACTTCGTAAACAGGATGTCCTCAATCATTAGACGAAACAGAGTAAAGGAATACGAATCTAAGTTCAACTTGGAAAAAACGTTCACATGATATGTTAGTCACCATATATCAATGGAAACGTAGTATAGTCCTCCGTACATTACGATTTAAAACAACATAACTGATACGATTCAAACTAGTGAACCCATGTCAACCGGTTGAGACGTAACATTTCCATGCAGAGGGTGAACGTCAATTATTCATTAAAAATTTGATTATTTATCAAACACTCTTATTAAACAAAAGTTGGTAAGAATTGAAAAAATTTTTTATCACTTGAAAATAAATAAAATAAAAACCGACGTGACCCAGAAGTGACGACGTACGCCCGAAAGAGATCAACAGTATTCACCCTCGATGAGAGATCAATGTCACACGTCCGATCCCGTGAACCTGAAGTCATCAAGACCAGTCACCCGAATCAACGGGCCTTCGTATACCTTAGAAGGGACTGGTCCCTAGTTTGGACACAGAGGACGTAACCTACCGTCTAAGAATTGATGACCTGACCGTCCCTTCAGGAATGAGTTGACAGAATCGTGGGTGAAACTACCAATATTTTATAACGGGAAAAACTAAGATAGTAAAGAAGGTACACATAATCTACCGTAAGAAGACATCTCTTCTGGGACTGGGGTAAATTTTTGGTTTTAGTGAGTATCTAAGAAATAAGTCACGGAATATTAGGTAAAATAAGAAAACTCTCAGTTTAACAGGGTCTACTCGTAGGAACGAAAGGACAGAAAAGTTTGTAGATCACAGAAAAACTGTACAGAAAGATACTCAGAACCTCGTGAAGAAACAAAAGACCATGTTCTACAAGTGGAACACGAAGGGACGGGGTCTGAACCTATCTAGAAAAAGGCTTCTTGGAATAAAGGTAAAATCACCTCTCTCCACAAACATTTGGTTCCGGAACTATACCGGTAACACAAGTGTAATAAGAATCTATACATTAAAGAAGTCCAGAAAGTCACACATGTCGATCCTGTATATATATGAAATTTAGTACTCAAGTAGCCGGTGAAAGTCAACTTTAGGTCATAGTCTTGAAAAAGATTTGAAGGAGGTAAGATATAAACATAGTCGGAAGACAATGTCATATTTAGGATTAAAGAGAATTGAGACCATTTAAATAAATATGACGAGATGATATTCCACGATGATATTTGTGTTTTTTGAGTCTTGATGACAAAATCATTGGGAACGTTCCAAAGAAACGGCAAGAAAGACAGTTTAATTCTAACGTATCTCTTGGTACGAGTAATCAATAAACTTAACCTTAAAAAACAGACTTAGCAACAATTAGTCAAGAGATATGTCAACCAAAAGACAAACATAAGTTAATATAAACGTATGTGTAAACAACTGAGAAGTAAAGACGACTACTCATATTAGGAACGAACTAAGAAAAATAACCATTGTTTTAAATGGTAGAATTGGTGAAAATTCACAAGTGTCATGCCATCACAGTTAATATATGTGTAACAGTTATGTTATCTAGAGATCTTGTAAAAATAGTACATTTTGACTTTGATATGGACGTCTTGTTGAGGGGAAAGAAGATACTAGAGAAATCGGGTATCATCGGCGATAAGACAAAAACCAAAGATTCTCAAACTGATGAAATCTATGGAGTGTATATTCACACCTTAGTATAAGACAAACAGAAAAACACTGACCGAATAAAGTGAATCATATTTCAGGAGTTCCAAATAGGTACAACATCGTATACTGTCGTAAAGGAAGAAAAAATTCCGATCATAAGGTAACACATATAGATGGTGTAAAGAAATAGGTAATTACCTTTAAATCTTTCTAGGTGGAAAGTCGATAGCACTCGTCACGATGTCAATTGTACCTACACGTACATAGAGAAAACTCTAGGACAAAAGTCAAGAAAATATATATATATATATAACGACCCTTACGTCCTAGTATACCATTAAAATAGATTTGTAAAAACCCCTTGAGGGGAGGTATGACAAAAACTATCACCGACGAAGTAAAATGTAAAGTGGATCATCATGTGGTCTTAAGGTCAAAAAGGTGTAGTCACGAACAGAAAACACAGAAACTATCACCGGTAGGATTGTCTATACTCTATTACAGAATGACACCAAAACTAAACATAAAGGGACTGCTGACCACTACAACTCGTAGAAAAGTACGAATAATCGACAAACACATAGAAAATATCTTTTTATAGATAAGTTCAGGACATACATACATACATACATACATAATCAACGACTCAACACAGGTTGAGAAACGTCAGGGTACCTGACGCCGGACAGTCCGAGGGGACAGGTACCTTAAGAGGTCCACTCTTATGACCTCACCCAACGGTAAGGGAAGAGGTCAATTCAAGAAATGGGTATAAAAAAAGAAATAGGTAAAAAATTAGTCCAATAAACAAAATAACAAGTCAACATCCTCACAGAGATAAGTCAAAATCTTTAATGTAACAAGTAAGAAAAAAAAAAAAATTAAAAATGAACCAAGTTCTCAGTCTTGATAACTTTTTGAAGATGAAGAGTCTTCAGAAGGTTGGAATAAGGAAGGTGACGTAAAGGTGTGTGGAGGGGAGACGTCTATTAGTAAAGGCAATCAAAGATCAACTAGGAAAGAAAGACACAATGGAGAAAAGAACAGTTTTCTATCTGATGGTATATATGAGACAACATGAAACAAAAAAAGTGGGTTATATAGAATCGTTACTGTGGCGTGGACCTTTAGAAAATAAGTAAAAGTACTACGATATCATAAGATACACACATCTCCATGGGATCAAAATAAATTGATTAGAGAGAAACAACTAAAATCTAACAAACATTATAAAAGGATAATTTTCATTACGATTTTACTTATTGGAACCATGTGTAACAAAACATGAACACGTTCACATAGAAGTCCCATTTACGAATCCTTACCCTGGTAACCCGGTTTCCCATGGACATACTCACTAAAACAATGTCCATCAATTTAAGGGGAAGTATGACCAACATGGTAAAACAAGAAAATGGTCGTTCATACTCACGGGTTCGAGAGTCATTACATAACAGTTCACTACGGATGAAAATTTAATCGTTTAATTGCACAACGGGTTTTTTCGGTAAAATAACGGAGGACCGTTGTTTTGTTTAAGAAAAATTCTTACTAATTCATATTCACGATGTAACTCCAAGTTTCCCTATTCTTGGGATAAATCTAAAGGAATTTTTGAGTTTTCCTTAACGTATCGAAAAATTTTTCAAATAAATTTCTTTACTTCAATCTCTACCTCTTCTTTAAAATCATTGTCTCTACTACAACTTTAGTTGTTTGGAGTGAATATAGAAGTAAGTTCTGAAAATTAATTTATCTGTAATTCCACTTTCGGATAATTTTTAGTATATACTTTATTTATTGTAACTATACATCTTACGGTCCCGGTATTAAATAAAAGGGTTATAGTCTATAGGCATCTACAGGTTCCCTTTTTGACTAAACACGAGTGTCATCCTTTGATCCGAATTTTGTAATTTTACTTAAAATAAGAACAATCAAAGATAAAAGTCTCAATTAATAAATTTATGATGAAACCGACTCCAACAACCGTATACCTTCATACAGGTCAACTTAAGGTACCAGTCTTTCTATTCATCTCAAATATGTACTATATTTTCGGATTGTTCAAAAATAAACGCGCTTCTGTTGTTTAGTTCTTCAAAGATCTATTACTAACTTTATCTTTCGATTTGTGTTTGATTCCTTTTTCAAATGATTTAAAGAAAGGTAACGACAACCGTAAACCAGAAAATGTAAGTCATGTCTAGAAGGGCTGACCATGTGAAGATATGTCAATGTCTGTACGGATTTATGTCCCAGGAGTCGGAAACCTCTAATGTTTATAATCTAGAAAAAAAACTCATAAAACACTATAAAATTTTCAACCTTCGATGGTAGAATACACACACACACAACAAAAAGTACAATATTTTAATAAAAATTCTAGTTTGTGAATTTTGAAGGATGGTTTTAATCCCGTGACACTAATCATCACTATTTGTAGTACTCAGGTAATCAGGGTTTTGATCTGAATGTGATCCTTATTGTGACTTTATCTAAAGATAAATATACTTCCTATAAACTCGAATAGGATTTTGAATTGGTATTCAATTTACGGTCAATACACAATCCTACCCAAGACAAAGAAACCTATTTTTCTAGGAGTCTTGAAATCCCCAGTACTTTTCAAAGTACCTTTTCAACTGTCACCCTGACCCTAAACTTCCGAATCTGAAACCATTCGTTTATCCACCACCTTGTCAAGTTTCTTTACTTATCATCCCTGTTTCTGACTCTCCGTTCGAACCACACAAACTTCTTTTACTCTTATCAAAACTATCTCGATTTCGTAGGTTTTCTCTCATCAACCCTCCTTTTTGTTCACCTTCTGTGACTACTTTAAACATTTTAGGAATTTACGGTTTCTCTCCTTAAACTAAATTTTTTCTTTTTATCTCGACTTCTCACTACATAGATGTAACACTAAAACGTACTAATCGTTTCCATTCCCGGTTTCTCAAAAAATTCTTGTACTTACGGTGGGAAAGAAACTCCGGTCAAACACCTCAAAAAAATAGGAGTACAGGTCTGGTCTATCATAGAAACCAACTTGTCACAACAACAGGTCAACGAGCCAGTACAGGTTGAGAAACGTTGGAGCACCTGACGTCGTACGGTCTGAAGGGACAGGAAGTGGTAGAGGGTCTCGAACGAGTTTGAGTCCACGTAACTCAGTCACTACGGTAGGTTGGTAGAGTAGTAGACAGCAGGGGAAGAGGAGGACGGAAATGCAGAAAGGGTGGTAGTGCCAGAAAAGATTACTCACCCAAGGAAGTGTAGTTCACCGTTTCATAACCTCGAAGTCATGAAGGTTACTTACAAGTCCTAACTAAAGGAAATCCTAACTGACCAAACTAGAGGAACGTCAACTTGTCATAGTAAAGATTGACTATGACAGACTTATTTAGACAACCAACGACTGTCAATCATCTCACCGATCATCTTAAAATATACGACGACGACGATTCAGCGAAATCAACTCAGACTGAGACACGCTGGGGTGTCTGCCGTCGGGTGGTCCGAGGGGACAGGGACCCTAAGAGGTCCGTTCTTGTGACCTCACCCAACGGTAAAGGAAGAGTTCACGTACTTTCACTTTTCACTTTCACTTCAGTGAGTCAGCACAGGTTGAGAATCGCTAAGGTACCTGACGTCGGGTGGTCCGAAGAGGTAGGTACCCTAAAAGGTCCGTTCTCATGACCTCACCCCACGGTAACGGAAGAGGTCTTAAAATATACGATCTAGTAATATTATACTTAATCTAAAAATAGTGTATATAAATCACGTACAAAAAGGTTTTAAAGGATCTTAAGAACACCATCCTTAAGTTCATTTGTAGTCATCATTAAACTACGGTTTAACAAGATTATACACTTTTAATTCAAGCCACCCGTACAAATTAAAAGATATTAAAGTCTACAAACAACTTAACTTCTCTGAAGTACATCGTAACATTTTAATCATCTCGGTGGTGTAGACGTCAATAAAGGAGGTGACTTCAGAACTTGGTAAGTTCCAATAGTCACTCCCAAACCTAAGTTGAAAAGGGTTTCAGGACAATTACAAATATAAAACTGGAGAAGGGTATTTAGTGGTCACAAGAATTTTCGTACGTTCTATTAATTAGGAAAGGTCTTCCAAAAGTCAGACGAAACGGGTCTAGGTAGTCTCTTTAGTGACAGACATTGGATGTTTTACAATTACAATTCGAAATTTATTGTTTGGAATTTTCAGTTTTAATGAGAAACTAAGTATCAGACGTCTTACCTACAATCGTCCGTATTTTTGTTTGTCGACTCTTTTCTTCGATTTCCGTTTCCTCTTTTCCTTTCTATGTGGGTAAACTTACGTCTCAAGGTTTCTTATCGTTCCTCTCTATTCTCAACCTTCATGAATATTTACAATGATTACTATCAAAATGAAAAAGATATTGTCCTCCGAGTCATTTGTAACTGAGTCACTAGTTACGTTTCTTTATCTCCTTTTGTTATCTTACCCTTTTTGATCTCTAGAGAAGTTCTTTCAATCTCTATGGTTCCCTTGTAAAGTACGTTTCTACCCAAGTTATTTCCTGTCTTTACCACACCTGGATTGTCTTCGTCCGTGGACTGGACGGAGAACTCTTTAGACATACGTCCAGTCCTTCGTTGTCAATCTGGACCTGTACCTTGTTGTCTGACCAAGGTTCATCCTTTTCCTCATTCAGTTCCGACATATAACAGTGGGACGGACAAATTGAATATACGGGAACATAGTGAGGATATCTCCATAGGTGTGGAAATTAAAAAATTTGGATCTAATGAAAAAGTAATCAATCATGGAGAAGTACTGATTCATCATCAGGCTACATACTTATATTGTTAAAAAACAACAACAACAAAAACAAACAAACCGACACGACCGTCGTACTTCCTAAAATCAAGGATCTTATCCTTAGTTTGGGTACCAGGGGACGTCGTCTTCACACCTTTGAATTGTTAACCTGACGGTCCCTTTAGGGATGTGGTCAAATAAAATATGGTAAGAGTATAACTACCTTTCTTTGAACAAATTTAAAATCCGATAAACTTATTTTCATGATATTTGTAATGATATATTCAGAAGAGAACATGTATAGAATCAAATACAACCCATTTATGGATCCTCATGTCAGTAACCCAGTATTCCACTTTCACAATCAACGAGTCAGTATAGACTGAGACACCCGGGTACCTGATATAGGACGGTCGGAGAAGACAGGTACTTTAAGAGGTCCGTTCTTATGACCCCCAAAAGGTTGGGTCCTTAGTTTGGACCCAGAAAACATAACGTCCGTCTCAGAAATGGTAGACTCGGTGATTTCTGGGTCCCCAGTATTTCATCCAATAAAAATTAAATCAATCGTCGATGATCAGAAAAGGGGTTTTACCAACAAGACAAAATATTAAGGTGACTGTCACATACCATTATAAAATAAAAGTTTCTTAAAGAGGTATGAAAGGTGTAACGGATTAAATAGGTATATTTCAACTACGAATATTATAAATAATTGGTAAATTATATATAGTCTACATATCGATATAAGGGACAACGTAAAGAGTATAACTAAGAGAAAAAAATTTAAATTAACAGATTCTTTCCTAAAAAGTATAGACGATTGAGAAAAGTCTTAGAGTCAAAACGGAGACGGTTAAAAACACAATGAATAAACAAAAGACGAGAATAAAGAAAGGAAGTTACATCAAACCTAAAAAAACTGTGTTCAAAGAGTTGGAATCGTGACACCTGTAAAATATGGTCCATTAAGAAAGAAAACCTCCCTTACAGAACATGTGACAACCTACAAATCTCGTAGTCTGTCTATATGAGTGATCTACTGCCACCATCCGGGAAGGGCCTACAGAGGTCCCTCTATCTTAGTGGGACTAATCTCTTGACGACAAGACTATCTTCGAAAAATTCGGATATGTAAAGAAAGTTTTATGAAACTTAACATAGAGTGATTAAAACTATATAAAAATAATGGTAAGTCAATCTTTATAAAAGAGTAAAAGAAATACTAAAAAAAGGAAACTGGACACTTAATAAATCTTTACATACTGAATTAAGGGTTTATAAACTTCATAAATATTTATAGACTAATAATTAATAAGGGTCAAATTAAACTAAAACTAGTCTTCTGTATTAAACCAAAACCGATGTGACTCTAAAGTAACGACACCCCCAGAAAGAGATCAACCTCCATGAAAGATCAACATCCCGTACACGAAGAGAAACACCACCAAAGAGAACAACACCTCGTGTCCGAGGTTCGTGTGGCCGAGTCATCAATGCCACGTACTCAAGTCAACGGGGGACTGTACACCCCAGAAGCAAATGGTCTCTAGCTTGGACATAGGAGACGCAACCGGCACCCAAGAATGGGTGATCTGGTGGTCCCTTCAGGATTGGAAGTAAAAATTTCCCATAATGCAAAACCTATATTCTAAGACTCAAATATTAAAGTCACGAAATTGTTACATTAAGGTGACAGAACACAAGAGATCGTGAAGTCCACTCTTCGACCACCGTCATACATAAGAACGAAGGAACATACATTACACCCGAAAAAAAACCGACGAAAGTACCACAAAGAGAAAGAAACTACAAGTCGTCAAAGTGACACTACGGGACTCCAAACACAAATAGACTATGAACAGGACGAAACCTTAGTGAGTCAAAGGATCTAGATATTTAAATACAGAAAATCGTTTAAACCCTCTCAAAACCGGCAAATATAGTAACCTCAAAAAAAAGAAGAAGATGGGGGAAAAAAGAGAAAGATCCTAGATGAATGTGCATACAATTGAAAAAATATATTACGGGAGTCTAGTGACCGTGAGAAAAAGTTATTAAAGACACAAGACGTTTAACCTAGGGAGGATAACAAACAAGAATTCAAATACAGAAAAAGAAGACAATAGAAGTTAGTATCTATGTCGGACTTTTTACATTTCAGTACCCCTAAACCCTCTATTACATACACTATAATAGATACAAAGGAGAAAAATTTTTATATACTAAAAAATGTACATCATTTCAAGTATTTGGAATTCATATCGTATAATAATTAAAAATGTATACATATGTCTGTATCGTAATAGGTCTAGTTTTACCGTGACATCGTCCGAGGAAATACAAGGGGAGGGGTCTCTATCTGTGGGAAGACCAGAAATGGTCACATGTAGAACGGTAGTTTAAAGTATATTTACTTTAGTACTTCATACATGAGAAAAAATACAGACTGAAAAAAAGGATTTATAATACAGACTCAAAGTGGGTACAACAAAACCCAACGTCACTAAGTAAAAGTGAAATACTCATATGGTCTTAAATGAATAGGTATGTTAATAACTATCTATAAACCCAATTATTGAAAAACAAAAATACTTCTTTGTGAAGAAACTTATTACACGTACCAAAAATCATCACCATTCCTGAGTAAACAGAACCCATATATGGACTCTAACCACCTAAAAAAAAAAGAAATTTCTTATTCTATCATTATTAAAATACAAAACACCCAGTTATCCTGAGACATTCATAAATGTGTTTTATTGAAATTTTTTTAAAAACAAATAAAAACCGACACGACCCAGAAGTAACGACGGACCCGAAAAGAGATCAACACGACTCGCCCCCGAAGGGAGATCAATGCCACGTCGCGTCCGCAGAGTGACGCCACCCAGAGAACAACACCCTGTGACCGAGACCCTACGTACCCAAAGGCATCAACACCGTACATCCGACGTATCCACCACCGAGGACCCGACATCTCGTGTCTGAGTTATCACCACTTGTCTGAACCAAGGTGGCTCCGTACACCTTAGAGACCTGACCCCTAGGTTGGGTACAGAGGACGTAACTGTCCGTCTAAGAAATGGAGACTCAAGTTCCTTCGGGTCTTGAAATAAAAATTTTTTGTTTTAACTTTCGTATTATCACTAAGTCATGAAAAAAACATTGTGTCCAAACGACTATTCTTCTTACCTTAAGAAATTCCCTTCTCCACACCTCGATTGTAAAATGAATTAACCCGGAGTTTCAATTACAAGGGACAATGGTTTTACCTAGAGTTCACAAATGGATAATTACAACTAGACATTACTTTACACCATATGAAGTAAATTTTTTAAAAAAAGTGTCTATCGATGAGGGTTTATAACCACAGTCAAATACTTGTATACTAAAATTAACTCACATAAGTAACGAACCTTTCGTAAATAACTTCATGAAATATAAAAAGAGCACTATTAACAGAAAATCGAAAAGTAATGTAAAGTATGATTATCGAAAGTCACCTTCTCAATCCACTTTCAAGGAGTTGACGTTAAATTTTACCTGAAACTTTACACCTTTAAAGGACACAGACACACACACACAACTCCAAGATTCTCAAGACGACCTTAACGTCAAACTCGAACCTTTACCTCTAGATTCAAAAACAATGTTGAAAACCATGGTGTCCTTTCTTCTCGAACTGTAAGAATACTAAGTCATCACCCACAAGGAACAACTTTATACATTCAAAAGTGTATATACATGAATTATCCGAAAACCAATGTTGAACTTCAGTAACACTTTGTCGGGGTATGGATATTGGTTTCGATGAAAGATTTCGGTAAGTCACGAATTTTTATGATTGTTGTTTACGATAGTTAATTCACCACAACTCACGACTTTCTTCGACTTCTGATTAGCTCACTGTAAGTGTCCTGATCGTTCTTTTTGTTCTTTCCTCAGAGAAAAAGAAGAAGGACGGAAGAATAGTGAGACGAAAGACAACTTCTACGACTCCGTCACTCGTCACGTAAAAGGACTTAAACAGAGTTGTAGTCTCTTGTCTGATATATCCATCTCCTCCACCTAAACCTTAACTCTCTGTATATTTATGAATCGTATGACAAGACTATTAACTTGAAGACATCTTGTTCTGATTAACAAAGTACTAAAACAGACTGTTCTATGTCGGGACATACACAAACACACACCCCCATACGTACGAATCAACGAGTCAGTATAGGTTGAGAAACACTGGGGTACTTGACATCGGGTGGTCCGAGGAGACAGACACCCTAATGGGTCCGTTCTGACGGTCTCACCAAACGACAAGGAAGAGGTCCCCTAGAAGAACTGAATCCTTGGGTATAGAGGACGTAATCGTCCGTCTAAGAATTCATTATTTATGGGTTAAGACCCACTCCAGTCAATGAAATAATCAATTTTGTGACAAGGTAGACGTATCAGAATTGAGTTCCCAACCGTCTGAATTTAAAATATGAAAATGCATACATTCCTTTTTATTTTACTTTATTTTTAGAAATCTAAGTGGTAAACTGGGAAGATTTAGAATAAAAGCTGATCTACAACTACAAACACAAAAAGATATTAACAGTAGTCTTCATAACAACAACAAGTCAACGATTCAACATAGACTGAGAGACTAGGGTACCTAACGTCGTGTGGTCGGAGAAGATAGGAGGTGACAGAGGGTCTCAAACGAGCCACTACGATATGGTAGAATAAGAGACGGTGAGGGAAGAGGAAAACGGAAGTTAGAAACGGTCGTCGTCCCAGAAAAGGTCACTCCAGTCGAGAAACGTAGTTGACCAGCTTCTTAACCTTGAAGTCGAAGTCGTCGTCCGGAAGGTTACTTATGAGTCCCAACCGAAGGAAATCCTAACTGACAAAACTAGAGGAACTTCAGGTTCCCTGAGAGTTCTCAGATGAGATCGTGGTGTCAAGTTTTCGTAGTCAAGAAGGTACGAGTCGGAAGAAATACCAGGTACTGAGTAGTTTTCATAATCACTATGTCTTATAGAAACTTTCACGGGGTGATAATAAAGTCTCTGCAAGAAGGTTCAGTAATTTGTGGACTATGACGTCCTATACCATAATCACGAAAAGATCTGTGACAGGGCGTAACAGTCGTGTTCCAAAAGTTTGTCTTCAAACACATTCATGTTCGTTATCGTGAAGAATCCTAAGGAAGAACGACAGTGAAAAAACTGCTAGTGACATTCTGTGCTCATAGTCTGAACAATTTTAAACCCAGAATCTTCATTATTTAAAACAAATAGTGTCTGGTACATACGGTCTGTGATCCGACCCTTGAAGTACAGACAATAAAGATTTATAGAATTATAAAACATAAATAAATAAACCGACACGACCCAGAATACCTCTTCCGTTACCGTGGGGTGAGGTCATGAAAACGGACCTTTTAGGGTACCTGCCTCCTCAGACCCCCCGACGTCAGGTACCCCAGCGCTTCTCAGCCTGTGGTGACTCACTGAAGGGAAAGTGAAAAGTGAAAGTACGTAACCTCTTCCTTTACCGTTGGGTGAGGTCACAAGAACGGACCTCTTAGGGTCCCTGCTCCCTCGGACCACCCGACGGCAGATAACCCAACGTGTCTCAGCCTGCGCTGCCTTCGCTGAACCGTCGTCGTCGACCCAGAACCAACACCGGACACACCAGAACATCGACACTACACGTCCGAGAATCAACGTCGTGCACCCCAGATCGAAGGACGGGAGATGTAACCCTCGTGTCTCAGAATGGGTCACCCGGTGGTCCTTCCACGGATACCATTAGAAAATACTAATATGATAACAAGGTATCCGTATCTTTCTGAAGTTATTACATAAGTCCAGTGTATAGGTAACTCTCCGTCTTGTCTTAAGTGTGTGCACCAGACTTATTTCGGTTTTAAATTACACAAGAAAAATACGACATTCCTTTAGTCAAACTCTCTAATCCCATCTTGCTCATACATGTGAGTAGTTAAGAATTACAACATAGCCACCTGAGTCGGTCATCTTCGTAGAGACCTAACCTCTCACTGCTAGTTTTTAAAGGTTTTAGACCCCACCCACATCCACACTATGACAATCTTAAACTGACTTTACCGATGAGAACCGACATGTGCCTCTCTCTCCATTCATTCCGTCCTCCCCGGACATCTTATACTAACTGCTAAATCTTAAGTATAACTTCCGTTTCTCATCTAAGTTACTCTTAAAATTTTACTTCCTCAATCCCCCATCTTACAAGATTTTTCTTTAAAAAAAATAAAACCGACGTGGTACACCCTAGAATCAAGGGACTGGTCCCTACCTTGGACATGAGGGATGTCACCTTCGTACCCCAGAATTAGAGACTTGGTGGTCGACGACGACGACGACGGCGATTCAGGGAAGTCAGCACAGACTGAGACGCTGGGGTATCTGCCGTCGGGTGGTCCGAGGGGACAAGGACCCTAAGAGGTGGTCCGTTCTTGTGACCTCACCCAACGGTAAAGGAAGAGGTTACGTACTTTCACTTTTCACTTTCACTTCAGTGAGTCAACACGGACTGAGACTCGCTGGGGTACCTGACGTCGGATGGTCCGAGGAGGCAGGTACCCTCAAAGGTCCGTTCTCATTACCTCACCCCACGGTAGTGGAAGAGGACTTGGTGGTCCCATCAGGGATTTTTCCTTTAAACAATTCTTCATTTTACCAAATATTACTCCAAGTTCTACACCGAGTTCATCCTATTTCTCCCTTCTACCTCTACAAAAATCATTAAGACTCTATCGTCCACACTTGATAAACTTCGTTTAACTCCGTACGTCAGTGATACTTTATTCCTTGATATTACGACCTTATCATTAACCCAGAAACTAGATCTTACTTAACATTAAAATTTAACTCTTAGACTTATAAATGTAGATTTAGGACTTAGTAGAACAATATTTGGCGTATTGGACACATTTTAGGAAAAGAAACTTCAAAAAAGGAGACCACTCCCTTTTTTGAATAAATCAGAGGAATGGAGGAAGGGTCAGTATCAATTCTCAATACATCATTATGATGTGTGTGATGTTCGATTACACAAAGGCGGTGGTCACAAATCAAAACACCAGAATGTTAAGGAACTCTGAAAAAGTGTAACTCTTTCCTTACGTAAAACGGAACGTCTTCTAACAGGACAGAAACTTGCGAACGTCAGAGGGAATCAAAGAGACCCACTGAGAAAAAAAGGGACAAACGAATTTTGAATAACCTCCTTCTCTTTATATACGACATGTACAGTTAAGGGTCACCAATATATCTTTTTCGGTTCCAACCCATCGAATGAACCGAATGTACCACAGATCCCGCCAAAGTCAATAAGAGAAAGGACTATAACCTTCTACCGAATACTTAGTGTCGAAAGGGCCAACTTGTAAAAAGTAACGAAATTTCCCTTGAACTATAAATTTTCTTATAAAATACCTTTCCACACTCTTAAAATAGAGAGGTCAAGTAAAAATAAGTAGACATAAAATAAAAGAAAAATTTGGTGAAATAACTCTCCATTAAGTATATGGTATGTTAAATGGATAAATTTCACATTTTAGTGACCAAAATCATATAAGTGTCTATTCACGTTGGACTAGACGTTCTGAACGTCCTAGAATCAAGGGATTGGTCCCTAACTTGGGTAAGGGAACCGTCACTTTCGTACCTCAGTATTGGTGACCTGGTGGTCCCTTAAGAGTATTAGCTAAAAGTATATAAATAGAACGTAATACATTGAAAAGATTTGAACAATCAACATTAACCAAAATTACTCAAGGAATCCTCAAAAATACACGTTTTAGTATATTAGACACTAATTCTCTATTGAAATGAAGAAGGGATTAGATCTATGGAAATAGATTAGAACTACAGAAATCGAACAGGTTGACGTGACCGATCTTGGAAGTCATATTACAATTTGTCATCACCACTTTCGTTTGTAGGGACAGAACAAGGATTAAAATTCGTAAGTTAAAAGTGGAACTTCAAACTCACGACAAAACGAGAAGTGTTTTAGACTGTGGGAAACCACTATTTTTGTGAACTCTTTAATCCTTATAGTCCCTTTAAGGAGTTCTACCATTTCCCGTAAGTACTTTTTAGGTGTCGGTTGGAGTATCAAGGTCCAGGTGGGTACAACGATATTTACTGTGACAACATAAGAAAAATTCCGACTTATTATGGGGAGACACACACATACACACAAAGACAGACACACGGTCTAGAAGAATTCGGTGACTAAACAACTACCCGTGAACCTAACAAAGGTACAGAATCGTCAACATTTCTCACGGTGACACTTGCAATCCCACACACATAGAAAAAATAAAAAACGCATTTTACTGGAATTACTGTTAGCCAGTAAAATTCTTATCCCGTTTACTAGGTGGAAATAGTTCCTTTTCCTTTTGATCTTTTGGATTTCAATTTAAACTTCTTCCTTTACCGTTGGGTAAGGTAATAAGAACAGACCTCTTAAGGTACCTGTCTCCTCGGACCACCCGATGTCAGGTACCCCAACGTTTTCACAACCAGTACTGAATCGTCGATTTGTTGTTGTTTCAATTTAATTATGTAATTTCCGTAGATACTTTGTTGGTACACGCGGATAGAGTTGAGACATGACACCGGAAGTGGATTGACGTAATACTCTTTTCATCCGACACACTCAACCGGACCCTTGTATTGGTAAATATTATCAATTTCGTGATATGGTATCATATCAAACACATCATATGAGAAAGATTTATATACATAAAAAGAGAACAATAAAACCTATTGGTGGGTATGATATGATATGATACATTGCATATCTAATTCTCAACATTTTCCCGCAATTCTCACTAATCGGTGTGACGGATATAAACTTAAAAATACGGGAACTCGTCCAATGGATCGAAGTCAAAGAGTAGACAAGTTACCCCTACAATTATTACGGAGGGTGTTCTATAGTAACATAATTTATCCAATTATCATGTGAATTTATTGAACTTTATATGGGTCATGTATGTTTTGAGTTAGTTATAATCGATAATCATGGTAATGTTCATTAAATGGATAATTTTTACACGAAAGATTTTTTTTTTATTTTTATTTTTACACGAAAGACTCAACTCCTAAAAGAGAAAACATACTCCTAGTTTGACATCTTATTAATCACCCAAACACGGAACAACAATAGAGAGTAAAATAGGAAGACGGAGTGTTCATGAACCTCAATCTCTTATAGATACCAATGTAATTTTGACTTTGATTTTCGGAGACTTCGGAGTCCCGTGCACAGTCTGAGAGTCAGAAATTCCGATTAGAAAATCCTGGAATACTTAAAAGAGGTATCGATTTTTATCGAAGGAACTACTGACAATGTCAGTCACAGGTCCAATAAAAATCTTGTGTTACCGTTGAGTGAGGTCATGAGAACGGACCTTTTAGGGTACCCGCCTCCTCGGACCATCCGACGTCAGGTACCCCAGCACTTCTCAGCTTGTGCTGGCTCGCTGAAGTGAAAGTGAAAAGTGAAGGTACGTGACCTCTTCCTTTACCGTTGGGTGAGGTCACAAGAACGGATCTCTTAGGGTCCCTACCCCCTCGGACCACCC
This sequence comes from Capra ibex, assembly GCA_006410555.1. Taxonomy (NCBI): domain Eukaryota; kingdom Metazoa; phylum Chordata; class Mammalia; order Artiodactyla; family Bovidae; genus Capra; species Capra ibex. The sequence goes on along the minus strand of SJYO01021811.1, from coordinate 1,405,112 downwards.
GACGGCAGTTACCCCAGCGTGTCTCAACCTGTGCTGACTTCGTTGAATCGTCGTCGTCGTCGTAGGTCCCATAAAAATCTTGAGAATTATCATGGCTCAACAGAAGTTCCACCCTTATTTACCTCACTTTGTAAAAAACATTAAGTCTTTGAAAGTCTAGATACATTTCACATCAAAACATCACATACGAACAATTTACCAAACTCCAACTATCTGACTCAGAAATATTATATTGAACCAATACGAAAGTCCTACTCATATCGTTTTACTCATCGTAGATTGAAAAGATACGGGGTGTTAAGTCCATACTTTATTATTGGAACAGAGTCATTTCTTATGACTGGAACTGATTTACATACTGATTGTTTTGCTTAACATAGAAGTCCATCAGAGACAACCAAATAATCTTTTATCCAATAACTCCCAAAAAAAAGTATCTCATTAAGTCAAACAATTTTAACTTAACTACGGGACACAAATAATAAATAAACCAAAAACCTAAACTGTGTATATCTCTCTAGACTGAAGAGAGTGAATCGAAATTAGGTAGTTACGCAATTTTCTGATTCAGGAGATTCAGGTATGTACAACAACCTGTACCGTTCTAGAGTAAGAAAAGAACGCCGACTTATTGTGATACAATATTATGTGTGTGTGAGAAAGAGGAAGAGAACGACATCTTAGAAATCGGTATGTAGGTAGTTCCCTGTAAATCCAACAAAGGTGTAACCGACAATATTCATTTCAACGGCACTTGTACCCCCACGTATATAGAAAAGTTCAATCACAAGAATAAAAGAAGCCTATTTTTGGGTCTTTACTTCAACGACCTAGTGTACTATCAAGATAAAAATTAAAAAACAGAATAGAATTATAATCGCGAATTAGAACTTTACACATAACTAACGTTACTACATCAAATCAGTCATTCAGTACAGGTTGAGACGTTGCGGTACCTGACGTCGTACAGTCCGAAGGGACAGGAAGTGATAGAGAGCCTCAAACGAGTTTGAGAACAGGTAACTCAGTCACCACGGTAGGTTGGTAGAGTAGGAGACAGTGGAAGAGGAGGGCGGGAGTTAGAACGGGTCGTAGTCTCAGAAAAGGTTATTCAACTGAGAAGTGTAGTCTATCGGTTTCATAATCTTGAAGTCGTAGTCAGGAAGGTTACTTATAAGTCCCAACTAAAGGAAATCCTAACAGTTCAAAATAGAGGAATATCAGGTTCCCTGAGAGTTATTAGAAGAGTCGTGGTGTTAGGTTTTTGTACTCAAGAAGTCGTAAGACGGAAGATACGTACCGGGTTGAGAGTGTACGTACGTACTGACGACCTTTTTAGTATCGAAACTGACATACCTGGGAACAGTCGTTTCACTACAGAGACGAAAAATTATGTGATTGATCCAAACAGTATCGAAAATAAGGTTCCTCATTCGTAGAAAATTAAAGTACCGACGTCAGTGGTAGGTGTCACTAAAACCTCGGGTCCTTTTATTTTAGACGGTGACAAAGGTAAAAAAAAGGTAGCCAAACGGGACTACCTCTTCCTTTACCGTTGGGTGAGGTCATGAGCACGGACCTCTTAGGGTACCTACCTCCTCGTACCACCCGATGTCAGGTACCCCAGTGTTTCTCAGCTTGTGTTGACTCGCTGAAGGGATGAAGGGAAAACGGTACTTCACTACCTTGACCCACGGTACTAGAATTAAAAACATTACAACTTAAAATTCGGTCGAAAAAGCTATTGGAGAAAGTGGAAATAGTTTTCCGAGAAATCAACGAGAAACGAAAGACGGTAATCTCACAATGATAGACGTATAGACTCCAACAACTATTAAAGAGACCCTTTAGAACTAAGGTCGAATATTAAGTAGGTTGGACTGTAAAACGTACTACATGAGACGTACATTCAATTTATTCGTCCCATTGATATATGTCAGAACTCCATGAGGAAAGGGTTAAAGCTTGGTCAGGGAACAAAGGACAGACCAAGATTGACAACGAAGAACTGGGTGTATGTCCAAAGAGTCCTCTGTCCATTCAACCAGACCATAAGGGTAGAGAAATTCTCAAAACGGCAACACTAGGTGTGTCAGTTTCCAAAATCGTATCAGTTACTTCGTCTTCATCTACAAAAAGACCTTAAGGGTACGAAAGAGATTCTAGGTCGCCTGGAACCGTTAAACTAGAGACAAAGGGGACGAAAAAGATTTAGGTCGAGTATGTAAACCTTCAAGAGACAAGTGCGTGACAACTTCGTATCTTAAAACTCGTACTGACTATCGTACACTTTACTCACGTTGAATGCCATCAAACTTGTATCAAACCGTAACGGGAAACCCTAACCTTACTTTCGACTGGAAAAGATCAGGACATCGGTCTCGACTCAAAGGGTTTAAACGACCGTATAACTCACATGAAAGTGTCGTAGTAGAAAATCCTAAAATTTATTGTATCGATAACTGTTTAGTCTTAAAATCTCTCTAAAGACAAGTGTCTGAACTAATCGGTGACTTCAGATTTCGTACATTTTTTTAATGTGATTATCTCAAGTAAGGAAGTCTTTTATCCGTAAATAGAATCAAATTTCTGTTTACATCTTTTACATCTCGGGAAACGTCTAGTGTTAGAAAAAAAAAAAAAATTAAAATTTTAGAAATTAAGAATGTACGCAAGGGTTTGTACTTGGGGGGAGGGTGGAGGGAGGGGTATTGCAGAGAGACCCAGTAGGGGTACGTGGTCGGGGTTCGTACGACNGGGTGGAGGGAGGGGTATTGTAGAGAGACCCAGTAGGGGTTCGTGGTCGGGGTTCGTACGACATAGGACGTAGTCTGTATCTGACCGCTAAGCTAAGAATGTACTATCATATGTACAATCTTACGGTAAAAGGGTTTAGTAGGGTGGGAGAGGGAGAGGGAGACTCAGGTTTTGAGGCAATATGTGTAGACGTCTAGTGTTAGAAGAATTCCTGTGTACTAAATAAATGATTATTGACGTCGTTCTTCTGTGACATTCTATGAACGAAACATTAACCATGGTACAAAAGTCAAGTTTCGTCAGTCGTTAGGAAAGTAAGATCCGACCAGTTCGTCCCGAAGTTCTTCTTCATCTTAAACCAGGTCATGAAGATTCTCGTCTATTCTGTTGACTCACTTGTTGTTGTCCTTCTAAAATTATTCTCATCTCTCCCCATCTTCGTTAAGACACTGTAAATTGTATAAAAAAAGTGGTGCAAATCGAGAGAAAAGAAACATTTTGACACTTCGACGAGTCCTACGAAAAGTTTCTATTACTTATTTGGATCAAACTGATCTCACCTCTCACCTTTATTTATATTGTAAAGTATAAACAATTATGTATGTTAAAACAACAAGTCAGTGATTCAACACAGGTTGAGGAACATTGGTTCACCTGACGTCGTACGGTCCAAAGGGACGGGAAGTGATAAAGGGTCAAATCAAGTGAAGTCAACGAGTCAGCACAGACTGAGACGCTGGGGTACCTGATGTCGTGTGATCCGAAGGGACAGGTAGTGGTTGAGGATATCAATTGAGTTTGAGTAGGTCACTCAACCACTACGGTAGGCCGGTAGAGTAGGAGACAGCAGGGAAAGAGGAGGACGGAAGTTAGAAAGGGTCGCAGTTCCAGAAAAGTCTACTTAGTCAAGAAGCGTAGTCCATCGGTTTCATAACTTCAAAGTCGAAGTTGTCGTCAGGAAGGTTACTTATAAGTCCTGAATAAAGGAAATCCTACCAGACCAACCTGGAGGAACGACAGGTTCCCTGAGAGTCACTTGTGGGAGAAGGTTGTTGTGTTCTCCTCTGAGATGTATACCTGTAGTGGTCTACCAGTTATGGTCTTATTCTAACTAACATAAGAAACGTCGGTTTCTACCTCTTCAAGATATATCAGTCGTTTTTGTTCTGACCCTCGACTGACACCGAGTCTAATACTTGAGGATTAACGATTTAAGTCTGAATTTAACTTCTTTCATCCCTTTTGGTGATCTGGTCCATACTGGATTTAGTTTAAGGAACGCTAATATGTCACGTTTACTGTTTATCTAAGTTCCCTAATCTAGACTATCTCACGGACTTCTTGATACCTACCCTACCTCCAAGCACTGTAACATGTCCTCCTGTACTAGTTTTGGTAGAGGTTCTTATTCTTTACGTTTTTCCGTTCTACAACAGACTCCTTCGGAATGTTTATCGACTCTTTTCTTCTCTTCACTTTCCGTCCCTCTTTTCCTTTCTATATGGATAAACTTACGTCTCAAGGTTTCTTATCATTTCTCTCTATTCTTTCGGAAAGAGCCACTAGTCACGTTTCTTTATCTCCTTTTGTTGTCTTACCCTTTCTGATCTCTAGAGAAGTTCTTTCAATCTCTAAGGTTCCCTTGTAAAGCACGTTTCTACCCGAGCTATTTCCTGTCTTTACCATCCCTGGATTGTCTTCGTCTTCTATAATTCTTCTCCACCGTTCTTATGTGTCTTCTTGATATGTTTTTTCTAGAAGTGTTGGGTCTATTAGAGCTACCACACTAGTGAGTGGATCTCGGTCTGTAGGACCTCACGTTTCAGTTCACCCGGAATCCTTCGTAGTGATACTTGTTTCGATCACCTCCACTACCTTAAGGTTAACTCGTTAAAGTTTAGCACTTTCACGACGTGAGTTATACGGTCGTTTAAGCCTTTTGAGTCGTCACCGGTGTCCTAACCTTTTCCAGTCAAAAGTAAGGTCAGGCTTTCTTTCCGTTATGGTTTCTTACGAGTTTCATTACGAGTTTCAAGAGGTTCGGTCCGAAGTCGTCACACACTTGGTACTTAAAGGTCTACAAGTACGACCAAAATGTTTTCCGTCTCCTTGGTCTTTAGTTTAACGGTTGTAGACGACCTAGTAGCTTTTTCTCTCAAGGTCTTTTGGTAGACAACGACGAGACAACTAATACGGTTTCGGAAACTGGCAGAGGGTCTCAAACGAGTTTAAACATAGGTAACTTAGTCACTACGATAGGTTGGTAGAGGCAGAAACAACGGACGAAGAGGAGGACGGGAGATAGAAAGAGTCGTAGGCCCAGAAAAGGTCACTCAGCTGAGAAGTGTAACCTATCGATTTCAAAACCTCCAAGTAGTAGTCAGGAAGGTTACTTATAAGGCCCAACTAAAGGAAATCCTAACTGACCAAACTAGAGGAACGGCAAGTTCCCTGAGAGTTCACAGAAGAGGTCGTGGTGTCAAGCTTTCGTTGTTAAGAAACCGTGAGTCGGAAGAAATACCAGGTCGAGAGCGTAGGTATGTACTGACAACCTTTTTAGTATAAAAACTAATACACCTGGAAACAACCGTTTTACTGTTGAGACACAAAATTCTGTCATTGGTCCAAACAGTATCGAAAAGAAGGTTTCTCGTTCGCAGAAAATTAAAGTACCGATGTCAGTGACAGGGTACACCACCCTGTAATTTGTTTATGGTTATGTAAATTATACTAAGGATAAAGTATGTCCCTATATACTAGTGTTCCTCAATCTACCCTTTAATTATTCTTTTCTATAGGTCTTTTATTGGGTTTATAAACCTTTAATCACATAAAGACGTATTATATACTTATTTTCTTCCTTAGTGTTCCTTTTAATCTTTTATAAAACTTGAAGCATCGTCACGAATAACTCTTTAAATAAAGGTATTCGAAAATTTACAAATACAATCTTTTCTTGTCAGATCTTAGTCAACATTCGAAGATGGGGTTCTCGGATCTTTTTCTGTCCTCTAATTTGGATTTCTTTCATCTTTCGTCCTGTATCATTTCCCATTTTTACCTTTAGTCAGTTTGTCTTTTACACGTTTGTTATTTGATTATTATGGTTTTTAATCAAGAAACTTTTCTATCATTTTAACTGTTTTGGAAAACAAACTATTCCAAAGAGTTGAAACGGATACAACTGGGAAAGGCCGACTATTTACAATACCCCTCGACAGAATATACAACATACTACAAACCGAGACAGGAACCACAAATGGGGAGTTACGGTCATCTTGGGGAAGAGGGTCAACACTGTTGATTTTTACAGAGGTCTGCAACCGTGTATAGGGGACCTCTACACACCGTTTAAGTAAGGAGAGACTCTGGTGAGGTATGCACGACAGTGAAGTCAACACAGGGTGAGAAACGCTTGGACACTTGACATCGGGTGGTCCGAAGAGTCAGGTACTCCTAAGAGGTCCGTTCTTATGACCTTACCCAACGGTACGGAAGGAGATCCCTTAGTAGGGCCGACTCCCTAACTTGGGTGTAGAGAATACACGTAACTGTCCGCCCAAGAAATGGTGAATACGGTGGATCCTTTGAGGAACTCTGGTGATACAATCTTGTGAGTTCTTTTTTTTCTGTTTTTAATCGTTGTAATCACTTTTTTCTTCTCTGAAGTATATCTAAAATATTTGTAATTTTCCTATTTTTTCCGTATTCGGTTAAATACGATCATTTAAGACATTGGATTTACTTCATCTATATAAAGACCTTTTTTACGTTTGATGATTTTGACTGAATTCCACTTTATCTTTTGGACTATCGAAATATGACTAAAATCTTTGATCTAAACGTTGATTTTCGAAAAGGTGTTTATTTCTGAGTTTACTGAAGTAACTACTTAAGATAATTTGTAACTTCCCTTTTTCGTATGATCAGGATGTGTTTGAGTCATTTGTCCTTCTCACTTGTGAAGGTCAAGTGAAATATACCGGTTATAATGGAACTATGGTTTTGTTTTGTATAATGATCTTTTCTTTAGATACATAGTTCTCTGAAGTCAGGTCAACGAGTCAACACAGTCTGAGAAACGTTCGGGTACCGTCGTCGTGTGGTTCTCGGAATTATTTGTTGTTTTATAATCGTTTCCTCTAGGTCGGTCGTTTTGTTTTTGTTTGGTTTTGATCTTCCTTTTTTTTTTTTGGGTTTCGTAACGTGTGCACGTTTTGTGTCACTGGTGGTACGGTCCAAATAAGGACCCTCACGTTTAAAACAAATGATATACTATAATTAAATAAAGTTGTATAATTGTGATCACATTCAACCCTCTTGGCACAATAGTAGGGTAAACTATATCTTCACAGACTTTTTTTAAGTTGTACAAGAAGTATTTTTTATTATCATATAATCCTTATGTTCTATCTATCTTGAAAGAGTTGGACTATTCTGTAGATGTCTTTGGGTAATTGTATTGAATTACCACTTTCTGCTACAAGAAAAAGTCTAGAGTCTTCTCCGTTTTTACAGACGAGAGTGAAAACGAGATATAACGACACCAAAATGATTGTGTTACTCTTTTTCTATGTTTTCTGTGTGTCCACTCTCTTCTGTTTTATTTTGACAGGAATAAACAATTGTTATGACGTAAATATCTTTTAGAACTCTTTACATATTCGTTCGGAGATCTTGGTCATTTCGATTCATCATCACACTTTCCGAATCATATCTTTTTAACTAACATACACATACACAATCCTTGGTTGTCAACCTTTTACTTTGCTACAATTTTAAGTGTCATCGTTGGCTTTTCCAATTTACCAATTTTATTGTTTTATATGTTTTGGTCACGTGATTTTTGATACGTCATTACTACCTTACATAAAGAAAAGGTGAGTTGTTTGACACTTCATATGCGGTTCGGGTTGAGCACGACTTCTGTCTTTAGTCCACGACGGTATCGGGACCTTCTCTGTTTATTCTTTCGTCTTTCGTATCGTAACACTATCTTCACACGTTTCCCACACACCACGTTATGCACCGTACAGGAAGGTCTTCCTACGTCACTAACAGGGTTATAAGTCAGTCAGACCTTCTCTTTTTGGATTTAGTCACTTCTGTATTTGGTATAAGTATCAAGTCTCTTGTCTCATAATAATTTTGTAGTCAAGAGAATGGTGTAAAATGAAACGTAAACGGACCGACAGTTATCCTAAATAAAATAAAAAAAAAACAGTTATCCTAAATTAGAGGGGTAATATGACTGACTCTAAAAAAAGTTTTTTCATGAATCAGATGGATCAGTAAAAAGGTAAAATGTGAACCCCAAACAAAAGAAATGACTTAAGATCCTCAAGAAATACATATGATCTATTCAAGAAACAACCAATACGTACAGTGTTTATAGACGAAAGTAAGTAACCGTACACAAAAATCTAGAAAAATCACTATAGAAGACTACTTGCGTGTAATCAAAATGAAAATACCTTTCTAAGATATCGATCACGAAAAAATGGAAGAACTCTTTAGGGAGGATGAGTTCTAGGATTTCTATGAGATGAAAAAGTTTCAAAGAATCTACAAGGAAAATTTAAAACTGAAAATAGGGTGACCCTTGATTAAAAAAAAAAAAAAAGGGGGTATCTAAGATTTCACCAGGTAGAAATGGTAATGAAAAACCATACCTTTTACAATTAAATTACCATAAAAGACACAATATTGAATCCTCTTACACTTTCGAGGAGTAATTATAAAACTTCCAAGAGACCTAAAATTATTAGTCAAATAACTTATAAAAGAAGTATCAAAAATATGGATTTCTTTTGATAAATTCACGTTTTCTTTACACCTTAGTCGAAAAGTCTTATTAAACGGATGGACTTTTATACCAACACACGACTGTAAAAAGGAAATTTTATAAAGATTGTCAATCTTATAACAACTAAACTCCTGGTGTATCTATACAAAACGAATAGGGAGTGTTACCATACTTGAAAAACCTCAACGACTTTAAGAGTTCAGTCTACTAAAGTGAATTGTAAAACAACATAGAACTAGTTGACTACTAAAAGATATGATCCAGACGTAAGAGTGGACTGTCGTCAATTGACTTCGGTCGAGAAACGTACCTCGGACACAAGAGGTAAAGAGGGGTCACCAATAAACGTACAGGGACGGGAACTCAACACTGGAGACGATATCTGGACACAAATCTTATATAAATGAGTTCTTAAGACTTGTTTAAAGATCGGTTGTCTACAATATATGACTAACTGGACCAGAAATAGATCTTGACTATTTCAAAAAACGGTCTTACCATCCCGGTATATCCAGTATAAAAAAAATTATATGTATTATATATAATAGTCTCATCTACAATTTTTCCGTAAAGTACTTAATATTGTCTAAAATAAATTCTTATCAAACACAATTAAAGACGACATGTCGCTTCACTAAGCCAATATGCACGGACATAAGGGTCCCACAACTGATATCGAGGGACACGATATGTATGTCATCCTGAATAACAGCTAGGTAAGACACAGCAAACGTTCATGATTAGGGTTTGAGGGCTGGGAGGAGCGGGGGTTTCGAAGGATCATAAATACACTCCATCGGACCCCGTGACTAAAAACCGGGTCTTTGTCATCCAACTATATATCTCTATAACTTTTCGGTCGACGAGTCTACGTCATTGATTCTCTGGGGAGGTTGGACGGGGGGCGAAACAGAACAACGGGGATGGTCCCGACGACCCTTGGAGTTTCAACCTTGTGTCAACTTTATCAAAAAGACTTTTTAGCGGTTCGTCGAGTTCAGAATAACCTATGAACGTTGGGTTTGGGAAATTTTTGGTTTCAAGTAAAATGGATTAGTTTAACTCAGGAATGTTGATACATTATAAAGTTTGTGAGTATCTCTTATTATCTTGTTTGTAAAAACATGGAGGAAGAGTAGAAATAACTTAGAATTACTAAACGAAACAACAAACCACAAAATTCATTAAAAAATTTAACCTTATATCAACTAAATGTCACACAAGCAAAGACGACACATCGTCTCACTTAATCTATATTTAGGTGACAAAAAACCTAAGAAAAGGATATGATCTAGTAATGTTTCATAACTCATCTCAAGGGACACGATGTGTCATCTAGGAATAATAGATAGACAAAGTATGTGTCATCACACATATCCAGTCAAGGTTAGAGAGGCAAATGGGGAGAAGAGGGGAGACCATTGGTACTGTAACAAAAGATCTAGACACTGAGATAAAGGGAAAACATTTGTTTAAGAAGATATGGTAAAATAATCAAAGGTGTAAAATTCACTATAATATACCATAAACAGAAAGAGACAGACTGTATGAAATGAGTAATACTAACAGAGAAGTCAAGTAGGTACGTTTACCGTTTACCGTAATAAAGTAAGGAAAAATACCGACTCATTATTAAGACAACATGTGTCCATGGTGTAAAGAACCCCCGAAAGATCCACCGAGTCCCCATTTCTCAGGCGGACGGTTCGTCCTCTGTGTCCAAACTAGGCACACAACCCTTCTACGGGACCTCTTCCTTTACCGTTAGGTGAGATCACAAGAACGGATCCTTTAGGGTAACTGTCTCCTCGGACCACCCAATATATCAGGTATCCCAGTGTTTCTCAACCTGTGGTGACTCGCTGATTCGTTCGTGTGTGGTGTAAAGAAAGAAATAAGGAAACAGCTACCCGTAAGTCCAACGAAGGCACAGGACTGATAACATTTATCTAGAATTCATTTGTAACCCCAATATACATAGAAAAGTTTAATACCAAAAGAGGTCCATTACTTAAACTTACAAGAAAGGTGTTCTTTTTTCAAATGTACGGATGAAACACGGTCAGGATAAGATTAGTAATTCCTATGTCGACAATCTGTCAATTTTTAAGAAGAGGACTGTTTTCAATCCACTTTCTTTAGTAAAGATTGTGACCCCTTTGTAGAAAGAGTCGATATACAATTAAACACAATTTTAGTTCACCTTATTTGTGTTTATAAAGTTTTGTACAGTTTTCTTTATTTCGAGACCTACTTCATTATTATCACACTATTCTTTATTATTAAAATTTTTCTTGAAGACCAGGAACCCTTAACGATCCTAAATCTTGAAAGTCTTTCCTTACGTGGTGTGTGTGACAGTATTTTATCTCTGTTCATAGTGGACTTACCGACTTGGATCCTTTTTGTCGTGTTTACACCTATTGACATTTAGTGATACGGAATGTGTAAAGACTAAATTTTCAAAAATTTCATGCTAATCTTATGAAATATGTACACTAAAATAAAGAGATAGTCATTGTAGAGATCTAGTTCGATTTTTAGAGAATTTTAGTCCTTTTCTTATTACGTAGGAGGGGTGGGGGTTAATTGTAAATTGTAACAATTTAAAAAAATTTTCTGTTCAGAATTCCAAAGTAAACTTGATAACTATCCTCATAAAAAAGGGTATAGGACACCATTTACATAAGAAAAGTTAAAAACGAAAAGGAAAACTATATATAAGGTTGAACCTTTTCAACGTTCTTATCATGTCTCTCGAGGACATAAGAGGTCTACAACTGACAAGGGTAAAAATGACGAGGGAAGAATACTCGTGTTTCGGTACATATTGTTTTAGTGGGTTAAGTCAAGAAACTAAGGTAAGGACTACAAACATAAATCTGAACATTCTTTATCACTAAATGTCGGTAGGAGGACACACAACAAAAAGTCTAATTCAGTGAATATGATATGGACAGACATAAAATTCTGTCACATACACTATGTAACTTTAACATAACATTAATCTTTTGGTCAGTCACCCTAAATAAGATCATTGTCTTAATCCTCCTTTCATAGTGAAGTCATCTATTGCCTTTTTTTTTTACATAAAGCTTTTTTGGCTCGTGTTACCCCGAAGGGACCATCAGGTCACCAACTCTTACGTGGAAGGGTACGTCCCTGCTCCCAAGATAGGGAACAGTCCCTTGATTCTAGGACGTACGACCCGTAGTCAAGTCAAGTCAGCGAGTCAGCACAGGCTGAGAAACGCTGGGGTACTTAGCGTCGTACGGTCCGGAGGGACAGGTAGTGGTAGAGGGCCTCAAGTGAGTCTGAGTACAGGTAGCTCAGGCACTACGGTAGGTCGGTGGGGTAGGAACCAGTAGGGGAAGAGGATGAGGGAGGGTCGTAGTCTCAGAAAAGGTTACTCAGTTGAGAAGCGTACTCCACCGGTTTCATGACCTCAAAGTCGAAGTCGTAGTAAGGGAGGTTTCTTTAGGGTCCCGACTAGAGGAAGTCTTACCTGACCAACCTAGAGGAACGTCAGGTTCCCTGAGAGTTCCCAGAAGAGGTTGTGGTGTCAAGTTTTCGTAGTTGAGAAGCCGCGAGTCGGAAGAAGTGTCAGGTTGAGAGTGTAGGTATGTACTGGTGTCCTTTTTGGTATCGGAACTGATCTGCCTGGAATCAACCGTTTCATTACAGAGACGAAAACTTATACGATAGATCCAACCAGTATTGAAAGGAAGGTTCCTCATTCGCAGAAAATTAAAGTACCGACGTCAGTGGTAGACGCCACTAAAATCTCGGGGGTTTTTATTTCAGACTGTGACAAAGGTGACAAAGGGGCAGATAAAGGGTACTTCACTACCCTGGCCTACGGTACTAGAAGCAAAAGACNGATAGATCCAACCAGTATTGAAAGGAAGGTTCCTCATTCACAGAAAATTAAAGTACCGACGTCAGTGGTAGACGCCACTAAAATCTCGGGGTTTTTTATTTCAGACTGTGACAAAGGTGACAAAGGGGTAGATAAAGGGTACTTCACTACCCTGGCCTACGGTACTAGAAGCAAAAGACTTACAACTCGAAATTCGGTTGAAAAAGGGAGAGGAGAAAGTGAAAGTAGTTCTCCGAAAAATCGAAGAGAAGTGAAAGACGGTATTCCCACCACAGTAGACGTATAGACTCCAATAACTATAATGAGGGCGGTTAGAACTAAGGTCGAACACAAAGAAGGTCAGGTCGCAAAGAGTACTACATGAGACGTATCTTCAATTTATTCGTCCCACTGTCATATGTCGGAACTGCATGTGGAAAAGGATAAACCTTGGTCAGACAACAAGGTACAGGTCAAGATTGACAACGAAGGACTGGACGTATGTACAAAGAGTTCTCCGTCCAGTCCACCAGACCAAAAGGGTAGAGAAAGTCTTAAAAGGTGTCAAATAACACAAGGTGTGTCAGTTTCCGAAACCGTATCAGTTCTTTCGTCTTTATCTACAAAAAGACCTTGAGAGAACGAAAAAGGTACTAGGTCGCCTACAACCGTTAAACTAGAGACCAAGGAGACGGAAAAGATTTTGGTCGTATCCGTTTGTTTTTACTACTTTTCAGAACAGTTTTATCTTTATCTCCATGTCGAAGTTATAAACTGTCACCAATGAGCAATCCATCCCGACTAAATAAATTCCTGCGTAAAAACTACCATACTCCTTTGCCAACACTAACCTATTTACTTTTCCTTTACTGATATACCAATAAAGATAGAAATACCTCTTTTTTCTGGTCGTATTTTATGTGTTTTTACATTTATCACTAATAAAAGACCTCAACTCTTTAATACCATAAGAACGTAATGTGAAAAAAACAGAAAATCTCACTAAGACTTTACACGTAAACAATCAAAATATTGGTATTTATTCTGGTCTCAAATAAAATATTAATTCTGAAAATTAGTCTTTATATTGACGAATTTTAATAAAGCAAAATAAAGAAATCACGAAAGATAACACTTAACGTTTTGGGTAATTTCACACTTTGAATTATCCAAATTCCTCGGATTCAGTTCCGTCGAAACTATTATTCACATTTTCTTTGTATTAACTTTTACAATGTTTTATAGTTTACTAAACGTACACGTATACTTCGACGGTCCCGAAGAGTCCACCGTGATCACCATTTCTTGGGGGGACGGTCACATCCTCTGTTTTCTCTCAACCCAAACAAGGGACCGAGTCCTTCTAGGGGACCTCCTCCCGTACCGTTGGGTGAGATCATAAGAACGGATTTCTTAAGGTACCTGTCTCCTCGGACCCCCGATGTCAGGTATCCCAACGTTTCTCAACCTGACTTCACCGAATCGTACTTACGTGTACTTCGATACTTGAAAAAAAAAAAGGGGTGACCTGACCCAGAAACAATACCTCATGTCCGAGGTCCCCGAAGGGACCACTGAGTCTCCCATTTCTTAGACGGTCGTCACGTCCTCTGGGTCCAAGTCAGGGACTCAGTCTTCTAAGGTACCTCTAGTCCCGTCGGGTGAGGTCATAAGAACGGACCTCTAAGGGCACCTGTCTCCTCCGACCGTCCGATGTCAGGTACCCTAACGTTTCTCAGTTGATGACTTCCCTGAATCATGAGTGTGTGTTCGAGATCTCACGTATCCCGAGTCATCAACCTCGTGTAATAGAATCAACGGGGTGTCGTACACCCTAGAGTCAAACGACTGGTCCCTAACTTGAGTGTAGGGGACGCAACCTTCCGTTTAAGAACCGATGACCTGTCCAGTGAGAGTTCGGTATTTTAAAAATGGACTCGATCTATATTGTAATTATTACTCTCAGAATTCAAGAAGTATTTACACCATGTTTACGTCTATTACGTAGACAGTCATTAGGTTTACAACCACGAATAGGTACGAACACCAGAAATGAGTCTAAGAATTTACTTCTACATGTATCATTGACTAACGATCAAACAAAACATTACCTCTACTCATTTATATATATGAAAAAATGACCGAAGATTTGTAGTTCTCAACTGATAAAAAAAGAAAATATGCAAAAACGTCTACCATCATTTCTGAAAATACCTATACCTAGTCCTGAGTCTTCTACTTTTTGTCGTCATAGAGGGTGATCGGAACGTAGACCGTAGACTTAAAAAAGAGTCCTTAGGGTTATTTCTACACGCAGAGGAACATCGTACAACAAACCGACTGTAGAAAGCTTAGATACGGGGTCTTCGAGGTATATGAAGGGTACTATTTGAATTCCATTTATGTTGGAAAAGTTTTAACCAAAAGAAAATGTCAAATCGAATTATGGGAATCCTTGTATCCAAAGTAAAATCAGTAGAACAGTAGCATTCTTCTAATACAGTATTCAAGATTTTTGTTTTATTAATAAAAAAGTCAATTATAAGTAACTTATAGGTATTTTACTGACCATAAAAATACTCTGTAAACTTTCTATGTCAGTTTTGCCAGGGACAGACGAGTATAGACTGGAAGTCCTATTGGATAGAATTTCCGGTCTTCTGACTTAACTTCCCCACCACCTACTTACTGTGAAAAATTTTGTTGATATATTGTCTTAAGTGTGTAAGTTTACTGATAAAAGGGGACTTTCAATGAAATATACGTTTCGACGTACGAGTAGAACTACCAAGACGGAAACAAACTTTTCAAACTCCTCGAGGAGAAAACTCAACTAGAGAATTTGACAAAAGTATAGTACTTATGAAAGTCTATCGGGCATTTAGTCCAATGAGGTATAACTATGATAAACCCCAATTTTGAAGATTTCTTTCGAATAATTCTTTATCTCGTGACAACACTTTTTATGTTAGGGAACCTGATCAGATAATAACCAAAACAAGGTGTGTTGAAACATCAGTGTGTAGTTTAAGTTTTTATCCAGAACTTTCAATAATAAATGTAGATCCCTTAACATTACCTTCATGAAGTATAGGTTCATGTAATTGACTTCTATTAATGGCACTATGTTATATTTCTATCACTTATTTCACCTTCAAGACATGATCTTTTTTCCCATTGTTCTGTACCTTGGATACTAAGAGAGTCTTACTCCCTCGGATTTCTATACACCGTCATTAATAGAAACGAAGATTTCCTACATTAAAATTTACTAAACGAGAAAAGGTCTATAAAACTCATTACCTGATCCGATCAGGGTTCCTTTTAAAAGAAAATAACAACAGAAATTATCTCTTACATATATATCTGACAATCCTATAACACTTTCATTATTCATAAACACAGATTTAATTAAATAAAATAGTAAAAAATTTTGTCCTGTATAAAAACAAATAATGGTCTGTCAATTTTCCAAACCTCCTATGTTTCTCGGGCGTTAAATTATCTATGAAAATAAATAATCTCCATTTTAAAAAAAATAAATTATAGTGATAAAGTACAACATCCTTTAAGAAATATCATTGAAATATTACATTTTACTTAGCAAAACAAACAAAATATGTTTCGGGTGAATTCTTTTATAGTAAATATTATACAAAAAAGTAAGAAGTATAGAAGTATAAGGAATCCGTTTTGATAATGTAACTCTGAAATAAAAGTAAGAAAATATTAGGTTTTTCTCTAATTTAGCTTAATTAAAAGTGATGTCAATTATAAAACATACATATATACAGTTCCAGTCTCATGTACTGACGACTTTGTTAACATCAAAATATACAACCCCACAATATTCGAAATTATATCTAAAGATTAAGATTTTTAATTTAAAATAATTACTCGGATGAAAACACATTGATAAGAGACATACACACTTATTAAAATAAACAAATAAATAAATTCTTAAATCGCACCCAATTTAGTATATTGTAGACGAAACTTAACCTTCTAACGTTACTTTAAAAATAAGTCGAAAAATCCTGAGAGAAGAGTCACTAGTTCATTCAATAAAAAATTCGAAAAGACAAACAGAGAAAAAGAACGACACGTATAACTTAATAGTACATGACACATAAATGTGATTCTAGAAAATCCATTTTCCTTTACAAAAGGAATCTTCTGAATTGCATTTCTCCTTTTATTAAGACAACAGACTTTTGAGAGAAATAGAAATATGACTGTAAAATTCAATACCATAGTTAACATACAACAACAAATCAGTGACTCAGTACAGATTAAGAAACGCTGGGGTACCTGACATCGGGTGGTCTAAAGTCAGGTCACGAAATAGAACCACCCACATACACTAAAGACAGGTCATGAAGTAGCACACACACATACATACATACACTAAAGTAAGATCACGAACTAGAACCACACACACATACACACTCTAAAATTAGGTCACCCACCCCCACACACACACTCTAAAGTTAGGTTACGAAGTAGGACCACACACACACACACACAAAATCATTTGGTTCGTAACAATACTCTACACAAGACATAGTAATGTAATATATGTTCGTTATATAGAGTTTATATAAAATTTAAAAGATTATCGGTGTAATTCTTTCCATTGTACTTTGTTTACTTTAAATAAATTTATTATATAAAATAAAGTCACAAAGGTCTTTCGTAATAATAATAAAGTTGTACACCGAGATAGGTCTGAAGTCATCCCGTCATCGGTTTACCGGTAACGTATCGTTGAAGCCATAACCTATCGTGTAAAGACTTCAAAAGACATCTAAAGATTACTTATGATAATGTATAAAAAGAAAAGGAATCGATCTTACCATCCTTCTCTTATATTGGACCCTATTTGACGTGGTTGGATCAGATCACTATCTTCGAATATTTTTCTAACGTACTCTTTTTTGAAGGACACTGTTGATTGACTTCCGGGAATTTACTTACTATCTTACATATTTGATATGGAAACACAACCAATCGAAAACGAAGTATTGTTTCGTTGGGTGTTGAACTATCAAATTTTGTATGAGGTAAAATAAATCGAGTACTAAGCCGAACCATCAAGTAAAACAGTCCCGACCTGAACGAGGACATAAACGTCAGTCAATCGTCTTGTAGAACCTCTTCCGTCACCGTGGGGTGAGGTCATGAGAACGGACCTTTTAGGGTACCTACCTCCTCGGACCATCCGACGTCAGGTACCCCAGCGATTCTCAGTCTGGGCTGACTCGCTGAAGTGAAAGTAAAAAGTGAAAGTACGTAACCTCTTCCTTTACCGTTGGGTGAGGTCACAAGAACGGACCTCTTAGGGTCCCTGTCCCCTCGGACCACCCGACGGCGGATACCCCAGCGTGTCTCAGCCTGTGCTGACTTCGCTGCGTCGTCGTCGTCGTCGTCTTGTAGACCGTTTGACCGACTACATCATCCTGTCGACCCAGTGCACAGTGACAGTAGTAGGTCGTCCGACTAGGTCCAGAGAAGTATACGACTGAGTCAAAGTCTTTAACGTTCTTCCCGTGTGGGGTGGTGTCTTCGTGAAAAATTTTGGAGTCGTGTGAAGTATATATGAAAATTAAGTAACCGGTTCGTTCCGTGTATCCGTTTGGGTCTAAGTTTCCAACCAATTTATCTGAGGATAAAACAACCCTCCTCATCGTAAAATTTCTGTACATGTATGTCTCTACTCTTGTCAAACACCGGTAACAAACGAAAGACGGTGTATAAACATTGAAAAAGAAAATTATAATTTTAATGGTTGTTTTACTATTTCTTTGCGGACTCAACAATAGGACGGGTAAAACAATGGAACTGACAGGTGAATTCAGGTGAATTATAACACGTCAATATGAAAAAAGAAGATAATAAAAATGTATGTGTATGAAAGAAACTAGGAAAATTATAAAAAGAAAAGACTTAGATTTCTAGATTTAAATAAGAACTGGATTAAGAAATTAACTTTTTTTAGTGTCACTCCATTTAGTCATTTTATTCTGAACGGAAAACTTTCTCCTTAAATAACTAAACATAAATAACTGTGTAAATGGTATATAGACCACAAGAAGTAAGGAAACATATATACGTCTAAAGGTAGAACGTAATAAAATGAAATCAGACTTTCTGAAGGAAATTGTAAAGGATATCAACTTCAGATGACGACTATCTTAAGAAAGTCAAAAAGACACAGACTTTGTTGGGAATAAGGTGGAAGTAAAAACTTTCAATATAAGTACCATACTTATAATACAATTATTATGAAAAGGAGAGAAGAAAAAACAGAGTCATGAAAATTTCTACAAGGAGAAAAAGACCGAATGTGAAAAATTTTACTATTCAAAAACAGTAAAATTTAGAAACAAAGAGACAATTATTACATAGAAGAAAAAGAGATGGGTGAATTCCAAAAGAGACATAACGACGAAAATTTGTTAAGTTAATACTACAGAGTGTCACCTCAAAAGAAAGACAAACGACACGAATCTTGAGTATCTCGACGAACCTATACACCCGAATGTGAAGACTAATGATCTACGGAACACTCAACATTCTAAAAGGTGACATCAACTTTGTGTGTGTAACATACTGGACACACTTAAGGTCCCTAATAAGGAAGACGAGGAAAGTCCACAAAGAAAGGGGTTTGAGCTCTACAGAAGTGGTCGGATACGATTAGTGATTCATGGACTTCTGAACCCATCAGAGACACTCGAACGAGAGAACTCATCAAGAGAGGGGAGACCATAAGACGGGATGTTTGACATCAGAAAGGTCTGGGTCTTTTTGGTAATCCTAGAAGAGAAGGACATGACTTCGGACCTTTGAAAATATCCATCTTTTTCATTCGAAGGGAAGAAAGTCGTCGTACACATATCCCAGACTATACAAAAGTATATAAAACAAATAAAAAAAAATTGACAAAGTCCATCTTCTCATTTAGGACGATAACTTAGAACCGACTTTGATTACCTTTATTAAAAATTCAGACAAAGTAAAGAGAAAAGAAGTGAGGAAAGGATAAGTGTTTACTATACCTAGACTCTGGATTTATGAGAAGCAAAAAAACATAGTTCGACTCATAGAGACAAGAAATGACGGATGGAGGGGGGTGGTGTGTGTGTGTGTAGGAGGATATATCAACTAAAAACGTGTCAGAACCGGAAATCATTCGTTCTATAAGCTCTCTCTCATAAAAAGATTTTCAACATCTTTTGACACTTAGATTGTTATCCTGTTAAAAAGTGATTGAAATTTTAAAACTAGAAACTAAAATGGTGATCCACGGGTTGTTCACATAATATGTAATAAAGTTCGAATAAACATTTTTTGATGTCTATTCTCTATGTATTTACTATTATTGTAAATCCAATCAGAATTAAATTTGAAGGGAAACAGACATCATCATGTTGATTCAATATAGTAAAAGAACTAAACAGAAGCGTACATATAAGACTATTTGCACTTTTGCTTGTCCAGTTCAGAAATCAATTCTACGTCAGTCTCTCCCTCTTCGGATCTATAAGAGAACTGAATAGTTGTTAAAAACCTCGGTCAGAAAAACCCATTCAAATATGGTCGTGATCTGTATAAATAACTCTTCCGGACGGGAACTGAGACGTGATCGATTCCTTCGTCCTGATTTTGACTAAGACCGAAATATGGAACAACTAAATAGTAAACAAACAAACTTTAAGAAACTCTCTGTCGTCCTACTGAAAAAGTCTTAGAATTCAGTACTCAAGACCATCGTAAAATGTATTCTGAAACCTAAAAGTCATAACAACTTGATTTTGAAGATCACCGTTTCTATACGTTCACAAATGTATCCGGAAGAAACACAAATATCAAGACAGTAAAACCCCCCTTAATAATTTTAGTTTTCCCTACTTTTCGATAGATGCAAGAAATAGAACATGTAAAAAACAAAGGAATTTTAAAATAGTAAAAAATTTTAGGTCCCCGTACATTCGCTTCTGAAGAAACTTCAACTGTAAAAACAAAGTAACTTAAATTGGGTAAGAAACTTAAGATCCACATACCCCGAATTAATTTAAAAACATACATACTTTATCAAATGTCACTAAAGAATCGACAAAATCATTATTAGTACTCTCCTCGTTTCATTTATACTTTGTCGGTTTTAAAGAAACGGTAATAACTACACCAAACGTGTTTACTTTTTAGGAAATGTAAACTCTATCAACGAAATTTGACCCTTCAAATTAAAAGAAA
Organism: Capra ibex; assembly: GCA_006410555.1. Taxonomy (NCBI): domain Eukaryota; kingdom Metazoa; phylum Chordata; class Mammalia; order Artiodactyla; family Bovidae; genus Capra; species Capra ibex. Next base: position 1,384,431 of record SJYO01021811.1, on the reverse strand, counting down.
CCATTCGGATTAAAAGAAAAAGGAGAGAGAAAAAAAAGAATTTTCGTTATCGGTGTTATTCTTCCATGTTTACGTGTACAATCTGAACTACTCAAGATAGTAGTACCTTCCACTACCTCAATGAGTTCTTAATAACCTGAGGTAAGAATAATTGGAGTAAGGACGTGTATTCCAGACATATCATACTTCTATAATTTCCAATTATAAATTACCATCATGATGTGTATACTTTCGAACAAAAAGTAGTAAACATTAGGGTACATTAATAAGGGTGATAGTGAGAGGTCAGGGTTCATTTAATTTCATTGTGTGTATTCAGAATATCGAACAACAGAAATCTTCTGTATAAAAGTGAATCAATTCACGACGGAGAAGAGACCTTTTAATTTTCACAAGGTCTAACTGGTGAGTATAGATCATATCCTTAACGTTCCCTAACTTCATGACAGAACCAAACCAAGAAACAAAATCTTTTCTTTTACATAAATGATGAAAGATTATCTATCATATAATTTTTTGTCTCTATAATGAAACGGTTGTTTCCAAGCAGATCAGCTCCGATACTAAAAAAGTGACCAGTATATACCTACACTCTCAACCTGACACTTCTTTCGACTCGCGGCTTCTTAACTACGAAAACTTAATGTCACGACCTCTTCTGAGAACGTTCAGGGAACCTGACGTTCCCCTAGGTTGGTCAGGTAGGATTTCCTCTGGTCAGGACCCACAAGTAACCTTCCTGACTATGACTCCGACTTTGAGGTTATGAAACCGGTGGAGTACACTTCTTGACTGAGTGACCTTTTCTGAGACTACGACCCTCCCTAACCCCTGTCCTCGTCTTCCCCTGCTGTCTCCTACTCTACCGACCTACCGTAGTGACTGAGCTACCTGCACTCAAACTCACTTGAGACCCTCAACCACTACCTGGCCCTCCGGACCGTACGATACTAAGTACCCCAGTGTTTCTCAGCCTGTGATGACTCGCTGACTTGACTCGACTTGTCTATGTCTCACATCCTTAACCATAAAGAGGAATCTTGGGTACAGGATGTAAAAAGAATCCGTGAAAGTCTTTTACTAAACCCGTTTTCGTCTTTGACATACCAATTACAATTCCCCTTTTCCTACAAACTCTCGTCAGATAAGAGGTAAAGGAAAAAGACAAAGAAAGACGATCGAGGGGGATTCTTTCACTTCCTGAATCGAAGGGGGTGAGGTCCAGGTGGTGACTACACGTGAGTCCGGATAGGATGACAACCATGAATGAAAGGATGAGAAAAGGAGATTAACAAGTCACTGAACAGTAGTCTACAGACTATTTATGTATAGATTAATATGATAAGTGTTATTCTACGTTGGTTAATATTTAAGAAAAGGACTGACTATGTAATAAATGTAAAAAATTTTTAAGTTTACTCAGACATTATCCAGTTTTAAAACTCTCATACCGTTTCTCCAATATATACAATCCGTTTATTCTTTCCTTTTTGAAACACTCCTTATCACATAAACCACAAACATAAGATCAATCTCACATAAAAATTACTCATCTTGATACGGAAAAATCCTTTATATTTCCAAAAGAATCAAAACAGTTCTATATTTACTATATGTCGTGACATATTCAAATGGATGTAAGTCAAGTCAAGTCAAGTCAGCGAGTCAGTACAGGCTGAGAAACGCTGGGGTGTTTAGCGTCGTACGGTCCGGTGGGACAGGTAGTGGTTGAGGGTCTCAAGTGAGTTTGAGAACAGGTAACTCAGTCATTACGGTAGGTCGGTAGAATAGGAGACAGCAGGGGAAGACGAGGACGGAGGTTAAGGAGGGTCGTAGTCTCAGAAAAGGTTACTCAGTCAAGAAGTGTACTCCACCGGTTTCATAACCTCAAAGTCGGAGTCATAGTCAGGAAGGTTACTTGTGGGTCCTGACCAGAGGAAATCCTACCTGACCAACCTAGGGGAACGTCAGGTTCCCTGAACGTTCTCAGAAGAGGTCGTGATATTAAGTTTTCGTAGTTAAAAAGCCGCGAGTCGAAAGAAGTGTCAGGTTGAGAGTGTAGGTATGTACTGGTGACCTTTTTGATCGGAACTAATCTACCTGGAAACAACCGTTTCATTACAGAGACGAAAACTCATACGATAGATCCAACCAGTATTGAAAGGAAGGTTCCTCATTCGCAGAAAATTAAAGTACTGACGTCAGTGGTAGACGTCATACTTTAGTAAATAAAGGAAATTTGTACTTTGTAAATCACTTGTAGGTAATAGAGTATCGACGTTTTTAATTTCTTTGTCTTCTCTTCACAAAAAGAACGTTTACTTTATTCAAAATCCTAAATAAGAGAATTACTTAAAGTAAGTGTATATTGTATATCGACAAAAATTTATCTAAATAGTACAAATATAGTGATCATGAATGGAGAATCAACCTTCATGGAAAACTGACGGAAGTAGATTAAGACGGAGGGGTGGGGGACGGAATTGATGTTTAGACTAGAGAAAAAAACACTCAATCAAAAACTTCATATTAACTAGATGTATTGAGAAGGAATCAACACCAATGTGTCATAAAGAGATGTCAAATTAGTGGATTTAGATCAATGTCAGATAGTCGTATATTTCTAAATGTATCAATAACTAACATAAGGGGTGTGACATGTAAAGTATAGACACTGAGTAACTAAAACGTCCACCTTCAAACATAGACAATTAGAGGGAATGAACAAGGAGGTTCTAACGGGATTAAAACTCGATTAGAATAAGAAAACCTTTACCTTATTTTTGGACCTCGTTCATAGTCCTTCGATACCGAACATCTGGTTTAGACCGGGTGACGGATAAATACATGTATTTCAAAATAAACTTGTGTTGGTACGAATAAACAAAAATAACACAGATACCAACGAAAGGACGACGTTGTTGGTCTCCACACATCAACGTCGTCACTGCTATACCGACCGGTTATTTCGGATTTTATGTATAGATGGTAGACGGAGAAACGTATTTTTAAAACGACTGATGATTGGATTCCATATCCTATAGGAACGGAAAAAAACCTCTATTCACGTTCTACCACCACTTACTTAGACAAACCAGACTTTGACGCTTCATATCTCTACAATTATCCATGAAAACTTGTGTTCCTAAGGTAAAAATTATTGAAAATTTTTTATATAGAAAAGTGTCCGAAGGAGTCTGGGAAATTAATTAATTAAATAAATAAAAATATGACAGTAAAATTTAGAAATTAGTCTAAGGTAAGTACTAATAGGCAGTATAATGTACGGTACTAATCGAAAGATATTTGTTAAAACGGAAGACACATGTTTAACCATAGTTACTTTATTTTTTATTTTGGTATATGATCCGTTTCCTAAAATAAATAGAAACAGAGTTTGAAATAAGAATCCCAAGAAGTCGAAATAATCGACCTTTCTTATTTAACATATATTCGTTTTTGACTTTTCTCGACGTCACAGGTCCCCGAATCCGAATTTTTATAATCTCTAGATCTAAAATAGTCTAGGTACTTGTTTTAAAATTTTTCGTCAGTATTTTATCGTCGAGGGTCATTGAAGAAGTTCTAAATAGAAGAAGTCTTCAATTGAATTAAGTCAAACGAAGTAAGAACCTTCGGAGTAGTTTTAAGAGATGTTCTAGACCTTGAAGTAGTAGTAGGAGGAGAGGTCACCGTTCACCACGAAAAGGTAGGTGCCTATAAACCCGTCTCGAAGTCGGTCAGAGAAATTTGACCACACTGACAGTCGTGGTTCGACCAAATTCTACGACCCCTCGTAAAGACAGTCAACGAAACAGAGTCGCACCGGGCTTTACCACTTTCACAAACGACGGTCTCTACGGACTTGAAATCCCAACAATTTCACTAGTGACAAGGAACTAAACACTCGTATAAGTGGAGAAGTCATGGTCTCTATAACAAATGGGGATTGAAAAAATTTCTCTTGACTTAAAAAAACAGTAGACGACACCGACAAGATACTTGGTGGAAGAAAGACGCTCGTCAAGAAAGGGTGGTTACGCGTGAACACGGACGTCAAACCGCTCAAAGAGGACCAAGTACTATCAAAGAAAGTAGAACGACCTCACCTTTACCCCGGCACACCCCCTGATCCCCACCGCGAGTCCACCAGAACCCGCCTGGTCGACTCCAATCCACGTGTGTGCGTCCCTGCGTTCTACCGTCGACTCTGGGAAATCAAATAATGGTACGTAACCCTTAGAACTCCTCACTTCCGTCATCAATCGTAAGTCTTTATATTGACTCTTAAAACGAACTTCGTGAAACGTCCAGGTGAGAAGGAGTCTTGTCTGCAACTAATCTGTCACTTTATGACTCCTATTACACACACACAATCCCTATTTACCGACACTAACGGTTAAGTCTAACCAAGTCAAGTCAGGGAGTCAACATAGACTGAGAAACACTGGGGTACCTGACGTCGTGTGGACCGGAGGGACAGGTAGTAGTTGAGGGCCAATTGCTTTGGATTTTCAGAATCTAAATCATTTCGATTTGAATTATATCCCAACTCGAAAACCGATTAATGGATGACACAAAAAAATAAAGAAACATAAAGTCAAAAACTAAGTACCAACACGATAAACGTTGAAGATGTAAATACTGGAGAACTGATCACCTATAACCCATTTTGGAACTTACACCAAGTCAATATAAAAAACGAGGTATAAAAGACTTGAAACTTCTGAAACTACAAGATCACCATAATAGAACATTTAAGTAATTAAGTAAACATTGAAACGTATAAAAAACACAAAGTCTTGAATTTATTTGTCAGGAAACTGGAGCGTTTTCAGGATAACTTTTCCTGTCAGGTCTGATAACTTCGTACGTAACGGTTACATCCATAAAGACGGATAGAAAAAAGACATTAAAACATCAAGAATTAGGTATTTCCATGCTCAAATAATCTTGAGAAGTGTATTTCCGAATAAATCGGACATTTGTCAAAGTAGATAAATCCTCTTTATATATTCTTTTGACTATACAGGTTTACATTGGTTTACGTCGTATTGAAATATTCGAATATCTGTAACAAAAATAAAATAAAATAAATAAATAAAAAAAAAAAAATCAAAAAATAAAAAATTTAAAATTTTAGAAATTAAGAATGTACGCAAGGGTTTGTACTTGGGGGGAGGGTGGAGGGAGGGGTATTGTAGAGAGACCCAGTAGGGGTACGTGGTCGGGGTTCGTACGACATAGGACGCAGTCTGTATCTGACCGCTAAATTAAGAATGTACTATCATATGTACAATCTTACGGTAAGAGGGTTTAGTAGGGTGGGAGAGGGAGAGGGAGACTCAGGTTGTAACAAAAATTTACCGTGTTCTATCTCCTACAATCCAGACGTTAAGGGTGGGAAAGAAGAAACATAAAATAGAAAAATAGAGAACCGATACGACTAGAAAAAGTGAAAGAGGGAAGTAGAAAAAGACACCGAGAGACAGATATATCAAGGAAGGAGTACAGGGATTTGGTAAGAAGACTTGGAAAAACCGAAAGGGAGAATTTATCAACAATTATCTCATCATTCAACAGAAAAATGAAAACAGATGAAAATGATACAAAACAAAAATGATCTTTCAGTTATTTCATTAAGACTTTTCTTTAATCTTAACACGACGGAATTACATTGTTCAAGTAATAACTTGTAACGAGTCTAAGAATGGACAAAAAAGTGTGAAATATATTTTGAAACTTAACAAGTAAATACAAAGGTGTAGAACTGTAGTAAAAAAAATGTAGTAGAAAAATAAATACTGCTCTTACTAACATTCATAAGGAAACTTAAGTATATATTAAATGGATTAGTAAAGGGAGAACGGAACGTAAATCCAAAAAAAGTCACAAAAGAAATCATGTCAGAAACACTTACAGCATAAATAAATGACAACTTAACAAAAGATGTATATTTTCAGATTCATATAATTAAATTTACAATACTTAATAATCATAATAAACTAAATGACTTATGAATTCGTACCAAATTTTTTCAAAAGAGTTCATAACATTTTCACATATATCACTTTAAACAGAAAGAAGTCAGAGTTTATAGAAAAAGAGTGAAGAGTTTTTATCGGTAGTGGTTATCTAAAAGTATATAGGAAGGTCTTAATGAGTACACATACACATCAACATTTAAAACAATTTTGAGAAAAGGAATAAGAACAGTTCAAGAAGTATTATAAAAGATTGAGAATTATATACAACAGAAAGTTTTCTTTAAATAGTAAACTACTATGATGGTTTTTGTACGAGTCTAGTCAACGTATGTTAACGGAGACATCGTAAAAATGTAAAATTTTCAAAAAAAGATTAAATTAAAACGATCGTTCTCACCTCTATAGAAAATTAAACACGAAACTATAATATAAGAGAAACAAAGAAGAAGGATCTTACGAAAATTTAATAGTCGGAAACATAGTAGTGGAAAAGGAAGAGAAACAGGAGACTCAATTTTACAAAAAATGAAAGACCCCAAGAAAAACCGACGCGACCCAGAAACAACGTCACAAGTTCGAAAGAGACGACGACGACAACTCAGCGAAGGCAGCACAGGCTGAGACACGTCGGGGTATCTACCGTCGGGTGGTCCGAGACGGCAGGAACCCTAAGAGGTCCGTTCTTATGACCTCACCCAACGGTAAAGGAAGAGGTTACGTACTTTCACTCTTCACTTTCACTTCAGCGAGTCAGCACAGACTGAACATCGCTGGGGTACCTGACGTCGGATGGTCCGAAGAGACAGGTACCCTAAAAGGTCCGTTCTCATGACCTCACCCAACGACAACGGAAGAGGGTCCAAAAGAGATCAACGTCGTTTACCCGAGTTGAGTACCGACATCAGACACCCGAAGAACAACGTCACCGAAGAGAACAACACTTCATGTCCGCAATCCCACGTGCCCTAGTCGTCAGTTCCGAGTATCCTAGTCATTAACACGGTATGTCCGAATCAACGAGGTGTCGTACACCTTAGAAGGACCTGGTCCCTAACTTGGACACTGGGAACCGTCCGCCTAAGAATAGTGATAGGACGATCCCTTCAGAGAAAGACCCATAAAAACCCTTTTTTTCGTTGACTAGGAGGTGGAAGTCAATAAGAAATAACGATTTAAATGTATCTTTTTTTACACATACACACGTGTATACGAGTCAACGAATCAGTACAGGTTGAGACACTGGAGTACCTGATATCGGACGGTACGAGAAGACAGCTACCTTGAAAGGTCCGTCCTCATAACCTCACCGTAAAGGATGGAGTCCCCAACAAGGGTTGGGTCCCTAGTTTGTATGCAGAGAACTCAGAGGACGTGACCGTCCACTTAAGAAATGGTGACACGATGAACCCTTCGGGGTCATTTCTTTAATGAGTTTTTAGGTTTTCTAAATCAGTAAATTTTAAAAAACAGACGATATTTCTTTAAAGAGATATTTTAGGAGATATTACCTAATTTATTTGATAAATTTAAAAAAAAATTATTGTCAAGTAAGCATCTTAACAGTAGGATTAAACTTTCTTTCCATTGTTGAGTTAATGAAATTTTTAAAAAGTATATTGTCAGTATTAAACTACTATAAACTTCTAAACAAGACAAAACCACTGATAGGATAATATATATAATCATTAACTTTGTAGACAAGAAAAAATTAGAAGGAGTGAACATATACCTTACGGATTAATATATCAAAAGAAAATTGTGTAAATATTTTTCGGTCAGGTTCAAAAATTTACTTTACCTATAAAACAAAGACAGAGGAAATCAAAAAGTTAGTTCATGACCACGACCCTTCTAGTAGTCATTCACTAAACAGCCTTGTACATAAACTAGACTAAGTCCTTGAAAAACGATATCTAGGGGTAAATAATAATAGACAGTACGGCGTCGAACTTAAGTTTGACTTCCATTCTGACTGATATTAAAGATTCGAGAAATTGAAAACTCTCTTTGTATATACAATATAACAAAAGGAAATTGACATTTTCTTATTTTACACTCAAGTTAATAGAATATAAATCAATTCCATATGTAAAAAAAAATTAGTAAACTCATTTTGTCTCTGAGAGTAGAGTCACTATCTCAAAAAGTAACGTTAATTTTAATATTAAATGAATTAACAATTTACGGACTATTTGTGTCACTATGTTTATTATCTATACTTTTTACCTCAATAGGGGTTTTACATATTTTACAATAATTTACTACGGATAATAATATACATATATAAAATCTTGTAGTTTACTATAGTCTGAGTCATGAGTTTCCTAGAACTAAAATTGATAAACCGGGAAAGTATCATATTTAGTTCCTGTTTTTAAAATGTACTGCTGAACTCGTATAGACCTTCAAAAATAAATGATAACAAAAAATTTATCGGTTGATTTGTTTAAGTATTGTGGAGTTTTTTATGTTTTTAGAATTGTGAATCAGGAAAGAGGAACAATTTGAAATCTTTTCTTGTAGCATGTAAAACGAACTATAAGACCTTAAAAACTTTCTAAAAAAATTATAGGTCATAAAATAAATTAGGAATATAGTCGGATACCATATAAATCCTGGTTGTGATGTTAAAACTCAAAAATTCAATATTTTTTGTATTCTACTTAATAATACTTTTTAAATTCTATTTAATAAAACAGGTAAATGTGTCAATTTTACATAAACCTTAAGCTTGAGACTAAAGTGTGAGAATTTTGTCCATATTCTAAACAGGTAAAACAAAATACTGTTCTTAAACGAGAAGTGTATACTTTCTGTAAAATGATCCAAAGAGTCTTTGACAAAATGCCTTTTACAATGTGTCTCTTGTTTCAAAACAAAACAAAAAATTATTACCCAAATAAAGTTGTTGTCAGATTCTCACCAAGGTATGGTTTAATAAAGATACATATTCCGTAATTTTATAAAAGAGGGTCAGATATATATCTCAAACTTATACTTTCAGTTCGGAGAAATTAGGAATTTGTTCCGACGACATTATCTACCACCCTTACCTAATCCTTGATCTGAAGTCACACATTCGAATTACATTTGTCTTACTTCAAATTCGATGTAACCAACAGGTATGGGGTAAGAAGGTATTCAAGTAAATGAATGTAGTCTTCAATTCTCGACTTAGACCGGAGGGTTTTTACAAAATAAACTATTTAAAATAAAGTTTTACAGTACGTTTATTAAAAGAGAAAAATTTTTCAACTACTGTAACTCATTTACTTATTTAAAATTTTAGTTTGAAACAACTTTTGAGGTCTAATATGTAAAAGAATTTTTTTTTTTTAGTCTACTAAACTATTGTACAAACCGATCTTGAACTCATCATCATGGAATTTACCCAATACTCGAAAAGAGATGGTGTCAACAGGAGTTAATGAGAAGTAGAACATGGGAGAGACGAAGTAACTATGTTAAACTATAAAAGTATCCGTATGAAATCGTCATCCACGTGTTCTTAAAAAAAATATCTAAGGAATTAAGGGAAAAAAATTTTTAAATCGTGGAATCAATTACAATAAAGATATATCAGAGAGAACTATGTTATACATATTGGGTTCCGGTAACTAAAAATACAAAAGACATGAGAATCTATTTAAAGACGGAAAAATTTTCCGTCTACAACCTCTACTTTAACATCCCGTCTTTAATAAACATCCAGAAGGTAAGTGTCTTAAAAAAGATCTTGAGAATCCCTTACAATCTTAATTTAGTAACAGAAGTATAAAGAGGTCGTAGAAACGTCTAACGTTCGTTCGTCTCTTTGTCCGTATTCAATTGTCAACTCTCCCTTACTTTATTCTCGTTTCCTGGACTACTAGATTGCACCTTAATTTAGTTGAAGATGTATCATTTACTCTCTTATACTATAAAATTTCAAAAGTAGTAATATTCGTTTTTATCACTTTAACGTCGAGGAACCCCGAGAAAATAAATAAAAAATATTAGACTACTTATTGAGTCCGAAATAAATAAAAGAAAAAAGGGAATCTCGTTACTACCTCTTCTTGCTAATCGACAACAAGCTGAAAATCGATTTAACAAACCAAGATTTCTAAGGCTAAATCGTTGTGTCTTAGCAGGAGACACCGTCACAAAAGAACCTGCCATTCTCTTATGTTAAGACACCTGAAAATACAAAACCTCTGATCAGTCATACCGTGTGGACTAACTTTGATGTATATAGTTCGCAGCTATATACAAAAAAATTATGGTTACAATGACAGAGAGAACCTCTCATTTAACTTCTCCCTAAAAAATACTTCTTTCGAAAATAAATGGGTGTATTGTCTAAAATTAGAAAGAACACACACGATTTTATTACAGTAATCTTATTTGTAAACTTCTAGACGTCTCAGAATTTTAAAAATTTATTTAGTACTCTGACTTCTGTAGTACCAGGTCAAGTACGGTATAAAGTGAGTTTGTCAAATAAATGACCACGAATAGGAAATCTATGTATCGAATACACCATCGTTCTACACACAAAATTTGTTAAGTCATAACAGATTAAAACTTTACCTTTTATCGTGACGAGAAATGAGTTTCGAAAATTACAAGGAAGATTTCTTGAACCTTAATAACATAAGACAAGTTGAACTACCATTCCAACCTTTTAGATACTTTAAATAATTTAACGAAAGAACACAATGTAAATGTACAAAGAAATGAAGTTTGTAACTGATTTTTCAGTTAAATATAATAATTATAAGATCTCTTGTAAACTTTAAGTAGTAACAGATTAAGTTGACTAAGTCCTTTGTCCGAGGTTTTAAAAAGAATTTCATTTGAGTGATATTATTAACAATGTCATTACGATACAATTTATGATTTTATTTATTCTCTGAAGGCACCACCAGGTCACCAATTCTTAGGTGGAGTGTCATGTTCCCTGTGTCCAAGTCAGGGACCCGTCCCATGACTCTAGGGCATACTGTGTCTCGTCAATTCGGGGGCACTACGTCACTTCTAGGACATACGACGGTGATTCTGGACTCCATCGGTTTATTTATTTAATGTGTATATATTGTTTAACCTCTGTGACTGTATTACTATAAGATTCAATAAACGAGTCTTGTCCGGCAAAACTTCCAGAGTTTATATAAGACTGGTAAACTAATTAATGTGAACTTAAATATTCTTAAATCTCCCTTACTTTGTCAAGACGAACAGTCATGTATCTGCTCACATAGACAGGAACACTAACTGTTATATATACTTTTTGTGAATTTGTTTTTACGTTCTGAGGTAAAAAGTGAACGTATTGAATATTTTTGATTTAATTGTCATTATCCGAAGAATGTGACTTTTAAAGTGTAAGTGATCACAGGACCATTACCCAGAGAATAAGTACATGTGTTTCTTCATAAAAATCGTATAGACAACATGACCTAATAAAGGGAATTAATAAATTATTATTCACAAAACTATGAACTAGTGCTCATCATTATCAGAGTGAAAAGAGACCGTCAATCTTTTAATATTTAGGATTTACTTTATAAAATAATTTTATATACTGTCAACAGAGACCTATGCCTTCATCCGTCGGTACCTATAAATCCAAAAATAATTTACTAGTGAAGTTTTTATGTTTACAAAAGTTACAAATTTCAGTGTAATAGATACTAGTCCTCTTCCTTTACCGTTGGGTGAGGTCATATGAACGGACCTCTTAGGGTACCTGCCTCCTCGGACCATCCGATGTGAGGTACCCTAGCGTTTCTCAGCCTGTGCTGACTCGCTGAAGTGAAGTGAAAAGTGAAAATAGATACTAGTTAATATACAGTTGTTTCGTCTCTTGGATCTTCTTGTTTAAGGATCTTTACAAAACAAAGGGTGCTGACTTGGTCCTTCTTTGTCTTTTATACATGTTTAGTTAATAGTCATTACTTTAACATAGTCACTATTAACAACAAATCAGTGATTCAGCACAGGTTGAGAAACCTTGGGGTACCTAACGTCGCACGGTCCGAATGGACAGAAAGTAATAGAAGACCTCAAACAAGTCTGAGTACGGGTGACTCAGTCACTACGATAGATTGGAAGAGTAGAAGACGGTAGAAGAAGAGGAAACCAGAAGTTAGAAGGGGTCGTCGTCCCAGAAAAGGTTACTCAGTCCAGAAACATAGTGTACCGGTTTCATAACCTCGACGTCGAAGTCAGGACGTCACCTTATAAGTCCGGGATAAAGGAAATTCTAACCAAACTAGAGGAACTACAGGTTCCCTGAGAGTTCTCAGAAGAGACCGTTATGTCAATCTTTCGTATTCGTAGTCAAGAGACCGTGAGTTGGAAGAAATACCAGGTTGAGAGTGTAGGTACGGACTGATGACCTTTTTGGTATCGAAACTAATATGTCTGGAAACAGTCGTTTCACTATAGAAACGAAAAATTATGTGACAAAATACAAACAGTATCGAAAAGAAGGTTCCTCGTTTTCAGAGAGTCAGCATAGGCTGAGAAACGCTGGGGTACCTGACGTCGGATGGTCCGAGGAGGGAGGTACCCTAAGAGGTCCGTTCTCATAACTTCACCCAACGGTAAAGGAAGAGGTCCCCTAGAAAGGCTAGGTCCCTAGCTTGGGACCGGGGGACGTAAGGTCCGTTTGTGAAATTGGAGACTCGGTGGTCCTTTCAGGAAGGTTCCTCGTTCGCAGACAATTAAAGTACCGACGCAGACAATTAAAGTGACAAAACCTCAGGTCCCTTTATTTTAGACAATGACTAAGATGAAAAAGGGGAAGAAACGTTACTTCACTACCCTGGTCCATGGTACTACAATTAAAAAACTTACGATTCAAAATTCGGTCCAAAAAGTGATCGGAGATAGTGGGAGTAGTTCTCCGAGTAATCAAGGAAAAGTGACAGACGGTAATCTCACCTTAGTAGACGTATAGACTCCAACAACGATAAAGAGGACCATTAGAACTAGGTCGAACACGAAGTAGGACGGGTCGTAAAGTGTACTACATGAGGTGTATGTTCAATTTATCTTATTGTTATATATCAGAATAGTATCAGGAAAGGGTTAAAATTTGGTTGGGGAAATAGGTACAGGTCAACATTCACAACGAAGAACTGGACGTATGTCCAAAGAGTCCTCAGTCCTTTCCACCAGACCATAAAGGTAGAGAAATTCTTATAAGGTGTCAACTCACACTAGGTGTGTCAGTTTCCGAAATTACATCAGTTACTTCCTCTTTATCTACAAAAAGATCTTAAGGGAACGAAAAAGATACTAGGTCACTTACAACCGTTAAACTAGAGACTAGGGGGACTGAAAAGATTTGGGTCGAACATGTAGACCTTCAAGAGACAAGTACATGATGACTTTGGACCGAACTTCCTAAAACTCGTATTGAAAGTCCAGTCAAGTCAGCGAGACAGCGTAGGCTGAGAAACGTTGGGGTACTCGTATTGGAATGAACGAACGTTTTACTCGCATTGACAGGTCATCCAACTTGTAATAAACCGTGACGGGAAGAGACTCTAACCTTACTTTGACTGGAAAGGTCAGGACACAGGTGACGACTCAAAAGGTTTAAACGACTGTATCACTCATGTCGTGAAATTGTAGTAGAAATTCCTAAAATTTCTCGAGTCGACCTTAAGGTAGTGGAGGTGATCGAAATGAACATCGTCACGAAGGATACCGGTGAACTCTGAAGTGTAAGGTCCTATAGACCGAGATTCACTCACTGGTGTGGTAGTACCAATAGGACCAGTAATTCTGGTAAAAACATCTCAAGAAGACACATAAGAACGGTGGAGAAGAATTATAGAAGACGGAGACAATCCAGGATAGAGTGATAAACGTCTACTGTTCATTATGATGTATCTTTTAGCATTTCTACGGTAGTCTTTTGATGATCTTAAGTATTTACTTAAACTCATACAACATCCTATGTTTTTAGTTATTTGTCTTTAGAAACGCAGACTCATGTGATTGTTACTTGATAGTCTTTTTAATTCTTTTATTATGGTAAATGTCGGTGTAGTATCTCTTATCTTATGGAGTCTTATTTGGATGGACTCCTCCGTTTTATTGACATGAACCTTTTGACATTCTATGACTATTTGGTTTGATTTCCACTGTGTATCTCAACCTTTCTATGTGAAACAGATACCTAACTTTATTAATTGTAACAATTTCCGTTAGTTGTCTAAGTAACGTTAGGAATAGTTTTAGGGTTACCGGAAAAAGTGTCTTGATCCTACTTGTTAAGATGACTTACCCTCTCCCATAAAGGTTTATTATATGTACTATTCGACAATTATAGATTTTATATATTTATGGAGTAAGTTCAGTTGTAGTTTCTTCGTTCGTTGGACAAAATTTTTACCCTCTCCTAGACTATGTGTAAAAAGGTTTCTACTGTATACTTTTCTACGAGTTGTAGTCCCCTATAAACATATGAAAACCGATTAAGTACAACTACATACTGGTTTTAGTTCGGTTACAACATTCGGCTAGTAGTTAGTTAATTTTTATTTATTTATAAAAAATTTTTTTCTACGAGTTGTAGTGATTAGTAGTTCCTTCACGTTTAGTTTTGACGTTACTCTATGGTGGAGTGTGGACAGTCTTACCGACAATAGTTTTGTTGATGTTTATTGTTCACAACCGTCTCTACACCTCTTTTCCCTTGGTAACACGTGACAACCACCGTTACATTTAACCACGGCGGCGATAGTTTTTGTCATACCTCCAAGGAGTCTATTAAATTTTACTGTGATTAGTACACTAGATCCTTAATCTCAGGACCCATAAATAGACTTCTTTTGTCATCTACGCGATCGAGGTACAATGAGGTCGTAATAAATATTATCGGTTCTGTCCTCTCGTTGGGTCGACGGGTTTGTTGTCTAGTCACCTATTTGATCTACACCATATATGTACGTACCACGTTAAAATGGGGAGGTATTTCTTCCTTTAGGGTAAACCCTGTTGTACCTACCTGAATCTTAATACGATTCCCATTATTCAGTTTGTCTCTTCCTGTTTATGACATACCAAAGTGAATATACACTTTAGGTTTTTTTTTTTTTCTGGTTTATATTGTTTTGTTTCTGTCAATTCCTTTTGTTTGTCAACGGTATCTCTTTCCCTCCACCTCTCTCCTTTTTTATTTTACCCATCTCCTTTAATTTTCCATTTTTTATTCATTTATTTTAGTGTAATAAATTTTAATTATAAAAATTTAACGGGTTATTTAAATTTTAAAGTCAATGAGTCGAATAGGAATATACTTCAAGATTTAAATATATCACTCTAAGTATGAATAATTTAAGAACGACATTGGGATTGAGAATACTAATATGTCACCTTCACTCTTTATCTAAATTCCCTGATCTAGACTATCCGTTTCACGGACTACTTGATACCTGTCTCCAAACACTGTAACATGTCCTCTGTCCTTAGTTCTGGTAGGGGTTCTTTTTCTTCACGTTTTTTCGTTTTACCGACAGACTCCTCCGGAATGTTTGTTGACACTTTTATTCTCTTCGTCTTTCGCTTCCTCTTTTCCTTTCTATGTGGGTAAACTTATGTCTCAAGGTTTCTCCTCTTTCCTCTCTATTCTCTCGGAAAGAGTCACTAGTCACGTTTCTTTATGTCCTTTTGTCATCTTACCCATAATACGTTTCTACCCGAGTTATTTCCTGTCTTTACCATACCTGGATTGTCTTCGTCTTCTATGACTCTTTCTCCACCGTTCTTATGTGTCTTCTTGACGTGTCTTTTCTAGAAGTGCTGGGTCTATTAGTGCTACGACACTAGTGAGTGGATCTCGGTCTGTAGGACCTTACACTCCAGTTCACCCGTAATCCTTCGTAGTGATATTTGTTTCGATCACCTCCACTACCTTAAGGTCAACTCGACTAAGTTTAGGATTTTCTACTACGACACGTTCACGACGTGAGTTATACAGTCGTTTATACCTTTTGAGTCGTCACCGGTGTCCTGACCTTTTCCAGTCAAAAGTAAGGTTAGACTTTCTTTCCGTTACGGTTTCTTACGCGTTTGATAGTGTGTTAACCTGAGTAAAGTGTACGATCATTTCATTACGAGTTTTAAGAGGTTCAGTCCGAAATCCTTGTGCACTTGGCACTTGAAGGTCTGTAAGTTCGACCAAAATCTTTTCCGTCTCCTTGGTCTCTAGTTTAACGGTTGTAGACGACCTAGTACCTTTTTCGTTCTCTCAAGGTCTTGTTGTAGATAAAGACGAAGTAACTGATACGGTTTCGTAAATTGACACACTTAGTGTTATTTGACCTTTTAAGACTTTCTCTACCCTTATGGTCTGGTGGACTGGACGGAGAACTCTTTGTACATACGACCAGTCCTTCGTTGTCAATCTTGACCTGTACCTTGTCGTCTGACCAAGGTCTATCCTTTTCCTCATGTAGTTCCGACTTATAACAGTGGAAGGAATAAATTAAATATACGTCTCATGTAGTACTCTTTGTAACCCGACCTTCTTCGTGTTCGACCTTAGTTCTAACGACCCTCTTTATAGTTATTGGAGTCTACACGTCCACTGTGGTGGGAATACCGTCTTTCACTTCTTCTGGATTTCTCGGAGAACCCCTGAAGGGACCACCAGGTCACCGATTCTGAGGCACGAGGATTACGACTCCTGGTCCCAAACCAAGGACCAGTCCCTTGATCTAGGGTGTACGACGTTGATTCTGGACCGAGTCGGTTTATTTCTTTATAAAAATTTTTCATTTTTATTTCTCGGAGAACTACTTTCTCCTCTCACTTTTCAACCGAATTCCGAGTTGTAAGTCTTTTGATTGTAGTACCGTAGACCAGGGTAGTGAAGTACCGTTTATCTACCCCTTTGTCACCGGCTGAAATAAAAACCTCCGAGGTTTTAGTGACGTCTACCACTGACGTCGGTACTTTAATTTTCTGCGAATGAGGAACCTTCCTTTCAATACTGGTTGGATCTGTCGTATAATTTTTCGTCTCTGTAATGAACCGGTTGTTTCCAGACAGATCAGTTCCGATACCAAAAAGGTCATCAGTACATACCTACGTTCTCAACCTGATATTTCTTTCGACTCACGACTTCTTAACTACGAAAAACTTCACCCACAAGTAACCTCCCTGACTACGACTTCGACTTTGAGGTTATGAAACCGGTGGACTACGCTTCTCGACTGAGTAAACTTTTCTGGGACTACGACCCTTTCTAACTCCCGTCCTCCTTTTCCCCTGTTGTCTCCTACTCTACCGACCTACCGTAGTGACTGAGTTACCTGTACTCAAACACATTTGACACCCTCAACCACTACCTGTCCCTCCGGACCGTACGACACCAAGTACCCCAGTGTTTCTCAGCCCGTTATGACTCACTGACTTGACTTGACTTATGACCACCGAGTCGTCATTTCTTAAACGGACAGTCACGTCTATACCCCAACTCGTGACCCAGTCCTTCTAGGGGACTTCTTCTTTTCCGTTGGGCAAGGTCAGAAGAATAGACCTATAGGGTACCTGTCTCCTCGGACTACCTGACATCAGTCACCCCACCGTTTCTTAACATGTACTGAATCGTTGATTTGTCGTTGTCGGTTTTCCCGTTAATGTTCAACCAAGGTCGGTGTACTTTGAAAAAAAACGACACTCCGTTATACTGTGTACATAACACACATGAATAGAGACCCAGAGGGGAACGAAAGATGGAGTGTAAGAAGATAGTAAAAAGAGGACATTTGAAAAAGTCTATCTAAAACACGTAAAACTTTTAAAAAAAAAACCAAACACCGTATTAAAATTCGATGTTAAAACCCGAGAAGTTATATGTATCAAACCCAACCCCCTACAAAATATGACAAAACAAAATCGTACCACTTTTAGGACAACATTTTTTTTTAACAACAACTTTTTTAACAACACTTTAGTATATTAAAAATTAAATATAAGAAGGAAGTCTTACTACATTGACAGTAAAATTATTGGTCGTATAAAAGATTAGTCATTGGTAACAAAAAAATTATCTATAAATACATGACAAATATATGGAATACATGACAACTACATGGAATAAACTTTTATCAATAAAACGGAGTGCTGATTATAAATCGTTAGAAAAAGACATATCTAAATTACTGTAAGTACAAGGACACTCTAATCTTTCACACTTTAAACGGTCAGTGACAAATTACTTAGTGGGTCTAAATCGTTTCCTAGAGTGTCCATTCCTTCCACAGACCAGATAACTTTATACTTGTGTCAGTGTGTTTATATAAAATTTACACCGGAAACTGAAATTGAAGCCAAAGACTTATCCAAAGTGAGACCGTGTGACAAAGTCTAGAGAATTGTCAGTACCTGATCATTCACTAAAGTACAAATATGTTATTTTAATTCAAACTTTAGAAGTGTAAAATTAGGAAACTTCAAAAAACTTTACTATCAAATTTCTTCATCTGAGAAGGACACTCAAGGTCAAACCCGTGTTTAGTAATATAGAGACACTATTAATTCATATCATTGTACGGAATTTTATTCATCTATTCACTAAAGAAGACTTTATCTAATCATCTTAAAGAGTAAGAAGTGAACTTTATTTCGTAAATTTGGATGAATAAACCAACATTGTTTATTTAACGAAGATAGTTTTATGAACCCGAAGTCCGAGTTATATTCCTCAGAGTCGTCATTTCTTGAACGGACGTCATGCCCTCTGAGTACAAGCTAGGGACCTAGTCCTTCTAGGGGACCTCGTCCTTTACAGTCACGTGAGGTCATAAGAACCTTTATGGTACCTGTCTCCTCGGATCGTCCGACGACAAGGACCCTAACGTTCTCAGACTGAGTTGAATCACTGATTTGGTGGTGTTAGTTTTATGACAAATGGCCCGACGGAACCACCGAGTCACCATTCCTTAAACGTACAGGTATGTCCTCTATGTCCAGTTAGGGACTGGCCCTTCTAGGATGTACGGTGTCTTGTCGATTCGAACACACGGTGTTAATGAGTCGGATACGAGGTCTCAGACCCTCGGTGTTGACGACTCAGGTATACGGTGTTGACGACTTCGGGTACTGGGATATCGAGTACGAGGTGTTGTCCTCTTCGATGGTGTTAATCTTGGTTCTTAACGTTGATCTCTTATCGGAGACGAACGTGTTGATCTCTCATCGGAGACGCACCCGTTGACCTCTTTTCCGACGTGTCGTTGTTCCTGGGTCGTGTTTGTTTTTAATTGTTTAAAAAATGGTTTAAAAATAGTTAAAAAGGTTTTTATTTCACAAACGGTTTCCTTTCCTTTATTGAAACAAGCATAGTATTAATAGATCCTAAAAAAAATCTCCAGTATCTTACAATAAAATATAACATATTACGATACTCTTAAAATAACATAAAAAAAATCAGAAAATTATACATAACATATTTAGTCCACGACGAAACTAAAGTTTAGTCCATAACTAAACTGAAAAGGTATTATCAACTATATAATAAATAATTGTACATTGAGAAGTCATTGTTTATCATACTATATCAAATAAAACAATGATACATGAACGGTGGAGTTTTTAACTTACTAAAATTAAATGCGGAGTAAAATGTTAACAAGGTCATATATCTGTATTTTCGTAATCCCCAAAAAAAACAATAACACTTGTATTACTTATAATATCGAATGTAAATCGAATTAAAAAAAACAAAGTCTTATAAACTTTCAAGCTAGGGTACTAGGTCTTCTTCGATAAGCAGTACTACAATAACAATGATATTATTGACGACGGTTTTCTCTGGAACGGAATCACTTACTAGTCGATGAACCGAAACATTCTCTTTCTTGTGACCTGTTTGCCCATTTTGGACTCCCTAAAATAAGAAAAAATTAAATGATACAAATGTAACAATCGTTTTATGTTATCTTTAGTAAAATATAAATTTCAATAGAACTTTCAGTTTAATTATGTTATTGGTTTATATTTCTCGAGTTTTAAATATATAAAGACCGTTTGAAAAGTAATAAAAATGTTTACTTATGTAACCTAAGATATCGAAAAGTATAGAAGTCATACCCAAAAAATCGAGTGGAAATGTTTTACTCGTCGTTTTAATTTCTAAACAAAATGGAAAAGTGAATGTACTACTCAAAGTCTTCTTATCACTAGTAGTGATAAACCAAGGAATTATCAATCGTAAACGTCTTCATGGATAGAACCTTATAGTATGAAGGATATTTTCACCACAAAGGTATAACGATACGATTCGAATCTCAGTTTTACTACAAATCAGCAATGAGAAACACATTAAAGGACATACACCTACGTTAAATTTTACACCCAACTACTTTCATCATGATTCTTGTCATTATCAACGATTCTTTATCACAGTTGGTATTCTCTGTATATCCGTTCCGTCCGACTTGTTTCCAACGGAAATTTTCACACGATAAAATAAACTTCGTGTCAAAATTTTTAGAGGATGGTAGGACTTTGATTACGTCAAATCGATATTAAAGTTCTATCTTTTCGTCATAGAACGATATCTTTATATATCGTTCTACGTAAGAAATTTAACGAAACTTTATCAGTATCCTCCGTCTCTATATATTTGTTGGTAAATTGAACAACTCGACACAGTAATTAAGAGGTAGACTTCTCAAAAAAGGGGAACCGTAATTAAATTTACTTTATTGTGAGGGATAACGAATCAACAATTAATGGTGGAGGGGTCGGGGGTTTGGTCTAAAGTTCATAACGGTAAAAATAATGAAGAAGGAAAATCTTTGTAAAGTGAAGATGAAGACAGTCATAGACAAATATTAAAGTCCTACTCGACTCATTTACTAAGAACGATTGACTCTGACATACTATACCAGAATTATTGCGGATGACCTGCAAAATCCTTGACAATAAAACCACATTACTTAATTTATTGGATTTCATATCGGAAAGATTTAAAACAAAAGAGATTTTTCACCCCTACTTAACTTTAGAAACTAAAGTGACGAATGTAAGAAACCAAAGTACAATCTTTACAGTTTTCCGTAGAAAATGAACGATATACCCTCGTCAAAGTAAAGTGGATGATTTATTAGATTTTAACTCTTTTCATATGGTCCTTTTAAAGTTCTTTCATAATTTATTTGGTTTCTATTCATATGAGACTGAATAATCTCTATTCATGGAACACCAATAATAATATAACAAGAAAACAGAAAGACTGAGATCTAAAAATATTAGAGAAAAAGACAGGTGGGAGGAGACTAGTGGAAAGAAGGGAGGAGAATTTGGGGAGGTTAGAGAAATTGAGGGTCTCAGAAAGTACCTAATCCCACACTGATCCATTAACTAAACGGGAAAACTAATGTTTCATTATTTTAAGTGAATTCTGATAGTGATTCCACGAAAGGTTGAAATATTAAGATTCTAAAACTATGGTTTAAAACGAGAAAAAAGAAAAATTAACCTCCTATTAACGAAACGTTATAATAAAACCAAAGACGGTATGTAGTTGTACGTAGTCGGTATCCATATGTATACAGAGAAGGGAGAACTTGGAGAGAGGTTGGAGGGCGGGGTTAAAACGAGAAGAATAAGACTCAATTATAGTTTTCCTTATATTGATCCTTTCTTGTAAGGTCTACTAAGTCGAAAACAAACATTTGACTTAACATGTGAAAGACAATAAAAAATTAGTGAGGATTTTGAACCGGTTTAAAAAAAAATCTGTCTTAGTTTATTCTAAAAAACATTCTAAATAACAACGAACCGAAACTTCTTTTATTTTTTAACTATCCACTAGATCATCATAACCGTGACCTATTAAACCTTTGATCAGACTAAAGATTTGTCTTTGTATTAGTTTTAACAACAAATTCACTAAACAGAAAATACTTTTATTCATAATATGATTAGATACGTGTGATTTAGACGTTGGATAACCTTCTTTAGTAGTAAAAACGGTCAATAATATGATTTTAAACCATAGATCGAGTAGATCACTTAAAACATAAAAGATCACCGCTCATTCTTTTCTTCGATACTACCCAGACCGAGTCGAAATATTCTTTATGACAGAAGTACCACTTCGTCCTTTCCTTCGACGTCTCTTTCAGTGGACCTATTTCCTGTTTGAAAACGTATATATAATAGTCTTATCGTAGCTACTGTTCACTCAAGGTATATAACCATTTTACCTACTTATATATTCACGAAAATTAAAAAATTATACCAAAGACAAACTAAAAAAAGTATTATGAATCAAAGATTCAAGTCTTTAGTGAAAGACGTACAAATCTGTATAGTACAAATTTATTCTGAAATCAGTCTTAATAGTCAATCGTATTATTAACCAAAAAATCCGTATTAAATGTATATCGTAACAGAAAGTTCACATATTCGTATTACTAAGATATAAACATATATAACGGTTTACTAGTGGACCATTCAGATTGAAGGTAGGGGTATATATCTTTTAAGAAAAGAACTCTACTCTTGAATACAACAAAAGGAAAAGACTTACAATGAGTATTAAGAGATAACCTAATGTCATTAAAACAAAAAACGTTTTATGAAGTGTCACAAAATAAGTCAATCTGACTGATGAAACTGTAACTAATACATAAAGTAACCGATTACTCAGGAATATAAATTATTCCTAATTTATTCTTATTAAAATATTAATGTTAGGAATATTATTCTTAGGAATAAGGTCACTACAACTCACTATTTATATTCGAATCGTTCTCCTATAAATTTATACCATTCTTTAAATCTTACACGTTACTTCTGTCTAGACGTACTCTCTTCGACTAAAAGTCCTACTACTTCCTTCTAGTGGAACTAAAATGTTTTACTGTTGTACCCTTTCCTCGGTCTGACATTAGTCTCCTTTAACTATGTAAAAAACTTTTAATCATTAAGAACTAACATCGAAGTAAACATTACAATTTATTAAAGACTATCGAGGTCTGACTACTACTGATTGTCCACCTTGTCCGAATCGTAGGACACGAATCCTTATTATATATTGTATTGGGAAAATCTTGTCTACAAAGTCCGACTGTTTCACATTTCGGTGTTCATTGTTGACATCGAGATTTAAATTTTTATTGATATGAACGTTCCTTTTCGTAACTAGTGTATGACTAGAAAAGGTAAATAAACGTGTGTAGCCATAGTGGTAACCATACCATAGAAACGTACTCCACCAATTTTATATTTTACCGAAAACGAAGACTTTTTGTTATTAAAACAATGAACCCCAAAAAAAGAGAAACAAACAAACGAAGTATCTGATAACCATCTCTTTTAGAAACGAGTCATAGAACAGGGGGTGTTGGACCTTTGTCTTCTCTCTTACTTTACGAACATAATAAATATACGATCAAACCTAGGTTTACGACAGTTCATTCAATGAAAAAATTACTAAGAACTTATGAAATATGTTAATAAATAAATTAGTAAAGATTAATTGACGACAACTATCGCAATAACGAAGAAGATTAACTTAGTTCTTAGAGTCTATTTATAAATATCTCTTTTAAAAATAGTACATTTAAGTTCATTCAATTTTCGTTTTTATAAGGATATACGTATCCATATAAACCGTTGACTCGTTATACCAAAGTCTTTAAATCTCTTCAGGGGTACAGTTTTAATAGAAAACACGTGGACAACTGACCCTAGATTTAGTGTAAATAACCTCCAAATGGTATGATTCGGATTCTTTATTCTTGACCAAGAAACAGTCCTCTTGTACAGGTTTAGTGAAGACACATCTTATTAACATACTAACTAACAGTTTTGTCCATAAAAACTCTAACTTTCTTCCGTGATACTTATTAAAACAAGTCTGTCGGTGGTATTTGGAATTGATAGGGTCCGGTGAATCTTAGATACCCGTAAGGTGAAATTATTTCGAAAATTTTTTCATTCATTGAGGAGAGTAACTCTTAAGACTAAGAGGACTTATTCTTGGAGTCGATAATGTAAATGTATATATATATAATGGAAATTAAAGTATATTAAAGTTTAATTGTCTTTTCAAAGTTTTTATTATTGTGTTGAAAATTTTAGGTTAAATCACTTTAAGGATTAAAAACTGGTAAATGAAATAGTAAACACGTATGAAATGTATGCATAAAAGAAGACTAGGTATCTATCATTAAACGTCTGTGACGTAAGGAAATGTAGATTATGTATCCATAAGGAATTAATGTTCCTATAAGAAAATATATTGATCTCACGAAAGTACTCTCAGTCCTCCAAATTATAACTATTTTATGACATATTAGGTTACACATAAGTTTAAAGGAGTCAACAGGTTTATTACAGGAAATACCTAAAAACAAGGGAAAGATCCTAATGTACAACGTACAGATTAATAGTACAGAGATCAGAAAAATTTAAATCTCGGTAAAGAGTCAAACAGAAACAGAAAATATTGAAACTGTCAAAAGTCTTGTTACAACGTATCCAGTCAATAAAGTATCTTACAAGAGAGTCAAGCCCAAGTAAGTCACAAAGGAGTAATAACCTAACTCTAAGACACAAAAGTCGTCTTTCAGGTGTCTTATTGTATGGGATAATCTTCTGCAGTCGGTAGTAAAATTCCTAAACGTTCATCAAGTATTGCAAGTGACATCTATCATTTAAGGTCCGGTGCCCAGAACTAGAGACAAATGTAACCCGTTTCTCATGAGTCTTTATTTGATTAAAACTCGTGGACTTTAATGTCTCACCCAAACATTCTCTTCTTTTAGACGATAGTGCCTCTCTTTTCTTAGATCTCATTTCTTTGAGTTAAATTTAAACCGTACAAAACTTAGGTGTAGTAAAGATTCTTTAAGTAAAAAATTCGGTAGACGTGATGACGTATGGAGGAATCGGACCGGAAAGGACTAGACTAGGAAAAGATATCATGAAAGGTCGAAGGAATACGAGGGGGTGAGTGCAAGACACGAGGTTCGGATATTTAAAAAAAGTTCAGGGACACACACGGTACATGAAATTACTGTAAAAAGAAAGACAAACATCGTCTTGAAAGACCGATGGAGACGAATCTTACAGAAACTTAAGGAAGTCAAATGGACCGTTCTAGGATAAGTAGGAACTTTTGAAGAGTTTATACAAGAGAGTATTCTTCGGAATACAAATGATAAAATTTGGTTTGATAGAATTAGGTTTATTCATTTAAAGGACTTCGAAATTTAAAGTCCATCTACATCTTCTTACCACATAGATGTGGTACGTCACTCTTTTCATCATTTCAACTTATTAATGGTCATAACAATACAATATATATAAAAAGTATAAATATTGAAATAAATGTCTCGAGAGTTACTTTACACCTTCACAGTCTTGTACGAATCTTCAGTACATGCTCTTGACAACCTAAACGTGTTCGTCGGATGTCATCCAAGTACTAAACAAATTTAAGTGTCATAATTAAATTTTACCAATTAAAAAGACATATTACTTCGTTCGTTTTCATAGAGTCGACAAAATAAAAGGTTTACAGTCAAAGACACCAATAGGTTCTATTTAAACGTAAAGTGTACTTATAAAATTTTTTTAGAATAAAAAGTGGTACTCGTGTCTTTACCACAAAAGATCATATAGTTCATAAAACTGTGATTCTTAAATATCAAATAGTTAAAAATTTATTAATCTTAATTTGAAGTCATATTTTAATATAATCTTTAGTTTAAAAAAAGGAGAAACTGAAAACCAGACAGTAACATCGTAGTCATAGTTTAGTCCATAGTTAGGAAACTTATAAGGTTTCAGTTTAATTGTTTCTTTACGACGGGTCGTAAAAGACTTCCAACTTTTTTCTTTGTATTTATTAGAGAATATTTACGAAGATTTGTATAAACGATCTCATCCACATGAATCGTGTCTCTGGGGGAGTCACCAGTACCTACGGATTACGTTCACAACAGAAAAAAAAACTATTTACTGGTATGTCAGAGAGCTTAACGAATAGAGACGGAGACACCACGTCTTTGTCAGTGTCTATCAAGCATTTGCTTACCCGTGCTAACACTAGGTTGTTTTGAAATTGTTTTCGCCCTTCAGGTACCCTAGTATGTCTAAGTAATTATTTTATCATGAGAACATTACCTCCTTTCCCGGCATCCTTCCTTCCACTATGTAATTAATTACCCGGTGTCTTATCGATCATCTTGATAAGTCTTTCTTTAAAAAAGATGAAATGTGTAAAAATCAACTAAAAGAAACCACATATCAAAGTGTCATTAAAACTATACTATTAACAAAAGTAATAAAAGACAAGACAAAAGACTGTTCTATTAAAGGGATACTTTCAATATATTGAAAGTTTTAAAAATTTTATAGAAGGACGACCGTACAGGAGAGGAAGACAAACGCGATCAAACTACCAACAATGAGGTACCAACAAACAATAGATGTATCCGACATCTATACCATTCGGTAAAGGATGACCCATATAACACTACCTAAAAAAATCGAATTCTTTTACATGTTATGACTGACATCCAAAAGAATTACTTTAAAACAATCGTGCATACTGTAGTAAACAAAGACAAAATTTAAAGTCAGTCTTCGATTGACAAGGCGATACAAACCTTTTGACTACTGGTATCGTTCACTCATACAAATAACTGAGACATCCATATATCGTCTGTAGTTTATTAAATGGGTCACCTTGATAGTCGAATTATGAATAAATCATCCTTTTTCATCAGGAATTATTAAAATAAAGATTGTGGGTATATCAGAATAGAAAACCATCCTGTCGTCATAAAAAATTCTGTCGAACCAAAAATCAAATCATCAAAAAGAAAACGTCATAACTAAGAGAAAATTAGAAGATCTCTTAAACGGACTAGGACCCTTTCGTGTTCTAAAACACTTCTTTAAATTGGTTCAAGAGCCACTACTACTCTTTGACGCCAGAGTCAACCTCAACAATTAGTCAGGTTGGACAAGCACGTTTGTCCGTCTACAAACACACCAATCATTTAATATGAAGACATAAACAAGAAGATCGAAACGAATATCTTTGAATCTAAAGTAATTTTAGACGAAATGTATTTAATAAAATAAACACACTTACATTGTTATAACACTCGAGACTTAGTGGATCCTCATATAGACACCAGTCTATATGAATCAAGAGAAATGGACAGTTTTAAGGTCCTTTTTGTGATCTCTTCATTCGGTCCCTCAACCAGGATTCTTAAGTCGTTCTATTTTACGAAACATAAATCGTCTGTAAATAATCTATTTATTCTTAAAAGATCACACACACATAAGAGGGTACATAGTCGTGTCCTTTTTGGGAACAGTCATATAGTCGTTATCAATTCAACGGTATATGTGTAAATATTTGTTCCATTAAGGACAAATCCGAAAACACAAGTAAGATAAAAATCTGATAAAATATCTTTTGTTTAACAACTGTTTATGGGTTCCTTTTTAAGTAAGTAAATAAATGATAAAATACTCTGTCAAAGATTAAAGTAGAAATGGTAAATGATGACCACACTGGAAATCGTTCAACAAATCATAAAAACTCTGAGTAAAAAAAGTAGAGATTTACAATCGTTTAAGTGTCCTAACAATTCTCCTATATCTATCTATACCTATATCCATAGGATGGATTATAATTATTTAAAGATAAAGTGTATATACTGTCATAATGGGTATTTATTGTGTTATGTCATAATGTGTATATAGTGTTTGTGACACGGACATGTCTACTTATTCTCTTTCTTTTAATAAAGTCAATAAATACAGATTGAAACGAGATTTTTCTATTAATAAATTTATACACTAATCCCTATTCCTGATATTTGTCTACATATATGTTTCAGTAAACCCTCGTACCTTATACAAAAAAAAAGGGGAGTCAGATCATCCGTATATCCCAGAAATTCACCTAGAAATTTCTCATCATTAATCCTTCTCCACCCTCCTTCGGTCAAATCCCTTCTCTCGTTACCTAAGAAGGTAACATGGATCCCTACACTTACAGTGTTCACGGGTTTTATTGGAACAGAAACGTGAAGACTTGCCCTACCAAACGACTCTTGTAAATTTCCAAAGTAAATGAAGAAACCATAAATCTTAAGGTCAAGGTCTTATGACACAAGACGACCCATAGGTGATTATATTAACCTAGTATCTTACTTTACCGAACTTTTTATGGTATCTCTATTAACCAAATTGGTGAAGTAAAATGTCTATTTCTAATGCAAAATTTCTCCACTTCAAAGAGTAGGTCACAAAGTGTCGATCACTGACTCGAAGTCCATCTCAGGTCTAGAATTATCTGGGTACTGTCACAAGAAAGATATATAAAGTAGCAAACGTTCTTGGGTATGTTTAACTTATGACGAGTTCTTTATGTTTAGAATTCTTACTTATTAGTTCACCATGAAAGATCAGACTCTTTTTATCCTGAACTCAAACTTTTCACTTTCATTGCACTAAGGACGATAAACAGTCTTGTTTATATAGATTCTCGAAGGTTTAGGTCTTTCATATACGTTTTGTCTACGTTCCTTTTGTAGAGTCCCACTAAACTATCATCCTTCGTCCTCTCATCTCTACACCTTTCAGAAAAAAAAAAAATTACACATTTCCTTTGACAATTAAACAACGACGGATGAACGGTGTATGATTAAACCGAAGAACGAATAGGGGTCATATTCGAATATGAATAGTAATACTGTCTATCTGAAAAATTTTTATTAACAACACTCTCTAATACATTTATAATATAGGTATTTTACATCAAACTTCTTGATGCATTTATACAGTAATAAATATATGTAACCATATAAAATATATCACGATAGTGACACGAATTTACACTAAATGAGAAAAAGGACACGAATATACATTACGGTATTAAGAAAAGATTACGGATCAAGAAGATAGAAAATTATGACTGATATATCAAACGGATCGTTAAAAGGTCACCGTATCAACAACAATTTGTTAGTGACTGAAATAGAATACAATTTCGTTCATTTAAAATATGGTTCACCCTCTTTTAGGGGAGAAATCCTTCTGAACGTATCTCATTCAGACTAAAGTTTTCTATTATGTTTTAATTAAAATTTACACATAGACATCATATCTCGTTTCACATATTCCTGTATTCGTGACTGATTTTATAAATAAAAGAGTTTACGACTTTAAAACGACTCATTTAATGATGAACGTTTTATTTAGTTCGTGAAGCATCACTGATTATTTAAAAGAAGACTTAAAGTCAGAAACCCTAAAAATGTGAGATTATCGTTGGTACCTACGATAGATTAAATTATACTGGAAGTATTAATTAAACACAGTGACTCCCTGAAGGGTCCACTAGGTCACCGATTCTGAGAAACGATGGCTACGTCCCCCCGGGCCCAAGTAAGGGATCAATCCCTTGGTCTAGGGTTCACAACGTTGATTCTGGGTCGTTTCGGTTTAATTGATTAATTAAAAAAAACAATGACTTTCATATTGTCTTTAAACAAAGGAACTAGGGGAACCTGTGTAACGGAATTTAAAAGAAAAAAAGGTACTTTTTTGATTATTTATCTCACTGATAATAAACAATGTAACGAAATATCAAACCTTTCGTGAAAATTACGCGAAATAGAAGAGTTGATTGTAAAAGTGAACAAGTAGTCTCTATTAGTTACTTTTCGGAACAATAATTACATTTAAAGAAAGAGATCATGGGTTGTGCAATATTTAAATTGGAACAGAAACCTACTAAGTCAGAGAATGTTAGTAATTTAGGAATATAAGAAATCTTTGAAAGTCGTTATTATAGAAAAGAGAATGTCCTCGAGAAACTATATTACAGTGGTAAAAACTTGAGTTGATACTAGAAGGTCTTGACTTTTTGAAAATATGTGAATTTTCAGAAGAGGAGCAATTTTTTTTTTTAACAACTGGCTTTCTTTTCAAAAAAGTCTGATACTTCATATGGTAACTTTACACGGGTACTGTCATATTTAACAAAATTAAAAAAGTTTTCATCTCTGATTTCCCTGAAGGGATCACCAGGTCTCCAATTCTGAGATGTGAGGGATACGTCTCCGGGTCCAAACTAGGGACCAGTCCCTTGATCTAGGGTGTACGACGTTGATACTGGATTACGTCGGTAATTTATTTATTTACGTATAGTCAACATTTTTATATATCGTAAGTTCTAACAGATGATACATCATTAAAGTACCCTCTTTATACTGTTTTCCGTATTTAGTATGGTATAATGGGGGGAAAAAAGGGAGATGTTAGATCTAAAAGATCACGAACGGATTACTCATATAGTAAAATCAGTCCCATATTTCGTCTCTTTCAAAAAAAA
Organism: Capra ibex; assembly: GCA_006410555.1. Classification (NCBI taxonomy): domain Eukaryota; kingdom Metazoa; phylum Chordata; class Mammalia; order Artiodactyla; family Bovidae; genus Capra; species Capra ibex. The sequence continues at coordinate 1,354,056 of SJYO01021811.1, read as the reverse complement.
AGAAAAAATGTAGACTACCATAACTTAGGAATTTACGAAAACTACGGATCCTAGTAAAAATAAAACTTTTTGTACTTTCCTACTATGAATGTCACTTTGAGAAAAGGAAGGATATCTCTCTTTATCGGGCCTTTGAACGGTTAGGATTCGTCGGTTGTTTAGGAAAAGATCTCTACCAGTTTAAAGACAACCTTTCTTAACGTGGACACGTGTAACTAAGTCTTCGGTAGTCCATTTGATCCTTAATATAAGTAAGTATTTATTTTGTATTATACTTTGATGTCACGACATTCAAATTTAAGACCCAGGGGTTGCTCTGGATTTTTCCATATGTCCCTTGGATATAGTCCATAGTAAGTTCAACTTTCTTTCTGTCCGAGGAAAAGACTAGGAACCAAACAAAGTATTGAAAAAAAAAAAATCAAAAAAAAAATTTCTTTAGAACACAAATAAAAATCGAACATACAAGAGTAATTTCTTTTGGATCTTGTATTCTTTTAGATATCGATAGTAGTCGGAAACTGAAAAGAATTGGGAAGTGAACTCTATACACTTTTGTCTTATATACTTTCCTCGTGTTCTAACGGTAATCTGATTAGACGAAAGTCTTGTGTAGACACAATGGTCAAAACCGAGATTAAATCAAAAATAAAAATTGAAATTATACCCATATTGTAGAACACCCACTCGCGCTTTTAATCATTATTATACATTTTTTATTCGTCTGACCGTAGTGTTCGTAACTGTAGATAACAGAAACTAATTAACAAACGTATTAAAGTATGTAAAGTGATTAAAATTACTAAAAGTTAACATTTGAAGACTCTTATGAAAATGGAACATGACTAGTAAAAAGGTCAAATAGTCAATATTTAGAAAGGTAAACCCCAATGATTGATCGTAAATAACTAAGAGAAAAGAAACTTAATCCTCTGAACCAAGATCGGTAATGATCATGGACTGAGTGACAAACACTTCCACACACACTTCAGTGAGTCAGTACAGACTGAGAAACGTTGGAGTACCTGACATCGGATGGTCCGAGGAGGGAGGTACTCTAAGAGGTCCGTTCTCATGACCTCACCCAACGGTAAAGGAAGAGGTCCCCTAGAAGGGTTGGGTCCCTAGCTTGGGTCCAAAGGGTGTAAGGTCCGTCTACGAAATTGGAGACTCGGTGGTCCCTTCGGGCTGAGTGACAACCAACATAATTTTACGGTTAGCATAATCAAACGATCCCGACGGTACCGTTTTATGGTGTCTGACACACCGAATTTGTTGTCTTTAAACACAAGAGTGTAGGACCTCTCATCGTCAGGTTCTAGTTCAAACTAAAGAGGACCTCGGAGATGTACCGTACGTCTATTGGAGGAGAAACCAGAGGAGTGCGCAGACACAGGACTGGAGGAGGAGAAGTGTATTGTTTTGTCGGCAAACCCTAATACCGGGTGGGTAGACTGGAGTCAAATGGAATTAATAGAGTAATTTATTAATTTTAGAGTAGACAAAGGTTCATCACTGTAAGACTCCACAGGACCTCCAATCCTGAAGCTGTACTCAAATCCCGAAAGTTAAGTTAGACATTACCACTACAAACAAAAAATTGATTCTAGAATAGGAAATTAGAATAATCGTTTATTCTTTCGATTGTAAGACTCTTTTTGTACCACTAAAAAATGTCGACCCGACTACGACCCTCCCTAACCCCCGTCCTCCTCTTCCCCTGCTGTCTCCTACTCTACCGACCTACCGTAGTGACTGAGTTACCTGTACTCAAACTCACCTGAGGCCCTCAACCACTACCTGTCCCTCCGGACCGCACGACGCTAAGTACCCCAGCGTTTCTCAGCCTGTGCTGACTCACTGACTTGACTTCCATAAAACGATAATTAAAAATTACCTCTATGGGGTATACGTTCCCGATTCCTCGTCGGGGTCGTTCTACCATCCTCCCCACTTAAGCGTAAATCTTAGTTTGGGGTAAGGACGGTCTCTGCGAGTCTCCCGAGTTTGTTTGGAACACACATGGTCCTGAGTCCCGTGAGTGTCTCTGACTGTGTCTTGACACAAACTCGCAAAGGACACCTCCATATCCAGTCGACACCTGACGGTGTCCATGTCTCCGAGACCCACCCCCATACCGTATTTGGGAGAACCTCCTGCAGCGGTAATTGGGGTGGTGTCTCGGCGCTCTTGAATGTGTCCTGACCCTTTATCTGAGAACCTTCCGTGTTGTCTTGGAACACGTGGTCCTGGGTCCTCTTTCCTCGTCACTGGGGTTTTCTCTGACTGGGTCTAAACGGACACACAGATCCTCAGAGGTCGCCTCCGCACCCAACCACCACCGGACGACGTCCCAACTCCCGTACCTGATATCGTCTTGTATGTACCCTAGAAAATTTCTTCCAGTGGTAATAGAAGTAATGGAGGTGGTATCAAACGACGATTCAGTGAAGTCAGTACAGGCTGAGACACACTGGGGTATGTACCGTCTGGTGGTCCGAGGTGGCAGGGACCCTAAGAGGTCCGTTCTTGTGACCTCACCCAACGGTAAAGGGAGAGGTCACGCACTTTCACTTTTCACTTTCACTTCAGCAAGTCGGCACAGGTTGGGAGTCACTGGGGTACCTGACGTCGGGTGGTCCGAGGAGGTAGGTACCCTAAAAAGTCCGTCCTCATGACCTCACCCCACGGTAACGATCGTCCCTCCCTTGTGTCGAGGTGGGTAGTTGTCTTTTAACCTAATTTCTAAATGACTCGTACCGGGGCGGGTAGTCTTGTTCTGGGTCAAAGGTCTGATTTTTGGTGTTTGTGACTTTTTGGTTTTAGTGTCATTGGAGGTAGTCTCCCGTCTGTCTGACTTTTGGTGTTAGTGTCTTTTGATTGATTAGATTAGTGTACCTGGTGTCGGAACAGATTGAGTTACTTTGATACTCGGTACGGTACATCCCGGTGGGTTCTGCCTGTCCAGTACCACCTTTCAAGACTGTTTTAGACCAGGTGACCTCTTCCCTTACCGTTTGGTGAAGTCATAAGAACGGAACTCTTGGGGTACTTGTCATACTTTTCCGTTTTTCTATCCTGTGACTTTCTACTTCAGGGGTCCAGCCATCCATGGGTCACACGATGACCTCTAGTCACCTCTTTATTGAGGTCCTTCTTACTTCTCTGCCTCGGTTTCGTTTTGGTTGTGGGTCAACACCTACTCTGACCACTACCTTCGTACCAGGTCACGACATTTTTTGTTATAACGTATCCTTGAACTTTACAATCCAGATACTTAGTTCCGTTTAACCTTCACCAGTTTGTCCTCTACCGTTCTCATTTACAGCTGTAAAATCCTTTGCCACTTGATTTTACCTGACCTTACCCACTTAAATTGAGTCTACTGGTAACATAGATGATGACACCCGTATCAGTTGTTTTCTGAGGTTTTACGTCAGGAACCTACGTTAGAGTTTTTGTTGTCTTACTAGAAAGAAACAAAGGTTCCGTTTGGTAAGTTATAGTGTCCTTAGGTTCAGATACGGTACTTGTCATTACGACTTCTTCGACTTTAACCTGCCAAGATATCTTCTGGAAGATCTTCATTGTGGGTTTTTTCTACAGGAAAAGTGATATCCCCTGACCTTACGTTTTCATCCTTCAGTTCTTTGTGGACCTCATTGTCCTTGTAAACTGGAACCTCATGTCTTACTTCGTCCCGTTTCCGATTATCAAAACGGTTCTCTTACGTGACGAGTATCGTTTGTGGGAGAAGGTTGTTGTGTTCTCTTCTGAGACGTACACTTGTAGTGGTCTACCAGTTGTGGCTTTAGTCTACTAATATAAGAAACGACGGTTTCTTCCTTTTCGAGATATATCAGTTGTTTTTGTTCTGACCCTCGACTGACACCGAGTCTAGTACTTGAGGAATAACGGTTTAAGTCTGAATTTAACTTCTTTCATCCCTTTTGGTGATCTGGTAAGTCCATACTGGATTTAGTTTAGGGAATATTAATACGTCACCTTTACTCTTTATTCCCTGATCTAGACTATCCGTCTCACGGACTACTTGATACCTGCCTCCAAACACTGCAACATGTCCTATCTCCTTAGTTCTGGTAGGGGTCCTTTCCTTACGTTATTTCGTTTTACCGACAGACTCCTTCGGAATGTTTTATCGACACTTTTCTTCACTTCGTTTTTCGTTTCTTTTCCTTTCTATATGGGTAAACTTACGTCTCAAGGTTTCTTATCGTTCCTCTCTATTCTTTCGGATGGAACCACTAGTTACGTTTCTTTATCTCCTTTTGTTATCTTACCCTTTCTGTGCTCTAGAGAAGTTCTTTCAATCTTTATGGTTCCCTTGTAAAGTACGTTTCTACCCGAGTTATTTCCTGTCTTTACCATACCTGGATTGTCTTCGTCTTCCATAAATATTCTCCACCGTTCTTATGTGTCTTCTTGATATGCTTTTTCTTGAAGTGCTAGGTCTATTAGTGCTACAATACCAGTGAGTGGATCTCGGTCTGTAGGCCTCACGCTTTCAGTTCACCCGGAATCCTTCGTAGTGATGACTGTTTCGATCACCTCCACTACCTTAAGGTCAACTCAATAGAGTTTAGTACTTTCACGACGTGAGTTATACAGTCGTTTAAACCTTTTGAGTCATCACCGGTGTTCTAACCTTTTCCAGTCAAAAGTAAGGTCAGGCTTTCTTTCCGTTATGGTTTCTTACGAGTTTGATGGCGTGTTAACGTGAGTAGATTGTGCGATCATTTCATTACGAGTTTTAAGAGGTTCGGTACGAAGTTGTCATGTATCTAGTACTCGAAGGTCTACAAGTACGACTAAAATGTTTTCCGTCTCCTTGGACTTTAGTTTGACGGTTGTAGGCGACCTAGTAACTATTTCGTTCTCTTAAGGTCTTTTTTTGTAGATTAAGACGAAATAACTGATACGGTTTCGGAAACTGACACACCTAGTGGTGTTTAACACCTTTTAAGACTTTCTCTACCCTTATGGTCTGGTGGACTGGACGGAGAAGTCTTTAGACATATGTCGGAAAAGAACAAAAATTACCTCACTAAAATTTATAAAGTTATGGCAATTTCCCATGATTCACCGTAAAATGACCATCAGGTCACCGATTCTGAGGTCCGTCCCGGGGACCAAACTAGAGATCAACCCCTTGATTTAGGATGTACGACTTTGATGCTTAAACATACGGTGTCGACTTTCAAGTGTACGACATTGATTTCTAGGGTGTACGGTGTCGATAACTATTCTGGGTCATATCACTTTATTTATTTAAAAAATTCTATAATTTTCTCCAACTTCTGTCCAATTCCCCTTATCTTCATACTACCTCATGGTAGTCATTTTTTTTTTTTTACCTGGTCATTCTTCTTTTAGAAGGGGATACCACAATTTTTTACTATCTATGTTTAATTTCTTTCAATCTTCTATCCCATACCTTTTAAGGTCAAAAGGGATTTTCGAGGTAATAAGAGGAAATCCAGTTTTCAATCCATCAGATGAGTCACCTTCTTAAATTTTTCCTCTGGACTCAATCTTACTATTTCTAAATATCGTCAACAATATCCTATCCTTTCTTTCTCTGTGTAACTTCTAAAGGGTTCGCCAAAACTTGTACGTAAACCTAACCACTACTAGAGAGCGAAGTAGTATGAGACACTTCAGAAACCTCATACATAATAAATGGAATAAATGTTTAGTCATTTTAATGAAAGTATTTTTCTTAATATCAAGACCGAAGTTCTAAACCTAGTATATTGAAAAACTGAATATTACCACTAGAGTGGGTACGACATTACTTTCGTTTAATATGGGCGGAACAACATGTGACTTCAAGGTCCTATCTGGGATTCTGAGTCAAGTGTTGTCCATCAGTCATTTGTGTATAATTTATTTACGTACGTGACTGTTAACACATCAGTCTATGTGTATATTTAAAATAGTTTATAAACATCAAAACAAATATTTAAGTACACAAAATACCCTAAAGGAAGATTATCGAATTTAGTCTTATAAAAAAAGTTTTACCTTTATTAAAAAAAAAATTATGTATTACAGTTGACACTTTTTCAACCGAATTTCGAGTTGCAAGTCTTTTGATTCTAGTACCGTAAGTCAGGGTAGTGAAGTACCGTTTATCTACCCCTTTCTCACCTTTGTCACAGTCTGAAATAAAAAAACCCGAGGTTTTAGTGACGTCTACCACTGACGTCGGTTCTTTAATTTTCTGTGAATGAGGAACCTTCCTTTCAATACTGGTTGGATCTGTCATATAATTTTTCGTCTCTGCAATGAAACAGTTATTTCAGGTAGATCAGTTCCGATACCAAAAAGGTCATCAGTACATACCTACACTCTCAACCTGATATTTCTTCGACTCGCGACTTCTTAACTACGAAAATTTCACACCACAACCTCTTCTGAGAACTCTCAGGGAACTTGACGTTCCTCTAGGTTGGTCAGGTAGGATTTCCTCTGGTCAGGACCCACAAGTAACCTTCCTTACTACGACTTCGACTTTGAGGTTATGAAACCGGTGGACTACGCTTCTCGACTGAGTAAACTTTTCTGGGACTACGTCCCTTTCTAACTCCCGTCCTCCTCTTCCCCTGTTGTCTCCTACTCTACCGACCTACTGTAGTGGTTGAGCTACCTGTGCTCAAATACATTTGAGCCCCTATGACTGACTTTACTTTTTACGGCTGATATGTCCCCGAAGGACCGCCGATTCTTAGACAGACAGTCACGTCCTCTGCTCTCAAACTAGGGACAAGACCCTTCTAGGGCGTACGACGTCTCGCCGATTCGGATATACTGTGTGTTGATAACTCGGACACAAGATCTCGGATCCTTCACATCTTATGACTCGGGAGTACGGGGTTGATGACTTTGGGTCTACGGGATCTCCAGTATGAGACGTTGTTCTCTTTGGTGGTGTTACTCTTCAGACATGGTGGTGATCTCTCATTGGGGGCGTGAGACGTTGATCTCTTTTCAGACTCGTCACTGTTCCTGGTCGTATTGGTTTTTAGTTTTGTAAAAAAGGTTATTGACTGACATGTTTCACAACTGCATATACATTGATTGTCACACAACCACTACAACTTTCGTCAAACAAAATCGTAGTCTAATAGAGTTGTAACAGAGTAGAGTCCTTAGGGTTATAATCTGTAAACGTATATTCTTTCCTTCTGTAGTAATACAGAAACCCAAAGGGACCACCGAGTTGTCACTTTCTTAGATGGACGTTACGTCTTTTGTGTCCAAACTAGGGACCCAGTCCTTCTAAGGAACCTATTCCTTTACCGTTGGGTGAGGTCATCAGTAAGGACCCTTTAAGGTGTTGGTCTCCTCGGATCGTCCGATGTCAAGTACCCTAGTGTCCCAGTCTATACTGAATCGTTGATTTGGTGGTGGCGATGAACACAAATTTCACCTTTATGGGTTTTCAGGTAGTCAACCATTAACCTATTTTTATGACACGGCTTCTTAACTACGAAAACTTGACACCACAACCTCTTCTGAGAACTCTCAGGGAACCTGTCGTTCCTCTAGGTTGGTCAGGTAAGACTTCCTCTAGTCGGGACCCTAAAGAAACCTTCCTTACTACGATTTCAACTTTGAGGTCATGAAACCGGTGGAGTACGTTTCTCAACTAAGTAACCTTTTCTGAAGCTACGACCCTCCCTAACCCCCGTCCTCCTCTTCCCCTACTGGCGCCTACTCTACCGACCTACCGTAGTGACTGAGCTACCTGTACTTAGACTCACTTGAGGGCCTCAACCACTACCTGTCCCTCCGGACCGTAGGACGCTAAGTACCCCAACGTTTCTCAGCCTGTGCTGACTCGTTGACTTGACTTGACTTGACTTGATTTGACACCATATAGATATGTTGTTTTATGAATGGTCCTTATCTCTCCTCCAAGTAAGTCACCAAGTGTGACTAGGATACGTTGTTGTACCTCCTCAGAGTTTTCGTAATACAGTGTATCTTCAACAGTTTGTGTTTCATATATTTTAAAATATTTTCCATTTTAAGATCACCTTCTTTCAACTAGTCAATTACGGTCTCATCCTTTTCCCTTAATTGGTGTCTTCTTCACATTCCATTCAAAAACACCACTACTGTCAACAAAATACACATATAGTGATGCCACTAAGTGGTGAAATAAATATGGGTGATCGTACCGACACTAGTTTTTCAACTCAACCGTTCTTACATCTTTTTAACCTTGAAAGTACAAAACGATTACCCACATTTTACAACCTCCACGAAACCTTTCGTCAAACCGTCAGGAGGTTTTCAATACGTACCTCCATGGTATACACACACGCACGCGAGTCAGTACAGGTCGAGAAACACTGGGGCACCTCACATCGGGTGAGCTTACCCAACGATAAAGGAGGAGGTCTCCTAGAAGGACTGGGTCCCTTTCTACTTGGGACTCTTGAGGTAAATATACTTCATAAGTCTTATCCGTCTAGATATATCGTCGTGTTTCATCTAGTCTCCTACGAATCCCGGCTTCCTCAACCTCCACTTATTCCTGAAGATTACCTTTAACCTGTGTTGACTCGTGTGTGTGTGGATTACCCCTTCCCCCAAACAAAACTCCATCCCACTTTCGATTCAAACAACTTAGAAACGCACATGACCCTGTAGTGATTACTCCTTTACTTTAGAGTTCTTACTTCTAGTACAAACAAAATTGAATTTTATCACAGAACAATTGGTCCATTAAAGATCAAACACCACCAATCAACATAAACTTTTTGATTATTACAACTTGTAATTTATGAAAATTTAACAACTAAGACACACACATATATATCTCTCTCGCGTTACGAAGAGTACTTAACGAAAGTTAAAGAAACGATATTTAGAGATCCTCACCTTAATCACCAAGTCATTTAATTAATACACTAATTAAGTTACGGAAACAAGTAAATACACAAATGATATACGAAAAACAAAACTCACTCAAGAGTAAACAGGTAAATCGTTGACGGTAGGATTGTAAAAAGAATTTTAATGTTTACTAGAGGTAAATACCTATACTTATAATGTAACGAATATGAATTTTTATGTATAAAGACCATGTAAACGGTCAAAACAACGAAAAGTAATCTTAACGACAATATGTACCTACCCCTCTTATTTGATTTTATTCGAGTAAACAGTACATCTCTCCCTTCAAATTTTTTAGTGTCTTATTGAAAAAGAAGGTCTTTTATAAATTAAACTACAAATTATCTCAGACATATACAGACGATGTTACGTTAATTCTATGTCAATGATTAGATCATCACAATGATTAAATCTAACAGAATAAAATTATCACGTGACCATTTTGACTACTTATTTAGTTATCTTCCCTGTCGTCTACTGCTTCTCCTCCCACATTCAGGTCTATGTCGATAAGCAAGTCCTGAACTTGAAGAATTCCATAAAAACTTTGTCAAAAAGACGTCAAAAAAAAAAAATTAACCACATTTTAACGAAATGATAAAACACAACCAAAGACGATATGTTGTCACCTTTAGTCAGTATTAATATATATCCTTCCGAGTCCTCCCTTTCCTCTAGAGGAAAGGGAGGACTCGGCAGGAGGGGAGAGGAGTAGGGAGGGGAAATCCAGTAGTATCTCGTGAACCGACTCACCCGAGGGACGCAATAAATCGTTGTAGGGTGTCTGACAAAATGTGGACTATCATATATAAACAGTTATGGTGAAAGAGTTGAAGAGGGTGGGAGTTGAAGGGGTCGACACAGGTGTTCAGACAAGAAATGATCCGAGTAGTCATGGTAAAAAGATCTAAGGTATACATAAGACGTCAATATTATACTTAGTGGAATTTCTATACGTTCCCAGTCCGAAATAAAGTAACCTTCAATAAGTTTTCTAATTTTAAGCATTATGTTGTAAAATATTTTTACTGTACAAAAGACTTAATATGATTACATTAATAAAATGTAATATTTTATTATAAAAACCTCAAAACGACAAAGTAAGTAGTATACGTACGGACGATACGAATATTGTCATACACGATTGACTAAACCAGAATGGAAAGTTTATTGGACGTATAACCAATCATCCTAACGAGTGTCCTTAATGATATTATGTAGTGATAGACTAACCCTAAGAAAAAAAAAAATTTGTTAACCATTTGTCAACGGTTTCTCCAGTCTCTTAACCTGTTAATCATTCTCGGTATTAAATCAGATCTCCCCCTCGTGTCGTAGTAGTTTCTCTTATTAAACCCCGTACAAAATCCCTAACACCTACATCGGACTCATCAATCTTCATAACGAAACTCCTCACTGCCTTCTGTTCTAACCAAGGTGTACCACCTTTATTTTCAAAAAATTTGTCTCCTTTTAGTAGAAATTCCGTTTGTAAAAATTATCCAACAAACTAAGTCGAAAAGTTTAAATTTAGGAGTAAAAAGAGACTTATAAATTTTGGAGTATTCATTTATAATAGTGAGACTTGGGATGGTTTACTCTATGAGGGAGGTGAAATATTAGTCAAAAATTTTACGAATATATTACTCAATTACTCCCGATGTATGAGGTAAGGGATGGAGAAATAAAAAGAAAATCCGGAATAAGGTACACAGTACGACTGATTTAACAAAAACGAAGTACCTTCCATTTGAAACATCTGTGTAATAGAGATTGAACGACCTTTAAGGAATTCCTATCGGATCTTGAATACAGAATTATTTATTTCCCTTGTTAATAAATGCAAACATTAGTACTAATTTTAAAAGGTTATTGTTGATGAATACTCATTTAAAAAACACTACCTAAAGTGAATTTTATAAAAGAATATCCAATAGAAAACGGTCACTTTATTTCGGATCACAATCGTAAAACAAGGATCACAATCGTAAAGTGAGGGTACTTTTTGCTCGGTGTAAAGGGTGTAAGGGTCATAGTCTTATCTGATTCTCCATTCCTTCTTTTGTCCTGGTCCCGACAGCCAGTTCTTGACAAGCGGTGTTGAGTGGAGTTCCCTCTGATGTGCCATGTCAGAACTAACATAACGATCGTACACGTCAAGTATTAAATTCAAAATAAAGATCATCTTTTGTCAAGAAAATTACCTAATATTGGTAACAGACATGAATTTTGTAATATAGACAAGGAAATCCAAGACAGAAAGTGTGTAGGATGGAGCAAGGTGAGACGTCTCTGCATACTCAGGGACAACGTCACGGAGTCTTACCTTCTACTGTTTCATCGTCTTCGGCGATATGTCTAAAAATCTTTGTGTCCGGTGTTCTATCTTTGTCTGGATGGGGTTTATGCTAGCACTCATGCGAGAAAGAATACTATTTGTGTTCTCAAGAGGTTCACACCCTTAGAATCCCAGTAACAAAGGGAATCCTTGTGCAACTCCTTCTTTCTACTGAAAATAAATCTTCGACGAAAAGACATAGGAAACAAAAGGAGAAAAGAGACAGACTGAATAGAGGAGATGGTAAGTTATACCCGTCTCCTTGTTGGATTTTAAAAATAAAATTTATAATTATAATTAATAGATTTCGATGGTGTCTTAAATCCTAATTATATAGAAAGATTAAATAAAGAAAAAGAGGTTGAGGTTTAAGTCATCCATGACGGAAGTATAGAGTGAGTTCTTAACATATTAGTTTCCACGAATTACTTTACAAGTAATCAACGAATCAACAACCAGTACCAAGAAAATAGAGAGATCTCATGAAGGGGAGAGGAGTATTCTTACTTCATGTAAAACCATAAAAATGAAACCGTCGAAACTCCAACGGAATCCTAGTTTTAAACATAACTCTCACACTACAGAAAACCTCCTTCTCGTGTAACGACTATCGATAATATTAGTCTACAAGTTCCATAAATATATTCATCAAACTCCATTTAAGTTTAGTTTGGGTAAAAAGGAGTACTATATAATTATCTTATTCTCTTAAGGACTGAGGAATTCAAAAATAACCTAAACACTCGATTATCAAATTAAACTCTTTATTAAGTTGTAAATAACATATAGGAAAAGTAGCGGTCGTGACATCACCGATTATATTTTCTAATGGTGACAGTCAGGGACGACAGTTCCTCAAATATGAGATCCTTACTATTAAAAATAGAAACATGTAATATCTTTTTTACTAACTGTGTCACCCGATTTCAATGACACTCAAAATGTTTCACCCTTTTACATATGAGAAAAATTCCACTTCCTATATGAATTTCCTTAAGATAGGGTCTTCCTTGTCATCTTCTCCATTGAAACCTGTACTCCTTATTTTGGAGAACAAGAATTCTGAACAAGAAGTCAGCTATTCACCACAGACTGAGGAACACTGTGGCACTGGACGTCGTGCGGTCCGAAGGGACAGGAAGTAATAGAGAGTCTCAAACAAGTTTGAGTATAGGTGACTCAGTCACTACGGTAGGTTGGTAGAGTAGGAGTCAGTGGGGGAAGATGGGAGTTAGAATGGGTCGTAGTCCCAGAAAAGGTTACTTAACCGAAACGTATAGTCCACCAGTCTCATAACCTCGAAGTCGAAGTCGTAGTCAAGAATTGTTACTTATAAGTCTCAACTAAAGGAAGTCCTTAGTGACCAAACTAGAAGACAGGTTCCCTGAAAGTTCTCAGAAGACGTCGTGGTGTTAAGTCTTCGTAGTTAGGAAGTCGTGAGTTGGAAGAAATACTAGGTTGAGAGTATAGGTATGTACTGATGACCTTTTTGGCATCGAAACTGATATGTCTGGAAACAGCCGTCACTAAAGAGACGAAAAATTATACGATAGATCCAAACAGTATCGAAAAGAATTCTGATTAGCCCTTCCTTCCTCCCTTAATAACTCTTTCGTCTCTTCGTGTTGTGACGTCTGGAATCATTGTTGCGACCAACACATTGACCTAATAGTCAAGTCAGCGAGTCGGCACAGGCTGAGAAACGCTGGGGTACTTAGCGTCGTGCGGTCCGGAGGGACAGGTAGTGGTAGAAGGCCTCAAGTGAGTCTGAGTGCAGGTAACTCAGGCACTACGGTAGGTCGGTAGAGTAGGAGCCAGCAGGGGAAGAGGAGGACGGGGATTAGGAAGGGTCGTAGTCTCAGAAAAGGTTACTCAGTTGAGAAGCGTACTCCACCGGTTTCATGACCTCGAAGTCGAAATCGTAGTAAGGGAGGTTTCTTTAGGGTCCCGACTAGAGGAAGTCTTACCTGACCAACCTAGAGGAACGTCAGGGTCCCTGAGAGGTCTCAGAAGAGGTTGGGGTGTCAAGTTTTCGTAGTTAAGAAGCCGCGAGTCGCAAGAAGTGTCAGGTCGAGAGTGTAGGTATGTACTGGTGTCCTTTTTGGTACCGGAACTGATCTGCCTGGAATCAGCCGTTTCATTACAGAGACGAAAACTTATATGACAGATCCAACCAGTATTGAAAAGAAGGTTTCCCATTCGCAGAAAGTTAAAGTACCGACGTCAGTGATAGCCGTCACTAAAACCTCGGGGGGTTTTATTTCAGACTGTGACAAAGGTGTAGATAAAGGGTACTTCACTACCCTGGCCTACGGTGCTAGAAGCAAAAGACTTACAACTCGACATTCGGTTGAAAAAGTGAGAGGAGAAAGTGAAAGTAGTTCTCCGAAAAATCGAGGAGAAGTGAAAGACGGTATTCCCACTACAATAGACGTATAGACTCCAACAACTATAAAGAGGGCCGTTAGAACTAAGGTCGAACACGAAGAAGGTCAGGTCACAAAGAGTACTACATGAGACGTATCTTCAATTTACTCGTCCCACTGTTATATGTCGGAACTACATGAGGAAAAGGATAAACCTTGGTCACACAACAAGGTACAGGTCAAGATTGACAACGAAGGACTGGACCTAATATCGTGTGATCTTTTTGTTCCTCTTTCCAATTCCAACTGGATACGTAGTAGGAAAGTAATCCGATTCTCCTTAATTATATAAATTGCTGTCAAATGAGTTTTGAGAATGGAAGAAAACAATGATTGACCAGAATAAATATTCTTGGCAATGGAACCATTTACTTAAACTTTCTTTCTGAAGTTGTCACGAGTGAGTGCCTTACATAACTATAAACACGTACTTTTAGGAAAAGTAAAAAGATTTGACATACCTCTCTTTATACCGTGTAAGTATTTAAAGTTCCATCTGAAGTGTGACTGATCGTATACAAGGTCAAAAAACTAGCTCCACGTATTTCCAAATCTCATGACGAGAATTATAGATCGGAAGGTAATAATGTTCTGTTCCCAGGGGTTGACGGTCCGGTGTCTAGTCATGACTAAGATATCTAGTCATGTGTCGTCCTCCACTCGTCGTCCCCTCGTTCGTTTCGAAGTAGACATAAATCTCGACGAACACAATGGTGGACTCGAGATGGAAGACATTCTAGTTGCCGTCGAAATCTAAGAGTGTCTGTGCACTTGGGAAGGCACTTGACGTGTACACGCACGAAGAAAACTCTTAGTAGGACTTTGGTAGAAGGGGAGGGATAGGTATCATTTTTAACAGAAGGTGTCTGATCAGGGGACACGGTCTTTCCAACTCCTGGCGACAATATCATACTGGGAAAAAGTGATAACATGAACTAAACTTCTCTCAGTGAATTGTAAAACTACATATAAAATACATTACAAAACAGAATAGGTAAACTACATATACGGTTAAAAAACATAAAACTATCTTTGTACGGTATGAAATAAACGTATGAAAGAGAGTGACCATACAAGAATGGACAAAAATTTACTTTGAACCGGAAAACGATGAAAAAAGGGGAACCGACGAAATTTTGTTGACTTCTCCTAACACTCTCTCTTCACCTTTTAAATCCTCATAAAAGAATCTTCTGTTTACACTTTTATACCGTACCCCGTTAAAATCTAATATTTAATTTCCATCGAACAAATGAAGAGGTATGAATACTCCATCGTAATCTTTCTTTTAACAAAAGACCTCATCGGGAAAATAAGATCTCCGTATGCATATCCGTTACGGATATACATATTCCGTAAAGAATATAACATGAACTCCTGTCCCTTTCCCCCAAATTTAGAAAAATATCTAGTCCTTCAAATCTTCTCTTCGAAAGAAGTGCGCATGGAGGTTTATCAATGGCTACTTCATCCTCTGTTGGTTTTCTTGACGAACACCAAATACCCGAAAAATTTTTATTTGATACTAAAAAAAAAAAAAGAAGGTCCTGGAATTAAGGGTAAAATGTAGTCTTTCGTTTCTCTCCTTGAGGTGTGGTTCGTTTTGTCCGGCAAGTGACATATGTACGGTATAAGTGTTTATTTCTTCAGGTCGAACGTGTCTAAAAACTCCATATATATTAATGTATACTACACAAAAACAACTAAAAATAAAAATAAGAGACACTAAACTACTTCGATTTTTCAGTGAAAAAGAAAATTCGAGAAATCAGGGTGAGATTTTATATTCAAGGTACCCTCGTCTCTGAGACAAAATAAGTCGTGAAATCTATAAGGGTCGGAAATCTAGACTGATATACAAGTCTATGATGTGTGACTTCCCACAAAATACACAAAACACAATGTAATAAAATGAATTAAAAACGAAATGACCGAGTCACTAGGTAAATCGAACTCTTCGATAATACCTGGACTGTTGGGATGAACTTTTAATCAAAACAGACGGAAAGGAATACATACTAGGAAACGGACTAAGATGATGATCTTTCCATAAAGATACTAGTATTTGACTTATGTTATACTTGTCTTGGGTCACCTGAATTTATAATGCTAGGTACCCGTAAAATTTACAAGGGTGTGCTGTTCTTTGGGTGGTTGTATTGACTGAATTTTTATTCTGACTAAACTGGCACCTTCTTAAAAGAACAAAAATGAAATACACCCAAAATGAAAAGGGAAAGAAAAATATAACAAAGTTAGAATAATTTAAAGTCATCCACTTTATTCTTAGTTCACAGATTATACTGACTTCAATGAAAATTAGCAGAGAAATCTTGTCTAAAAAACCCCCGTGTTATTTAAGTCCTCCTGAGCCCTTGTATGTGACAAGACATGTTACAGATTTATAGATATTTTGTTTGATCATTAAAACTGACAAAATAAAAATATCGGCGAGTCATCCTCAGACTTACGACTGCATGGTCTTGTTGACTATTGAGGCAATCAAAGTAACCCGGTGTAAAGATACAATCGTGGTCTAGTCAAGCGAAGGGGTTACTTTAGACATCATCGTTTAAAATAACAATTTCTAGATGACTACTTACTGTCCCATTCAAAGAGTAATTTAAATCTTAGTATTCTAATTCTGACAGATGTAGAAATAAACAGTGTCTTTTTTGTACAGACGAAAAGAGACACATACTAAAAATAAACAATGAATTTCATTGTAGAACGACACATCGATAATGCTCTTAAAAAGAAATTCTTTTTTAACTCTTGTACTCTACCTACTTAGTACTTCATTTTTTATCTTCGGAGTCATAAGTTTGAGTTTTTTTTTTGGACGGTTAAGCGAGAAGAAATAGGAGGGAGGTAAACTTATGTCATCACTTCCGACGTCCTCGTGCCGGTCCGAGCAAGGATGAGGAGGCGTTAAAGCATAACGAGAGACATGGCGAACACCTGTCCCGACCGTTGTTCACACTTCAAACTGTGAAGGATCCACCACCGAACTAACAAGTGTTCAAGAGAAAATTCTACCAAGACAAAAAACATACATCATTTTATATGTATTATATTTGAAACGGTAAAATGGGGTAAATACACATGTCAAGTGAATGTAATATATGTGGGTACAAGAATAACCAAAAACAAAATAATTTTTGTTTGTTCAAATTATTGTATACTTATGTGGGTATATGTGTTCCTCATTGGGTCCTTTCGGTTCATTTAAACACCAGGTTCGGTGGTGGATTTTATATGTAGGTGTAACAACACATTAGTAACGGTGATGGACAAAAGTCTTGAAATAGTAAAGCCTCTCTTTGAGATGTAGGTAATTGGTCATTGAGGGGTAATCGAGGAGGGGCGGTCGGAGACCATTGTAGATAAGATGAACGGAGGAAATACTTAAACGAATAAGATTTTTTTTCTTAAACGAATAAGATCTATTGAAGAATAGTATGCTATAAATAGGAAAACGTAGACCGAATAAAGACAGCTATATTACCAAAGTTCTGAAGTAAAACACGGTGTTATTATAAGGTAACATACAAATTGGATATAAAACAAATAAGTAGAGAACTATATATGAACTCACAAAAGATGGAAAATTGACAACACTTATTACGACTATACTTGTAAACTCAGGGACTAAAACCCCTATATACGGATCCTCACCTTAACGACCTAGTATACTGGTAAGATACGATTTGAAAAACTCCCCGACGACTTGTAAAAAGGTGTCACAGATATGGTAAAATGTAAGGGTCGTCGGTATGTGTTTCGAAGGTAAAAGATGTGTAGAACCGGTTGTGAATAAGAAATGAACCAAAAAATTAGTATCAGTTGGACCATCAACGTTTCATCATAGAACACCAGAACCAAACACAGGGATTACCGATCACTAAAAAAAAAGTACACGAATAACCGACAAATATATAGAAACTTATAACTTAGAAAACGGGTGAAACTTAACT
The DNA here is from genome assembly GCA_006410555.1 of Capra ibex. Taxonomy (NCBI): domain Eukaryota; kingdom Metazoa; phylum Chordata; class Mammalia; order Artiodactyla; family Bovidae; genus Capra; species Capra ibex. The sequence goes on along the minus strand of SJYO01021811.1, from coordinate 1,336,387 downwards.
TAACAAACAACAACTCAACATTTTCAAGAAATATATAAGACTTATAAATATATGACTTAGGTTCTTATCTTTCTAAAAGGGGACATGGAAGAACACTCTCAAAAAATCAACATTGAGAATTCTAGAAACTAGGTCACAATTTCAATTCAAAATATATACTATATTGTCAGGTCGAAGTAAGGAAACGAACACCGATATAGATCAAAACGGTCGTGGTAACTCCTTGACTCCTCTGACAACAAAAGGGTTATTAACCACAATTGTGAGAACAAACTTTAGTCGACTCGTACATACACTCCCAAAGACGAAGTAAGACAACCAGACACACAGGTATGAATGTAGTCATGGTGGGTACGACAGAACTAGTGATATCTAACCATTCAATTCAAAGTTTCAGTCCTCCAAAATCGGAAGGTTGAAACAGGAAGAAAAGGTCTAGGATAAACCACCGAAAGAACACCCCAAGGATCTCGTGTCACAACAAGTCGTACTTTTGGAATTACTCTTTTTAAAATTTAAAAAAAGATTTTCAATTTAAATAAATTAAAAGACATCAGTTGTCCACTCTTCTTACCTTTTAATACCAGAGGTCTACTTCTCCAAAGGGGACTTCATGATCGTTTCCATTTTAACTCATCTTGAACTACTGACAATACGACTTTATTACTTGTAAATATTTATAGGAATTTTTTTTTTTTTTGGATTGTGAATTTTTCGTAAAATTTATTCCACGAAATAAAAATTTGGTTTTCAACACACAAAGAGTTTAACATCAACAGGAATTTCAATCAATGTATATCTATGTACAGTCGAACAAAACATCTAGAAGGACGGAACGACTTTACTAAAGTCACTCCGACAAAACGTATCTCTAACATCTTATAACTACACTCTTCGTGGAGTCCAGATCGGAGTAATGGTGAAAAATAGATGTCCGTATACTTATAATTAAACCGTTTTTGTCTACTGACAGTAGTATAACCATTGAAAACTATCTACATTTAATAGGGAGTCATTTCGATTAAAAATTTCACCATCAGGAACCTTTTCCTTTACCGTTGGGTGAGGTCACAAGAACGTACCTCTTAGGGTCCCTTTCTCCTCGGAGCACCCGACGGTAGATGCCCCAACACGTCTCAGCTTGTGCTGACTTCGTTGAATCGTCGTCGTCGTACATACATATATATGTGTGTGTAAATGTATTACATATATATACACATATACTTACATATATAAATACAAGTCGGGAAGTGACTTGTGTCGATTTTACCATCTAATTTTATAATTCAAATTTGATAACTCCGTACTTATTGAATCCTTAATTACCCAGTTTTTTATTTTATCTTTACTCTGTGAACTCCACATCCCACATGTCATAGGTAAAAAAGGGACTCTAGTAACAGAATGAGGTCTTTTACTTTTGAAAGGAAAACTGTCAGAATTTCAAGGACTTTCTGTCTTGGGTTTATTTCCGGTTGTTTCCATATGTGGGAATTCCAGTTCCACTGGATCTTTACGTTTCAGGAACTTCTTTATATTGGAATCTAGTTCCGAACTTGAACCCATTTAACCAGTCTGACCATCCCGGAGTCCCAAGGATGTCTTCGTTTGTGGTTAAGAGACCTTCTTTCACGTAAATAGTACTAGAAGTCTAAGGATGTTTACTAAAAAGTATGTATTATAGATTATTAATTTAGTACTCAGTTTCTTCTTTAATATTACACTTAATCTTTTTCCTGAACAGTAGTTCTATCGCGGAAGAATGTTTTTGCGGTCTTAGTGTCGATTGACGGTTTGTTGGTAGTTTTTTCTAAATTTGTTTTTTTACATCCCATATGGTTTTCTTTATCGGATATGTGTTTCTATTTCTTCTTTGGTGTCGTTCTGCCATCCTCCCTGTGTACGCTATTTTAGTTTAGAGTATAGGTGTTCCACCTACTAGGTGTTTGACTTTTTATTAATATGGTGTCTTCAAGAGGGTGTCCTCACTTTCGGGACTCGGGGTGCAGTCCGAAGGGTCGGACCACCAGACCGTTGTCATCCTCTTCCGAGGTCTCTTGGACCGAACCTTCCGGTCACCATAAACTAACGTTTTTAAGGTGTCCTGACCCCCTTTGTCTTATAGATGAGAACCTCCCATGTATGTTCCAGATCACATGTGGTCCTGGGTCCCCTTTTTCGTTATTGACTATCTTTTTGCTCCGTCGGATCTTCCCACCCTAACACCCCCCACACCCCCGAAGTACCCTCCTTCCCAATTCTCCTACTTCTATAATATGAATATCGACTAAGTACAACAAAATGTCGTCTTTTATTGTAACATTTCCTTAATATGAGGTTAATTTTTCATTTAAATTTTTTATTTTTGGTATTACACTATTTTTTTCTTTATTTTTATTTCACCATCAGAACCCTAAATTTTGTTCTGAAGAAATAGTAGAATAGACTACTAGATAGAGTGGAACTTATCGAGGTATCCGTAGTAAATAAGGTAGTCAAGGAAAAAGGTCCAACAGCTATTTATTTACATCATTTACTATAGATGTAAGAAATCGATCAAGAACGTATGTAAAGTATTGTCAGAACTCATATTCCGCGGTTCGTCAATACTGATGTTTATTAATGTTTTAGAGGACCCAAAAAACTAGTTTTATCGAGAAGTCATGATATTCTTTATAATTTCAGACAGATCAATAAAAATTGGTGATGTTAGACACATCAAATCAATAAAAATTTTTTGTATAGTCATAAAAATTTACTAAACTTTTCGTTCACAGGTCCACGCTCTTCAGACTTAAGTCTTCGGTCTCGGACCCATGCGATAGATAGTATCATTACACAGAATCCAATGGAACGACGACGACGATTCAGCGGAGTCAACAGCGGCTGAGATCCAACGGAATGAATAATCTTTATTCTTACGGAGGGAGTGTCTCAACAAACCATCTAATTTATTTTATTATGTACATGTTTAGACCCCCTTCGTGGACCGTATTTGTCTTCTTCATAATCAAGAGTAATAATAGGATGTCTGAACAAATTATTTTGTACAGACGACCGTCAATTCATTAGAGTGATTACATTAATTGTATTTAGAAGGGAAATTCACCTTAAAATTCAACGAAAGAAGAAAATCGTACAATTATAAAATATCCATGTCCGTTAATTTGAAGACCATTCTACCGACAACCCATACTTTTTGTTGGTCAGATTTAGACGGTTAAGTTGAGAAGCCAATAATAGTCGTTACAACCAATCACTCCCACTGGACTGTCTCGTCTTCTCCTAGTCCACTCTAAAAAGAAAGGTTAAAAAAAATCGAAGTTCTACAACCATCTCGAATGTATTTTTAATAAATGAATTATAATCGACAACATTAACGTGATATACAAAACACAAAGTTAATACATGAATGAAGTCCAAATATAGAGTTATTACCACATAAAAGTAAAGATTTCTGACTGGAAAAAGGTCATTTAAACATCAGTATTAGTAATATCGTCACAATGTCAATCGCAGTTGTAAACCTAGTTAATTTGTTTATAAACAACTTATAAACGGTTTGTGATACTTTTCGTAACGACATTTTTGTCTATTTTAAGTCAAGGACGGAAATTCGTTGAACGGGACATTCATATCACCAACTTGTTCATATCACAAAACCACGGTACTTTCCTTATTTTTAAAGTCACATCTAAGTTTCTTCTTTCTCAACGTCGGAGAACCACCAAACGTCTTCTGATATGTTCCCAAACGTTTACGGTTTTTTTTAAACAAAGGTAAAGATGTGTACAAGTCAGAAGTTTAGACATTTTAGTGGTAAAGAAGAAAGACATGGAAAATTCTACTTTTATTTTCACTTTAAAAAGTAAATGACCAAAAGTACACTTTATTGACTTTTTAAGATGAACACTACGTAAGAAATTTTAAACACAATCTCCTATCTGAATTGATAAGTAAATACGAAAGTCATAAATAACTTGTGACATAGTACGGTCCATGACGGTTTGGAAAATTTGTATGTTATTAAAGAAGGAGATTCCTTATAAGTAAGATAACCTCCTCTATCCTTTACGTGTTAATGTAAGTCATCTCTATGACTTACGAAACTATTTGACCTCTTTTGTTAGTTTTTAGTAAAAATAGCATTCGGTTCTCATCGAAACGTACTTGTCTAACTTCTCATCCCTGTCGTTCAAAATTTAAACCCCTTTGGTACATGTCACACAGGGTTTCCGATTTACTACTCGAGAATGTTTAGTCACTATTTATCCGTCCTAGGGGTCATTTCCACTTCTAATATATAACGATCAAATAGAAAATTTTTTTACAAATTGTAGTGATTTATGTTATTTATGTTAAAATTGAATTCACCTTGGAGAACAGTTTAGTAGTTTTTCTTTAAAAAACTCGTTAGTAATGAGATACCCTAGTCCCTTTTGCCAAAGGGAGTGATGATGACACTTATATTTACCCGTATCAGAACCGTCGTGTCAAACCGTAAAACAAAGACTCAGGAATTTTTATAATTATAATAAGAAACCGAAATAAAAATACAAGTACTTTAAATTTCTTAGTATATTTTTATATGTATGATTGTAAAGAAAGGTCACAAAACAAAACAAAAATAGTGTTTTGTATCCTCTTACCAGTCAACACCTTGTACGTATAATACTTTATAATCCGTCTAGAATTAATTTGTAACACACAGGGTAGCCTCTTCCGTTACCGTGGGGTAAGGTCATGAGAACGGACCTTTTGGGGTACCTGCCTCGTCGGACCACCCGACGTCAGGTACCCTAGCGATCCTCAGCCTGTGCTGACTCACTGAAGAGAAAGTGAAAAGTGAAAGCACGTAACCTCTTCCTTTACCGTTGGGTGAGGTCACAAGAACGGACCTTTTAGGGTCCCTGTCTCCTCGGACCATCCGACGTCAGGTACCCCAGTGATTCTCAACCTACGTTGACTTCGCTGAATCGTCGTCGTACATAGGGTATCAAATCGAACCTGAGACCTCAGTCTTTGAATGAGTTAAAGGACAAGGTAAATGATCAACATATTTGAACGTACTCAGTTAAAACGTTCGGAGTCACAGGGGTAGAAGGTCTCATCACATGGGTCTATCATCGTAATCATTAAAAAATTTAAGGACTTAGTAACGGAGTCTTCGGTAAACTCTCAGGAAGTCACAATGGTCACGAGTGAAACTACCAGTACACCAGGTTCTCACGGTACAAAAGAGGAGAACATACAATTTATTATCAGGGAACACCTAAATCCCGTCGAAAGGTGTATAAAACTTCAGAAATTTTATAGTTTCGACAATACAAGGTAAATCGTCAACTTCATTCTTCTAACAAGAAAGTGGTGTAGTCACAGTGTAAAATGATAAATCCATCAAATTCAACTGACCCATTCCTCACCCCTAAGGACCCGGAAGATCTAAGGGAATCTTTTGAAGGACAACCTTTCCTTTCAGACGGAGTCTCTGATCATGGACTCTCTGTGACCGAGAGTGGAGGTATAAGAAAGTAAAATCTACAAACAGACTACGGTGGAGGAAATCCCATGTTTAGTGAAGGGTTAAGTATCGGGAAGGCAAAGTAGTCTGTATAGATCCGAATTCTAACTAAAGACAATACAAACATTTTACACACACACACGAATCAACGAATCAACACAGGCTGAGAAACGTTGTGGTACTTGATATCGGGTGGTGCGAGGAGACAGGTACCCCTAAGAGGTCCGTTCTTATGACGTCACCCAATGGTACGGGAGGAGGTGTCTAGTAGAGTTGGGTGTCTAGTTTGAGTCCAGAGGACGTAACGTCCACCTAAGAAGTGGTAGAATCGGTGGTCTCTTCGGGGACACATTTTATGCACATACGTAAATTTTAACACCATTTATCTAAAATTTACTATTCACTTAAAATTAAAGAGTCAAAAATCATAGTTCAAAAGAAACTATGTACACTTACGGAGAATTTTACTCTTTATGTCAAGGATCACATTTACCAAGAGCGATCACAACGTCAACCACGATAACATTTACTTTCGTCTCAAGGAATATCATCTCCTAGATTCGATTTTACATTGATTTTTACTTCCGTCGGTAATTTTTCTTCCTTTAAAACGATAAACTATGTTGTACTTACCCGGGTCTCTCATAATACAAGTCACTTTATTCAGTTTCTATTATAACATACAATAGTGAATATACACCTTAGATTTTTAATTTTGATCACTTATATTGTTTCTCTGAGTGTCTATGTTTTTTGTTTGATCACCAATGGTGACCCCTCTACCCTCACCCCTCCTCGTTCCATCCCCTAATTTTCTATTTTTGATGATGTATATTTTATTCGAAGTTCCTATATAACATGTTGTACCTTTTATATCGGTTCTAAAATATTGACATTCACCTGATATACTTTTAAAACTTAGCGATAAAACATGTAGACTTAAATTATATTATATAGTCGATATGGGTTCATTTTATTCATTTATTTTTAAAAAATTACTTCCGTCTATTTACATTGTAGTCTATCAGTGTTACTAAACTCGGAAGAAGGGACACAAGTCAAGTTCCTGAGTTTCCTAGAAAGGGTATGAACATGTAATACAGTTAAATTCACATTTAATACGATTTCTGGAATTGTCAGTTTTTCCCTAGTTTCGCGAAATACTTACTATTACCAATATCCTTTACAAAGAAAGAAAGAACAAACAAATATCATTTAGACTATACAGAGCGAACGCTAATCGACGACCATCACGGTATTACTTCGAACGAGTCCTTGGAACAATGGTACTTTAATATTGGGGTCTTGTTAAAGTCGAGACACGTGAACAATAATTACATTCATTGTCAGAATAAAACAGTAAATGAACCAGAAGTTGTAATTTAATATAATTATACTAATATATGAATTATGTCTAATTCATAGGTAAATGAGACACCTACATACGTGTTTTCCCTAACGATAATAATGATAAGATTGGTCAATAGAGGGGTGTTAAAAATGAAGGAATCATATTAATATAGAAAAAAAATTTACTTCTGTAATTTTTATTTCACAAGAAAACATTTACAAACGGTCAAAAATTTTTTGATTTATCCCCAAAAACAATTACTAAAATTTTCATGATTATAAAAATTCATCAAAACCAAAACACGACGACATCCTACTCACGATAGTTCATTCCGTCTATAAACGAGTCTTCGATGTGTTCCGTGAACACTTCAATAACGAGGGTAACCTCATATACCGGTAGAAACGGAACACACGGTTTCTAGGACACTTCCTCTCTTCTCGTGTGCGTGCCGTCACAAATGACTTTTTATAGTCATATGCGTCCCTCATGTAATTTGTCTTGGGGTACCGATGACCATTCATTGAAAGTTTCACGAGTCACACGTTTATATAGAACAGTTACATAGGTAAACACCTCCCAAAATAAAGAATGTAAAGACAATATAACCCAACCGGTCATTCAAGTAAGTGTAAAAAGGTATTCTACCGGTTCGGTTGTCACATATCGTGACCCTGAAAATATCTTACAACGACAATGTCAATTCTACATACATTTTAGATTCTAAAATGAAAGACTCAGGACAAATATTACGTATATTCCTTCTTGACATAAAATAGAATGTCCTACTCGTCGCACCGAACTAAACTTGTGTAACGAGACTACAACCTCTCACTTCAGGGATCGGAACGGTCCCTAAGTTAGAATTTAATAGGAAACAGAAGTCATCGGAAGTTTTAACTTTTTTCATAAAGTCATAGTAGGTCTACTATACAACGGAGATTAAATCCTTATTGACTCCCTTTTTACAATTGACTTCACCAATTTTGTAATTTAATCCCTCTCTAAAAATATTTTCGATAATAATGATAACAATTATTATTACAAAAGTGAGATCTCTTTAATAATAGTGACAACGGACTCATACATCAAGGTATATACTAAGTGGACGATCGAGTACTAGGTCTAAAATGTTCTAGTGTTCTACAACTAGTCGAAGCACTATAATTTCTCATTCAGTACAACTAAAAATTTCTTAAAAATTTTTATAAAAATGAAAAATTTTTTCCGAATTAAAAAAACAATGACAGGGGTAATCTTATTTTAAAAAATACCAAAAGAAAATGACATTTAAAATTCAAAGCAGAATGTTTTAACAAAGACAGATTATTCAAGATAAACCAACAAAACAAACAAACGACGACAAACGTCAATCGAAATCGACTCAGAAACTTTATCTAACTGAACCAAAAATACAATAAAAATGACAAACATAATTTAACCCGAAGTCAATTGCAGTCAAACTAGTAAATCTTTGGGTACACTTTCGGTACCTCCCTTTTAAAGAGAGACATTTCGAAGTGAAAGTTGGAGTTTTCTACGGAGTTTTCATACGTGTGTGTATTTTCTATGAGACACCGTCCTGATACCATTATGTTTTAATCTATACAATGTGGTCAGTGTCTCTCTAAATAGAGACCACCTTTCTGTCCGTTCATTTGTTCACGTTTTATGAATTCACAAAAATACATTTTGTCTTGAGACATATAACTACGTACCACTCATTTGTTCATGTGCTACCGGATCTTAATAGATGTTTACTGGAGGTTCTTTGAAATTTCGTCATAAATGAAACGGTAACGATACGAAAACGAAACAAGGAAATTTAACCAAGGAAGTCGAACATAAATTTAATGATACTAAAAAATATACCCTGTACTGTGGAAAACCAAGATTAGAATAAACCCACCACCACCAACAACGAGTCAGCGATTCAGCACACCATTAGTTGTAACTAAAGACGGAGCACATCGAGAAATTCCTCTGTATCCAAGATCAGGGTCGATACAGTCATCTTCGAAATGAAGAGACTCGAAGAGACGAAGTCAACGGAATAGGTATTTTATGTCCTATACTTTATCCATTAAGGATTTTACAGAAGATTAAGACTAAAGACAAATAAAATATTTATATAAAATAAACGTTTAAGAAAAAAAAATTATTGAAAATAAAACCCTAAAGGGTCTTTCGTGAAACTATTTCGCTTTTTCATATACAAACGGATCTTGTGATCCAGACACAATTCCTTTGAAACTCGGGACAAAGTCAACGTTCCGGTAGTACACCTTTTTCCAATCTGGATTCTCTCCGTCATTACCACACCCTTCTCGTGACTTCAGTAAGCTCAATCTTGACTTTAGTGACCGTGTATGAAAACTAAGATGGATCACACGTCACGAAAACTTATAGAAATTTGTAAAGTTCAATGACACATCAAACTTCACAATTGAAGAAAAAGATCAATTCCACACGTCAAAGAATTTCATATGTCAATCTAATAAGTCATTCTGAAAAATTATATCCCATAATAATCTAAATTTAAAGGGAAAGTCGTGATGGTCACAACTTAGGACATTCATACCATACAACACAAAAATAAACAGAATTCCATAAAAGATTAAGAAAAACACTAAAGAAGAAACTGGGTAACTAACAAAATTCTCACACCAAACCCTTAAGGGACTGCCAGATCACCAGTCCTAGGTGCGGAATTATCGTTTCCCGGGTCCAAGTCAGGGACCAGTCCCTTGATTCTAAAACGTTCGATGTACCGGTTTTTTTTTTTCTCACACCAAATTAAAGGTATATACACACTCAAAAGGTTAAAAGGGACAAAAGGAAGACAATGACTGAAAATCAAAGTACGACAAGACCAGTCTTTTCTATACAAAATTCTGAACACCGAACGACAGCTCCGGACAATTCTGAATACCAGACAGGATCTCTTATAAGGTTCAAGTGGACTCCTTTGACACACAAGACGACAACAATCAACCTCATAAGGTAGATACAGACTATGTAGACTAACCAAATATCACAACAAGTTCAAGAGACAAAAGAGAAACTAGAGGAGACAAAAAAGTCAGGTAATAAATTTTATTCCATAACCTTAGAATAACACCTTATACACAAAGAGGGAAATGAAGACAGTTGAAAACGAAGTATCCAAAACCCCGAGACAACATTCCAAACACAAATATTATCAGTATAGGAGAAGTTATGTCAGGAAGAGCCAGAAAACGTTAGGTCAAACAGATTAATATTTTATCGATGGTCGAGAGAAAACCAATGACAAACATACTTTACATAAAAGAGGGGTAGGAAATTGAAAGTTAATGAAACACAAAAACATAGACTTTACTCAGAGAACATCTGTTCTATATATACCTAGAAAAAAGAGGGAATTAGATGAGACGAAGAGACGAAAAATTAACCCTCTAAATTAGATAAAAGTAAATTGCATTAATGACTATTCCTTCTTCAATGAAGACGGTGTATTGATAATCAAAAAAGACACAGAATATATAAAAAACAATAAATTAACGAGGTAATGACGGAGAGTAAAAACATAAATGTCAACTTGAAATGTCATACTTATCCAAACTTGACACGTCCAAGTGAATGTACGTCTAAAAAAAGTTATTATTTACGATATCACGAAGTTCTAGGTGTCGACCACCTGGGTGTCTATGTCTGTTTGAAGTATATGTCTCCTTGGTTAATATGCCACCCGGTTCTGATTCAATTTACGTTTAATGACACACTTCCCAGTCGTGGGAATTGAGGACACAATAAGTTCCCAGTCGACATCAACAAAAAACATCCCTTGAAAAAAAATAAGAAAACCTATATAAAAAATCAATAAAAGAATTATTAATGAGAATTGTAGAATTTCAACATTGTTGGATAAAAGTTATTATCGTTGAATCAAAGTGATCACATCTCTATGAGGCGAGAACACTTTACACTTTAACGAGGTAACACAGGTTCAGAAACGTTGGGGTACCTGATATCGTATGGTCCGAGGAGGTAGGTAGCCTAAAAGACCCGTTCTCATGACCTCACCCAACGGTGCAGGAAGAGACGAGAATATGTAGAGATAAAGTAAGGGAAATATAACATTAACTATGTTTAATATAAAAATATACAACAAAGGAAAGTGTATATACACTAATAAAAGTACGTACACTAAATAAAGGAATAAAAACCGACACGACCCAGAAACAACGACCGTCCGAAAAGAGATCAACATCTCTCACCCCAGACGAGAGACTAACGTCACGAGTCCAAAGAATGCCGCCACGGAAGAGAAACGCCTCGTGTCCGAGACTCCGGTACCCGAAGTCATCAGCGTCGTGTACCCGAGTTATCAACACCAAGGACCCGAGACCGTGTGTCCGAGTTGTTGACCCTGTGTTCCTGAATCAACGAGACGTCGTATATCCTAGAAGGACCTAGTCCTTAGTTTGGGAGCAGAGGAAGTAACTGTCCGTCTAAGAAATGGTAACTCGGTGGTCCCTTAAGGGACGTAAACGAAAAATTTAGTATATAAATTTTTCCTCAATGTTTAGTCTTCGAGTCATTACGACCGGAATACAAAATCGATACAATGGAAATGGTCACCCAAAAAAATAAAGAATACCAAAGTTCACTGACAAATCACAAGAAAGTAAAGACGGACTTCCTGACTCAAATTATAAATAACGTTCTGTCCAGATGATTTTCGTTTGAGGTAATTGGATCACGATTTAAAAGGAAATGTCATCAGGGAATTTTGTATATATATATATATATATATGTGTGTGATATCCGTTTCTTCATGTGTGTCTAATAGAAGTTCACTAAAAAAAGAGGAGAGCTACCTCACTTTGTCATTCAGGTACCACCAACGGATTTTTTAGTAGTACCCTTGAATTATTGTCTAAAACTAAGATCTAAACCGTTACATTCAAGGAGTCTACTAAGATTAGAAGTAGGGTTAAATCCTAAGTGAAAATGAATCTTTAAGTCCACAGTGGTCTGTGAAATACTTAATTTATTGATATTGTTCGCCTTTTGTCTTTTTACTGAACTTTACATTGACAAAGCGACTTAATGACCAATATACGTGTGGTCAGAGTATTGTGCACTTTAAGTCTCAATGCAGTGTCATCTTAATGTATGCTCGGGATCTAGTGTCCTATTTATCGAATGTTTACCAGTTTTACCGTTCTGATACGACATACGACCAAACGAGTACTAACGATCTATAATTATGTGTCATATAATAGATTTACAAATAATTTATGGATATCTTACTGAGAAGTACACATACGGAGTACTTTGACACTCCGAAAGAGTATAATTCGATATACAAGTACAAACAATAAACACTACAATATAGGATAAAATTAACTTATAAAATAATTAGTAATCGCAAAATGAGAAACATATGAGCTTGTTGTCTTGAAGGGTCATTTAATAAATTAGGTGAGTCGTTTTCTTGGACGCTAATCAGAGAAATGATTCACTTATACAAAGTAAATCCACGGAGACCAAGTACGAACTTCAAAATTACTGTTTTTTACTTTTATTATCGGTACGGAAATACTTTTTCTACCGTCTCTTATAGTTCGATTGTTTTCTACGGGTCAGAGGTCTACTTAGGTTCTGTTTACTTCATTCTATATATAATCCGGTCACTGATAATTCTTTAATGTCCCTTTTTCGTTACACTGGGACAGGGTGAACAAAAAGGATAACATATTATCTAATCTCTTACAAATAATTTTATATATGAATATCAAATATTTATATACATGAAAAAAGAAAGTAATGTAACTTCAGATAAAAACTTCTTACAAATAATGAGACTTTTTCTATAATTTTATGCATGTCTCGTACCCCTATTCTTGATCACTTTAAATATTGACACGACAGAATTCTTGATCATTCATTCACAATGTCTGGGCATCTATCAGAAGAACATACAAAGGAAACCAAACCAAACAACAAAAATTACGTATGAACCGTAAGTACAATTTCATTTTGCTTCCCCTGAAAAAACAGGAACAATGATCCTCAGATGTAGTCTTCTTCACGGTCTCTGTTGTACGTCTCACAAGTTCCTCATTTGTTATCGGGGTATAATGACACAGCTAAGGTACAATGTATAACCCATCTTAACCATGGACACGAACAAAACGTGAGGACTTTCAATGCACTAAACAAAGGAGGGATCTTTGAAATATGTCACACACTACACCGGGACACGCACTATTTATCATTTTCACGAAACACGTTACGTCTCAGTGGTTTCCTAGGTCAGGACGGTCACTTTAAAAAATGTGTTGGACTTTTCCATTGAAAAAAGAGTAAAAAGATGGTTTGACTTGAGTGAATTTAAACAATGACAGTAGGACCACCGTTTATGATCTGACAGAACTGATGTTTCATTTTTTATATATGGAGACACTCAAATAGTTCTTTCCCCTCTGACAGAAGGTTTCGGACTTTTTATAGTAAGAGTGGAATGTCTCATCTCTTATGTTTAGTTCGAACCACCACCACAAGGATACACTCGATAAGGAAGACCTATAAAGATTATACATTCTCCTTAAAAGTTTAAAGAATTTAACAAAAGTAGAGTAGGATAATTTTGTGACAATCATAAAAAAGTCTGTTCTTTATTTTTACAAACCATCTCACATTTAATATATGTAGATATATACTTTATTTCATAGTCATACTTACCTTAACCAGAACCGTTAACTGTCTGGACCTAAACTTCAATTGTCCGAAGTGGTCACCGAGTCACCATTTCCTAGACGGACGCTACGTCCTTTATGCCCAAACTACGGACCCAGTCCTTCTAGGGGACGTCCTCCTTTACCGTTGGGTGAGGTCATAAGAACGACCCTTTTAGGGTACCTGTCTCCTCGGACCGATGTCAGACACCCCAGTGTCTCTCAGTCTGTGTCGATTTGGTGACTTGTGTGTGAGTTCAATTGAGAAGATTCGAAGTAAAAGAAGTAGAGATTTTACGTTTACTACTATTATGGACAATAGATAATAATTATACGGATCCAGATATCTTCAATCAGTTTTACTTCGTAATCATTCACCATAGCAATTATTACCCCGAAGGGTCCACCGAGTCACCATTGCTTAGGTGGACGGTTACGTCCTCTGCACCCAAGATAGGGACGCAACCCTTCGGGAGGACCTCTTCCTTTATCGTTGGGTCAAGTTATAAGAACGGACCCTTTAGGGTACGTGTCTCCTCGGATCGTCCGTCAGGTACCCCGACGTTTTCTCATCCTGGAATGAATCGCTGACTTGTCATTATTAATATAATAATTATCATGTATCATGTAAATAAGACGATCGTTGTTTACTTCAAAAGGTACATTCATTTAAAAAGTCACTTGATTATCGAGAAATTTAAAAAGGTCGATTAAACCTAAAATTCTGTAAAAAAAATTGTCTAACGTAAAATAAATAATAGGTGAAATTCCACTATAAAACTTCAAAATTGAAAGGACAACAAACAAAAAATTTTCTTTTAATTATAAAAATTACCTTTTTTATACCGTAAATTTTTAAAGTTGTTTTTAAACATAGGTCAAAAGAAATTAGATCATGAGTCTTAAATACGGACCAAAATTATCCTTATTATTTCTAACGTTTCAATGAACGGAAGATTAACTTAAATGACCAGAAATATTTATGAGGATGTACTCGAGAACTTAAATTTAAATGAAATAACGACTGGGCCCCGATAATACTGATCTTATCATGGATATATCTTAAATGTATGTCATCATCAGGACAGTAGTTCTTAAATTCAACGACAAACAATGATATAGAATAAGATTAACTAAAACAAAACTATACTTCGAATCTTACAAAAATCGGAAGTATTATTATGAAATCTCAAAGGTAAAAGTTACTCGTAGAAAGAAGTAAAGGAAAAGATTATATGACGAAAATTATACCACATTCAAGTTTGTGTTCTTTTAATCCCATAATTCTAGTACTCGAATCACTATAATATCATATAGAACTACATTGTAAATAAAACCGACGTATTTTCGGAAACACTCCTTCTTTCCCGAACGGATCTCACGTATAGCTTTCACACTAAAGAAGTATCCGTGTAAATTCGGTAAAACAAGAAAAGACACTGTGATCACACTTCCAGCTGAATCATTTTCTTTTTTATTAAAAATTCCACTAATGAATCTTTACTACTTGTAGGCCTACGATTATCTAGTAAAACGAAGACATTCAAGAACACCAAATAAGCACGATAAGGGTCCCATTAATTGTCTCTCTCCGTGGTGTACTAGTCTAACACTTGAGAAATTCAAAGCATATGTATATTGAAAATTCTTTCATAGTAGTCACAGGTACAAACCGAATTTAAGTAAATAATTGATCAATTATAACGACGACGGGTTCTTGTAATACTAACTGAAATAATCTAAAACTACTACATAAATGGAAATACTAAACGTGTCAGATGCATACCAAGATTCTTTGTTTTATAAAAATTAATTTCATTTTCTAAAAAAACAAAGTCATTCCTATTATAAGAACTCCCAAGGGACGACCGAGTCACCATTTCTTAGGTGACGGTTACGTCCTCTTTCCTCAAACTAGGAACCTGATCCTTCTGGGGGACCTCTTCCTTTACCGCTAGGTGAGGTCATAAAAACGGACCCTTCAGGATATACGTCTCCTCGCACCCCCTCGATGACAGGCACCTAAACGTTTTCTCAGTCTGCGTTGAATCGTTGGTTTGTTTTTGTCAAAAGAACTCTAGGACACACCTCAAGAAAATCACTTATAATTCACGGACTACGTATCATGGTAAGACCCACGAAACCCTCGTGTCTTCATTTAAGGGACCATCACATCACCAATCTCAGATGTGCAGGTAACGTCCCCCGGACACAAGTTGGGGACTACCCTTTCTAGGGTGTACACACTGTGTCGGTTTTTTTCTCCATTTAAAATATTATCTCGCATCCACTTGTGTCAAGTAACTCATTTGACCTTTGACATTATCTTCTTCATACAAAATAAAATTTACACTAAATTCCCTTAAGGAACCACTAGGTCACCAATCCTAAGGCATGAAAGTGACGGCTATAGGACCTAAGTCAGTGACCAGTCCCTTGGTTCTAGGATGTTCGGTACACCGTGCCTGTTTTTGTTTCATTAAACGCATTAAATAGAGATTTAAACTGATTCAGAACACACAGTTAACTAAATTAAAATTTTGATTTGAATGTCATACCAAGTACTTTATCGAAACTACTAAACTATCCAAAGCATCGTATTTACTTGGACAATGACATTCCGTATTACAGACTTTTCAGAAAATACTTGTTATTTTTATACGTACAAGTGAAAAAAAAAACTATCCTGAAGACATTACTGTTCTCAATATAAAGTCTTCTCTGTTCTCATGAAGACAATTGTCCTTTCCATAATATATGATCTATTACCCCCCTAGAAATAGAGGACACGTATAATGACGATTGGAAATTTGCAGGGAGTTTAAAATATCAAGGACTAAGAATCTTTAGTACAACACCTAACATCGTAGATTTCGTAAACAAGAGAACCTGAAAAAAGACGGCACTTGGTAAAAAATCAATTTTGGTACACAGGAGTAGTCATGCCTATCCCAAGTTCAATAAATCTTAAGTGTTGTGTTTAAAGGGACTTTTTAGTATATTATTTCTCCAATTTCGTAGACGGAGATTACGCCCTCTGGACCCAAGTTAGGGACCCAGTCCTTCTAGGAGACCTCTTCCTTTACCGTTGGGTGAGGTCATAAGAACGGACCTCTTAGGGTACCTACCTCCTCGGACACACCCGATGTCAGGTACCCTAGTGTTTCTTAGCCTGTGCTGACTCGCTGAATTGAATTCTTTTTCTTTTCTTTATTAAAATTTCATAATTTTTCAATCAAATATAGGATATTTCCATTATACTGTAGATTTTCTCGTTTTCCTTTTTCCTTTAAATCATAAACTATTTCATAGATTTGACAATTTTGATACATGTGAGTTATCACTAATAGACATTCCGTAAAATGATACGGAATGAACAATACGTAAAGTGACATAAAATCCCCGTCAAAAATAAAATTAACTTGTTATTTCTTATTAATAACGTATCCAAAAAAAGACGTATCAATAAAAATTTTCTTATTATGAAGACTGAAGTTTAATACAAGTCTGTGTCATAATGTCTTAATAGTAAAGATTATTTAACTCCTAAATTGAACGGTTATTGTTGACAAAATTGTTGTTAAGGACCCGAATTCGTTTTGTTATTAGGGAATGTACACATATTTAAATATACATAAGGAAAATCACTCCATATTTTATTGTACGCATATACATTAAAGATCGGTTTTGGACGACCTCATGATCCACGACATTTGTTCGGAAACAGTCGTTGCCCTTCCTTTGGTATACAATCTTCGTGACCTCGACTCTGGCCTTCGTTATAATTACATTTAAGTCTCGACTTGGGAAGGTGGCCTTTAGCTGGTTCCGTTAAAAAAAGAAGTCAACAAGAACAATACTAGTGAGTGATGAACTACGTAGAAAGTCAAGGAAAAGAATTTCGTGTAGTGTTTTTACCTGAAATCCCTCGTAGAATCATTTTTTGTATCACGACTTAAAATCATTTTGATTACTACCACTAACTCACACATGCTGTGTGACCCTTTGGTAAATCGTAAGACTTACATATTTTTTCAATTTTTTTTTCTTAAACATCATTTTGATTAAATGAACCTTCACACACACATATACACGTTTAAATTGTGAATCCTTTTGACTTTTATATTGAGAAATTTGTTTAAATAAAGATACGAAAAATTGAGTTCTCTAAATCATATTGTACTTATTTGTATTGTAACAATTATTGTAAAAGGTGAATAATAATTTCTAAGGTACAAATTGTACAGTCCACAAATGACAGAATCGATGACGTATTTCTAAAGGTGGACTGGGATGAGAATTTTTGTGACTTATTACTCCGAAAATTTCTAAAATAAGACTAAGTACTATAAAATTCTTATTTAAGTTGACCATCACAAAATTTGTGTAAAAATCGTCATCCTAGGTTTCTATATTTTGATAATTGCACCCTGTAGGCACCAAATGTACCTACCACCCGCAGTTTGTGGAAAGGGTACCGGGAAAGATCGTCGGGGGAGAGAATCTCGATTAATTCCCGTGTCCGACTTCTTTCACTATCAGAATTAGACGACATGAAAACGCGCACCAAAATCGCAAAAGGTGGGGGTCGTCTATCCGAATATCTTATGAATGCAACAAACAAAGAACTGTTGATTAGATAGTCCACTAAAATCCGTCAGTAAAGGAAGAATGTACTCATTCCAATTTACCTTTAGTCATTGAACCATATTATCCCGTTATCCGACATCGGTGTCTATACTCAGAACGATTGAACCGGTCGGAAGATTCGGTCAGATTCGGAGGACAAAAGAATGACCATATCACTCTCTCATTGGAAACATAAGTACACCAGTTTATTTCTTCAAAACCACACAAAGAGAAGTTGTCCCTTGTCTCAAGTCTCCGTCGTCTTTGACCACAATCACTTTTGCTCCTCTTGGGACATTCTTAATAAAGACAGTGTGGTCATTTCTTATAACTGGGTCATTTCTTATTCCATTTAAAAAGTTAAATTACTCAAAGAGGGTACCTCTAACAATGATGTCAAAGTACTATCCTCACTTTTCGGGTGCCAGTCATGTAATTACATATGATGTATGATATGTACACACATATGTCCACGAATGACACGAAAGAGAGAGGTCTTTACTAAGATACAAGTGAAAGAAGTAAATTGGTCTCGAACACACCAGTGGGTATTACCACAGAAAGATGGTGTGATGAAAAGGGTCATGGAACTTTCTTATCCTTGACTCCCCAAAACTCTAGAACAAAAGTTATGAAGTAACTGAGGACGGTCTCTAGTTGTGAAGAACAAACAAATTTAACTTGAATACTCGATCGGAATTACAAACTCAAAAATAGATAAATTGTCGACGTAAGAAAAAAACTACCACCTAGAAAATAGACATCGAGGGTTATAAGAATTAAAAAGTCGTCCTATCTTTCCTTACATTGTAACCATCCTCCTATTACAAGGACTCAACCTTATCATATTCTTATCATTAAAAAAAAAAAAAGACATCTTAGTATAAAAACTGTATGAAAAAAATGTGTGGTATATAAATACCATAAATATTCTACAAAATCCTTAATGGGAGTCCATGTATTTTATATCCTGATGTGTCAGTAAGGTGTCATCGACTTGAAAAGGATAGTTTTGAGCAGACTTGAGTTTGACTTGTCTATCCCCAAGAATAAAAAGTACATATATAAATAAATAAACCGATGTAACTCAGAATCAACTCCGTACGTTCGAATCAGTGGGACGACATACAACCTAGAACCAAGGGACTGGCCCCTAACTTGGACGTAGGGGACGTCATCTTCCACCCCAAAATTGGTGACCTGGTGGTCCCTTCAGGGACTATTTTCCAAGTAAAAAACCAGTCAGAGAGTGACAGGTATGAGTACGAGAAACGATCGACTTGAAGTGATACAGTCATCTAAGTCCCTTGGAGAGTTTACAGAATCTTAAGTCTTCGGTTATCTAAATCCATAACACCCTAGAAAAATATCTTAATTTATAAGTCGTATTTATACGAAGCTAAGTCTTTACGTATAACAATGTCTATGAATCAATTTGTACGAACAGCACACATAATTCTCCATCATGTCCCTACGTTTACAAATGGATCATGTTTGTCGATAGATATTGGAAGGGTTGGAGACGTTATTTTAACATATTTTCTATTTAACATATGAATTTAAGATTAAAAACTCCCCGGTTTTACACTGAAACTGGACTTTATAATATAACAAAACAAGGTTTGGGACAAAATTCAAAAAGTATGAAGGTTTCTTACAAAATTGTTAAGTCACAACAGATTTCTCTGTACAGTACAAAACCGTTTTCGGACTATCGAAGGGTCAGTCTAGAGGGTATTTAACTATACTAGTAAAGAAAGGTCCTAGACCAGGAGTCAGAATGTCCGAGTTTTGTGACACAACGATCATATAATTTTCTTCTATACTAGATTCCCTCACAAAGAACGATTGGTCAAAGAGTTTCTCCAACTACACATTTGGTCAATTAATATATTTATTTTTGATAGGTTGTTTAACCTATACGTACAAATGTCTAGTCTTATAAAAGATAATAAGTGAGACACTCTCTTTAGTTTAACATTATACTTCTTACTTATTCCCTCCACCAATCTTCTTCATTCTATGATTGTAAGGTACCTACGTCCGTTCGTCATGACGGTCACAACGGGAAATCTCAGAAAAAGAAGTACGGACATCGACTGACATCCGTACTGATACGGAAGTACGGAGAAGTAAACCAAAAACGTACTCAAACAATATGTATACGTGTATGTGTATTACAAGTATTTATACATTTATACTAGTACATGTACTGAAAATTATGTCAGAAAAAAAGGGATAATTCGTCGGAACAGAACACACAAGTTAAAAAAGAGAGGTCTCAATAGTAAAAGAATGTACATATGTGTATTTAGGAAAAGGGGAAGAAACAGTCACGTTTGTTACAACCTAATTTGAATGACCACTAAAAAAAAGATCCCCGACTCAAGATCGTCACCCTAACGACCCAGATCATCATTTTATGATCTCTAAAATCTACAAAGATATAACAAAAGAGTCTTTCAATCTTGTGGACTGTAAAGATGATTCGCCCATGAAAAAAGAGATGTATAGGTGGTAGTCGTCCAAAATATCAAGAAAACTTAGAAAAAGGCAAATCTCATAGTTTTGATTATGGGGTGATAACAAAATTAAAATATAAATAAAAACAACTGGTAAACCTACATAGAATACACTTAACGAACAAGCATAAACGGGAAAAATTTTAATAGAGACAAGAAAAAAAAAGGCCGGTACGACGTGTCGAACACCCTTGAAGTGATTGATCTCTAATTGGGATCCGGTGGTCCCTTGAGTCATTGAGTTGAAGACTACGACATCATCAATATGGAAGAACAATTGTGAGAACGAGGGAAGACTAGATAAGTGGTTTATATCGTGGGTCACACTAGAAAAATTTTTATATTAAACCTAATACAAACGGGAGACGAATTTCAGGTAGTCACTGAAAATAATACCTGTCTCCTGGGACCACCCGATGTCAGGTACCCCAGTGCTTTCTCATCCTGTGTTGAATCGTTGATATGTTGTTGAAAACAATCGTGAATTTTATTTTAGTCTAAAGAATTTCCAGGGTATTTCATAAGTACTAGACCGGGTACGAACGAAGAGGACGGAATTATGGTCAGAGTGTAGTGAAGTTCAATGAATTTAGAAGGTTCGAGAAAGGAAGAAACACACAAAGGACAACGGAGAACGTAGACAGATCTTGTGGAATGAAAGGTGTACCATTCGGAACGAGACTATGACAATAAGGGGTCTTATTAGTTTAACTACAAAAGGAAAATAAATAAATAAAAAAAGGACTTACGGGAAATTAGAGAAATCGTGAATCCCATTAGACATGAATTTACAAACAAATGAGAAATTTTTTCTAATTAGTAGATAATACGAGTAGATGACTCCTGGTCGTGTCATAGTCAAAACAAGGGGTCAGATACGTGTCGTCGGTGATGTACATTATCTGTGATTCAACTCACTTACCAAAGACGAAGTCCAAATTGGTTTGAATCAGTAGAAATAACCGGAAAAATAAAACGGGTCCTTAGTGATGGAAAGTGGTCCACTGAAACGTATAGAGACGAGATTAGATAACATATGACAAATTGTCAAATGGGACACACCTGGTGGAATGAGAAAAAGGAAGTACATAATAGACAAGAGAATTCTATTTGAAATTACAAAATTAGGAGTTGTACTTTGTGACTAAAAAAACCTAAAAGATTGAATTCTATGATAAAAGTACTCAAAAGTAAATTCATTTAATAGAACTTTGTACTTTCTAAATATACATAAAGGGCCAGTAAGACTTTTGTAAAACTCCCCTTTACTTTCAATTAATTGACTTTTCTATATCAGAATTAAAAAACTTACTACTATCACCAGGAAACAAAGGGAACTTAGTTAAGTTTAATAATATCAACTAAGGATTTAAAGTAAGCATATTTCCAGTGAAAGTAGGACTTTTGATAATAAGGAGGATTACAGGTAATACAGACAATTTGATTTTAGCTTAAAATAATCGAATTTGTAAAATCTACTGTTATACATACGGTTTGATCTTTCTCCTTTTTTTTTTTTCTCTTACAAGTCTTTTTTTATCCAATTACTGGCTAAGTCATTCTTCTCTGTTTTCAAACTTACTTACTCACTTCACTCTATAATTTCTTGAAAGACAATGTCTTGATCCTTCTACTAATACCAATCTACGTAGTATCTCTTTCTTTTATTGTAACTTAATACTTTTGTAGGAGGGACGAAAACTTTTCACCATTGTAATTCTTGTATGATCGTTATTTTTCCTGCAAAAATAAATTTTACTCATACTTTCTTGTCGACTCATCCAAAAGAGTACATTGACGGTCACGGTAAATTATGTATAAATGACTCATATTATAAACGGTGCGTGATACCAATCCATAGTACAAGTCAGGAATGGGAATTCTTTAAATGTAAGGAGCACCCTACATTCGTCACTCAATCTTTGGGACTTTAGGGTTGAGGATTTTATGAACGTCTTACGAAGATCAGTCTAGTCACTATAAATTCCTTAAAGACAAGTATTTTAACAAAAGACGAGAAGATCCTCTAATTAAGACTAGTCAGACGGGTCCCGTTGTAGTCGTCACTGGCTCCTTTCTTTTCTTGTCATTGTCGTCGACCACGTCTCTTATAGGTTGTTTTTTGTCTACTCTTTCGTCTACTTAGTCCTGGTGGACGGGGAAGTTTTGGGTCCTCTCCTGCAGCTGGGTTTAGACTTAGAGTCCCGTTACGTTGGTTTTTACTACTATATTTATTTGGAGAATCATTCCCTTCTTTCTCTCGACGTCAGTCAGTCCTCTCGGGACCTCCAGACCTTCGTCCATTACGGTTTCGTGGGTTTGAAGTTCTGTGTCGGTTTTTCCGTCGTGGCTGTCTCTCTGTCTAACTGAACGTTTCCATTGCATGAGGTAAGAAAGACTTGAAAACTCAAATCTGTAAAACAAAATAAGGATCAACGGTCCGTAGCGTGGGTTTATGGATCGGTAAACCCTCACTTTTGCCGGGGGACCAAAAGGACTCATTCAATACTACCATGAACAAAAATCGAGTATTTGAAGTCCTGTTGTTAAACTTCTCTCTAGAGGATTTAATCCTATATCATAAAACCATAAAGATAAACAAGCGTTCCTATAATAATAGAACCAGAAGAAGTGTATCAACGGACCCCAAATGATTTATATTTGCCGATGAAAAAACTATGTCTTCAGGGTCTTACCTCATTTATCTACAGTACTATGGACTTGTTCATATAGAACGCGAAATTCAGGTGAACAATATCATTTGAAATTATATTCAGTTGTTGAATGAAGAGAGGGGATGGGAAGGGTTACTCTTTATTGGAGTGTCGACGAGCAGAAACTAGTACAAACCCAACCCAAAATTTAATTGTAAATACTTTAAGACTTCAAACCCCAATAATTTAACCAATGTAAAATTTTACAGAGATTCATGGAAAAGTCGTAGATTGCCGTCGACTAGATCCGGGTTTAGACTGATTCATTATCCTCAAAGAAGATGAGTAAAGGTCAAAATACATCTTTCGGTTATAGCCCCCGTTTAAAATAATAAAAGAGGAGTTTGGATCTGGAAACTGGACCTTGTTGTATGAATTGGAACCGGAGGAAAAGAAGTAGTCATTCTGTTATACTATTATGGCAGAAGTTTCCTAACAACATTCTTAATTTACCTAGTAATTTATCTTTCGTGAGTTGTTTTACGGAACACATCTTATTTACGAGTCATTAATTGGTGACAAAACTTAAGATTAACAAAATGGGGAATTATATAAAAATCAATACGTTTTTGACTTCTTTAAAGTAACCTTCTCTATCGGTCTTAAGAGATTTCCCAAAGATCTTAAGACCGGAAAGGAGTGGGTGTATTTTATGATGACTATAGTGTGGGTCCGGTAGACTCGGTGGACTAGAATAAACAGTGATCGACAGGAAAAGGGTAGATTGGTTTTATAGGTCCGTGAATGAACTTGGAACTTTTATAAAAGTCATCGTTGGTTGGAATAGAGACTTTAACTCGTAACATTTTGGGTAACGAAACGAAAATCAATGTGGTATACGGGGGTTTCGTAATTTGTTTGGGTTGTTTTTACCGAATGTACGGTCTTTGACGAGAACTAAAATTTACCGAAACCCGGAAGACTTTTTAGAATTTTATAGAGAAAATTCTCACTTTTCTATGGAATCTTCAGAATTCATACGGTCAATCATCTAGCCAACCCGTTACACAATGCGTGTTATGTTTTAAGAAACTACTATCCACAAACACTATTATGAAGTCATGGTATCATGAAGTCATCTTATCTATGACAAGTGTATAGAATCTTTGAAGACTAACTAAATAACTGACAATTACGTACCGATTGTTTTGTACCTTCCTGTAAGACTTTGAAAGACGGTTCGAAGGAAAACAGAAAAGGCAAGAAAGGACTTAGATTAGATGTTGAGAAGGGAATTTAAGACCGTAATACTGAAAACAAACCTTTGGATTAATGAGGTCTTTGAGACATAATGAGTGTCATAGGAGAACGTATCTTTATTTATGTAATATCCGTGTACTCATAACGAGAAATTTGAAGAGTAAACAAGAAGATTGTTTATGTCTGCCTAATCTGACGGTCGTAACACGACCCACAACCGTTGTGTATTCATAGGTTTTATCTATCTGAGAACGGGAGTTTCTCATATGAAGGGGTCGAATAATTAAGGTCTTCTCTCGTCTCTTTGAAAGTGAAATCCAGATGACTGACTATTTTTGTATTCTTAATAAACATAATGATGTATTTCGTCACTTTGAGACTGAGCACGATGTTATACCTACTTGGAATTTCTGTAAGTAATACGATTCACTTTATTCGGTCTGGGTTTTCCTGTTTGTCACATACTAAGGTGAATGTACTCTATGATCTCATCAGTCTAAGTATCTCCATCTTACTCCACCAACGGTCCCCCTCTCTCACCCCCGACCGTAAATTATCTATGTCGCAAAGTCAAACCCTCCTACTTTTATAAGATAATTTTATAATTAGGATTATAAGAAATAATCCAACACGTTTTCATTAACGTCCAAACACAATAACTTGAGACGAGAAACTATAAGTGTATGTAAGAATTTACATAAATACAAAATGTGGTAAAATTACACGTAAAGAACGAAACAAAACGATTACTGTAAATAACATCTGACATCTTTACTACAATCTGTTTTTCGTTTAAGTTTGTTAAAATTCAAGTTTTACCCAGCATTTCGTCGCCTCTGTTGGGTGTTTCAGTTGTCACGTGAACCGGGTCCTTGACGATTACTTGCATGTCACGTTACCACCAAGTTCTTCAAAACGCTTCCTCTGTCGTCGGAGCTTCTACTCCTCGTGCCACCGTCCCGTAGTCTTCAACTGTTACTGATTAACTTTCGTTAGTAGCATCGAACAGGAGAACGTCGATGTGTCCTTCAACGTCTTCTTGAGCGGTAGTTGGTAAGATGCCAATAAACCGTGAACTTCGTTTGACCTTTCCACTTTCCCGAGCTATTCACCCACCGAGCACTCGATTGGCGTTTAGTTTTCATCAGTAAAACTTTACAGTAGAAGAGAATAAGACACGTTGTTGTTCCTTGGTGAAGAGTCCAATAACACTGTCCGCTGTTTTTCACCTAAAATACTGTTGACCACTGTTGGTAGAGTTACCAACCTGGTTCTTCTTCGAGGTTTTCGTGAAGGGTTTGGTCTGAACGTGTTTTGTTCCAGTACCAGTGACAGACCACCAGACGACGACCACCAGTCGAAAGACTTATGATCGTTTCGGGAATGTAGACTCTTCACACGAGTTGTTTTGACGTTGCGGACGTCGGTCATAATCATCCGGTCAAGATGAGGTACTGTCAAGAGTTGGTGTGTAGTATTTTGGTCGTGAATTTTTCAACTTGTCTAACCCGACACTTCAAAACGGAGTAACTGGTATAAGTGGACTGGAGAGTGATCAACTGATGGTGTAGAAATTTGTAGAGTTGTTAAAAGACGTACCTTTTACGATGGTGTCGGTTGTCCTCCGTCTTTTACAAAAGGTTCTCAGACAACTTAGGACTTCGTGCTTAAAAATGCAATGTCCTTATTTGTTTGAATGAAGAATAACTGTTTTTACACAATCAACCCTTTTTTACACAACCAAGGATAAAACTAATTATTTCTACACAAACTTGGATCAATATTACTAAATTTTAAGTGTCAGACTTTGGTGTCAATGAAAACATGGTCGGATCATCTCTATTTACCGTCACTAACATGTTGTCACATTTACGTGAATCATGTGTGACTTGACACATGTATTCTCACTAACGTTAAAATTCAAAATACAATGTATAAAACAACGTGAATTTTTTAACAATGTATTCTGACTATTATCAATTGTGATTATGTCACGAATAATAATCAGTCCGAGTTAAGATTTGAGAAACAATAGGATAATTCACGAATTTTGTAGCGATGTACCCATTCATGACAGTCATAGGGATCAAATATTTCTCCTTCTTTAGGTTCTTATCTCTCAGGCGCGTCGAAAACAAGGGAAGCGAATGTACTTATTCGCTTCATCTCCTTCCTAATTTTGGTCCGTAACAGTGAGACCTCAAGTATAATATAACAGGATAATTCCATTTTTAAATCAGAATTAAGATACTCATGACATGTACGCATGTTTTGATCAAATTATCTCCTATGAAACTTTTCTGAAATATTGATTACATCAAATATATACACTTTGAAATAAGGTATTTCACCTTTTACAAACACATGTCAATTAAAAATTTTAATAATGTATTCTTCGACCAAATAATTTTATTAGTATCAAATTTAGTCTGTTTTTGATATCAGTAGAAAATTTGGATAAAGTCTTAAGTACGTCTCTTTTCGGGACCGTAAAGTCGAAATCTCTCCCTCTTTTGGTTCCCTCTTTAGTCTACAAGGACTTTCGTGGTTTGAATTTACCTCGTGCATTGTGATCCTCTCGTAACTTCCTGACGTCACTTATCACCCGCCTTATTACACACCCCCAAAACCATATAACCATCTTTATTATCACCATTATCCCTTTCCAACAATTTACAGATAAATTCCGTTGGTAGAAATATTTCGTTCGTGGTTGACATACAATCTTTATTCCTCCAATCTGGACGTTGTCAATGAAAGGGTCCGGTGGACCGACCACGATGTGTCTCGTCCCCAAAACTTAGGACCAGTACAGGGCACAATTGTGACGTATCACAATTATCACTTTCGACGTCAACCAATATAAAGAGGAGATTTGGTACTTGTAAGTGGTGAGAATGAACAAAGAGGAGAATTATACATTTTTCCTCTACAAAAGTACACATCGTGAAGTACCGTTTATCTCCTCCCTTTCACCTTTGTCACTGTCTGAAATAAAAGAACCCGAAGTTTCAGTGACGTCCGTCACTGACTTCGGTGTTTTAAGTCTCTGTGAAAGAGGAACCGTCTTTACGATACTGTTTGTGACATAATTTTTGGTCTGTAGTGGTACGGTTGTTTCCAGGTATATCAGTTTCGACACTAAAAAGGTCATCAGTACACACCTACACTCTCAACCAGGTATTTCTGGTGACTCGGTCGTAGCTTCTTAACTACGAAAGTTTGACACCACAACCTCTTCTGCGAACTCTCAGGGAACCTGTGGTTCCTCTAGTTTGGTCAGGTAAGATTTCCTTTAGGTGGGACTTATAAGTAACCTTCCTAACTACGACTTCGACTCGAGGTTATGAAACCGGTGGACTATGCTTCTCGATTGAGTAACCTTTCTGACTACGACCTTTTCTAACTCCCATCCTTCCTTTAACCCCACTGTCTCCTACTCTACCAATCTACTGTAGTGGTTGAACTACCTGTACTCAAACTCGTTCGAAGCCCTCTACCATTTCATGTCCCTTCGGACTACATGACGTCAAACACCTCAGTGTTTCTCAGTGAAATCGTTGATTTTTGGTGGTGGTGGTTCATTATCCTTATCTGTGTGATTTTGTTTTCAAGGAACACTGAGTCGATAACAAGACAGGAAATCGAACTCCTCTTTTGTGACCAGTTTTAAGACTTCCACGGCTAAAATAAAAAATAAAGTACCCTTTGAGATCGAAAGTGGAAGGATATTCAAAGATTTATATGAAAAGTAATTGACGTTTTTAATGGACGCTAACTAAACTGTAGAATGGACATAAAAGACTAAACTGTAGAGTGGACATAAAAGGACTCTGGGTCACTCTTAGTCTATGTTCAATTTCGGTGTACTGACTTGTTAAGTCTTATGTCTCGATTATGTTTGTGGAACTTAGTCGGACAATTCTAATAGTCATGTGAAAACTGGTACATCAATTATTTCTCTGTCCCAACGGTTACGACTGTCGGTAGTTCGTGACGTAAAGACTCGATTCCTACTTGGGTCTCACCATCCTAGTCCAGTGAATGACGACGGGACCGTTGAACTTCACATCGGATCCCAGGAACGTAACACCTTGGTCTAGACCCAGACCTAGTGACGCGATTTTGATTAAATTAACGGGGGTCTAAAATTCGAACTTACATTCGGAAACTCTCGTTCCGGTCCGTATGAACACGGAGAGACACTGGGATCATAGATTGAGGTCTACGATGAAGCAGTCAGAAAAAGAAATGGAACGTAATGAGAAGTGTGTAAAATACATGTATTAAAGAGTGAAGTGACTACCATACCAGGCAAGGACGAGACCAGTGTTGAAATGTCATTGTAGACTTTTCTCGGAAAGGCCCGTAATGGGACGGAGGATATGCGGCAGAGAGGAAAATCTAGACTCACAGTCTAGAGGAGTTCCATCCGTCCGACAGATGTTAGCCATGATGATCGTAGTGGAGGTCTTTTGAACGGGTCAAAATAATGAACCATAAATAAAATACTAATAAATTTGAAATAATAATTGATTAATTACTTTTGGTACAAACTCCGGGTTCATATAAAGTCGGTGTCAGATCTGCGAAACAAATATTGGGGTAATTAGGTCGGGATATTACGTCCTGGGAATTCACCATCGGAGACGTCGGTAAATGTATGGTACCGGTAGTGAATGTGTCACGTCGTTCATGGGTGGGGAGATATTAAGGAGCAATCCAGGAGAGTAACTGTTGTAACTCATTTATTATTAAAAATCATTGTAAAGATGAATATGTTAAGTAAATAATTAAGTCCTAAAACTGAACATTTGAATGGACATCCTAAAAAATCTAGGGAAACCTAAAAACGTTATTTACATAAGGTAGTCGAAGATACACACACAAGGTTGTTTACAAGGACAAATATAAAACCCGACGTAAACTTTAACAATGAAGAAAACTCTTTTAAGGAACTTAAATGAGACATCCAAATATTTTGAGTCGGTAAACATATGACATCAACCCTTTATCATAGACATGTTGACCAGTGAATTACAACCGTAGGACTCAAACTCTTACCTCCTAAGTGGTAGAAAAGTCAATAATCAAGTGAACAAAAAGGAAACAAAAATTTGATAATAGGTTTACCGTTTGTTAGACTTTACAAAACGTGACTTTTACACAAAAATATCCACACGACTAACAACTCATACAAAATAAATGGAAATTCTGGTTTAAGAAGGGACTTTTTCTTTTATAGTTATTTGTGGGTACCTCTATGTTAGGAATTTGGACCCTGTATACCCTTCTGACTTAAATTCCTTGAATAGTTTATCCTATTGTCGTCAAAACCTAATTACACAAAACACATCATACGAATCATAATCTCACAGGTTCTTAGAACCTTAAAAATAAAATAATTCGTTTCTTAAATGACTAAAGGACACGAGTAAACATATAACTCTTCCAAAAGAGTGTAGTGTTTAAATATAAAATCTTCATAGGGGATTCATACAAAGGAATACATAATTTGTTGGTATATAATCAAATTATATTTATAAGAAATCATAATATTTTAAGTTCACTTAAAAATAGTTTTATTATACTTTAAAAAGTCTTCGGTTCACGAGCATTCACTACCGTTAAGTGAAACCCTGTATCTTAGTTCAGGTCCTTTAAGAAGGTCACTGGACCTAGCAAATTTTCAGACACTCTCGTCTGTCCTTCTATGACTCCTGAGTCTCGATCATTTCCCTTCGAAGGACTTCCACGTCGTCCGTCGAACATCTCCTAAGAAACTATAGTATAATAATTTAAGATAATATTGTTTAATTATGAGAAATTCTTAGAATTAATGAATTGAAAAAAAACAACAATCGTAACAATAGAAATATTTTCCATATACATTGTAACCCCAAACCCTTATATTCATTTAGAGGGGAAATAGAAAGAAAGGGTTCAAACCTTAGTAGTCCCTCTGTGTCAGAATTACCAACTAATTTTTACACCTTACTATTCCTCAAAGGACCGTCGGATCACTAATCCTAAGGACCAAAAGTGACGGGACCGGGTCCAAGTCAGGGACCAGGTCCTTGACTCTAGGACGTTCGGTACTGAAAGGTGGGGTGGGGATTTACACCTTACTGTATCCGATCCATTGATGATCAAACGGGGATTTAACTTGTTTATTGGCGTGTGTCTTGAGGTCGTACGAGTCAAAAGGGGTGGATGGTGAGGGAGTGGGGAATCTACCGAAGAAAGAGTAGGGTCTCTCCTCATCTACTTCCCTCTTCTTCTCTGGGATAGGGTGATGAAGTAGGAAGGTCCCCAGTATTAAAAGGGAGGGAAAAGCCCTGCATCTTAGTTACCCCCTAATAAGTATCGCCTTAATTCGATTTAAAAGGAGGAAAAAATCATTTGATTTCTTGTCTTGAAAATGACGAAAAATTTAAGTAAAACGGTATCAATAGATTATTAAAAAGATGATATATTAAAACCTTCATAATTAATTTTTAATAAAGTTTATCGAAAATCACAAAATAACGTCATTATTTAACCCGTGACCCATCGTTACGAATATTTTTGGAGAATTAACCATAAAACAAAAATATATCAAATCCCTTTCTAAGGATTTAGTTCACTTCAGAGTACACTTTTTACTTTTTTAAAAAGTCTAAAATCTATTATTGATATCTTTTTTAGATACATACCAAACAAAAGGACAAAAATAGAATGATTGTAACGAAAGAGGATAGGGGTTCCATTTTTCTTTTAAATAAACGTCTCCCTCTTTTACTTCCGGTTTGTCTTCGTCCGAGATCGAAGACGTTTTTGAACCTAAGTCTTACTGGAACTTGTCTTTTACTTCGATTGAAGTCTTGTGTGAAAGACGGAACTTTTGACTTTTTTTCAATAATGAAGGAAAAAAGTGTACTGGTGTTGAGGAAACTACCTTTACATGTCGTCTTTGAGAACTCTCTCTCCGATTTTCGTTGAGAAAAGGTGGGAGGGGGGTCTGAAAAGAATACTTTTCAGTTATTAATTCGTTTAACGAATTGTGAACCAAGGTCAAGGACGTATAGACCTCAAATTGCCGTATTATGTGGTAATTAAAGGTACGACGTCAGAAATAAAATTTCTTTCATTGTCCTACAGGAATGTGACTGTTACTTTTAAGTAGTTAAAATCTCGGTCCTTAAAGGGCACAATGTGTTCTCTTTTTTTTATCTTCAGATGACTTAATTAAAAAATCTTCTTCTCTTTAGTCTAATTTATACAGAAAAAAAAGGAAAACCTTTGAAAATACATATTAAGAAAGACGGACGGATGAAAAGACGTTTTACTCTACATGTCTAAAGTCAAGGGACGATACTTTTCACTACACCACCGTTAAAATATTTACAACGAAAGACTAAAAATAGTCTCACTCTTTTATTAATTTTAATAATAACTAAAGTATAGTGAAGTATAAAACTAAAGGGGAGGTAAAATCAAATTATATTAAAAGTTATTTACATGTATAACAACAGACAAAGTATTTCGTATAGTGAAATTTCACCAAAAATGAGGACAGTAATACAACCTTATAAACTTTAAAATTTCCTCATTTTTGACAGGTCGTAAACCAAAATATTACAAACAGTGGTCTAAAAATAATAACTACATTTTTTTTCAGTTAAGAAAAATTTATCAACCTGAAACCGTCGAAACATTCCTTTCACCCTCCACGAATCCTAACGATAGTTAAAGTCGTAACACGACAACCCTTTATTCACAAAACGAAACAGACGGTCAGACCCGAGGCAAAAATACAAATAAAAACTTCTGTTGATAACGTAGTTATATAACAAAGAACCGTAACAAGTCGTATCCATTACACACGTGAAAAACACATGTGTATAAGTATAAATTCAAAAAACGTATTTTATTTACGAAGATCTACAGTATACCATCAGAAAAAATTAGAAAAATAGTGTAACACAAAAGGACACGTCAAAAATACACTTTCCCGATTTCAATATTTGTTGTACTAATGTCAGTTGAGAGGTAATAGATATGTTTTATCACTGATACGGAGTCCAAAATCTAAAACGTATTTTAGTACATTAATTAGTATTTTAATTTTATTGTTTCGTATGGTATTCTCGATTAAGTCCTCCTTGAGCTCTAACCAGGAAAGAGTGGACGGGGGGTGAGAGGTGACTTCGGGAAAGGGGCTTCGGGATAGACTTACACGAGTCACAGGAACGTATGTGGATCGCACCCAAACTCCTGTATTTGCAAACACACTATTGAACCAGAACTGTCCGACATCAGATGTACTCTACATTTCTCACTTGTACTGGACACAGGTTTTTCCTACTATTACAAGTTACATTTTAAACAACCATCATTTACAGTGAATTACAAGAGTATCCATTAGTTCTCAACCGACATATGACTGACTGACTTTCTACCTATTAAGACAATTTATACGTATATGTGAGTAAATCCACAACCTACTACCGATCCCTTGTTACCTATGGTCTATTAATGGAAAATTTTCCCGTCTTTTTCAAGATGAGAAGGAATAACGGAGAAGTATTAGGAAATCTTTCTATTCTATTTTATAACGGAGGTTGTACGACTTTTTCTTATAGATACGTATTCGTAGTCTCTTCAGGGAGTTCGGTAGTCACCCGTACAAGACAAATCTAAAACTTCAAGAGAATCGTAGTCTGTCGAACTAAGAATTCCGGTGGTTAAACGGTGGTTATTTTTCGTGTGACCATCACCGGTGGAGAGAGAGTAGAGGAAAATTGATTAGTAAGTCGTAGTATCGACTGATCTAATGGATCGCACTTTAGTATAAATTGTGTCACAGCGTCGGTAAGGGTAGTCAATGCCGACGAATCTAAAAACGTTCTCTCCTCAATTGATTTTCCTAGACCAGGTGTATGTTTTACATTTACCGGGTGGAACCTAAAAAAAAATTATACTGCGTTCACAGACCGTGATTCCCTACCCTCTCATCCTGACTCGACTGCCCCTCCCTGAACAAATTCCCTTTAAACAGTAAAAGGAAACTTTTTCCTTTTTCATTTTAGAGAATCCTTAAACCATAAGTGTAGAGTCTCTTTATGTTGTGTTTCACGTCTGAATATAAACTCTTAATTACAATTGGGAAACACAGATCAAACTTCGAAGAACATAAACAGATTTTGATGTTCGGTCTTAAAACATAGAGGAAACTATTTTTCACACATATTACATTTCATCAAAACGTATAAGAACACGACGTGTACCCGACTTAAAAATTTTTTAAAAAATTTCTGAACTTCTCTTGGAACATTAAACACATTTACTGTTCACATTTTAGGATGGTATTTTACGATTTTTATACGTAACAAAGTTTATTTTGGTTCTTTACGTCGTAATGTATCATCACACCTTGGGACTTATAAGTACATGGGAGAACTATACAGTGTTCGACTATTTTACAGAAACGTATAAAGGACAAATCTAAGACCTGAAACGTGTAGGGACATTCCTTAGTTTCCGGTGGAAGTTTGAAGACTGATGTACCGAATGTCACTGACTCCCTCTTATATTATTGCCCTACTTAAGAATACCCGTAGATCCTTTGAAATCTTTAACAGAAAATTCTTGAATTTTCACCGGAAGGTAAATTGGACAACTATATGGAAAAATAACGTTTAAGACTTGTACGTGTAAATGGAGTTTTTGATTAAGTATCTCTTGTTCGTCTAATGTATGTACATAGACCTCATTCTCCACTTGGCTTACTCTTCTCTTCGATAGTACTGACCAAAGACATGAACTGGGAGTTACCCCAACAATAAGGTGTGAACCTATGAAAAGTAAGTGTATTTATTGCCAGTCATCTTTGACGATCACTGGTTCAGAGGTCGTCAGACCGTTCTTAGAAACGTTGGACGGATTTATTACTATCGAAACGGATGTTCTTCGATTTTCAAACGATGTTCGGTCGTTGTCACCTTTACTCATATTAGTCTGTGAGCAGACATTTGGTCTCGAGGCTAGAAAGTAAAGGTAAATTCTCATTGTTATAGGAACACGAATAAAGTCTTAGACTGTCCTTGTACTCAGTCCGTTCGCCCACTAGTCCTGAACTTAGAACCCCCACAAAGAGTTTATTGTAAAACATTAGTTACGACTAAGGTTGAATTCCGTGAAAGGAGGGGAAGTAAGAAATCAATGAGGAAAGAGATCGTTTCTGGTACGTAGGGAGATTCTTTGTTGTGACATAGGTAAGAAGGTCTTCGAACATTTCGTTGGTGGACCTCCAGTCAATATGTGTTCGCGTGGAATCACGTTTCAAGTCTAGACACCTTCGGTGTTTTTTTTTTTTTTACATTCCCAACCTCTATTGGTAAGACATGCCTGTCGAGTCACCACCCCCGACCGTAATTTTTGTGATTCTACGGAATCCTCCTGATCGCTATATTTCGATTATCGTGTTGTGGCCGTATCCACCGACAGGTCCACTGCGCACGGACCTACACTCTGGAGTACCTCCGTCGTCTTCGTCTTTTAGGAATGGAAAAGACATCTTCACGATAAGCCTCTTGACAAAACTCGTACATCCAGGGATTTTCATTAACTCGACTTGGACTACGTCCTCAGCCGAGAGGTCTAAGTCCCACCGGACCCTTCTTCATTCGTATTTTCCTGATCCCCGTCTACTCTACCGACAAAGTTGTTGTACTTGTAGTGGACTCGTGAAGGGAACCCGTTTTGTGACGAGATAAGTCTGAGCTCGAGGACCACACGTACTATTCAGTGAGTCAACATAGACTGACATACAGTCTGATATTGGTTGGTCTTAGGAGACAGGTACCCTAAGAGGTCCGTTCTTATGACCTCACCCGACGGTAAAGACTGAGGTCCCGTAGAAGGGTGGGACCCTAGTGTAGGTGTGGAGAACGTAGAGGACGTACCCGTCCGTCTAAGAAGTGGTGATCACGGTGGACCCTTCGGACCTCGTGGACTAGGGTCGGGGGTTTGGCACCAACGGACGGTAGGACTTACGTGGGGGTACATTTCGTGTTTATGACACCGAAGAAACCTGTTTGATCCCTAAATCGAGGTTCTTTGTTTAAAACTACCCCTGGGTCTGTCGTCGGGAAGTTTCTGAGTCAAAATAAGACTTGGAAAAGGTCTTGTCTAGTGGGGTTACGGTGGATAGGGTTTGGGGTCTTTAGAGGACTTTGGGAAAGGGAGGGTCTTTTCGGAACCGTCAAAGTGGTAGACCGAAATGGACGGACGTCACCTCACATGCAAGGTTCTCTTTCTAGTCGACGTCTCTGTTTTCATTGGACGGGGAAGCGTGGGTGGAGTCCAATTCTCGACTTTCCGTCTTCCGACTATGGGAATTTTGATGGAATGAACACTTGTAAAATGTTCCTCCAAGAAAATTAACGACATGTATCTTAACCGGATTCGAAGGTTGACTGGTAAACCTTCGAACCGGACGGAGAAAGGTCTTCAGATAATGTAGTTAAGGTCAGAGGACGATTAAGGTGAAAAATAGTGTTACCATTGTATTTACCGTTACTTCACACAGGTTTCCGGACTAAAAGTGATTACACATAAAAGAGAGAATGACTATTAAGACCGTAGCACAAAACTTCTAGTCTTGATGGATTTAAAATGTAAAGGATACCTTCTTACTTCCTTTAATATTCGTAAGGTATTTTTAATTCACCTTTTTTTCTTTCGGTGTTTCGTTAGTCCGTTCTTTTTCTTTATTTTCCATAAGTCTAACCATCCCTTCTCCATTTTAACAGTAAACTATGTCTACTGTATCATATATATCTTTTGCGGTTTCTGAGGTGTATTTTTGAGGATCTTGACTAGTTGTTTAAGTCGTTCCATTATCCTATATTCTAATTGTATGTTTTTAACCAATGTAAAGAAATGTGTTCGTTACTTTATAGTCTTTCCCTTACACTTGTTTATTAGGGAAAATTTTAGTGTATGTTTTTCATTTTCCTTATTTGGAGTGGTTCATCGATTTTCTGAAGGTGCGACTCTTGATGTTTGTAATTATTTCCTTTGACTTCTACTAAGTTTATATGTCTTTCTATAGGGTACGAGAACCTGACCTTCTTAATTAGAACAATTCTACCGGTAGGGTGACTTTCGTTAGATGTCTAGATTACACAAAGGATAGTTTAATGGGTACTGTAAAAAGTGTCCTGACTTTTTTGATTAGGATTTTAAATATACCTTGGTATTTTCGGGTATTAACGGTTTCGTTAGGACTTCTTTTTGATGTTTCGTCCTCCGTATTTGAAGGATCTGAAATCTGTTATGATGTTTAGATGCAATGAGTTTTGTTATACCATAAGATGTTTTTGTCTGTGTCTTGTTGTCTTGTCTCGGGTCTTTATTTGGGTGTGTGATACCGGTTAATTGGAAGGTGTTTCCTTCGTTCTTATATGTTGTCCCTTTTCTGTCAGAGAAGTCGTTCACAACAACCCTTCCAACCTGTGAACGTACGTTTAGTGACTTCAATCTTATATGGGGAGTGTAATATGTGTTTTTATTCAAGTTTTACCGAATCTCTGAATCTATGTTCTATACTGTGGTATTTTGTATCCGTTTTGTAAGATACCAAGAACGAACCACCAGGTCACCAATTCTTACATGGACGGTTACGTCCCTTGTGTCTAAACTAAGAACCAGGTCTTTGCTTCTAGGGTGTACGGTACCTAGTTAATTCGGGCACACGGTGTTGATGACTCGGGTGTCCGACGTTGATGACTTCTGGTGGGCGGGATCTCGAGTACGAGACGTTGTTCTCCGGGTGTGTGGGTTTGATCAAAGATGAACGACGTTGATCTCTTCCGGACGTACGTCGTTATCTCCGGATCGTGTCGTTTTTTGATTGCTTTTTTTAAAGAGACTGTATTTAGTATGGTCGTAAAAGAATCGGGTCGGTTTCGTTCTCTTTATTTTCGTTTTTATTTACTTACCCTAGCTTAGTTTGAATGTTCGAAAACGTGTCGTTACCTCTGGTACTTGTTTTACTTTTCTGTTGGATACCCGACCCTCTTTTGTAAACGTTTACTACGTTGACTGTTCCCTAATTAAAGGTTTTATATGTTTGACGAGTGTGTTGAGTAATTGTGTTTTCTTTGTTGGGTTGGTTTTTTACCCGACTTCTGGATTTATCTGCAAATAGATTTCCTCTGCATGTATAGGTTTCTATGGTTACCCGTGTACTTTTATACGGGTTGTATCGTTTAATAATCTCTTTACGTTTAGTTTTGATGCTCTATAATGAAGTGTAGTCCGTCTTACCGGTAGTAATGTTTCAGATACTTAAATAATGACGACTTCTTCCACACTTTTTTCCCTTGAGACGATGTGACATCCATCCTTACATTTAGCCACGTCGGTGATGTCTCTTGTCACACCAACAAGGATTTTTTTGAATTTCACCTCAATTGTATACTAGGTCGTTAAGGTGAGGTCCCGTATAAAGTCTTCTTTTGATATTAAACTTTTCTGTGTACGTGGGGACACGAGTGTCGTTGTGAGAAATGTCATCGTCCTGTACCTCTGTCGGATTTAGACGCAGTTGTCTGCCTTCCTACTCATTCTCCGTCGTTTGTGTGGTACCTCATAGTGAGTCGACATTGCTTGTTTTGTCACGGTGGACGTCGTTGTGCCTGCCTGGACCTCTGATATATGGTACATTTCATTCAGTATTTCTCTTTCTCTTCATGGCGCACTATAGTGGATATACACCTTAGATTTTATACTGGGTTTACTTGTATAGATACTTTGTCTGGGTGGGTGTTTATATCTCTTTTGTGAACACCAACGGTTCCCCCGAAACCCCCCCTTTCCTATTCCTCAGACCCTAATCGTCTACGTTTAATAATAATGTCTATTTGTTGTTCCAGGATGACATATTGTCCTTTATGTAAGTTGTAGGACACTATTTTGTATTACCTTTTCTCACACTTAGTGAGAAACATGTCTTTTTAATTATGTTATAACATTTAGTTGATATGAAGTTATCGTAAAGATTTTTTCTTCTTTCGGTGACATGTTTGGGTACCGGAAGTGGTGGTAAACCGAAGCCCCTCTTGTCTCAACACTTTCATCCTTATTCGTCTAATCTGTGCAAAGAGTGACACAAGGGAAAGTCAAATTATAGGGACGAATATTACTTATCAAAAATATTACTTATAAAAAATTGTTATTATCAACTGGTCTCTTCGAGTCTTTCCCGACCGTAACGTTGATCGAAGAGTAGGGGAATCTTTTCGACTTAGTACTGCCGTGTGTAAATAGTCTGTGTTTCTGTGAAAACGAGACACTTAAGTCCGTCCTTGGGAACTTCCGGACCCAACTCCTAGAGCGTCATAGTTAGTGCACCGTCCTTTGTCCACTCCTACTATTACACGGAATTTTATTGTTGTTTCAGGTCGTCCGGACCCTCCGGAATGGTAGAGAGGACCTATGAGTCTTCCCGTACATGGAGTTCTCTTCGGGTCAACCCCTTAAGATTTCCGACACATCCCCAGGGTACGACGTCCTAATCTCAGACTGTGTGTCCGGAAGTAAACACGACCTTGTCCTACAAATCCATTTCTTCCGGTCTTGTAAAAGGATGAATCCTTAAGTTTAATTCTCAACGAAGGAGCCCGGAGTTTTCGTGACTCTACGAAAAGTAAAAGGAATAAGGTGTCTCGGGGGAGGAAAGTACCCCGTTCTAAGCCAGTCAATGGAACCTCTAACCGGTTAGTCTTGGAAAGGGTGGGACTGGTAGTCTAGTCTTACATGACCAGGAACTAACGGATCAGACAGGACCGAGACCAAATTGATCTGCTTTCACTTCGTCTCTTCTCCGACAAACAAGACGGATTGGAAATCAGGATGTGGGGTTCGATTATTTTGATTGAACAGTTTTCAAAACGTGAAATGTATGTGACCGTGTAAATTAGTAGTGTTATTAGAGTATTGATGATGTAAGTACAGGTAAATATGTACAGTAACTTCGAGTCATTTCGCTTTCAGCGAGTCAGTACAGACTGAGAAACGCTGGGGTAACTGATATGTTAGGTACCTTAAGAGGTCCGGTCTTATGATCTCGCCCATAATAGGGAAGAGGTCGCCTAGAACGACTGGGTCCTTAGCTTGGCCCTAGAGGACGTGACGCCCACCTAAGAAATGGTTGACTCCATAGTCTCTATACAAATTTTGGTATTCGGGTTCAGAGTCCTTTTTCCTCCTTCAAATTTAGGTGTATCAGACTGACGTGTTGAGTCACGAAGGAGAAATTTGGAAAGGTTGGTCGAAAGACTCTCCCGGTGTTGGAGGGATCCTGAACTACCACTCACACTATACTCTCGTCCTTTTTGCTATTCCTTGGGTTCTGTCATCCGTCTTCAACCCCACTATGGTGGACAACAAAAGACAACGGAGGTACATACGTTTGTTATTAGATTCCTTTAGTTCCATTTTAATTTGTTCTTAGGTAGTTGATCACTTACGTACTTGTTTTATACTAGA
This sequence comes from Capra ibex, assembly GCA_006410555.1. Taxonomy (NCBI): domain Eukaryota; kingdom Metazoa; phylum Chordata; class Mammalia; order Artiodactyla; family Bovidae; genus Capra; species Capra ibex. The sequence goes on along the minus strand of SJYO01021811.1, from coordinate 1,296,188 downwards.
TAGGTATAAATTGTTTATATATTTGTTTTATGTATATATGTCATCTTATGATGATTCGTCATTTTCCCGAAGGGAACACCGAGTCGACCATTTCTTAAGTGGACGTTACGCCCTCTGGTCCCAAGCTAGGGACCCAACCCTTCTAGGGGACCTCTTCCCTTTCCGATGAGTGAGGTCATAAGACCGAACCTCTTAAGGTCTCTCCCAGTGTTTCTCTGTGCTGACTCGCTGAAAGTGAAGTGAAGTTCTTTATTTTTCCTTCCTTTATGACTAGTTCGAGGTTGTATCTACTTCGAGTCTTTGTAAAACGTTTCACCTTCACCGGTATACGTCTCTTCATGTATAACATACGAAGGTAAATATACTTGATAGGTCTCTTCCGTTTAGCTGTCTCTACCTTTCATCTAATCACTAACGGACCCTGATTCGGACTCTCGTTGTTAATTGACATTTAACCGAGTCCCCTAGAATGACTTCACTACCTTTATGAGGTCTTGACCTAGTATCACTATCATTGTGTCCAGTCATTTAACTGACTTTTAGTGACTTAATTTGTAAATTCCTCCCCACAAAATACATTAAACATGGAATTTCAAAGTCTATTTACTCTGTAGAGTTTTTTTCATTCAGATGGATGTGTTTTGACGTAGATGAATTCTTTGTTTAATAACTTAGGTGTAATACAGTTTTCGTGGTGACAATTGTTATTAACTAATATATCCGTGTGGTAGAAGGGTGGTCACTCGAGATGAAAAGTCTACCAATGAGCGACCCCAATCAGAACAGGAAGCGACCCCCCTCCCTCACCACAGTCCTTTTTCAAAAAGGTATCCTGACCGGAATAATTGGTCTGTGTTTCCTGGTACACATTTGGTTTCTGGTCGTACAAGTGTCACTGAATAGTCAAGGAGGAGAGACGAACCCTTCAGACACCCTTCGACTCGACTTACTCCAGACCCTTCACATCTGAGATGTCCTTCTCAGGTGACCCAGTAGAGGTATAGTGGAAGGTTTTCGACGTCAACGGACGTTTTAGGACTAATGTGGACCGTGACACTCTAAAACCTTTAGAATATACTGGAAAGTGTTGAGTTCAAAGAGTGGACATTTTATTATTCACGAAGTCTCAGTACTCCCATTTTATACCCTTTGTGGAGTGTCTTACGGACCGGTATCACTCAAGAGTGGACGAGTGTCGAAACGGTGGTAAGTTGTCTAACCGCCGGGTGGTCTTGTAGGAGTCCGTCACTAGTTCTGTGAGTCTATGAAGACGAGAACAACGACTTAGACAAAAGGTCCGAGACTCGGTTGATGGGGTGAAGACAATTAATCAGAGAAAACTCGGTCCATCTTTCAAAGGAGTGTAAGGGTATATCAAGTTGAGGTTTCTCCGGTATAGACATTCATTTTGAAATAGTAGTCAAAAACCTGTCAGTCATAAGACTTACGGGAAACCCCAAACCCCTTGTGGGGGGGTCGACTGTGAGGCACTCTGTTTCGGTAAAGGGAGATATCTGCGACGCTTGTGGTTGTGCTGAAAGGGTCAGAAGGATTCTGGACCTACGACAGTTGGTTTGTGGATGTGGATGAAACTCTACACCTGACACTGGGGTGTCTTGTCCCCGGTGAGGTGGGACCTTCACCCCCGTCGTCACAGGTCGTAAGTGTGGATCACCATAGTCACGGCACCCGTCCGACCCACGGGTCCGTAACCGTCGCCTCCAACCTGGAAGTGTCCTGGTCAAGATATTATAAAACCCGTAACGAAGACCAAGATCTCGGAGACTCAACTTAAAAGACCAGGAGGGTCTCAGGAGTGATTGTTTAAAGAAAAGAAGAACTTATTCGATCTCAACTAAAGAATGATTATTTAGACATGACCTTCATCAACGACAGTCGTCTGGGAGTCCTTTTACCCTCCATTAGACCTATAATCGAGGACCCGGGTCATTCCCGTCTTTCGTCACTTTGAGGTCGTCCATACTTCCCTACCATGGAATACTTATGGTATCACTTATCAAGTAGTCTAATAGACAACACCTGTCTTGACTCAGGGGGAGTGGGGGGTGGTTGTAAGAATGTGACTTCGGGATTGGGTGTTATACCGACATAGACCTTTCTCCCGAAAATCCTCAATTAATTCCAATTTAATCCAGTAATTCCCATCAATTCCAATTTTATCCCACCTCTCGACGACGTTATCTTAGTCGCAGCAATACTCTTTGACCTCTTGAACATGTGAGAGAGGGGTGGACGTGAGGCTCCTTTCCGGTGCATCCTGTCTCGTTCTTCCACCGACAGATGTCTCAGGTCCTTCTTCGGAGTGGTCCTTGCCCGGTCGACCGTCATTTTGTACATTCCCTACCCCGAAGGAGTCACTGGGACTGGGGCAGAGTCGTCATCCTCTGAGGTTACCGGACGAAGGTCCTACCAAAAGAAGGAGAAGGGGTACCCTGTTCCTAAAAAGAAAAAGAAAGAGGTCGGAGTAAACTAGAAGTGAACATCAGACCCCACTTTCCGACGAGAGGAAGAGTTCGTCTATGACGAAAAGAATGGATCGTCTCTACTTGGACCCGTCCCGAACAAAAAAAAAGGTATCGTCGTCAAAGAGTGGAGGGAGATCGGACGTGATGGTTCTCAAAGTAGAGTCAAGAGGCGATCATAACCCACAAGGAACACTCACGACTATCTTCTGGTGCATCTTCGTGGACGTACATCCGTACTGAAGGGGACACACAGAGTCCGTGGCCAGAAATTTAAAATCCGGTGACCCAACCGAGTCTAGTACTTGAGGAATAACGGTTTAATTCTGACTTTAACTTCTTTCACCTCTTTTGGTGATCTGGTAAGTCCATACTGGATTTAGTTTAGGGAATACTGATATGTCACCTTCATTCTTTATCTAAATTCCCTGAATCTAGACCAACTGTCTCACGGACTACCTGATACCTACCTACGAGTGCTGTAAGATGTCCTCTGTTCTTAGTTCTGGTAGGGGGTTTTATTCTTTACGGTTTTTCGTTTTACCGACAGACCCCTCCGGAATGTTTATCGACACTTTTCTTCTCTTCGCTTTTCGTTGCCTCTTTTCCTTTCTATATGGGTAAACTTACGTCTCAAGGTTTCTTATCGTTCCTCTCTATTCTTTCGGAAGGAGTTGCTAGTTACGTTTCTTTATCTCCTTTTGTTATCTTACCCTTTCTTGATCTCTAGAGAAGTTCTTTTAATCTCTATGGTTCCCTTGTAAAGTACGTTTCTACTCGAGCTATTTCCTGTCTTTACCATCCCTGGATTGTCTTCGTCTTCTATAATTCTTCTCCACCGTTCTTATGTGTCTTCTTGATATGTTTTTTCTAGATTTATTGGGTCTATTAGTGCTACCACACTAGTGTGGATCTCGGTCTGTAGGACCTTACATTTCGATCACCCGGAATCTTTCGTAGTCATACTTGTTTCGATCACCTCCACTACCTTAAGGTCAACTCGATAAAGTTTAGGACTTTCTACTGTGACTTTTCACGACGTGAGTTATACGGTCGTTTAAACCTTTTGAGTCGTCACCGGTGTCCTGACCTTTTCCAGTCAAAAGTAAGGTTAGGGTTTCTTTCCGTTCCGGTTTCTTACAAGTTTGATGGTGTGTTAACGTGAGTAGAGTGTACGATCATTTCATTACGAGTTTTAATAGGTTCGGTCCGAAGTCGTTATGGACTTGTCACTTGAAGGTCTACAACTTCGACCAAAATCTTTTCCGTCTCCTTGGTCTCTAGTTTAACGGTTGTAGGAGACCTAGTGCCTTTTTCGTTCTCTCAAAGTCTTTTTGTAGATAAAGACGAAATAACTGATACGGTTTCGCAAACACACCTAGTGTTATTTGACACCTTTTAAGACTTTTTCTACCCTTATGGTCTGGTGGACTGGACGGAGAACTCTTTGTACATACGTCCAGTCCTTCGTTGCCAATCTTGACCTGTACCTTGTTGTCTGACCAAGGTTTATCCTTTTCCTCAGACAGTTCCGACATATAACAGTGGGACGAATAAATTGAAGATACGTCTCATGTAGTACTCTTTGCGACCCGACTTCCTTCGTGTTCGACCTTAGTTCTAACGGCCCTCTTTAGAGTTATTGGAGTCTATACGTCTACTGTGGTGGGAATACCTTCTTTTACTTCTTGATTTCTCGGAGAACTACTTTCTCCTCTCACTTTTACAACCGAATTTCGAGTTGTAAGTCTTTTGCTTCTAGTACCGTAGGCCAGGGTAGTGAAGTACCCTTTATCTACCTCTTTGTCACCTTTGTCACAGTCTGAAGTAAAAAGACCCGAGGTTTTAGTGACGTCTATCGTTAACGTCGGTACTTTAATTTTCTACGAATGAGGAATTTTCCTTTCAATACTGGTTGGATCTGTCGTATAATTTTTCGTCCTTGTAATGAACCGGTTGTTTCCAGGCAGATCAGTTCCGATACCAAAAAGGTCACCAGTACATACCGACACTCTCAACCTGACACTTCTTTCGACTCACGGTTTCTTAACTACGAAAACTTCACTCCACAACCTCTTCTGAGAACTCTCAGGAAACCTGACGTTCCTTTAGGTTGGTCAGGTAGGATTTCCTGTAGTCAGGATCCAAAAGTAACCGTCCTGACTACAACTCCGACTTTGAGGTTATGAAACCGGTGGACTACGGTTCTCGACTGAGTAACCTTTTCTGGGACTACGATTTTTTCTAACTTCCGTCCTCTTCCCCTGTTGTCTCTTACTCTACCGACCTACCGTAGTGTCTGAGCTGTCTGTACCCAAACTCACCTGAGGCCCTCAACCACTACCTGTCGCACGACGCTAAGTACCCCAACGTCTCAGCCTGTGCTGACTCACTGCCTTGACTTGACCCAATGAAGTCAAGAGACTACCTAAGTTCTTTTCAATACTGTAACACCTAATAGACGGAAAAGAATAATCTCACCCGAATGACGTAAGATTCGTCTTCCGTCTTTGGACTTCGTGGACCTAAATTTTATTACTTTACTTTCAGTTGAAGTTAGTGTCGTTTGAACGGTGAGATGTTAAACCTTAAAAACACAAATCCAAAAAAAAGATAAGTTCAACGATCTTAGTTAGGAATTTTCGTTTTACAACTGTCGCAACGTTAAAGACCTTATAAGACACTATGCCCTGAAATACTTAAAAACTGTGATAGGAATTTATGAAAAGGATATTGACCATTAGATAACGAAGTACGTTATGAAAAGTTTTAATTTTGTTTTTCAAGAAATAAGTTGATACTCATTCCTATTTATTTTTACTCATTTTAGAAAAAACTTGTATTATACCCGAAGGGACCATCGAGTCAACCATTTCTTAGACGGACGCTACGTCCTCTGGGACCAAGCTAAGGACCCAGGCCTTCTAGGGGACCTCTTCCCTATCCGATGGGTGAGGTCATAAGAGCCGAAGAGAACAACGATTCGACCATTTCTTAGGGGGACGTTACACCCTTTGGATCCAAGTTAGGGACCCAACCCTTCTAGGGGATTCTTCCCTTACAGATGGGTGAGGACATAAGACCGGACCTCTTAAGGTACCTGACATATCGTTCCTATTTACTTTTAGACTCATATTAGAAAAACTTGTAATTATATCTTTCTAGTTAAAACTATTATAATGATTTAAATCTCTTCTAAGTTTTTAACGTTATAAGTAACATATAGTAAGATTATACCAAAAGGAGAAAGAGTTTTTTATATAATTATATTTAATTTTGATAAATGAAAAGGAGTAAACGTGACTCTAAAATTTAAAATGTATGTACTTCAAGTTATTTTCTTTTTAAAGTGACATAAAATAATAATAAAGTTACTAAGGACGTTTAGTAACTAAGGAGACATCGTATTTCCCACAATTTTTTACTAGGTGACGTCCACGACTTATCTAACCCATACAATAACTATTTTTTATTTTTTCCTTGTCATCAATAACCTTACTAAGGAGATGTAATAATATTGTTTATCCATTTACTCAACAATAACAAGTCAACGAGTCAACACAGGTTGAGAAACAATGAGGTATTTGACGTCGTGCGGTCCGGAGGGACAGAGAGTGACAGAGGACCTCGTACGGGTTCAAGTACAGGTAACGTAGCCACTACGGTAGGTTGGTAGAGTAGGACAGTGGGAGAAGACGACGACGGGAGTTAGAAAGGATCGTAGGCCTAGAAAAGGTTACTCGACCGAGAAAGGTAGTCCACCGGTTTCATAACCTCCAAGTCGAAGTCGTGGTCAGGAAGGTTACATATAAGTCCCAACTAAAGGAAATTCTAACTGACCAAACTAGAGGAGCGATTCCCTGAGTTCAGAAACGAGAACTGAGATAAGAGAAGAACTGGTAATGTATTAATAAAATGGTAATTAAATAAGAAGAACGAAAATTTTGAACGGAGTTTAGATAAGACTATGAACAGTTCCCTATTTACTTCTCCTCATACCCTTCCTCGATCTTGTCTTTGTCTAGAAATGTTCTTTTTATATCCTGAAGGGATCACCAGGTTTCCAATTCTTAGACGGACGGTCACATCCTCTGTGTCCAAGTTAGGGACCAGACCCTTTTCAAGTATACGGTACCCCGTTGATTCGAGTACGTGGTGCTCTCTTTGGTGGTGTTTCTCTTCTTTGTGTCTCATCGGGACGAGTAGTGCTGATGTCTTCCGGATGCTCGTCGTCACTTCTGGGTGGTGTCAGTTTTGACTTACTTATTTAAGATTTCTTTTTGTTTACTTGTATTGCATCCCGGAAAACTTGTCTCGATAAAATGTGAGTTAGGTGAAAGGGGGGAAAAGATTTAGTAAAGAATCTTATTACGAAACGGACTAAAAGCATCACCGGATCTTAGACTCGTGAGTCGGGATTTTCGTGGTTTCATGACTTCCCGAAAATTCGACTCTGAAGACTACGCATAAATCTACGGAGAATAAAAGTTTTGACACAGGTGTTTGTATTGGACGCACGGATACAAACCGTACCGTGTATTTATCGTGGAATCCCTGGTAAAGGTGTCCAGTTTTACCAAGTATTAAAGGTAGACTTTTGTGACTCGTAAGTCAAGTCAACGAGTCAGGACAGGCTGAGAAACACTGGGGTACCCGACGTCGTGCAGTCCGGAGGGACAGGTAGTGGTTGAGGGTCTCAAATGAGTTTGAAGTAACTCAGTCACTACGGTAGGTCGGTAGAGTAGGAGACAGTAGGGTAGGAGACAGTAGGGGAAGATGGGACGGGAGTTAGAAAGGGTCGTAGTCCCAGAAAAGGTTTCTTAGTCAAGAAGTGTAGTCCACCGGTTTCATGACCTGAAAGTCGAAGTCGGAGTCAGGAAGGTTACTTACAAGTTCTGACTAAAGGAAATCCTACCTGACTAACCTAGAGGACTGAGAGTTCTCAGAAGAGGTTGTGGTGTCAAGTTTTCGTAGTTAAGAAACCGTGAGTCGAAAGAAATATCAGGTTGAGAGTGTAGACATGTAGTGATGACCTTTTTGGTATCGGATTTGATCTACTTGGAAACAACCGTTTCATTACAGAGACAAAAACTTATACGACAGATCCAACAAGTATTGAAAAGAAGGTTCCTCATTCGTAGAAAGTTAAGGTACCGACGTCAGTGGTAGACGTGACTAAAACCTTGGGGTTTTTACTTCAGTAGGTCACAAAGGTGACAAAAGGGTAGATAAAGAGTACTTCACTACCCTGGTCTACGGTACTAGAAGTAAAAGACTTACAACTCAAAATTCGGTTGAAAAAGCGAGAGGAGAAAGTGAAAGTAATTCTCCGGGAAATCAAGAAGAAGTGAAAGACGGTATTCCCACCATAGTAGACGTATAGACTCCAATAACTATAAAGAGGACCGTTAGAACTAAGGTCGAACACGAAGAAGGTCAGGTCGCAAAGAGTACTACATGAGACGTATCTTCAATTTATTCGTCCCACTGTTATATGTCGGAACTATATGAGGAAAAGGATAAACCTTGGTCAGACAACAAGGTACAGGTCAAGATTGACAACGAAGGACTGGACGTATGTACAAAGAGTTCTCCGTCCAGTCCACCAGACCATAATAGAGAAAGTCTTAAAAGGTCAAACACCACTAGGTGTGTCAGTTTCCGAAACCGTATCAGTTCTTACGTCTCTATCTACAAAAAGACCTTGAGAGAACGAAAAAACTACTAGGTCTCCTACAACCGTTAAACTAGAGACCAAGGAGACGGAAAAGATTTAGGTCGAACTTGTAGACCTTCAAGTGTCAAGTGCATGACAACTTCGACCCGTACCTATTAAAACTCGTAATGAAATGATCGTACACTCTACTCACGTTAACACACCATCAACTCGTAAGAAACCGTAACGGAAAAATGACTCGTAATCATGAGACGGTCAGAGACACGACCCCAATGTCCATTTTTTCTACGTCGAGGTTGGGAATCCCTCATTTTCTGACTGTACTTTTGTTTGAGACGATTATGTCACACTAATGTCCGGACGATATTATTTGGAAATGTGTTTCTTCAAGTTCTCAGACCTTTTTTAAATAACACAGACTCTCCCTGAAGCCTCTTGAAATTCTCCTTTTCTAAGTGTTTTCACTGTAAATCAATTTTCCCCTAAATTAATCGTGCCTCTGTCCTATAAAGTCTGACCCAACCTTCTACACTTCTTGTACCTAAAGCTCTATCAGACTTAAGGTCGATGAACTAATTGTTACATATGTACGACGACGACGACGATTCAGTGAAGTCAGCACATGCTGAGACACGTTGGGGTATCTGTCGTCGGGTAGTCCAAGGGACAGGGACCCTAAGAGGTTCGTTCTTGTGACCTCACCCAACGGTAAAGGAAGAGGTCACGTACTTTCACTTTTCACTTTCCCTTCAGTAAGTCAGTACAGGCTGGGAGTCGCTGGGGTACCCTGACGTCGGATGGTCCGAGGAGGCAGGTACCCTAAAAGGTCTGTTCTCATGACCTCACCCCACGGTGACGAAAGAGACTTACTTATGTACTGCGAATCCGTTCAGTGTAGAGTTACATTCAAAGAGTAGTCATTTTCGTTCTTTTTAACGGACTTTCTAGAGATACCGAGATACATGAAGGATGTCCTAGATAAATGTCGGTAGATGTGAGATCCGAGACCTTGAGACGTAAGTCCACGAATATAGAAAGGAAAAGAGGAAACGAAAAACGAAGAGAAGAAAGGTGTCGATAAACATTCCGGAGGTTTCTGTCGGTAAAGCGAAAAAACGTAAAGAAAAGGTACCCCTACCAGAACTAGGGACAGGGACATGTTACAGTGCTTGGAGTAAGGTATCAAGTAATCCGTGAGATAGATAGTCTAGATCCGGGACTTCAGATAAAGAGTGAAGGTAACATATTAGTATTCCCTAAACTAAATCTAGTATGGACTTACCAGATCACCAAAAGGGATGAAAGAAGTTAAATTTAGACTTAAACCGTTATTCCTCAAGTACTAGACTCGGTGTCAGTCGAGGACCAGAACATAATCAACTGACATATCTCGAAGAGGTAGAAACTGACGTTTCTTATATTAGTTAGACTAAAGCCACAACTGGTAGACCACTACAGGTACACATCTCAGCAGAGAACACAACAACCTTCTCCCACAAACGATACTGGTCTCGTAAAAGACCCGTTTTGAGATAATCAGAAACGGGACGAAGTAAGGCGTAAGGTTCGGTTTAAACAGACAATTCGGTCCGTTTAATGAGGACAAAGAACTGAAGGATGAAAACGTAAGGTCAGGGGATATTACTTTTCCTGTAGAAAAAATCCACAATCAAGATTTTCCAGAACATCCAGAAGTATCTTGGCAAGTTGAAGTCGAAGAAGTCGCAATGACCAACCCCGTATCTGAACCTATTGACACTATAACTTACCAAACGGAACCTCTGCTTGTCTCTAGTAAGACAGTAAAAACTCTCACGTAGGTTCATGACGTAAAACCTGAGAAAACAACTGGTACTACCGATGAGGTAAAGAAGACTCCCTAAAGACGGGTGTCATCATCTGTATTACCAGTAGACTCAATTTAAGTGGGTAAGGTCAGGTAAAATCAAGTGACTAAGGATCTTACAGCTGCAAGTGAGAACGGTAGAGAACAAACTGGTGAAGGTTAGACGGAACTAAGTACCTGGACTGTAAGGTCCAAGGATACGTTATAACGAGAAATGTCGTAGTCTGGAACGAAGATAGTGGTCAGTGTAGGTGTCGACCCATAACAAAAACGAAACCGAGGTAGGGAAGTAAGAAAGATCTCAATAAAGAGGTGACTAGAGGTCATCGTATAACCCGTGGATGACTGGACCCCTCAAGGAGAAAGTCATAGGAAGTAAAACGGAAAAGTATCACAAGTACCCCAAGAGTTCCGTTCTTATTACTTCACCAAACGGTAAGGGAAGAGGTCACCTGACGTAAGACAGTTTAACGGTTGTAGACGACCTAGTGCCTTTTTCGTTCTCTCAAGGTCTTTTTGTAGATAAAGACGAAATAACTGATACGGTTTCGGAAACTGACACACCTTGTGTTATTTGACACCTTTTAAGACTCTCTCTACCCTTATGGTCTCGTGGACTGGACGGAGAACTCTTTAGACGTACGTCCAGTCCTTCGTTGTCAATCTTGACCTGTACCTTGTTGTCTGACCAAGGTTTATCCTTTTCCTCATGTAGTTCCGACATATAACAGTGGGACGAATAAATTGAAGATACGTCTCATGTAGTCCTCTTTGTGACCTGATCTTCTTTGTGTTCGACCTTAGTTCTGACCGTCCTCTTTATAGTTATTGAAGTCTACACGTCTACTGTGGTGGGAATACCGTCTTTCACTTCTCCTTGATTTTTCGGAGAACTACTTTCACTTTCTCCTCTCACCTTTTCAACCGAATTTCGAGTTGTAAGTCTTTTGCTTCTAGTACCGTAGGCCAGGGTAGTGAAGTACCCTTTATCTACCCCTTTGTCACCTTTGTCACAGTCTGATAAAACCCCCCGAGGTTTTAGTGACGTCTACCACTGACGTCGGTACTTTAATTTTCTACGAATGAGGAACCTTCTTTTCAATACTGGTTGGATCTGTCATATAAGTTTTCGTCTCTGTAATGAAACGGCTGATTCCAGGCAGATCAGTTCCAATACCAAAAAGGTCATCAGTACATACCTACACTCTCAACCTGACACTTCTTCCGACTCGTGGCTTCTTAACTANAACTCTCAGGGAACCTGACGTTCCTCTAGGTTGGACAGGTAAGACTTCCTCTAGTCAGGACCCACAAGAAACCTTCCTTACTACGATTTCGACTTTGAGGTCATGAAACCGGTGGAGTACACTTCTCGACTGAGAAACCTTTTCTGAGACTACCACCCTCCCTAACCCCCGTCCTCCTCTTCCCCTGCTGGCTCCTACTCTACCGACCTACCGTAGTGCCTGAACTACCTACACTCAGACTCACTTGAGGTCTCTACCACTACCTGTCCCTCCGGACCGCACGACGCTAAGTACCCCAGCGTTTCTCAGCCTGTACTAACTCACTGAGTTGACTTGACTTGGGAGATCCGAAGGGACCACCGAGTCGTCATTTCTTAAACGAGTGGTTGTACCCTCTAGGTCCTCTACCCTCAAACTAGGGACCCAACCCTTCTAGGAGACCTCTTCCTTCACCATTGGGTGAGGTTATAAGGACGGACCCTTTAAGGTACCTGTCTCCTCGTACCGCCCGATGTCTGGTCTCAGTGTTTCCCAGTGTGTGCTGGATCGTTGATCTATTGTTGTTACATAAAGAACTAAAGAGAAGGGTGGTTTTCTATTAATAGGAGGGAGAGGGATTGTAGAAGTTAAGGAGAGAGGGATACCGTAAAGAGAAAACCAGTGCTTCTCAGACCCATCCTCAAATAGTATGGAATCTTTCTTCCGAGTGGACTAAGATGTACCATTAATGAAACTTGTCGGGTTGAAGAGTTCAAAGTCGAGTGGTGACATTGAAGATCTGATAGACAATTAGGATAGTACACTAGTTTTGACGAGTCTGACCTTCTTTTGTTGATTCTTTTACGTCTTTTATAAAAGGGATACTTTGTTGGTCGAGTCTAGTCAAGGTAGAAAGACTACGGTAATTACAACGACCACTACGGAGGAATCAGGGTAAGTCAAGTCAGTGAGTCAGTACAGGTTAGAAACGCTGGGGTACCTGACGTCGTACGGTCGTAGTGGTTGAGGGTCTCGAACGAGTTTAAGTACAGGTAGCTCAGTTACTACGGTAGAGTAGGAGACAACAGTGACAAGAGGAGGACGGAAGTTAGAAAGGGTCGTAGTCCCAGAAAAGGTTTCTCAGTCAAAAAACGTAGTCCACCGGGTTCATAACCACAAAGTCGAAGTCGTTGTCAGGAAGGTTACTTAGAAGTCCTGACTAAAGGAAATCCTACAGGACCAACCTAGAGAAACGTGAGGTTCCCTGAGAGTTCTCAGAAGAGGTTGTGGTGTCAAGTTTTCGTAGTTAAGAAGTCACGAGTCGAAAGAAATATAAGGTTGAGAGTGTGGGTATGTACTGATGACCTTTTTGGTATCGAAACTGATTTACCTGGAAACAGTCATTTCATTACAGAGACGAAAAATTATACGACCGATCCAACAAGTATTGAAAAGAAGGTTTCTCGTTCGTAGAAAATTAAAGTACCGACGTCAGTGGTAAACGTCACTAAGACCTCGGGGGTTTTTATTTCAAAGAGTGACAAAAGTAACAAAGGGGCAGATAAACGGTTCTTCACTACCCTAGCCTACGGTACTAGAAACAAAAGACTTACAAATTAAAATTCGGTTGAAAAAGTGAGAGAAAGTGAAAGTAGTTCCCCGAGAAATCAAGAAGGAAGTGAAAGACGGTATTCCCACCACAGTAGACGTTTAGACTTCAATAAATATAAGGAGGGCCGTTAGGACTAAGCAAACGCGAAGTGGGTCGGGTCGTAAAGTGTACTACATGAGACGTATATTCAATTTATTCGTCCTACTGTTATATGTTGGAACTGTATGAGGAAAGGGTTAAACCTTGGTCAGACAACAAGGTGCAGACTAAGACAACGAAGAACTGGACACACGTCTAAAGAGTCCTCCGTCCCTTACGTCAGATCATAAGGGTTTTAAGAGAACTTCTTAAAAGGTCAAACAACACTAGATGTGTTTCCGAAACCACATTATTTCTTTCGTCTTCATCTACAAAAAGACCTTGAGAGAACGAAAAAGATGCTAGGTCACCTACAACCGGTAAATTAGAGACCAAGGAGACCAAGGGTAAAGCAGACGGGAAAAACTATGAAAAGAAGTCATGTGTGTATTAAGTTAAGTAGACTGTAAATAATTCATGGATCAAATCCAGTACTCTCATTGTTCTAACATAGATTCCTCAAATGTTGAATTTTTTTTTTTTTCACCCTCAAATGTCCCTTAAGGGACCGTCAGGTCACCAATACTGAGTCGTGAAAGTGACGACACCGGGGTCCAAGTTAAGGACCATCCCGAAGGGGTCACCGAGTCGTCATTTCTTAAGTGGACGTTACGTCCTCTGTGACCTCTACGTCCAAACTAGGAACCCAGTCCTTCTAGGGGACCTCCCCTTTACCGTTGGGTGAGGTCATAAAAACGGACTTTTTGGGTATCTCTGTCCTCGGACGGTCCGATGCCAGGTACCCCAGAGCTTCTCAGTTTACGCTAACTCACTGACTTGCATGTGTTCCCTTTATTCCAGAACGTCCGTTACGTCACTCTGGTGGTTGTTGTTTTTCAAATGTTAGTTGACCCCTTTGTTGATTGTTCCTTTATTCCGTCTTACACCTGTTCATGACCTTGTAAATACCTCAGGAAAGTCTCTAGACCCCACCATCGTAAAACCCCGTCTGAACCTTCTTTTATAAAGTTAAACACCTTTACCTTCGCTTAGTATAGGTTTTCTTCGTTATAAGTAAAATTTACGTGTCACTGTCTTTCATGTTACACATGAACCTCTTTGTAACGATGTGTCACTTTTACCTTCGAGAAAATTATATTTGTAAAATATTTTTCCTTTTTTTTTTTCTATCAGTTTCTTTGCTCTGAATGTCACTTTTATTATCAGAAGACGGGTCGGAAAAGTCAGAGACTAGGAGGAAAAATATCTATTCGAAAGAGTTGGTAAAGAAGTCTGAGTTTCTTTGCTCTGAATGTCACTTTTATTATCAGAAGCCGGGTCGGAAAAGTCAGAGACTACGAGGAAAAATATCTATTCGAAAGAGTTGGTAAAGAAGTCTGTGACCGGTAGTATAAAATTTTATTACATGAAACTTATGACAAAGAATCAAGTATTTAAGACCTATATAGATGTTAGACGAGACTCTACTTTTAGACTGTAAAATGAACCCCGAAGGGTCTCCCACGATCATCATTCCTTGGTCCGATGGTTCTGTCCTCTACACCCAAGTTAGGACCCCAGTCCTTCTAGGGAAACTCCTCCTTTACCGTTGGGTGAGGTTATAAGAACGGACCGTTTAGGGTGCATGTCTCCTCGGACCGTCCGAAGTCAGGTATCCCAGTGTTTTTCAACCTGTACTGAATCGTTGGTTCGTGTGTGTTTTCGTGGTGGGGAGCAGTATGTTGAGTCTAAATAGTAGCGTAAACCAATTTAGCTAATAGTCACAAATAACGGAACGTTTACAACAAGTACTTCATGGTTCGACATATCAACTTAACGATATAAAGAGGAGACCTTTCCTAATAATCAATTGTCATTACATCGAGACGTCGGTATAACCTCAAGTTTGAGACTTATTCCGTCAAGAATCAATATAATTGAAACTCGTTCGATAAATAAAATAGGGAGACGGTAAAGGAGTACACGTTTCACTCGTGTCCTGGATGTCCCAACACTATTTTAATTTACAATCATGTACATTTTCATACATCTTGTTAACGATCATGAATCATATAACGGTCTTTTACAATCGATAAGGATGATGACACCCAAACCATGATCTCAAATGTAAATAGAAAGAGGACACGAAAAGGTCAACGAGGTAGGTACACTTTGATATGTGGTACCCCTGGGTGAGTGTACCTTTGTTATTTGCACCAATATTCCGTTACAGAGGTATAGAGTCGTAAAATAGTTCAGAAAAGAAGATTCTCAGGAGGGAGGGTTTTGGAACAGGACGAGGTCATCAAAAAACACACGCGACAGTACCCAGAAAGGACATAATGAGAAGACCTAATCTAAGTCGAAGAAACTAGAGTTCATAGAAATAAAGTACTATATGAGGTTAAACGATGTCGAATAGATGTTCATTGAAAGAAAAATTTTATATATAATATGTAAAGTTTTAAAGTAAATAAAACCCCGTACGACCCAGAAACAACGCCGTGCACCTCCTAAGATCATGCGACACACCCAAACGGCCGAAGAGAGACCTCATCGAAGAGAACACCTCACACGCGACACCTCGTGTCCGACATCTCACACCCGAGTCGTCAAACGTCCGAAGAGAGACCCCAACGAAGAGAACACTTTGTACCCGCGATCTCACGTCCGAGTCGTCGACGTCGTGTGACCCGACTAAACGGGACGTCGTATACCTTAGAAAGGTCTGGTCCCTAGTTTGGACACGGGAGACTTAACCGTCCGTCTAAGAATTGGTGACGTAGTGGTCTCTTCAGGATATTGGTTGAAGAATTTTACCACATATATTCATTTTAAGATTCAAAAACAAAGTTTTTGTCAAAATAAGGTCGGATTCTTTACTGTTTAGTGACGTCTACCACTAACGTCGGTACTTTAATTTTCTACGAATGAGGAACCTTCTTTTCAATACTGGTTGGATCTATCGTATAAGTTTTCGTCTCTGTAATGAAACGGCTGATTCCAGACAGATCAGTTCCGATACCAAAAAGGACACCAGTACATACCTACACTCTCAACCTGACACTTCTTCCGACTCTCGGCTTCTTAACTACGAAAACTTGACACCACAACCTCTTCTGAGAACTCCCAGGGAACCTGACGTTCCTCTAGGTTGGTCAGGTAAGACTTCCTCTAGCCGGGACCTAAAGAAACCTTCCTTACTACGATTTCGACTTTGAGGTCATGAAACCGGTGGAGTACTCTTCTCAACTGAGTAACCTTTTCTGAGACTACGACCCTCCCTAACCCCTGTCCTCGTCTTCCCCTGCTGGCTCCTACTCTACCGACCTACCGTAGTGACTGAGCTACCTGCACTCAGACTCACTTGAGGCCCTCAACCACTACCTGTCCCTCCGGACCTCACGACGCTAAGTACCCCAGCGTTTCTCAGCCTGTGCTGACTCGCTGAGTTGACTTCTTTACTGACTGTTGATTTACTTTTAAATCTACTTTTCAAAAATAGTCCCAATTTTTGAGGAGGTGATTGAGGAACTTTTATCACACTAAAATTTCTTTAGACTACGATAACTAGGAAAAGAAAGTTCCTCGAAAATCCTAGGAAAGAAGACACGAGGTTTCAGACTGTTTCTATACAAAACAAAAAAATTAACTAATGTGATTCGATGACATAGAAAGTTGGACCTTTAAACACAGGGAGTCGAGATGTAAAAAGAACATGATAAAGAAACCATTACCTTGGGGAGCAAAGAGACAAGAGAACCACCTGAAATAAGAGAAAGACCCTAGTCAACAACTTTGTAGACCAAACCAGGTAAAGAGCATAAAAACGAAGATAGAAGAGGTAAAACCAAAACAAAAAAGGTAACTGTGTAGGAGATGATGGAAAGATAAGTAAGTAAGTGAGTGAGTTGTTCATAAATGACTACTGATTGGATGATGTAAGGAGATGTAGGGTCCGTTACAAGACCGTTGACCTCTATTTCATTATACACTCTATTAGGGTTGGGAATCCAACCTGTTTTAACTTTTCATCCAATTATCACGGTATTACATGGTATTCTTTTTAATTCGTCAGTCCTCTTCTATACTTACCTTCATTTTCGACAAAATCCATCTTCCTAGGTCCCTTCCGGAGTGTAAACTAGTCGTTACATTTACTTTACTAATACGTTCTGTACATTCCTAGACCCTCTTTCGTAAAGTTCGTAGCAACTGAGTTACCTGTACTTAAACTCGTTTGAGACCCTCTGTCATTTCCTATCCCTTCGACCACATGACGTCAGGTACCCCAGCGTCTCAGGTTTCTCAGCCTGTGCTGACTCGCTGATTTGTTAAGGTTCGTCTCTCTTGTCCGATATGTCCAACGTTCTTCGGACCACAGACTATTTATGGTTCTCCGATCATTTAGATGACATCCTACTCGTTCCCTTTCTTTCACTAAATAAAGGAAACTCCTTGTCAGTCCTCGTCTACCCCACCATTTCAGTGTAATACCTGTACCATTCCTTGTACCCAAAATAAGATTTAAATCGGTAACACTTGTCCAATTCGTGATGAAATATACACTATGACCGAACCACTCCATTCACCGTCCGTCGCTATTCACCTTTAGTCTTGGTCTCATATAAATTTCCAGCTCGATCATTCTCAACAATTACTTATACCCGGTAATCCACGTTTTTTCCTCTTTTCCTACTAAACCCTTCAAAAATGAACTCGTTGACTTAATTACTAGATGGTAATTTGGGACATTTCTTTCTTTTTCCTTCGTCGTCTAAACCCTCCATTACCTCTCCCTTGTCCTGACAAAAAAAAAAGTAAACAATACAAAGGAACGAACAAAACCGATGTGAAATCAAGGGGTTGGTCCGTAGATTGGATTCACGGGACGTCACCTTCGTACCTCAGGATGGGTGACTTAGTGCTCCCTTAAGGGTCCTAACAAAGAATTGGCATTCAAACTTTACAGGATGTATTACCAATTTTCGTTCCTCCACTCTACGTACGTACTCAAGTTAAGGATCTGACCTACCCCATACCTCGGATGTTTCTAAAGGAAAAAGAGAAATTCTGTCTCTATATTCTCCTTCACACATTTGACTTCATTTTCTTTTGTCTCTTTAATTATTAAGTCCTCTTTCTACACTCATTTCAGGAATTTATCTGATGTCCCTTCTGTTTCCCTTCTGTCTCACACAATGATTGTGTTCTCCGTCGAAGTCAAGTCAAGTCAGTGAGTCAACACAGGCTGAGAAACACTGAGGTCCTTGACGTCGTGTGGTCCGGAGGGACAGGTGGTTGGGGGTCTCAAATGAGTTTGAGTACAGGTACCGGAGTCACTACGGTAGGTTGGTAGAGTAGGAGACAACAGGGGAAGATGAGGACGGGAGTTAGAAAGGGTCGTAGTCCCATAATAGGTTACTCAGTCAAGAAGTGTAGTCCACCGTTTTCATAACCTCAAAGTCGAAGTCGGAGTCAAGAAGGTTACTTAGAAGTCCTGACTAAAGGAAATCCTACCTGACCCACCCAGAGGAACGTCAAGTTCCCTGAGAGATCAGAAGAGGTTGTGGTGTCAAGTTTCGTAGTTAAGAAACCGTAAGTCGAAAGAAATATATCAGGTTGAGAGTGTCGGTACGTACTGATCACCCTTTTGATATCGGAACTGATCTGCCTGGAAACAACCAGTTCATTACAGACGAAAAATTATACGACAGATCCAACAAGTATTGAAAAGAAGGTTCCTCGTTCGTAGAAAATTAAAGTACCGACTTCAGTGGTAGACGTCACTAAGACCTCGGGGTTTTGTATTTTAGTCGGTCACAAAGGTAACGAAGAGGTAGATAAACGGTACTTCACTACCCTGGTCTACGGTACTAGAAACAAAAGACTTACAACTCGAAATTCGGTTGAAAAAGGGAGAGGAGAAAGTGAAAGTAGTTCTCGGAGAAATCAAGAAGTGGAAGACGGTATTCCCACCACAGTAGACGTATAGACTCCAATAACTATAAAGAAGGCCGTTAGAACTAAGGTCGAACACGAAGTAGGTCTCCGTCCATCCGTCTATATAAACTATTACTTTTCTACATTACGAGGACCGAAGAGAGAGAGTTATTATGTTTTTAATCAACTAATCAATACTCGGTAATCTTCGACAACCTTTAAACTCGGTTCATAACTGATTCATCACGTTTTCAGTGGAGTCTCTCACCTTCTAACTTTACTAGTCTCTCTATGTTCTAAGATCGATTCGCGATTTCCGGGTGAAGTTTTTTCACCAATAGTCAACTGACACTCTTGTTAGTCGTGTTGACACAGAAAGAGGTCCATTTTTATCGGTACGTCTATATGCATCCTCGACTAATCAGTCTCTACTCTATTACGTTCGTTTGTTATTCCCCTACCAATATGCCTACCAAGTACTTTAGATTTGACCTAACAAATCTAAAGTTGTTTGAACAATAGCCACATAGTCCAAGTGGACGTCTATATACCTTACACCTTAGTTCTTATCAATGACCTCCGTGAAGGGACCACCAGGTCACCAACTGAGTTCGAAGGTTACGACTTCCGTACCTAAGTTAGGGAGTACCCCCTTACTTCTACGAACGTCGTCCTAGTTTTCTTATCAATGACTTCTAAAATTTAGTCGATGTATTTAATAGTGAAATCTACATTTACTAGTTTTGTGTAGTTAATTTTTCCCTGTCAGTCTCACCTAAATTTTCTAGTTTGACATATATACGATCACTATTCTTTAGATGAATTTTTTTATTTATATAATTTTCATTTCCCTGTCCCTGAAGGAACCCCCAGGTCACCGATCCTAAGGAGGGAGGGTCCCGTCCCCGAGACTCAAGCTAGGGACCAGTCCCTTGATCTAGGGTGTGCGGTGTTGTTTCCAGGATATACGTTGTTGATTCTGGGTCGTGTTGGTTTATTTTTTTATTTTTTTATAAAAAAATTCATTTCCCTATTTCTATATGGTACGTTTGTAATAGGTCTTCTTTCGAACTCACAAGTATAATTAAAGTATATTTCAAAGTTTTGATGTTTATGATAGTCTCTATTTCTCCTTGTGATCTTTTATTGTCCAGTTAAGGGGTTCTATGGTACTGTGATTTACACTTGCATGGATTTTGTTCACTCGAAGTTTTATGTACTCCGTTTTTATTATCTATACTTTTCTTTTTATATAATACAGGTACTTGTGTCAACCTCTGTAGTTGTAAGGAGAGTCATTAACTATTATGTTCATCCGTCCTTTAATTATTCCTGTGACTACTGGTCTCGTTGTGATAATTGGTGGAACTAATTAACTGTAAGTCTTATAAGATGAGTTACTACAGCAATGTGAACAAAAGTTCATGTGTACATTGGTGAGTGGTTTTGTCTGGTATACAAGGTGCGATATCTAGTTTAGAATTATTTGAATTATTATCTTTTAGACTTTGTTATACAATAGTCTAAGATTATCTTAATTTGATCCTTAGTTGTCGTGTCTATAGACGTTTTGAGGGTTTGTGGATGATTCATTGGGAACTTAGTTTGTCTTCAGAGTTCTCTTAAGTTTTTTATTAAATCAGACCTTTTTTGCTTTTATTGTTCACTTTAAACACTCTACGTGGATTTCCTTATGAAATATGAAAAAACATTATATTCATAATTGACGAATATATTCTTTTTTTTCTTTCGAGATTTTGTCCTCGAATGTGAAGATGGGATTTTCTCGTGTAATGTAGATTTCGTTTGTCCTTCTTGTTATTCCTGATTTCCTTTTAATTACTTTCACTTTTGTCTTTTTGTCATCTTTATAAATTCCTTTTTATGATTTAAATGTGTTACAGAAGTTCTTTTACCTTTTTTTCCTTTGTAAAAGTAAAATACTCCGGTGATTATTATTTTGGTTTCTGTATTATTCTTTTTATGTTTGGTTATAGGGAATACTAGTATCTACTTTTTAAGAGTTGTTGTATAATCGTTTGACTTAAGTCGTAGTATATTTTTATTATTATGTAGTACTGGTTGACCCCAAGTAAAGTTTTTACGTTTCGACCAAGTTATAAACTTTGAATTAGTAGCAAATTTGTCTGATTCTTTTCGGTGTACTAGTAGAGTTATTTACATCTTATACTGTTTTAAGGTGTAGGTAATTCCAATCTTCCTTTGAAAAGATTTAATTATTTCTTGTAAACATTTTTAGATGTCAATTGTATTACCAATCTCCGATTTCCGAAAGGGGGATTTTGACCGTTGTTAAGTTCCTACCGGAGATAATGGTGGCTATGAGTTGTAGTGTAAATTGTCCAACTTTTACTTCATTTTGACAGGAATCAGTATCTAATGTAATAACAGTTGTATTTTTTCATGTCCTGGCTAGCCCCCACCACCCCCGACCCCTTGAAGGGGCCACCGAGTCGTCAGTTCTGAGGCGGACGTTACGTCCTCTGAGTTAGAGACGCAACCCTTCTTGGGGGTCTCTTTCTTTACCGTTGGGTGAGGTCAGAAGAACGGAATCTTTAGGGTACCTGTCTCCTCGGACCGACCGATGTCAAGTCCAATGTTCCCACTCTTTGCTGAATCGTTGATTTGGTGGTAGTGGTGGTGGTGGTGGTGGTGGTGGTGGTGGTGGTGGTGGTCAACTCTTCTGAGTCCCTTTTACCGGAGTACCTCATTTCGAAGTTAAAGTAATACCGTTAAGGTTCTTAATCCGTACCACCTTCCTACACCTCTTCCCAGTTAATCATTCTGACTCAGTCTAATCCTTTATTCAAAGAATCCCAATTTTAGATACACGACAGTTTATTGGAAACTCAGAACAAATCAATACTAATATGGAAGGAAGAACCCTACCCAGGGAATCCAACTAACACTACTATTTCACACACTGTCCAGTACCACCAGAATATTCATAATGTTCCGTAATGAGACCTAGAGGGAATTTACGACAGTCCTGTCTTTATTTAAACTTTCTTAAAAAAGATTGCCAGTAAAAAAATTTCGAGAATAAAGAATTTTCTAAGAAAAAAGTGTCGTTGAACATAGTATACCTAGGTTTCTTAAGAAGTTCCAGTAGAATTGATCTGGAAATTTGATGAGAAGACAAGGAATGTAACAAAGGTAAGAAAATGCAACAGTAAAGAGTTTGAAGAATAGAATCGAAATCGTATACCAATTCTCACTCCGTGACTTTCTGACACTAAAATAATCGATGGTAGTCTAGTAGATAGTCAAGGAGTAAAATAATTAGAAAGGGGGGTAATAAAGTAGGAAGATCAAGACAGCCATGATTTTACCGACAAGTTCCGACGTTGTGTCGACCGTACGACCTGAAGAGAAGAAGTAAGGTCTTTATTAATCGACTACAACATGGAGCGGAAAGAAAGCGTTCCGAATGAAGAGGCAAAACCACCTCAGATAGTAAGTCCATGAATGGTTCTTTCCCCGTTACCTTCTGTTTTTCAAGAACTGTGGAACTTATATACTTTCGTAAGATGTGAACTGTTGAGTCGAACTTTATCTTAACAATTTTTATTAAAAGTGAGTCTTGAATCTTCGTAGCGAAGGGGAAAGTGACTACTCTTTGAACTACGGTAAGAATAAGGGTTGAGTAAAATCCCCGGGTTAAAGGTGTAAGGTTAGGGTAAAAAAAAACCTGAAAGAGTAGAGCGGAATACAAGACTTTGTTTTGTACGGAATAGCACCTAGAAAAAGGTAAGTAACCTAAGTAAAATGGTTCACGAGAGTTTCACGGTATCTCACAGTTCATAGGAATTAATGAAACTATGAAACGAAATTCTTTAAACAATCTACAATCTGAAAGACCTCACTAAAAAAAAATTATTCTAGGTAGAAAAACATAAAAATAAGAAAAAGTATTAAGAATTTGAACAAAATTTATATGATTGAACATGACACAAAATGTTTTAGATAAAAGATTCCGTAAGATATCGAAGAAGTACCTATGTTAGAGAATAGAAACTTTTGTAAGTAAAAGTCCAAAAGTAGAGATATAACTAACAAAACCAAAAATAATCACGACCCAGTTAGAAGTTTTTAGACTAAAAAATCAAATAAGTATAAGATTTTAAGTGAACCACCCCTGAGTAGAAAGAGTGACCTTTTAGAAGTTTACAGGTCTAGAGAAAGGTCCATAAAACAGATCCTGGTGACTCAAAGATGTCTTTTGCAAGGAGGGAGAAAAGGGGACTCTGGACAATGATAAGATCTTTGATACTTATACGGTAGGTTTATCTGTCTTAAATAGAAGTAAAAGTTAAGTACAGACCAATAGACAAACTTCTGAACAAAGTTTAAGTGTTTTGTGGTTAAAAGTAAGATGTCATTTTCCATTTGACAGATCGATGGATTGACGTATCTTAATCCGAAAGTTAGTGGGAAAAGGTCGAAAGTTAGTGGGATAAAGGTCGAATTTTAGACTAGCGGTGTAAGTCGTCGTTAAAAAGGGGGGAGGGTAAAGATCCAACAAAGCTTAAAATTCCTCGCTTAGTTGAACGAAGATTTATTCGTAAGGAAGACATCAATTAATCCAAATGTGAAGGAGATGATATGACTTTAGTCAAAGATGAGGAACCAGGTGACAGGTCGAAGGTAAGAGACCGAGGTGTCTAAATATAGAAGTCTTTATACAGTAAAGTCACCTCAAGATAACTCCTCCGTCGATCATGATTTCGTAAACACCATAGATAATACAATTTAGTTTCAGGTCCGTCGTATTAAACATTATCTATTTTCACCATTTGATAGGCGTGTCGATTATCCCATTGGTTATACATTTTGTACCGTCGGGTTGAGTTACTGAATAAATATCGATAAATTTTATTAATGTGTCTCAAAAAAAATTAAAACCGAAGTGGTACACCGAACATCATAGAATCAAGACGTTGGTTCCTGACTTGAGTCCGGGGTTGTCACTTTCGTGGTGTAGGATTAGTGACCTAACGGTTCCTTAAAAATTTTTTGACACTAATAGTTTCAGTTTGTGACTGTTAGTATCTCGTAATTGGACACATTTTGGTATGTCGTTCCTCTCTTATAGGGTTTTATGAATTAAGATCCTACGTCCCAAATTTGAAAACCCCCAGATTTTGTTCTTTATACATATATCTTTTGGGATCAAGAATCAGTCTGTTTAAAGAATAGTAAAGGTCCGTTCAGTTCCGGAGTAAAAAAACATAGATTAACCTTCACTTCACGTTATCCTAAAAGTCTGGTTTAATTCATAATACTACTTCCGGTCCGGGTTTACCTCAATTACTTATTTCTTTTCCACGTTTGATAAGTCCTTCGTCATAAAACATTTACATTATCCTTTCCCATCTTTTTCTTTTATTTTCATACTTATTAAAATATTTTTCCCTATCACAGTTTTTTGGAGATTTTTCTGGATGTCTTTCCTTATTTGTCACATTCCTCCATGGGAACCCTTCTCTTCGAATGAGTTTCTTGGTCACTTCTCTCATAGTAGTGAGATGACTTAACTCGACTTTCCCGACCCCGATCTTACATTGAACTTGTCTAATTTCTAATGGTAAATCCCGGTTCCAGAAACGGATTTGAAGGATGTATACAGAAGGGTGTGTCCGTAAGAAAAGGGAAGGATCGGAGGGAAGGTCTCCAAGTGTTGGAACTAGAAAATGATGTAGAACGGAAAGAAAGTAGTTGAGAGGGGTAGAGAAGTAGAACATTAATTATGGGGTTAGATCGATAGTCAAAAGGAAGGTCAAATGAAAACTTAGAATGGAGATGGAGTAAAGGTTTCGTCAAACAAAGTCACTCATTTAGGAATGGACATGTAAGGGACGGGGATTTTAGTGTGATGAAAGAGTTACGAAAACACGTAAGTTGTCGGGAGGGAGTTGTATTTAAGGTAATGATTTACTTCTATTTCTAATCCCTATATCTCTCACTTCTCTATGATCAACATTGACTACGATGTCTTTACATTGATTGAATGACAATATTTATTTTGGATCTCAATTTTCTCCTCATTCGTATAACAAATCAGTGGACCTCCATTAATTGAATTTTTAAAAATTACCTCTTTTAGTTGGGAGTGGAGTCGTCTACTAAGAGGACTTACAAATAATTTTGAAACGGGAAGTTAAAATGGAGGTCCAGTATGTGCTGTAGAATTCCAATTTGGTTCTCTTTGATGGAGAAGAGTGTATGTGTCTTTATACTGTAATACTTTAATTCTTGATTTCATAGACATTACCTTATGTTACTGAAAATCCCGGTTAATTTGACACGATAAATCTATTAGTAAAAGATACCCAGGGCATTTGGTTTTTGTTACATAAATAAGATAAGAAGGTTTATAGTCTTTTCATAAAACACGTACACTTCGTTCAAATCATCTTCCTATGAGATGTCAACTTGGATCAAGTAGTTTTGTACGATAAGTTAAGAGTGGTGCTCTTGGCCAAACATATATGAAAGGAACTTCTGGAGAGTGGACTTGAGAAAAAGGAAGAGTAAGTACGAACGTTTACTAGGGAGGTGTAAAGGATAAAAATTCCTTTTGTTCTTATTGTAAAGTCCAGAGTTTCTGGATGGTCCAAATCATCCGTTTGTATTTATTGTCATAATGCCCTAAAGGGGGGTTTTATTGGATACTGATTCAAGGGACTATCGAGTCAACCATTTCTTAGACGAACGTTACGTCCTCTGGGACCAAGCTATGGACCCAACCCTTCTAGGCGTCCTTTTTCCTATCCGATGGGTGAGGTCATACGAACCCAAAGGGAACACCGAGTCGACCATTTCTTAGGTGGACATCACACCCTCTGGACCCAGGTTAGGGACCCAACCCTTCTAGGAAACCCTTTCCTTTTCCGATGGGTGAGGTCATAAGACCGGACCTCTTAAGGTACCTGACAGGTACCCCAGTGTTTCTCAGCCTGTACTGACTCGCTGAAAGTGAAAGTGACCCATAGGATGAATGAAATTAACTAGATAAAGATTTTTCCTCTGACTGTCCAGAGGGAAAAGAATTTTAAGACGTTAGGATACTTATACCGATCCTCTATGGTCACCATACAGTAATTAGGATAAGGAGTCATAATTGGTGATATTATGTTTATTACTTGCATATATCGTTTCCTTATATATCAAGTGTATAATTTTTACCTCTCGACTGCTAATTTATGTTATTAGTCTTGCAATCGATACATTTTGTTTTCCGTGATAGACAACGGGAATTTATTTTTAATCCATAAAAGAGATATAGGACATTCCTTCTTTGTTTCATGATTCATATAATTGAGTCGTTCTTTATTTTTTATGAACCCAAAGACTTTAAAACGGGTCAAAGAATCACAGATGGGACAAAATAGACACAAGAACTTTTTTCCTAGATGTTGGTAGTTCATAGCAATTGACTAAAATTTTGTCGAACCGGAAGAACTGAAACCAGTTGTAGGATAGTTTTTCATTAAATGACATTATCTGTTCATTTTGATATGACAACACGAAATTACATAAAAATGACTTTAATTTACTACCCTTTACTTAAAATGTTGTATTTATAGACTCATCTACCATATAATGATTTCCTGTATGAGAGTCTTTTAAAATCTCTTAAGTGCAATTAAGAAACTACTTACTTTGTTTCGTGCATGGTTCACAAATGGTAGGAAATCTAGACTGGTAGGACAAGATCCCTTATAGTACTCACCAGAACTTAAGGTAAACAAAAGGAACTGATGTATTTCTATATCGAACGTGTTATGAATCGGGAAGTAGGACGATGAGGTCACTCTTTGTTAAGGTAGAGGTCCGATATCATTGAGTATCCGGACGACTTTCGACCAATATTTACAGGATCTCTGTGTTTCATTGTTAGTCAAACAGTAGACTTTATTAATTATGTTTAGGATTGTTATATCGGAGAAGATTACGACTCATAGTTATCTCCGTCCTCATTAGGTGTCTGTCTTATTGGGTGAAGACTTTGTTAAGTCAGGAAAGGTAACATTGTCCGTTGGCAAAGTCTTTCTAAAAACACGAATGTACTTTTAATTTTAATGATGAAAGTCATAGTTGATGGAGATCTAATAAGATTTAAAGACTTAGTCTTAGATCGGTTTATTACAATTATAAAAGTTTATTTAATTAGTTAATTTTAATTGAGGTTAAGTGAAAATTAGTTAACTTTAATTGAGGTTAAGTTTCCTGTTTATATTAAATGACGTGATAGTTATATGTGAGTAATGATATTTCGACAGATCATTTTGATAGGTGGACCAAGGAAAAGAATAAATTTCATTACACCTCCGAATTAACGGACAGGTAACTACTCGTGGGTCTTTCTTCTATATTTGGTAAAAGTCCCCTTTTGTGCGTACGTAAATAAAAATTCTTAAGGGTCATTTCCCCCTTTTTTTAAGTTGTAGAAATTTTTACACAAATAAAAAATTTTTTAGTCAACACATGTTTTCACAAAGCATCAAAAATTAAGAGTTCTGTTTATGGGTCGGGAGGTGGGGGCCGGGTGGGACGAAGTTACCAGAAAGACCATTGGGTGGGTAATAGGGGAATGTCCTTCAATTGCCGAGTCTTATCTAGGAGGATATCTTAAATAGTAGTGATTGTCTAACAAATCTTATCTCTAGATCTCTTCGATTGTTCGTTCTAAGAAAGAGCCACTCCAATTACTCATAGGGATATTACCGTCATCTGAAGGTCGTCTGTGGTGTTGTTTCGTGGTAGTTAACGACTTTCGATTTTTTATCTATAATAAAAGTTATCATAAGGTAAAAGATAACCTTTTCAGAAATTTAATGTAATTTATTCAGAGAAAGGGGGGTTTCTTTATCAGATCGAAAATAATGCTACGGACATTTTTCATCCATTGTCGTTCGTGTGTTCCTAGTAAATTGTCGTGTCACGTTTACTAAAAACTTAGGTAAGTAGGGGTCCTGGTTGACTATTTGACACGGTGAGACTAATATATGTCGTCGTAACTTATATATGTATATGTATATATAAGTTACGGACCAACCTTATTGGTTCGTTTTCCACTGTGTAAGTGTTGAATTGTAAATCCACTACTAGTGTCCAAATACTCCCATCTAGTCAGGTTGTCTTGTCATTGTTGTTTACCCTGTTCACTCTACGACTGTAAAGGGATCGGGATACGGTGTTCTAAAAACTGGGTATAACGTTGTCACGTTTATCTTGTACACTGTATCATACGTCTGTTCCGTCTTTTCAGTATGAAATCTTTTCCGATAAATAGTCATTTATAAAGTTCAATTGAAGAGGGGGTCACTATCATTTGTCGACTAAATTCGTAAATAAAAATTGATCATGATTTTCTTACCTTTACGTTTAAAAGTTTCAGTTACCAAACATGTTCTTTTTTCACTAAGTATGTAATAAAACATTTTTAGGTACTTTATTTCAATTGACATTTGTCGAAGGAGAAAGGATAGGTTTGTGACAAAGGTGGATACATGTTCTTTCATATGTTCCGAGGTTGACAGGGTACGGGTTTACATAGAGATTTTGTTTTTGTTTTTTTTTTTGTTTCGAACAAAGGACACAATGATTGTTCCTAACACCTGTGTAATAATATGGGGATAACGTCTCAAAATTTTCGAGGTTAGTCCGTATGTGAATCTCGATTCTTAACGAAAAGTGTGACTATTTGAACAATTCGTCGTCATTGTGTTGTACGACGTAAGACATGATGTATTTATTCGTTATACATGAAATAGACGGTTAAGAAAGAGTATGAAATTTTAATAAAACGTATCAAATTACGTGATAGTCGTTAGTGTTTACACTTTGTGAAGGGGGGGGTTTTTTTTGTGGTTTTTGGTCGAAAAGTAAAGTGTTTTTTACGAAGAGTTTTCGTTTTACCAGTCTTATATTTGTGTGTATGTATATGAGCTTACATAATACACAAATACATTTAGTGTCAGTGTTAAGGTTTGTAAACCCTCTCGGTCGTACCTCGTAGATTAAATCATGGTTCAAGTAGTTTATAGATATATGGAATGGTATATGAATAGACCTAGTGTTTGACGATGAATAAGTAAGTCAGACATGACTTTATGATTGTGTTGATTAATAAACAACAAAATTTTCAGTCTGTGTGTGAGTCCTTTATCTGAACTAGTAGTGTCTTCTGATAGACTCATAGTCACTGAACGTCGTTTGACAGACGGGTCTACCCTATTTTGATGTGTATGTAAATTGATATTAAAAACTTCGGAAATGTTGATTGTTTAGTGTTTGGTGACTCTTAATATTTTTATTAAAGGTTGTCCCATATGAAAGGGATCTGGACGTGAAAATGACAAGAAAAAGATTTGTATGTATTCTGTTCTCTTTTTTCGTTAACGGAAATAAAAATACAAACCCCTTTATTTAGATGGACATCTTTTATCCTCTTTTATCCTTTTTTTGTTTTTGGGGCATTCTTCCTCTATCACCCTTTACATGGTCTTTTGTCTATTAGTGTAATTTACATTTACTCCATTTAAAAACTTTACTTCTAGGTGATACCTCTTGGAGAGTATGGTTTATAACATCAAAAGGTAAAGGACCTGTGACCCCTACAACTTAACGTCAATCTACTCATATGGGATTCCCCGATTACACGTATTTTCAGTGTCCGTTCAATGTCGACGGCGGTTCTCGTTTCATATGTTACGAACTAGGAATCATTGAAGACTCAAGAGAGAGAGTAAACAGTTTGGTGTCCTGTTAATTTATATGGGACTATTATGTCCGTTTATCATTTGACCCATCTCCACAAACTATAAATTTTATTACGTTTATAATGATTGTAATGGTTCGGTGGGAGGTGATTTGTTTTTTTTTTAATTAAGATTTGTTGTTACCTTGTTTTTGACAGGTGTAAAAGTGTGTTAAGGTTGGAATGGAGTTTTATATTTCTTTTCATGTACCAAAATCGATAAATTTTATTTATTTCTTTTAGAACAAAGGAAACCGTAGAAATCTTTCATTGATTTAATGTTAATTTCTTCCACTAATATATTTCTTTAAATATGAATCCGTTTGTTTCCCCTTTTTTGTCGTTGAACACAAATCATACGTTATTTTAGTTGATGTTCTCAAAATGATGACTAATCCTTTTGGAATATTCAAAGACCTTCTTGGAAGTGTAGAATTGTAATGTTATATAAATTATTACCAAGAAAAATAACGAAGATTCTAATAACTCTTCAGTTTACTTTAATACGACTTAAATGACAAGTTTTGATAAAAGGTTTGTGAATTGGTAATATTAAATCCTATTTATTGTGAACTTCTTTCGTTTTTGGAAAATATTATACTGAAAGGTATATGTCGGAATGAAATTAAGTAAGTCTAAAGTAATGTAAAAACAATAAAAACGTAACCAGGACTTATAAATTATTCTTGACACAAAGATACATATCTTGACGGATGTGTTTAGGTAAAGTGGGAAGTATTTTACAAGTGTAATCACAATCTCGAACGTTTTGATTATTAAAAGTTTGAAATTTGAACCTCACTTCACATTGAAATTATGCATATCTTTCAGACTGATACATGTTCTCTTCCATTTCAAAAGTTAAGAGTATAATAGTCTTTGTAGTATTTCTTTCGATCTAAATATTGTGTGAAGATAAGGATACACGTAGACTTCATACATGTCATTTTGTGGTTGTGTCGAAAGTACACAATTATCCCCCTTCACGTTCGTTAGAGATATTTCGGTTTTAATCCGATTTTTTGGACGTTTGTCAACTAAAGTAGGAACGTTCAAGAGTTTCTTTTTAAGGTAGTCAAATTTTTAGTTTTCTGCAATTTGAGTGACTTTTTAATTCGACCCAAGAAAAGTAAATTAGACCCTTATGACGTTGTAGTTCATAAATGACAAAAATGTTTTTTTTTTTCTTTGTTTTAACCGTCGAGGTAAAAATGTCATAAATATATCCTTTCAAAATTCTCACCTCTTAACACTGTTTTGTAAGGTTTACCTACTGGATTTTACCTCGTTCCCTATGACAGGAAGTCGTGTAAAGGGGTGGTTTATATTTCCTTAAATAATAATCTTATAATCGACACACACCTTTCTCCCCTTTTTGTCTATACAACAGGGTCAGACAACTGTTCCTGTTTTTCCGAGACTGATCCAGTGGTAGAAGTAAAGACCTATTTAGAGCATAACTTCTTAAGAGTTTACGAATTTTACCACCAGAAAAGTCGATGGGTAGGATTCTTCAGTTCATGTTCGTACGTTCATTTAAGTGTCCGTGTCTCCTAGGTACAATTTTTGTCAATTCCATCGACACTACGTTGTGGTTGTTAAACTTACCGGGACTGTGTGAGTTTTATAATAGAATTAATAAGTTGCTTTAGGACTTCGTTTGAGAACGATCAGAACCATATGACGATTTGTGATTTCATCGTACAAAAAAGGTACCAAAATCGAATCGAGTTTTCTTAAAAATGTGATAATTCATTCTTTTTTTAATTTCATAAAGGGGAAAAATTTAAATGTGTCTGCAAATTAATCGAAATAAATGTCTCGTCCCTAAAAAAAGTCAGAGGTTACCACGGATCTATTGTAGTAATCCGTTCTTACGGTCAAATTTTCTTTAGATACGTCTTAGGATTTTTATTGTCTACAACTACGAGGAGGTTCTTCCCCGTTCGAACTGATATAGTCGTAGAGAGAAATACAAAGTCAATGAGTCTTCGTTAAGACAACGTCAGAGATGTAGGGTACTAAAACTTCTGTTCCGGTGATAATGGCGTAAGACATCTTTTCTTTTCCCCTGTTTTATTTTAGAGTTCCTTTATAACAATTTTATGTCATAGTGAGTGACAGAAATATAATTTCTTTGGTGTGGAACAAAAAAGTAAAAATTCAATGGGACGTGAACATCACGTAATTTTTGAGATTTTGGTTACCGATCTCGAAGAAACCACCGAGTCTTCATTTCTTAGGCGGACGGTTACGTCTTCTGTGTCCAAACTAAGGACCAGCCCCTTCTAGGGTGTACGTCACTTCGTTGACTCGGGTGCACGGTGGTAATGACTTGGACACGAGATGTTAAGTCCTCAGTGTTGCTGTACACGGCGTTGTTCTCTTCGGTAGTGTTATTCGTCGGGCGTACGGTGTTGATCCCTCACCGGGGTCGAGCGGTATTGATCTCGTTTTCGGGTTCGTTGTCACCTCTGGGTCGTGTCGGTTTTTATTCGTTTATTTTAATAAAAAATTTTATTTTTTAATTACTGACCTTGGTCGGTTTCAATTTTTTTTTAGTGATCAAAATTATTGTTTCAAACGAATAGTTTTAATCTAAATCTCATGGTGACTTGGTAAAAACAGTCGGTTCCTAAACGTTGTTATTAAATTGTTTATTTATTTTTGGTTGTACGGACATACATGAATGGGATAGTTTCGGGTATCGTGTATCCAAAAGATAAAAAAACCACATGAGACCTGATCTTTGACCACGAGGTCGTATGTGTACACGGGTTTCAGCTCGACAGACAAACTTGTAAAGTCCTAAAACAAACATGATATACCTCCTTTTTAACAAACTATACTGTTACGTCAATATCATAAGTTTTATCCTTGAGTAGAGAATTAACGGATTTTTGGACTAAAAAGATTTATTTATATCTAATCTAAACAATTTACACTGACTAAGTGAAAGGTATCGTTTGATACAGTGACTTCTTTTCTGACAAATTGCACTTGAACGTTAAGTGTTCAACGTGACTACTTTCTTTTTGTTTCTATATTATAAATAGTTGAAATTAGAGGTTAAAGTTGTTTCCTCATCTTTTGATTGTTATTTGCCTCAATAATCTCTACGGAGATTAGTAGCACGTCACCCTTTGTAATGTGTCTATTTGTCTTAATGATCGAAGATTTTAATTCACCTGTCATTGATTATTTACACTGGTTAAAAACATAATTAGTGTCGAACCCGATCTTATGTTTGTCTCAACCGACAAAACAATTCTCAGTATAATGACATCACTAAATTCCTTTGGGGAACACGTCAGGATTGAATATCGGGTACAAAATTCCACTAATACTTGAGTACTGTCTCGTGAAAAATTTTACATTCTAAGAAGTATACGTAACCTTCTCCATTTAAATAAGAGTTCATAAGACTCTTATGGTAATGAATTATTTCGTTTAATATTTAAATTTTATAATTTAAGTGAAATGATAAAGAATTCTACAAAATATGTGTGACGCATAAAGATATGTAATTTTATTATTTAGATCAAAGATGGTAATAATTGTTCCTTTATTCACTCTTCTGGGTTGTCTCAGTTTTCTTTTTGACTCAGGTTAGAGTTGGAGACTCCGAGTCTTGAGTTGTCCTTTAGTTTCGACTCCGGGTTCGGTACGAAGATAGTTTTGACTTTAGTTATCCTGTATATATTGTACAATTTGGTATTAAGATTTGTGAGATGCCGTTTATTATCATCCTGTATAATTGTTCTTATATGTATTTTATTCCTCACTTGTCAAAAAGTTTCCTTTCCTTCTTCAAACGTTCTCTTTTTCAAAAGAATCCGTCCTCCGTACTGTCTGATCCACTTTACTGTACATCCTTACTAGTAGAACTTATCGCACTCAAACTCCTTGTCATTCTTAAATCTTGACACCACAACCTCTTCTGAGAACTCTCAGGGAACCTGACGTTCCTCTAGGTTGGTCAGGTAGGATTTCCTCTAGTCAGGACCCACAAGTAACCTTCCTTACTACGATTTCGATTTTGAGGTTATGAAACCAGTGGACTACTCTTCTCGACTGAGAAACCTTTTCTGGGACTAGGATCCTTTCTGACTCCCGTCCTCTTCCCCTGTTGTTTCCTACTCTACCAACCTACCGTAGTAGTTGAGTTACCTGTACCCAAACCCACCTGAGACCCTCAATGACTACCTGTCCCTCCGGACCGTACGACGACAAGTACCCCAACGTTTCTCAGCCTGTACTGACTCGCTGACTTGACTTGACTTCTTAAATCCTCAATCAAGTTTAGTACCTCCTTGAAAAGTTTGATTTATTAAACCTAAATGGTTCGTCCACTGTCGTCTCCATAATTATCCAAAAATTATCATTTTGCTTGATCCTAAACTTGAAATATTTCGATTGACGATAGTCACATCTTCCATTTCTCTTCTCCGACTCCATCCTTTAAGGTAGTCTCGTCAGTTCACTCTTAAAAATTTATACACTTGATTTCGTCAATCTCTTCATAATACTGTCTCTATGACTCTATACTCTCTTTTTCTCTGTGTCTCTTCATGAGGTATAGACACTGAACCTATATATTTGTTCGACAGATGTCTTCCTACCTGTCCAAGTGTCCCAAATTCTCAGACGGAAGTCAATACCCTTACAACATGATTCCATGGGTACCCTATAAGTATATCTCGAGAGACCAAGGTTTGTGCAAAAACCCAAATCCTCTTTCCAGTTCGGACTGATAACAATAGTTGTATGTCCACTGTTGTAGTCACACCTATACTAGTAGGTTTACTCTCATATTTTGTCTTTCATTTTCTTTTCTACATCATTCTTGACTCCTTCACATAAATTTTCCCTCCTCTCCCTTAAGGGACCGTCGAGTTACTAATCCTGAGGTGTGAAGGTGACGTCCCCGCTCCCAAGGTAAGGACCAACCCCTTGATTCTAAAATCTCCCGCCCGTTGTACCGGTTTTTTTTCCCCCGCTCCCTCATTACCATCCTTGATTCTCCCTTGTTGATGTTGATGTTTCTATCCTTCTCTTCAGTTCTCTACTTTTTTTGAAGACCCAATTTTTTTTTTTTAGGATGTTCCGAGTTATTTAGGATTACCAAATCTCTCATCCTCGACCGTTTGAAAGAATGTTATTAATAAGTCCGAAAGTCTGACACACCAGGGACAGTATTAATAAGTTAAGACGGTGGAAGACGACATTTGTTTACCCCCACAAGGTTATTTTGCAATAAATGTGTGGTCAGACCAACATTAAACGATTGGAGACGGAACCTTTAGTTTCTAGTCTTGACTTTTTATAACTAAGGTAAACCGTTGATGTTCCAGGATCTATTGAAAGTGGTACGGTGCAGTCACGGTGTCGACCTCGACTAATTGTCATAGTAGTCCCTTGCTAGTAGTGACTTAATTTTCTGTTTACCTGTGTGTGTACTTCATTTGACAATTAGTATCTTAGTTCTGTCATCCGTCTATTTACCCACAAGTGACACATTAAGAATTTTTGCCGTGTAATCCTTTTCCGTTGACTGACATGACCCAAATAAATTATGTGGGTTAATTTGATGATACAATTTTTTTAGTGATTTAATCCAAAAGTGATAATATACATTATATTATTAGAGTGTCGTTCTTTCCTTTGGTAAAGGTCTAAATCAAAGTTGTCTGTGTACGAATACAGGATTGTAACGTTTGGTGCTCCATTCCTTCAGAAAGTTTTCCTTGGTAGAATGGACTAAGCGGTGGTGACGTAGAACACCCAGCAGACCAAGACGTCGACGGTCGTCTCGAACATTACTGTTGTTATGGCACGCGTCTCAGTAACGACGACGGGATTTTAAGTTTTGGCCGTCTATGGGGTCAACTTTTGTCAAACGTACTGTTTCATCTACAAAAGACTTATTTATACCTTTGATGACCTCGATTTTTTCTGAAAATAGAGTTAGTATATTAATTCAGAATCTTTACATATTAATATATAGACGGATGGTATGTATATATAAAAATTTTTGATATATATATTATGTGTTTATATATATAAAATTTTGTTCATTTAGAAAAGTAAAAAATTCTATTGAGTTTAACGGAATCGAAGGGGGGACGGGGGTAATGACAACGGTTGTAAGACCAGTCGAAATAGATGACTGAATTGAAAGATAGGTAAAGAGATCTGTATTTGAATTTCCCTGTTTCATTGTACACTTTGAAGGAAAGACACATTGAGATTTTTGTTCTATGGTAGTTCGTTTATAGGAAATGAAAGTTCTTTCATATTTTAATGAACCTCCCGTAATACGAATTCACTATACAGTGTGTTTTTTTTATATCATTGTAAATTTACACATTAGATTTTTTATTTTGTTTGATCACGGATATTGTTTTTTTCATTTGTGATCACCAATCGTCACCCTCTCTCCTCTTCCCTCCCCGTTATATCCTCATCCCTACACAATCCCAATCAATAAGTCAACACAGACTGAGAAACACTGGGGTATTTGACGTCGGGTCATCCGAGGAGACAGGTACCTTAAGAGGTCCGTTCTTATGACCTTAATCATCAGTATGGGAAGACGTCCCATAGAAGGACTGGGGTCCTAATTTGGACCAGAGGACGTGACGTGTTATGAACTAGTAGACTCGGTGGTCCCTTCGGGTCCCTACATTCTTCATGTTTAATAATTCATATTTATTCGACGTACCTATTTATCATGTTGTTTAAGGTGCCTGTCTCCTCGGACCGTCCGATTTCAGGTACCCCAACGTTTCGTAACCCGTGTTGATTCGTGAGTTGTCATTGTATCGGTTAGAAAATATTGATGTTTACCTTATGTTGGAAATTTTGAACTTTTAGTGATATGACATGTGGTCATTGAATCGTTGATGGTATTTTTTAAAAATTACTACTTCCTTTTATTTAGTGAGGTATTGTAAGACTTTTTTCTTTTCGTAAGACGAATTATAAGTACGAAGATTTACAAATATTTCGTTTATAAATAGATCTTTTACGACGGATGGATTGATCATTCCTAAGACTCGTAAAGACAATTTTTTAATAAACTGGTCAATGATATTTTTATAAATACTTATGTTGTCACTTTATTGTATTATCACTTGATAAAATTTACATCTAATAATTTGTACAGGTAAAAGTGTGCAAGTCAAGTCAACGAGTCAGCACAGACTGAGAAACACTGGGGTACTTAGCGTCGTGCGGTCCGGAGGGACAGGTAGTGGTTAAGGGCCTCAGATGGGTTTAGGTACAGGTAGCTCAGTCACTACGGTAGGTCGGTAGAGTAGAAGACAGCAGGGGAAGAGGAGGACGGGACTTAGGAAGGGTCGTAATCCCAGAAAAGGTTACTCAGTTGAGAAACGTACTCCACCGGATTCATAACCTCAAAGTCGAAGTTGTAGTCAGGAGGGTTTCTTGTGGGTCCTGACTAGAGGAAATTCTACCTGACCAACCTAGAGGAACGTCATGTTCCCTGAGAGTTCTCAGAAGAGGTTGTGGTGTCAAGTTTTCGTAGTTAAGAAACCGCGAGTCGAAAGAAGTATCAGGTTGAGAGTGTAGGTATGTACTGATGACCTTTTTGGTAACGGAACTGATCTACCTGAAACAACCGTTTCATTACAGAGACGAAAAGTTATACGATAAATCCAACCAGTATTGAAAGGAAGGTTCCTCATTCGCAGAAAAAAAAAAAACCTCATTCGTAGAAAATTAAAGTACCGACGTTAGTGGTAGACGTCACTAAAACCTCCGGGGTTTTTATTTCAAACTGTGTCTATTAAGGTTTGGTCAGAAAAAGTTGACCCAAGGGGTAAAATTATTCTCTTCTCTCTTTTAATTCATAACAGAGCTAAAGGGATTCTTACCAATAGATTTATCATGGCAGAGTACGAATCCTTTCAATTAAATAATAGTCGTTGTTTAAAGAACTACTTGACACAGAGTATGTCAAAGAAGTTTGTCATCGTAGTCATAGTGGACCCTTGAACATTCTTTACTTTTAAGAATCGGAGTAGGGTCTAGATGACTTAATCTTGCAGAACCCACCAAATTGTCTATAAGGTTCACTAAGACTGCATTCAATTAAAGACCCTTTATGACGAGGTCACGTATGTTGAATTTCGATTAACTCTTTCCGACAAGATTTGACTTTATTTTAGTCACGGTGTTTGTATCCTGATATAAAATAGATAATCTCTTTTTAATATTATGTTTATCAAAAAATAGATTTACGACAACCTTGACAGTAAATATAATTTGAGGTATTTTACGTTTAATTAGACATCACTATCGTCTATTCACCAACGACCCTCTACCCCCTCGTCCTTCAGACCTTCTTCGTTAATGTTTCCTTGGGTGATCTTTTGAGACCTCATACAACTAACACAAGTGATAGAACTAAACACTCAAAGTACCTACATATACACAGATTTGAATAGTTTGACATATAAAAATTACACACATTAAATTCCAGTTAATTTGAAGTTATTTCAAAAACTTTCAACACAAAATTTTTGGGGAAGGAACGGAACATAGGATATATTTTTGTCTTGATACGAGTCATAGAACATTACTAGATGTTACCTTTTCTTAGTCTTTTTCTTATACATACATGTTGACTTAGTGAAGTGTACACTTTAATTGTTGTACAATTGGTAAGAAGTTAAAAACTTTTTAGTCTTTTTTTTTTTCTTTTTTTAGTCAAGTTTTACCTAGTTTCGGGATTTGGATTTTGATAAAAACCGATGACACGGACCGAACACCCTAGAATTAAGGGGTTGGCCCCTAGTTTGGGGTGTCGGACGTCATTTTTGTCACTCAAGACTGATCACCTGACGGTCCCTTAAGGGTTCTGATTTTGAAGAATATTTTGAGAATCTTCCACTTTGATCCCACTTTCGAGGTACTGTCACGTCGTACGGTACTGAAGGTCGTATAGTTTCCTGTCCGTCTTCGTGTCAATTGTCTCATCTTTGATCTTTTTAGCCGGATGTTGACATAGTTTTAATTCTTGAGGATACATTTCTTTTTTTTCAAAATTATATTTAGAAGGATACGTCACTCATATTAGTTATCACTTTCCGTTGAGTGTGTTACCCCTCTTTTATAAATGTTTTAGTATGTAGACTGTTCCCTTAATGTATGTTCTTGATATATATGTTGATACATTCTTAATATATATACATATATATTCTTGAGGATGTTGAACAATTGTTGTTTTTTTTATTTGAAGTGTCTGATGGAATATAGGTAAACCGACCGAAATAATTTTTTATCTTTTATTGTAAACAACCGTTCCTACACCTCGTTGACCTTAGGACATGCAACAACCACCCTTACGTTTCCCTGTCAAACAAGACTTTTGACTTCCTTTTAGATCTCAACATTGACCCAAATTAAGTATTGTTAGAGCTACTCTTTTCAGAATTCAGAGGACATACGAACTTTTGAAAGTATTATTTACAACCTCTCCATAAGTATTTGGTAATTCTTAATTAACCAAATTTTTCTTTAAATTTACGTTTCAAGAATGTTCAACTTGTGTTTTAGTTACATTTGTTGTTAAAAAAGTTTTAATCAACATTATGTTAATTGTAATTTTGTTTTGAATAAGAAGACCGGGATTTATGTTATCTTTGATATTGTAGAAACTACCATATTTCTATACACATGTAAAAAACTGACGAGATGTACTTTAAAACTTAGATTTGAACCGTTACACTTTTTTTTCTGTTGATTTGTATGTTAGAAGTCAAAAGTAAATAAAAAGAAAAGTGTTTCATGACTAATTTAAGTATGATGATTTTTATTTATTTATTTAAGTATGATGACTATTGAAGCTCTAAAAATCGTATGTTACACATTGTAATCGTATTTAGATAATTTTTGTTTAGGATTGTCGGTTCTTCCTCATACTCTAAAGTTTTACACAATCGATTAAAATTAGTCGCCTATAATCACTCGACTTTGAGGTTATGAAACCAGTGGACTACGTTTCTTGACTAAGTGACGTTTTCTGGTCTACGACCCTTTCTGACTTCCGTCTTCATCCCCTACTGTCTCCTACTCTACCAACTTACCGTAGTGACTGAGTTACCTGTACTCAAACTCGTTCGAAACCCTTAACCACTACCTGTCCCTTCGGACCACACGACGTCAGGTACCCCAGCTTTTCTCAGTCTGTGTGACTCGTTTACTTGACTACTGACTACTGACTCATGAAATATTTGATAGAAGTCATTTAATTGAAACGAGTCTAGAGTTTGAACTTATTCGTGTCAATTATACCGATGAATATATAAGTAAGTATACCTGACGGCGGCGACGACGATTCAGCGAAGACAGGACAGGCTGAGACACACTGGGGTATCTGCTGTCGGATGGTCCGAGGGGACAGGGACCCTAAGAGGTCCGTCTTGTGACCTCACCCAACCATAAAGGAAGAGGAAACGTACTTTCACTTTTCACTTTCACTTCAGCGAGTCAGCACCGCTGAACAGTACTAGAGTACCTGATGTCGGATGGTCCGAGGAGGTAGGTACCCTAAAAGGTCCGTTCTCATGACCTCACCCAACGGTAACGGAAGAAGTAGTATACCTGATCCACCCCGGAAATTATACATGTTATTTTTCGTGACTTAACAAACATAATATCTGATTGAACAGACAGTTCCTAGAAAGTCTTCTGGTAGTTATTTATTAGATAAAAGTAAGTTTGTGACTTACGATGGATTTCTCGTAGATGAATTTCTCTTACCGTCAAAAAAACCAATATTAAAAAACAATTCCATATGATTCTCATTTGACGGCCTGTGGATCTACTTAAAAATATATACATATATAAGTATCGTTAGTGGTAGATCTATTTTTATATCTCATGAAGGTCGTGAGTTTTTCGGAGGGAGAACTTGGAGAAAAAGTGCTGGGAATGGATAGGGGTTGCGACAGTATCAAAGATAGTGGGTGTTAATCAAAACTGAGTAGAACTTAAAGTATTTTACTTTAGTATCTCATACATGAAGAAACACAGATCGAAAACAGTGACTTGTACAGATACTCTTAATAAGTACAATAACATAGTTGTACTTGTACTGAAAAAAAGAATGACGGTACATCACAAAGCCACATGTTAATTAGGTAATATATCGGTAAGAGAACGAATATCTGTATCCCAATGAACGTCAAACTTATTTAGACGATACTTATAAGAACTTGTTCAGACCACCGGTATACGTGAGTAAAGAGAGTCTAAAGAGACTGTATATTATGACTCCTCATCTTGACAACACGGTATAACTTCCATATACGAAACCGTCCTTGTCGACCAACTCACAGACTTTGTGTAATAATGGTCGTTGCGGACTCCTGGTAAATGTTCACACATCACCGTAGTACCCGAAGAAACCACCGAGTCAGGTAGTTCTTAGGTGGACGTTACGTCCTCTAGCAGACGTCGTGTCCTCTGGACCCAAGCTAGGGACCCAGACCTTCAAGGAGACCTCCTTTACCATTAAGTGAGGTCATAAGAACGGACCTTTTAGGGCACCTGTCTCTTCGGTCCACCTGATCTCAGGTGCCCGAACGTTTCTCAATCTACGTTGAATCACTGATTTGGCGGTGGTGATGTCACCATAGATACTAAAATTAAACGTTAAGGGACTACTGATTACCACGACTCGTGTTGAATAGTTGGTAGGTTTACAAGAGACGGACAAGTACAGAAAACTTTCTCGTCATAGTTACTCACGATAAAAATGCACAACAGTAAAAGAAGGGGTCATTTGTCTGTGGAAATCAGTATTCTCCACAGTCCCCTTTTTGTGATCTTTTATCAAACGTACATCCCAATACAATACTTCATTTCTTTATTTGGTATGATTGTATATTCGGTAGTTTATAATTTCCATTTAGTGGTAGGTGTACATGATTATTTTCTAAATCTAATTGTTTGACAAAAGGTTGTATTACTAAGGTTTAATCGGATTTTTAACTGCAAATGTTTATGTGACTTCCAGATAATGGAGTTGTTTCGACCACCCGGTCCCCCTCCCGGTCATTTGGGTACCTATAGGTTAGAGTTGATAAAATAGACTACAAAGACTATGGAAAATAATAAACTTGCTATCTCTATACTTTTTTTTTAAGTCGATATACTAGGCGGAAACTTTTATCGACTGTTATCACTAGACTATGTTTTTAAGTTCAAAAGACAGAGATATATGTGGTATTAGAAAGTTGATAAATATCCTTCCATTAGTCTTCACCATCATGACGACCGATTGAGTCGTTTTTCTCTTCTGTCACTTTTTAAAATCACACCTCAAAACAAAAGTCTCTCCGTCTCCAAAATAAGACAGACGATTCTTATCGGACTGACTTCAATTTTCGTCTCCCTGTCCGATGACGTTAGTAGGTCCGTTCTCCGTTACGTTGAACCTGGTCCCATCATCATTGTCTGATGGTTGTTTTGTGACAACCAAAGTTATTGTCCTAAACGGCTACCTCATATTCCCATGGTTTCTTTCTTTCTTCGTAGTGTCACTCCAGACCGGAGTCGTTGAGATTCCTACAACGACGGTTTTGAATTCTACCTCGTCTTGATTCAAACCCCAACCCCTTTATAATGGTTGTCAAATCAAAGTTGTACAAAATTCAAACTCTACAGATAATGTATCAGTTGATATCCACGACACGGACCTCAAGTCTTTTCTATTTAAACACTCAACGATCATATATTTTCGACTTCAATACTTTATCTACTCGAGTGGTTCTTTCACTCATATCTACCTTTCTTCGTCTCCAGTACTGAATCGGGACTCCATAATAGTACACGTTTTCGAGTCCTCTAGTCCCTCCTTGATCAATTCAGACTCTCACTCTTTTCCTTCCCCTTTTTTCTTCTTTACTACAGGACCGTTGGTTGACTTTTTTTACTGTTACAGAGATTGTGACGTTTAAAAGTAATTATAGTGACTTGTTATTCTCGATGTTCCCTGGAAACTCTACTGAAATTTCTATTTTTGTACCTCCGTATCTTTAAGTTGTTTAATATTTCAGTGTTTAGTTTTCTTAGTGTCTTTTATCAATCCAGACAAGGTATTACAAGTTGCAAATTCTCATACCTTTGTGTCTAGTTCCTTGACCTAGAGTTCTCTACTAGATGACTCCTTCTCCGAAATGAGTCTACACGATAGTCTTACCTTTTTGTTTTGGTCCTTGAGAACAGACAAGTAGGTCAAAGATTTATATGGTTGACTGGGTATACGATTTACAACAGTAAGGACAAGATAGAATAAGTCGAAGGTAAGAAAGGGAAAGAACTGTTTAGTTTGTGTATTGAACAAAAGAAGGTGAGGTTACTGAAAAATAGAGAACAGACTTAAAAAGTTAGACATGAAGGTCCGAAATGAGTTTCTTTTTGTGTATTTTGTTGAGTAAATTCGAAGAGTTATCGGGATACCTTGTCTATCATTGGAGTAAAAAAAAAAAAGTCTATTCCTTTATTTCCGTATTTCTGGTCCAAATGAATTCTGGTGTGTTCATTCATTTACCGTCTCGGTGTTAAAATTGGATTACCAATTTGTGTTACGACGATCCTTTAGTTCTGTTTTATACACTTTCGTGACATGTTTACTTCTGTGGTGGATATCTCCACCACGAAGTATCTTAGAATCTTGGAATTAGCACAAGTTAATCGTGTTGAAGATTGTAAAACCACGGATGTGAGGTGGGTTCAGTCTCGACTAATGAAGTTATGAAGTCAAAACAGAGAGTATTTTTAGAAAGTTTCTATCGTTTTTTAATTTTAATGGTTTTGTTGTTTGTTTTAGGTTC
This sequence comes from Capra ibex, assembly GCA_006410555.1. Lineage (NCBI taxonomy): Eukaryota > Metazoa > Chordata > Mammalia > Artiodactyla > Bovidae > Capra > Capra ibex. Next base: position 1,252,672 of record SJYO01021811.1, on the reverse strand, counting down.
TGAAAAGTTCTACAGTTCAATCGTAGACTGTAAAGGATTATTTAGTGATAAATTTATGTCTAAGGTTAAAGTTAATATTGTATAAAAGAGATTACATGAACTCTCTAAAGTAGTTCAAAATTTTAATGAAGGGTTTATTCTCTTTCATATTATACGAATACGAAACTCCGGTTCATGTATAAATTGTGAGATTGTCTGAATCTTAGTATACTCCGAACTTGTACTTAAGTTTTAGAGAATGGTAACTAGAAAGTCCTATAGGTTTGTTTATCGGGGACACTGCCTTGATTATAATCCTACGGTATAAAATCACTATTTGGCCTGGATCTTATATTTCGTGTAAACTCAAAAATTCATTGTCCTTTTTTTTGGTTGGTATATTAAATTCATTTTGAAGTTTTTTTTCTTTAGGAGTTCAAACAAAAAAAAATTTTTCGGGTATGAATTGTAATGTAGTAAAACGGATCCGGTTCCCTACCCACATCTTCTGTTTCGTAAGCCATTCAACTTACGACAGTTACTGCATGCAATTATTTACGAGTTTTTTTGGGTGGTTAATTGATATTGATTTCCACAAATATTAAATGGATCGTATCACAATCTACAATATTCTTTAAATTGTACTTAATTCTAGATAAAGTCATCATGTATTTCAGTTATATCTATCGTTTACTACAAAAAAAATCACACTGTTTCCCACATCTGATCCAAACTTCCTTTTTCGTTTTAGTTATGTACTTTTGTCTACATCATTCACTACCGTTCTAACGAAGACTAAAAAGACATCATAAAAAAGGAGTTTATGAAATCTTTTTACATTATGAATTTCCAGATGATAATAAACGGTCCGTAACTCCGAAGATTCTTTAAATAAGTTATAGTTTATTGATCGATCGTTATCTTTTATGTTTGAGTGTGTTAGATTAGAGTCTAAGATTTACATGGACAAACAGAATCGTACTTTCTCGTTCTTTAATTGTTCACTTTTTACGATTGAGACTTTACTTTAATCCAAGTAGTCGAGAATGAATATTCGAAGACCTCCTCCTTATCCTCTTCTACTTCCTCCCAAAATAGACTGTACATATACTATCAGTGGATTCAGTTTTAAGAAATTGTGAATTGTCTAATGATGTTCGGTTTGATTTTCATGGAACGTTGTTAATTAAGTAGTTACATACGAGGTTAGATTCGATATTTATCTTTCATCGATTTTATAAATGCAAAGACGAAGAGCACTAAACAGATACGACGACGACGATTTAGTGAAGTCAACACAGGCTTAGACACGCTGGGGTGTCTGTCGTCGGGTGGTCCGAGGAGACAGGTGTCCTAAGAGGTCCGTTCTTATGACCTCACCCAACGGTAAAGGAAGAGGTTACGTATATACGTACGATTGATCGAAGTTAGCACAGGCTGAGACACGCTGGGGTACCTGTCGTCGGGTGGTCCAAGGAGACAGGTGTCCTAAGGGGTCCGTTCTCATGACCACCCAACGGTAAAGGAAGAGGTTACGTATATACGTACGATTGATCGAAGTTAGTACAGGTTGAGACACGCTGGGGTACCTGTCGTCGGGTGGTCCGAGGAGACAGGTGTCCTAGGAGGTCCGTTCTCATGACCACCCAACGGTAAAGGAAGAGGAACAGATACGATAGACAGGGATTAAGGGGTGTTTGAGTGATTGTATAAATGGTAGACTTTTTCGTGAAATTCAGTGGTTACTGAAGTTTTATGGATTTTGATTACCTCTGAAAGGTGAGGATCAAGAAAGTATTAAGAATTTTTTAATGTGAATGACGAAAGTGACTATGGATGAAGAAAGGTAGGTGTCTTGTGGTAAAGGAATTTCCTCTGATAGTAATACGAGGACCGAATGAGTTGTCAAATGACTGAAATGACAAAAGTCAAAACAAGGGAGATTAGGTAAAAGATGTCACTTTGGTCTCTCGAGAAATTTTGTTTGGTCTAAGTACTGTGGTGAGTGAATTCCGGGGAATTCCTGAAGAGTAAAGGAAATACATTCGGGTGTGAGAATTTGACCGAGATCGGATGGAAAGTTTGGAGTGATAGTGGGGTGTAAGTTTCGTTTATGAGTTATTTAGGATAAACGGAGTCCCGGAAGTATGTAAAGAAGGTGATTGTGTGGAATTATAGGAGAAGACCGATTGAGTGTGACTAAGAGGTTCAAAGTTGAAGGTGTTGGTGAGAGGGGCTGGACTAGGGTGTCGTAGGACGTGAAAAGAAAAAGTGTCATGACTAGTGTGAAGATATTAGAGAAGGTGTAAACGGATCAGAAGGGATTTTACGTACCACAGATAAACGAATCATCTCGTGAGGTTCGTAGACTTCACGGAGTGTGACTTATTTATATGTTAATTTTAATTGTAATACTGTTTGAACAATAATTTTCCGATTTGTAATAGGAAAGTTTATATCACTTCTAGTTTATTCTGTCCGTATATCCCGAGTACATGCTTTTTGTAAAGACCATTGTCTATATTGGTACTATAAGTGTAGCATTAAAAATGGTAAACTCAAGGTTCGAAATGTTACTGTATTATCATTCGGTGTTAAAGTCACTGTGTTCCTATCGTTTCGTAAAACTGAAAGTTATAAAAATTGTTCTAATCTTTTTTTTCTTTTAAAGAAGAGGAAAAACCGGTGTGGGTGTTCCGTACGTCCTAGAATGAAGGGGATTGGTCCCTTGTTTGGACACGGGGTCCGTCACCCTCGAGCCTCAGAATTCGTGACCCGGTGGTCCCTTCAGGGTTCCTTTTGTTAAAATTTGTGACTGATGACTTCTACAGTTTTCCAAATACTAAATCCGACTACTAGATTCCTATACACCTAACACATGACGACAAATTTCTTCGACGTCATGTGCTAAGAGTCATCTGAGATGTACTTTTGATTATACGTATAATAATAATTATACACTTTAATAATTTGAAACAAAGAAACATGATGTTAGATGTTAATCCTTGTTCATTGAGACTTAAACCTCTATTATTATTTCTCTTATTAAAATTTTCAGCGAGGTAATAGATGATCATGTCTATATTGACAGGACATTCATCAAGAAACACACCAGAAGGTGTGTAAAAAAAATTTTAACCTCCTATTAACGAAATGTTACAACACAACTAAAGACGATATGTTGTTGCACTTAGTCGGTATTCATATGTGTATAGGAAAGGGAGAACTGAGTGGGAGGGAGGGTGGGGTGGGTAGGAAGATCCAGAAATGTCTCGTGGTCCGTCTCGAGGGACACAGACATCGGTGTTTTAATCTTCTGAGAACAAGGAACCTTCTTTTCGATACTGTTTGGATCTGTAACATAATTTTTCGTTGCTGCAATAAAAAGACTGTTTCTAGGTATATTAGTTTCGATACCTCATCGAAACATCAGTACATCCTTGCAATCTCGACCTGGTACACGACTTCCGATTCGCGACTTCTTGACTAACTACCGAAACTTAACACCAAGATCTCTTCTGAAAGTTCTCACGGTACCTGTCGTTCCTCTAGTTTGGTCAGTTAGGATTTCCTTTAATTAGGACTTATAAGTAACTTTCTTGCCTACGACTTCGAGGTTATGAAACCGGTAGACTACGTTTCTCGGACTACGACCCTTTCCAACTCCCGTCCTCCTCTTCTCCCGTTGTCTTCTACCAACCTACCATAGTGGTTGAGTTACCCGCATTCAGACTCGTTTGAGGTCCTCTATCACTTCCTGTCCCTTCGCACTGTACCATATCAGGTACCCCGACGGTTCAGACTGTACTTACTTGTTGACTTGTTGTTGTTTTTGTTTATCATGATTTTATGAATATGTTTATTGTTCAGTTCGAAGGAATAAAAGTGTTTACTTTGGTTATTATCGTGGTAGACCCATTGAACTGTTGTTAGTAATTAAGACTCCTCGAGAATTTCTTAAATCTTTGTTTTTAGAATTATGGTACATGTATTACACTGGTCTGACTTCACTTCCTTCCTCTGATAAAAAGTAAGAGATATAATCACGTGGTAGTAGTCATTAGAATAGAGGAGGATGTCCTACATAGGATAATAAAAATGTGAGAAATTAAGTTATTTTTAAAGTGGAAGATGGAGTACCGTCTATACTTGAGAGTCCTTAAAGGTCAAAGTTCGAACCTTGAGTACCTTCAATGTTATAATTTGAACGAAATTGATTGAACATGTTTTCTTTCACGATAAAATTTATACGTATACGTCTTCTCTTCTGAGTGATTTCCAATAATAGTAACCATAAATTTGAGTAAAGTGTATATTCTTATATAAACATTGTGGTTCCTATTTCTTCTTTTAAGTGTTAGATTAGAGGTTGTTAGTCGACCTGTTTAGTGACTCGATCAAAAGGATTAAATTGCTCAAAAAGTAATTATCTCACATATAATGTTAAATGAAAATTCATACGTAACTTAGTTTAAGGAAGATGTGATATAAGTCGACTGAGTTTCTAAATAGAAGAGACAGGTCTTCATTTGGAAGACGAGAACTCCAGTTATCAAATAACGTTTTTTTTTTGCTCGTCTTTTAAGAGACACTGGTACAATTTTATTTAGTTACATTCGAAAGTTAGACCACGTTGAAGTCAACGTATCGTAACTCTTAAATTGTCAATTTGAAGTTATGAAATTAGAGTATTTCAAATTTTAATTTAGACTCCCCGAACGAACCACCACGTCTCCTATTCTTAGATGGATGATTACATCACCTGTGTCCAAGTTAGGGACCAGGTCCCTCTAAGGTGTACGGACCTCGTTTATTCGGGTGTTCGTCGTCGATGGTTCGTGGTGTACGATTTGGATGACTCGAACGCACGGTGTTGATGACTTCGGACTCGAGGTGTTCTCTGCGGTGGTGTCACTCTTCGGGGGACAGTGGTTGATCTCTTTCCGGAACGTTTCGTTGTTTCTGGGTCGTGTTGGTTTTTAGTTAATAAAATTTTTTTCTGAAGACCTCTTGTCAAACCGTTCTTAGGTTCTGTGTATTCTACTAATAAATTTTTTTTTTTACTTTGGACTCCGATGTATAATTTGTACACACTTGTATTAATACGTTCTTTAAATGTGTTAATAAGGGGTGAGAAAGGTAATGTAAATGGTTCGTCATTTTTAAGTTCAAATTATATCCTTTATAGGTTTTGCATAAATAGTATGTAATTAATCGTAAATGACGTTTTCGAATTATGGTATTTAATCTCCTCCTGGTATAAATTTTACTATGATTTAAGGTTGATGTTGATTGACCAACTTCAGTTTCCTTTCGTTTAAACCCGACTGACTTCCTTCTGAAAAGATTTAGAACTGCGATGGAGTTATACCTTACTGACCTTAATTCTGTCATCACCGGACTTTTCGTTGTACTCGATAGTTGTCATCGTTTTTGTAGTCTGTCTGGAGTCAAGAATACAAAAATCAGATAAAAAGATTTTGACCACCTTTCTCCTTCCCAATTTTATCACTAAAGTTTCTAATTTACTTTATTACATAGTTCACGGATTTTGTCTCGATCCTGATACTGTAGTGAGACCTAAATATAAATATGTGATATGTACCTGTAGTGGTCTACCAGTTATGGCTTTGGTCTAACTAATATAAGAAACGTCAGTTTCTACCTCTTCGAGATGTGTCAATCGTTTTTGTTAGGGACCTCGACTTACACCGAGTCTAGTGCTCGAAGAATAACGTTTTAAGTCTAAATTTAACTTCTTGTATCCCTTCGGTGATCCGGTAAGTCCATACTAGATTTAGCTTAGAGGATACCAATGTGTGACCTTCACTGTTTATCTAAGTTCCTTATTCTAGACATCTGTCTTCCGGACTTCTTGATACCTGTCTTCAAACATTATGACGAGTCCTCCGTCACTGATTTTGGTAGGGTTTCTTTTTCTTTCCGTTTTTGGGTTTTATCAACAGACTCCTCCGGAATGTTTATCGACTCTTTTCTTCTCTTCACTTTCCGTTTCCTCTTTCTTTTTCTATATAAGTTGACTTACGTCTCAAAGTCTCTTACCGTTTTTCTCTAAGAATTGACTTGTTACGTTTCTTTATATACTTTGTCTTACCCTTTCTGATCTCTAGGGAAGTTCTTTGAATCTCTATGGTTCCCTTGTAAAGTACGTTTATATCCGTGTTATTATTTCCTGTTTTTACTGTTCCTGGATTGTTCGTCTTCTCTAATTTTTTTTCCACCGTTCTTAGTGTCTTGATGTGTTTTTTCCAGAATTACTGGATCTATTTGTGATACTAGTGAGTGGATATCGGTCTGTAAGACCTCACACTTCAGTTAACCCGGAATCCTTCGCAATGATGCTTGTTTCGATCACCTCCATTACTTTAAGGTCGACTTGATAAAGTTTACACTTCTCTACTACGATAATTTCACGACGTGAGTTATATGGTCGTTTAAACCTTTTGAGTCGTTACCGGTGTCCTGACCTTTTTTAGTTAAAAGTAAAGTTAGGGTTTCTTTCCGTTACGGTTTCTTACAAGTTTGATGACATGTTGATCTGAGGAAAGTGTACGATCGTTCCATTAAGAGTTTTAGGAAGTTCGATTCGAAGTTGTTATGTACTTGACTCTTGAAGGTCTACGTGTTCCACCTAAATCTTTTCCGTCTCATTGACCTCTAGTTTGACGGTCGTAAACAACCTAGTGTCTCTTTCCCTTAAGGTCTTTTTGTGGATAGAGACGAATTGACTGATACGATTTCGGAAACTGAAAATGACACCTTTTAAGAATTTCTGTACCCTTATAGTCTGGTGCAATGGACGGAGGGCTCTTTGGACGTACGTCGAGTTCGTCGTCGTCTTGGCGTGTACCTTATTACCTGACCAAGTTTTAACCCTTTCCTCAAACAGTTCCGAAATCTAACGGTGGGACGAATAAATTGAAAGTACGTTTCGTGTAGTACGTTTTACGGCCTGAACTACTTAGTTCGACCTTAGTTCTGACGGTCTTCTTTATAGTTGTTGGAGTCTATGCGTCTATTAAGCTGAGATGACCGTCTATCGTTTTTCCTTGATCTCTCGCAGAATTACTCCCACTTTCTCCTCTCACTCTTTCGACCGAATTTTGAGTGGTAAGTCTTTTGATTCTAGTACCGTAGACCAGGGTAGTGAACTACATTTGTATACACCTTTCTCCCCTTTCTCACCGTCTAAAATAGAAACACTCGAGGTTTTAGTGACGTGTACAACTGACGTCGGTACTTTAACTTTCTAAGAACGAGCAACCTTCTTTTCGATCCTGTTCGGATCTGTCTCATAGTTTTTCGTCTGTCTTATGAAACGGTTATTTCCAGGTATAGGTATATCAGTTTCGATACCAAAAAGGTCATTAGTACGTGCCTACACTCTCAACCTGGTATTTCTTCCGACTCACGAATTCTTAGTTACAAAAACTTAACACCACGACCTCTTCTGAGAAGTCTCAGGGGACCTGTCGTGCCTCTTGTTTGGGCAATTAGGATTTCCTTTGGGTTGTGACTTATACGTAGTCTTCCTGACTACGACTTCGACTTCGAGGTTATAAACCGGTGGACTACGTTTCTTGACTGAGTACCTTTTCTGGGACTGTGAGTCTTTCTAACTCCCGTCCTCTTCTCCTGTCGTCTCCTACTCTACCAACCTCCCATAGTAGTCGAGTTAACTGGACTCAAACTCGTTTGAGGTTTGAGATCCTCTATCACTTCCTGTCCCTTCGGACCGTGCGACGTCAGGTGCCCCAACGTTTCTCAGTCTGTGCTGAATCGTTGACTTACTTTTGTCTCCCTTTATTTGTGAAAATAACTCTGTTATTAGGTAGGAGTAAATTTTGCGTGTTGAAGAACCACCATTCATATAAGTCTCAACATGTTGGCGGTGGTTTTATATTAAAAACTGGTAAAGTTGTGGAGTTTTTCTTAATACATTGGTGGTCCTCAGTGAGGGGTAAGGAAGTATGAGGAGGTCGGTATTCGTTGGTTGTTTAATGGAAAAAAAGAGATACTAAAAGGAGAAGATTACAAGTACATTTGCTGTAATATGTTACACACCGAAAAATACGGACCGAAAAAGTAAATCCTACTACAAAAGTTTCAAGTAGATAAAATATCTTGTATAGTCGTGCAAGTAGTAGTATTTGTCTTCACCATTTATGTGGTGTAAATTAAAAAGGTAATTCAACTGTCTGTAAATCTCTCGAAGGTGAAAAACCGTCAATGCTTGATCACGACCATACTTGTGAACACATGTTCAACAACATACCTGTGTAAAAGTAAAGAGAACTCATCTATAGATCTTAACGATACACAACATACTTTCCTTTCCAATCGTGAGGGGAACTATTTCTGTCTTCTCTGAGATCTCGGACTGTTGTACGTATACCAATTCCGTGGCGGTGGATGGAGTGACGTAGATTGGTAGTACAAAAAGCCATTTTTTATTACGAGCGATTATAAATGTCGTACGACAAGATTCATGACATAAAATGACTTGGTGTCCATGGTAGTTGATGAGTTATGTGGTAATAAAATATATGGTACTCTTTCTTTTTTTGACCCGGTTAATTTAATAGAGTAGGTGATTTTCTATATGGGACTAAACTCTTTATAATTTTTACACTTTTTTTTCAAAGTATCGTATTAACTCTATGTTAAAAAAATTACCTGAATGAGGAAGTTTTCCTAAAATGTTTACTTCTTTGTGGAATCTGTTGAACGGATTCTAGTTTCAGACAGTTTACGACATTCTAGACTTGACACCCACTAATAAGAACAAGAACCGTCCAGGTGTAAGTGACAAAGTCTCTAAGCCGGGAATGGGGAAGGAGTAATCCCAGTTCCTTCATCTCGTGCCATCCGGAATGTTTAGTTCAAAGATAACCTGGAGATTGGGAGTCAAGGGAGTGAGTAATTCTGATAGAATCCTTCCGTATATTTTAAGAATCGTGTTCCGTTCACTGTAGAATTATCATTTTTATATCACCCACAAAAAAAAAATTGAGTTATCATTTTTATGTCACAAACTTTCGTCAGAGAGAACTCTAGAAAAGAAAGAAGGGAGCAAAGGTAATCTTTTTAATAACAAATCCGAATCTCCAGTAGGAATAGAGTTTTGTAAATTTTTAGAAAAGAATTTAAATGTCATAAGATGTTAATTATATTTGATTTCTCTTATGATGAATAAAATAAAATTACTATTATAACTGTTAGTTCTAATGGATCATCTCCCATTGATTCTACTCCTACTTATAATACAATGTCTATATTTTACTTTCAAATTATCACCAGTGGAGATTCACCAGTATGACTTTTCTACAAGAAAAATTTCTTTATGTAGTGGTAAGTTTAAAGATGTTGTTTATGTTTGATGAAATATTGTCGTCCCCCCCTTTTTTTTTAGTTGGTCCGAACTTTCCATCCTTATTGGTTTTACGGGTGGTTACCTATTTATTTTACGTCACAAATACCTTATGATAATTCTGAATTTTTTCTTTCTTCAAGGTTATGTTTAATAATGTATCTACTCGGAATTTCTGTAATTCAATTCACTTTATTTGGTCCATATTTTCTTATGTTTGACTCACTAAGGTGAGTTTACTCCATGGATCTCATCTGGTTTTAAGTACTTCATATGGACCAATGGTCGTACTCCTTTGTCCCTCAACAATAAATCATCTACTTTTTTCCAAGACTTCTACCTACCGTCACTGTCTACGTTTTGTTTGCCTTAGACGAAATTGCGGTGACGTGACACGTACATGTCGACCACTTCCATCGTCCAAAATACAAATGAATGGTGTTAAATTTTTTAGTTGGTCCAAATAGTCTTTTATCTACTTGTGTTTATTGTCTCGCAGTCCGTGGAGTGTTACCATCCACTGTGAAATGGGACCTTGAAGGTAATGGGACAGATAAGAATTTGTCCCCTGTTGGTCATCCAACTCACTTACTTAAGACCTTTCTGATTATATACGAGTTCCCTGTGACATGAAAATCCGTAGTCTCTTTTATGTTTCCACATAATTCTGTACCAGAAACTGGAGTCCTTGTGTTTTCGATCATTTTCTATGTATAGGGGTTTATTATGTTATGTAATTAAGTGTGATATTGACACAATCGGGATATATTCAATATATTTTACGATAACTCTCATTTCCCTCTTTGTAAAACTGTCCGTGTCGAATTACCTCTTTCATTATGAAATGGGTCTGGAGTTTTCTTTTGGTCGTAACAGTTACTGTCCCTATTACTAAGTTCACTTTTACTGTCCTTTCACACTTTCTTATTCGTAATATGTTTGTCGTTTATTAGATCTAACCTTTTACTTTGGCTAAAACATCCACTTTCACCCTTTCTGGTGTCTCCGTACAATATCCTCTAAAATTTACGGGTAACGATATTCCTCAAATCTGATAATTGTTCCTTTCTCTTCTTTGCTTTGTACTAGTTTTTGAGTGAAATCCTTCTAAATGTCATGTCGTGATGTTTCTTACTTGTCATCACCGTTTATACTTTACCCCTAATTCATTGTCCGTTTTGTCCCCTTCATTGTTCCGACTTTCGGATTTGATTTTACCACTCCTGTCATTTTCCTTTCTGCCTTTCATTCGTCAAGTCAGTTTTACATTCAAATCCGATCAAGGTGAACAATATGTGTTAGGATCCAATAAGACAAAGGAGAAATTGTAAATAGTGATAACGTCACTAGACAAGTAAAAAAAGTGGGGTGATCTTGTACTCGAGATACTGTCGTTCCTGTCATTTTCGAAATAAATGACGATATGACGATATATAAATAAGTTTATTTACGACTTATTTAGGTCTTATGTGATAAGGGAATTTTTTTATGTGTGTGTGTGTGTATATAAAGAAACTCCGTTTATTTTTACAAATGCTAAGAGATTTACACCCTGTGACGTTCAAAAAGGTCTGGATCTTAAATTCGGTGACAGTCTATGTCTAGAACAAGGACAGATTTATGTAATGATCGACGGAGATTCATTCGAACGAAAAGTAAGATTAAGGTCTTCGTTTGACAAACGGTAATGGACTTTGGAACAGGTGTGGTTTGAATGTTTCGTTTGTGTGTGTGTGTGTTTTAGACATTAAAATTATTTATGATTTCATACATAATTAATTTACTTGGTTCTTTATATCAAGTACGTATTTTTACCCGAATGTTATGGAATCCCCCTAATTTACCTATACAAAGACCCTAAAATTAGAGATCAACTATAGAAGGAGGATTTTTTACCCCTTTTGTCTTTCAATTCTTACAACGAACGGAGTTTATACACTTCGGTTTATGTCACTATCTTGAAAAGTTTTGTATATGATAAAACATAAGTTAATGTTGTCTAAGTGAAATTTCAACTTTGGGTTTTTCCTTTGTCTGTTTTATAATGATCAAAAATTAAATTTTCAGTGAATTTCGTATGTCTTATGGGTAAAATATGTTGACTATAATCGAATAGTCACTTATTAGTCTGATCTCTACCTACTTATATAATTTAGATATCTGTTAGGTTGCGGTTTCTGAAGTGACCTTGTTAATGCCTCATGTCCAAGATAGACGAAAACGAAGGAAATCAGGTGTGACTATTTTCGACGATTTATTCTGTTTTTTTTCCTTTCTTTTTTCCTTTCTTCCATCCCTTCATATTTCCGCGTCTTCCATGTCTCTTATTTCTATGTGTCTAATACGGTATTTGACTTTTTTAGATATATCTCGACCAAGAGAGTTTACACTTTGACAAGGTTTGAAAATAAACCCTGTATTTTACGGTTATGAAGAACAATTTTAAATTTTCGTTTTAAGTTGTTATTCTGTTCTCCATCCGTGTTTCTGTTTTTGGATGAGAGAAAGAGATTTATCCATATATTTTACGTTTTGAAATGTTTTTCTAACAAGATTGGTCATTATATATGTGGCATCCGTTGTATGACCATACTTCAATAGAACTCGTTGATCGTCGATTGTCCCATAAAAAAAAATTTTCAAATAGATCGAAAGGTATGATTCTATAATTTTCCCTCCTATTGACGGGGAGTCCTTTGAGACTTCACCCCCTCAGAACGTGACCTGAAGTCTGACCTAAAATCAGGATTGAGATTTCTTTGAAGATTAAGATTTTAAAATACAAGATAATTGTATCTCATAAATGGTAAGGTTTTATGTTGTTTGTTTTGACACGGTCACTTTATCAATATATATTTTGATGCAGAACTTAAACGAAGTTTTATTAGTTCGTTTAATCTAGTTTCTGACCGGTACTTAACTATCAATAATTGCGACCGACTACTCATGTACCTTCAAAGTAATATGATAAACGGAAGACATACATAGACTTTAAAAGGTATTATTTTTCATTGTCTTATGTTTATCATTGACACGTGATCCTTGTGATAGCTAAAGTTTTAAGATATGTGAGTTAGGAGTCATATAGGAAGTGAAGAAAGTGACAATCCTTATTTACTTACACCTAGACTCTTACTTTTCTCATTAAGTGAACCATGGTGAAAGAAGCGGGGAAAAACCAAGGTTAAGAAGAAAAGAACGAATAAGAAAAATTATCTGAGAGTCTGACTGACCATATGTTCATCTTGATCTACGGACTTCGTGTCTCGTGCACTGTCGTCACTTTGTCCTTCAGTTCTTCGGTTTTTCTTTGTTTTCTTTTTCTCGGTTCTCTTCTCCTAGAGTCCTTTAAAAACACATATGTCTCTATTGAAATACAAGTCTCAATATTTACAATCGAAGTTTACATCCATATTATTTAAACCGGACTCATTATACATGTCAGAAGAAAAAGGGAGGATACTTGAAATGAAAAAAGGTAATTTAAAGTTTAATGACAGAGATATTGGAAAGTATATTCCAAGAAGGAAGAACTTACAGGTTTTGTTAGAGAATCCTCGTCATACTCTCGGGACTTTATGATATCTTTATTACGACCTGGAACGACGACGACGATTCGGCGAAGTCAGCACAGGCTGAGACACACTGGGGTATCTGCCGTCGGGTGGTCCGAGGGGGCAGGGACCCTAAGAGGTCCGTTCTTGTGACCTCACCCAACGGTAAAGGAAGAGGTTACGGTACTTTCACTCTTCACTTTCACTTCAGCGAGTCAGCGTAGGCTGAGAATCGCTGGGGTACCTGACGTCGGGTGGTCCGAGGAGGTAGGTACCCTGAAAGGCCTGGGCTCTCAGGGGGTTTAGGATAAAGATGAGGTATACGACAATCATACGAGACAGAACGTAATAAACTGTTGAAGTTATATATTAGTTATGTCGTAATTGGCGTTGTAATAAACTGTACATAGTCTTGTTGTGTTGATTCTTTCGAAATATTATAAGTTATTGATGTAATGATAGTATTGTCGAAAGTGATATTTTATAAATGAAGAACTTCTTGTCGAAAATTATAATTTGTAGATATTAGAAATTTAAATTGAATCAGGTTTCCCTTCGACCCCATCGTCACTCTAAAAAAAAAAAAAATTTGTAGTTCTTACTGAGGCATTTAAATTTTGTCGAGAATCCCTCTTTCCGAGTTCTTGACTTAACAAGGAAACGGTGACTCGGTAATTCCGTTTTCTTCTTTTAACTCCATTGTATATGTTATTGTACCAGTAAAATTGAGTTAGACTAATAAGATGTGATATATTTTATCGACGGACTAAAGAATTACTACCGATAATTGTTAAATTGTAAGGGTACATTTGAAAACGGAATCGATAACTCTAATTTTTTTTTTTTTGGAGTTTTAAATAGTTCTCGGGACTCTATGTGTAATAGTTTTATAAAATAAGGTAAGTACAGTGTTAACTGGAGTTTACTACGAAAAGAATTTGTTTTACTTGAATAGAAATTATCAAAATACTCTTATGTTAAATTTAATTAGATGAAGTTTATGTATAGGTTCTTCGTATAATTTTGATATTTCAATATTTTGTAATTACAGAGTCACCGTCGTCGTCTTCTTTATTCGTGAATTTTTACTAGTTCGAACAAAGATTGATTACTTACACCATATCGATATTGAATTAGTAGGCCGTTCATTCATACATAACAGGTTAAAAATTTTTGAAGTACATGGAAATAATTCTCAACGATTCTTCCATTGTTTGAGATACAGATCAAGTCCTCGAGAGAACAAATATTTATGGTTAAATGACCTTCTCGACGTCACACTATTACGGGATGATAGAAAATTTTTGTGTAGACTTGTTGGATTTTTTTTCATTGAGTTCTTATAAATATTACATACGGAAGTCTTCTTCGATCATATAGTATTTATTGTATACGATGATTCCTCCTTGAACTAAAAACGTTCTATTGAGTTCTAGAGAAGAGGTTGATTGTTGACAGTTTTCCTGAAGTACTTATCAGTAAGTACTTTCTTAGGTCTACTCCGGACCGTATATCCTCCATGATATTTTTTAATTCATTCAGATCTTTACCGAGTATACTTGATATCTTGTTTTTTATTTTAATATAGTAAAGTCTAAACCATCTTACACGATTCCTATAAAATCCCGGAAATTTTTAAGTTTACTTTTGTCTTTTTATCAGATCCTGTGAATTAAGAAGACTTTTTGAAACAAGGAATGTTTTAATATCTTGGTGATGTAAGTTTTCTCTGTAGTAACGGTGAAGGTTGTTAGTTAGTTAGGACAAAATGAGTTCTCGTCTTTCTCTGATCTTTTTTTCCGAAATCTCAGTTTCCGATAATCTCTGAGCTTAGGGTCGACACGTCGAATCTACTGAATTTGTCAATGAATTGAAAGAACCCGAATTCAAAGAAGTAGACACTTTGTCACTATTGGTATGAATGGAGTATTCTGTACAAAATTCCTGACTTACTCTTTTCTGTGTATTTGGAGTTTTATTCTTGAGTTATTTACGATGATGTTTGTTATAATGTACTGAAGATAGTTTATACACTTACGGATAATATACGTTCTTAGAACCGATATGGTATATTTGAGTTTATATATTATTATAAGTGATGACTTCTAGACGGATTACTCACTTATTTTTCGAATGTTTCGAAGAAAGACATAGAATGGTGGGGTTAAGGTACCAGATTTCATATTTCTGAATCATACAGTTGTCTCAAGTCCTTTCGACGGAGGAAAGAAAAGATATACGGAACTTTACTAGTGAATTTCGAAAGGACTTATTTCTTTTAATTTATAAACCTTATGTCGGACATATTTCTGTATACTCACTTAATGTGCGATTTACTGTTTGTCCTTTCTCCTTGAAACGAAATTTTTTATTTGTATTCAGTCTTTAAATTCTGTTTCAAACAATGTCTATGGTATACTTCCCATTGACTCTCAAGCACATTCAATTTACAAATTGTACGATTGACATTTAAATTAAAATGTGACAATTTAAGATTGTATTATAATGGACATCGATTCGAGATGATTTAGACAAAACCCTTTTCTTTTTTCAATCGATTTTAAGTCATTCTTTTTAGTCAGATCCATTCATAGATTTAAATAATAAATTTTTGACGACATATATAGGAATTCGGTTTACTTCAATGGAAGGTGCATCAAATATTTACGAATTCTAATAAGACTAAATCACAAAGTCTATTCAAGATTATGCGTGTTATAAAACTATGTCTTTTTTCATGAACGGAAGTATACCACACAGACCTCCAGGACGATAAAGAGGAGAATTAAGACATTTTAAGAGTAGATGTTCTAGATGAAATTAAACTAAAAACGAGCAGAATTTTTATTTGTCTTTTATTTACAATCAATATAGTCGTTCCTTTTTTGGATAAAAATAATTTCATAATGGATATTTTTAAAAAACTTTGGGTAAGAAAGTATTCGAATAGATGAGATCATTTTTATTATAAGACATTAAAAGTTCTGACATTACTCGGTTAGACTTCTTATGAATTTTGTTTTTGTGATTGTTTTAAATTGAAGTTACAAAAATTGCTGTAATGCGGTAACACTTATTATCATGTTACAGGACAACTGAAATAATATCCTTACAAATCTCTTTTGATCGATTGTGGATAAAATATGGACGGTTTAAGTACCCATAATCTAGGTTTCACTTTTAAGATAAGTAGATATCTGCTTGTGACGGTAAACTATGGGACCCGATGTACCCAATCTCTATTTGTCTTTTAAGTCCCAGTAATATTGAGTAAATCCGATATGTGAGAGCAAATTTAAAGATCTACGTATCCAATGACTTTTATAATGTGGTAGTTCGTCCTACTACTTTCGGTACAGATCAATTAGGGAAAGGTTTGTTAAAGGACTTCGGATTTACGGGTGATCTTAGAAGGTTACGGAAGGAGTTAGACAAAAAAACGAATCAAATGAAGTTACCGTTAATGAATGAAAAGTTTTGTCTAAAAACATAACATAAATAGATGTAGATGATATAAAACATGTAAAGAGTTTCATGACAGCATAGTTAGAATAGTGAAGTTAGAGAGTTACTAGAAATTGTTAGGTAAGAGTATCTCTTATTACTAACACTAAGTCTTTTGGGAGGTCACCCTAAGTGAAGTCACCAGTGTACATGAACGAACGTTTACCCGAGAGATGAATCTAAAACATTGGAAGTGATCATAGACTGACCAGATAAGTGGATTGTGTTGTTAGGAGGGGAAAAGAGTTAAAAATTTTGGTATTAAGGAGTTTTATGTCCAAGACAAAAGTAAAAAACCAATCCTAAATTTATAAATAGATGTGAATTAATAAGACACCCCGAAGGGTATACCATTTCTTAGGTGGACGGTTCGTCCTCTGAGCTCAAGTCAGGGACCCAGCCCTTCTCAGGGACCTCTTCCTTTGTCGTTGGGTGAGGTCATAAGAACGGACCCTTTAGAGTACCTGTCTCCTCGGACTGCCCGATGTTAGGGACCTCAGCGATTCTCAGTCCATGTTGAATCGTTGATTTGTTGTTGAATGAAACATGAAATGTGAAATAATGGATTCACTGTGTACATGAGAATGTTTTCTCTCGGGGTATTCTAAAGTTTTCTTTTAAAAACGAAAACTTGTATGGAGAATTAGAACGAATGATCTACCTTTTTACATTCTAATAAAATTTCAGGAATAGACGGTGGTAGGGTTTTCTTCTATGGTAGTAAAAGTGAAAAAGATTTGTTAAATCATAGCTTACAATTCATGTCTTTTTTATATTGAAATTTTGGGTTTAAAATTTCTAAAATACACTGAAAATAGAATAAAAATTATTCTTATATCCTAATTTTTAGAATCAAATACGTAAAATTGATTTTAATCTAAGTGTTGGTAAAGACGTAAACTCTAATTTCATAAAGTATAAAAAGGCTGCTATTAAAATGGGGGTTTAATCTAAATTAATATTTATACGTATTATCCCTTGAAGAAGGATACGGGATTTCTTTTTTTTTCAGTAAAAGTAGAAATTATAGACGTCTTCTCCCACTTTACATGTCGAAATCATTACCATTTTGTGAAACAACTCATTCGTGTCCTTACTTCTTACAATTTTACTTTTAGTCGCCATAATCTACAAGTGATTGGTTAAATTCTTCGGTTTTCACATTGAATGTCTTAGATAAAAAGAGGGGATTCTGAAGATTCCTTTTGTTTTCTCATTTACCTAGAGCGTTTAGTACTTACGAAAGTTTCAAGAGATATCGTGGGGTGTTATAGACGAAGGGGGTTTCTTCATTCATTGGAATTTTGGCGTCCTATGATTTCCTGTGATAATGTGATTTCAAGTCCCCTCCCATCTTTCGTCATTGTTTAATCTTTTCAACGGGACGTTTAACGGGGTTAACAGACTAGTCATTTTACGATTTCTTAATAATTAACAGTATCGAGACAGGAATAAAGACAGGAGTAAAGGGGGGTTTAATATTGAGTCTCTTTTTACCCAGAATGAAAAAAGTGAGGTCCCTTTCTTTTGAAACACATATTTTTAAATGATGTTTTCGAATTCTTTTATGTAGTGGTACTACTTAGGGTAATATTTCTTCATAAGACAAGATCTCAGCCAAAAAGACCTTTCAATTTCTACTTCTAAAAAGTGTCGAATTAAAAATATAGTACGGTTAATAAGAAATAATGTAAGTATGAGATTACGTTTGTAGGTCATAAAGTGTTAGGTTTTGAGGTTCTGGTGACGGGTGTGTTTGATTGAATTTTAGGGTGGAATTCTGAGTCTTGATATACCCTCTTTCTTTTATCGTTTTACTGTCTGTTATAAAAATTTTTAGTATCGAAAACCTAAGTCTGTCTTTCCTCAATTAAAGGTCAAGACGGTCAATGAATACTACGATTAAGTCCATTCAGTGAATGGGAGATTGAGAGTTAAAATAATATTTTACTCTTATATGAAGTCTTAATTTACTTTTAAAGGACCTATCTTCATCGTGTGTATGGGAAGGGGATTTTTATAATTATGGTTTTTGGAAACTAAAGTTCGGGACATAATATTTTAAATAAAGTGTCCGGACAAAATTTTGATTCTTACCTTTGACATTAAAGATTTTTATTTTAATGCACAAAGATTTAAAATTACTGGTTTTGTTGGTCTCTCCGACTTCGAAAACCTATTTTGGAATTTCTTACGACGATAGTAATATGTAAAAAAGACTCCTGTCGACCTTCCACGAAATGATATGAAAGAAGAGGATTGAGTAGATTTGTATGTCACCTCGGAGATCAACAGAACTAAAAAGACTGTAAAGGAACACCGAGGTTATGTAACGGTTGTGTATCTTCCTTTTCTCTACTTTTCTTCGGTGTCGAGGATTATTTGTTAAAAATTTATTTGATAAAATAACTATATTGTACGTACTTCATACGTTTTGTCATGTATTATGACTTCAATTAGACTATATACTTACTTGTAATGACTATTATTCGTTGTCACGTCTTAAATTTCCTTAAGACCATCTAAGAGTTTTGGTTCAGAGAACTGCTTGACTGTAGTAGTTTTAGTGTTTTAAGAAAGTTTATGAAGGACCCTAGATGATGTATAACATAGAATTTACAGTCACTTTGTTGATTCATTGTTTTGGTTCGAGAACGGGTGAACCTCGAATGTAAGAGGACACTTTTGGATTTTTAGCTTTATAAAATAGTGTTTTCGTGTTTCATATTTCGATGAAAACAAATTGGACAAATTTTGAGTAATCGATGGACTGAGACTCGGTTCAATTTATTGGTGAGACATGGAGTCAAAGTAGGAGTCAGTTGACGTCTAGTATTATCCTGGATGGTATATGTCAGTACCCCCTTAAATTACTTATGTCGTGATTATTACGGTCGTTTTGTCATTTACGAAGTTACATGTCATCAGTGAATTGTGACGTTATACAACTGAAAACTACTACTACGACCTCGTCTTTTGAAACTTTGACATGAAATTTCCCTATTGAATAGTGTAATCGGAGAGAAGATAAATAAGACTCCTTTCAAAAGATTTTATGTTAAATTTAGGTTTAAAGTCTATTCGTTTATATTAAGATTTACTGGGGACTTCAATGACTATTAAGAGTATACGATAAAATTTTTCAATCAAACAAGGGATCTGTTTAGTGTTAATGGTTTAAGTCCTTGTGACGAATAATGATAGTACATTTATTTACATTTTAAGTTACGAAGGAATAAACAACCTTTACTCCGAATTTTCTAAATTGTCAACGGTAATAAAAGAGTATTAAATTATATTTACTGAAATACAAAAGGGATGACAAGGTCCCGAGTTCTTTTTTCTAAAGATGGAAGATTCGTTAATTTTTGGACTTCGAATCCTGTACAGTATAAAGGTTTCGTCCCGACTATACTTTTGACTCTCTGATCTTTTTGATTCTTTGATTCTTTTTACCCTTTAACTCCGGTACCCCTACGTAATCGCCATGAATTTTTTTGTTTAAGATCTGATCCCGACAGGTTGTCTTTATCTTGTATTTGGTGTTTACACCAAAAAGGTCAAAAAAATTCACTGACGTATAAAAATTTAACTCCATATATCAACCAAATGTTACAACACGATCGAAGACCATATGTCGTTTTAGTAGGTCGATATGTATGTATAAGAAAAAGTATAAGACAGGGTAACACCGAATAATGTCCTATAAATTGTATCAATAATGGACACAATTTACCATCCTGAAACAAAATAGAAAAATATACGTCGTCGAACATAGATGATTAGGGTTTGAGGGTTAAATAGGTGGGGGTTAAAACTATTACCATTCAAACATATGATACAGACATTCAGACAAAAATAAAACATTTATTCAAGTAAACGAAAAAAAAAGACCGGTGCGGTACGTACAACACCCAGAATTCAAAGGGTTAGTCCCTGATTTGAACCCAGAGGAGTTACTTTCGTATCTCAGGATTGGTGAACTGGTGATCCCTTAAGTCATAACATTGAAAAAAAAAAATCCAGGGTGGTCATTCGCCATAGTTTACTATAAAGAGACTGAAGTAAATCATACTAATAGAGATCCGGATAGGTACAACGACGTTTACCGTGACAAAGAAAATTACCGACTCATCATAAGGTAGTACACACACATACATGTGTATATACATAGAGCGTAGAGAAAATAGGTAAGTAGACAACTACCTGTAGTTCCCGTGAAAGTCCAGAACGGATGACATTTATGACCCAACCGATTTTTCAAGGAAGTCAAAAGTTCATTTTTATTTTCTGTAAAAAGTAGAAGTGGTTCTTGAAATAACTTGTTGAGTAAGTGGTAAAACAAAGTTATGGAAGGCGGTAAAAAGTCCGTGGAAGTATTATGGTAGAAGGGTTTTGAAAAATAGAAAAACTTGTTTTTGAAGGTCCACGAAAAATGTCAGAGTCCCTTGACATTGTAAATAATTCTCTTAAAACATTTCTGGTTTTATTTACCTCTAGACTTCCACTTTCCAGACCACTTTTATTGTCAACTTAGTCTTGAAAGGTCGGTTCGACATTGTCAGAAACGGACCAGTTGTTTCTTTGCCTGTCAGAACTCAATCAGACTATTTTCTAATACGTAAAAGACAATTGATTAAAGTCTGTGAAGACGCCCCACGACCAAAGTCAACCAGAGTTACCCTATTCATGTACAACCTTAATTAGTAAACCAAAAGGTCTTCCTCGAGTATTATCTTCTGAGGGAAAGGTTAGGATGGTATATATAGTGGAAACCTACTTCTGACCGGAAATTACACCAACCACCACCAAGTAAAGTGGAAGGGGTGTTAGATAAATACGAAGTGTAATAACATGACATAGGGGAAAAGTGATGGGTAGTGTTAAACAAACTTTTTGCCTTACAAAAAGAGTGTTCATCTTTTGACGTACACCTTTATACCAGTTCTTTAAAAAAAAAACGGATTGAATGCGATATGGGGTTTGGTTTCACTAATTATGGTATTGGTTCGACAACGATTACTAAAAATTACGAACTAAACCCATAAAACTTATATGACCGATAGAGGTCGGACCGTATTACAACCAATAAGAGTTAATTATGGAACTAAACTAACGATAGTTGAAGTTGACGAGATGGACTGGTGACTCGTAACCGGTCGTTCTTTAGAGGTCGGTCTTAGAAGTGTTCGGTGAAAACTGTGTAAACTAATCAGTGTCGTGGAAGAGGTATGTGACTTGTTTAGAAAAAAAGAAAGTCAACGTAAAAATGGAAAGAACTTTATTATTTCGTGTTATATAACTTTTACAATGAAAAAAGAAGGTAGAAGTTATAATTTTACCGATGTGTTTTTAAGTGGTTAAAACTAAAAAAATTTACGTGTGACTATACTGTTGACAGTGTTATGTTAGATTTTACAAAGTTTAATTTCTGTTGATTCGCGATGATTTCGGCAGAATGTGTTTTGGCTTAGTTTAAAGACCGGTTGGGTTGTCACGACAGTGTTTGTGACCTCACGTACCTAGAAAAACATGCTATCAAGACAGACCTATGTACGGGTCCTTACCTTAGTGATCTAGTATACCGTAGAGGTAAAAGTTGAAAAATTCCTTGGAGGTATGACAAAAGGTAACACCGACGTAGTTAAGTGTAAGCGTGATCAGTATATTCCCTCCCAAGGAAAAAGAGGTGTGGGAGAGGATGTTTAAGTATTAAACATCTAAAAAAAAAAAAATTTAAAATAAAAAAAAATAAAAAATTTAAAATTTTATAAATTAAGAATGTACGCAAGGGTTTGTACTACCGGTCAAGATTGACCACACTCCAATATGAAGTCACATCAAAACCAAGCATAAAGAGAATTATTAATTGTTACGACTGGTGAGGTACGCGGGTGACCATTAGACATACAAAAGAAATCTCTTTACCGATGAAATCCAAAAGATAGGTAAAAAGTTTTAACCCAAAAACAAACAACAACAATCACTCGACAAACATATAAAACCTTTAATTCGGGAACAGTCGAGGTAGTAAACGTTTATAAAGGAGCATTAGGTATCCACCAAAAAAACGAAAGAAATACCAAAAGAAACGATACATTGGAATATTTAAACTAGTCAAGGGTGAACAAATAAGAACGAGAATAAAGAAAACGGAAACCCTCTGACTGGATTCTTTTGTGACTATACTAAATACAGTCTCTTACAAAATGGTTACAAGAGAAGATCAAAATATCATAACACAGAATATAAATTCAGAAATTCGGTAAAACTCAAATAAAAATACATACCATACTCTCACAAGGTATTTGGTAAAATTTTAAAACATCATTAGTGTAATTGTTCTCATTTTCATTTGTCCTCTTTAATTGAAATTATAAAAGAAGGTTGTATAATTTTTAATAGTAAAAATTGTACAGTAATTTTAAATCCTCTGTAAAGTGTAAAATATGATGATTCAGAAGTTCTAGGTCGCAGATTAAATGTTAATGTTTTGTAAAACTAAACCTTACCGGTATGAAGTTCACAAGGTTTCGGTGTCCACTGTCCGTCTGACTGTCTTTGTTCTTCGTTTTATAACCGAAGACCCCTTCCTGTCCCTTTACTCTTCTTGGATAATTACCCATTGCTAAGAAAACCCCCACTACTCTTACAAGACCTTAATCTATGACCATTATCAACGTGTTGGGACACTTATATAATTTTTACTGACTTAATAAGTTTTCTCATCAAAAAAAAAATTAAACTTCCTTTTTAACAGTGTGTATCGATCACCCACGTCATAACCTGTCACGTCGAGGTCTCTTGGTCCTTCATCATCGGAGAGGTTAATGTTGTTGTCGCACGGTAATTTTAAAATGAAAGACCTGACGACAGTAGTGTGAACTGTGTTAGATCTACGTCTTATTAATTCCAAGACTTGGATGATCAAAGTACTTATAAATGACTCATGGGTGATAGACGTTTCGTTTATCCATGACCACCATTTTCGTAGTTGTCGTTACAAGAGATTGTATTGGATTTCGGTATTTGTTTAAAAGTAAGATTCCATAATGTGTCGTTAAATTAAAAAAATTATATTAGTGTTGTCATTTTCTACAAATAGTTAAAAGTGTTAGGTGTCAGTTTTTTATTTAATATATTAAAAATTTTCTTCACATCCTATGGTTCTCTCAGTACTTCTTCTAAGGGACTCCTTTGGTAGTAATTTCTAATTGAATCCATTCCGGTTACTATGGTAAAGTCCGTCTTTCAAGTAGGACATCTTTCTTTTGTCTCCGTTTCTTCCTGAACCGTACAAATCCTTGACTTTTCGGTGGTTACACTGATTTTATGTGTCTTATTTTTTCGTTCCCTTTTTTTCTCGTCTTTACTCTTTCCTTTTCATCCGTTATCGGTCTAATACGTCCCAGTACTTCTTGTCACTCTTTTTATACAAACACCGTACTGTTTGTCCAAACTCAGAAAATTTTGTTGAACAGACATAACCCTCCCTTTACGGACCTCTGTCTAATTTCATCTATGTGTCTTTTTCCAATCCTTAGGTCACTCTTAATAATCTTTCAAGTGACTCTACTTCTCTTCATCGACTTAATTCTCTCCGTCCTCTATTTTATATATCCTAAATCGATAATGTATGACGTTCACATACTAGAATTCCTTCCTTTGTTCCTGGCGAGAATACCAAAACTAAAAGGTGACTCACCTACCATTTTGTTGATTCTACTCCTTTGTACTTTAACTCCCCAGTCTCTCTTTTAATTTTTCCCTTTCTCTCTTCTCTTTTATTTTCTTCTCTCCTTTTCTCTTTTATTTTTTAAGGTAAAATTTGTACAACTTTTTTCTACAGATGTTTTTAGGTTTTACAGTTCATCTGTCGACTTTTAAGTCTCACTAGACACGACTACTATACCACTCGTTCTCCTTTTAAGTCCTAGTAGACAATAGTGACCGTGGTTCCTTTCTTTTTACAAAGTTTCTTATCGATTGTAACGACTCTCTGATTATTATTATTATCGATGATATGGAATATATGACATAGGACTAAATATACATTATTAAGTAAATTAGGAGTATTATTAAAGTACACAGATGGTTATTCCTTTGATTCTGTGTTTCTCTAGTGTGTTTCGATTATTAGTCGTTTCGGACCAAGGTTTTCACTGCATCCTCGGTACCGTATATGAAAGATAAAGTAATAGTAGTTAATGTCCTACGGGACGACAAACGGTTAATTTTTTTTTTTTTAAATGTGATACTGTGTCAAAAATAGTAAATCTTAAAAATAAAATGTGTTTAAGTTTCTCTGAAATCTAAGATGTATGTAGTGAGAATTCTGATGTATTCCTTTTTATTCGTTTGTAATAAAAGAAACGTCACTTTCGGGATTTGTACATGTGTGTGTTAAGACTTTTGTGTGTGTTCTTTGACCGTTACCCCCCATCCTTAGGGAATCTCATCCTTTTGTTTCTTGATACTTAGACTCTATTTACTCTCCGATACCACGACAAACTTTTGATAAAATTTCTGTGTATGTATGTTGAAAACAATGTCTTGTGAAAATTTTCGGACTACCTGTCGTTGTCCTTCCAGAAACGTTTCACTTTTCTATTTTTGTGGGTAATATGGACCAGTATGTACTTTCCACTCCCTCACTTCCCGTTACTAATCTCTCTTGAGAAGGTTTGTGACTGGTATTTCTCCCCTTACTCTTTGTTTCATCAAACCTGTCTCTTTCTCCCGTCTTCCAACTAAAAGAAGTGTTGTGTCGGTAATCCGTCATACAAATTTACGAGTACCCTATCGATGCCATCTCCCGACTCTTTAATTTTTATTCCTACTGTCCATTACATTGCTTCTTCCACCTTAACCGATCTTACCCACTTTAGGACTTACTCTTATTATTTATAGGTTTGACTTTTAGTTGATGAGAATTTAGGTCTCTGACCTTCAATGTCCGAGTTGGTGACCGGGGTTTTGTCTCTGTTTACCCGTTTTTTTCTCTTAGTTTGGTCTTGTTTTCTAGTGTTCGTAGAGACGAACTTGGTAATGGTTTCTTACTTTTGGATTTAATATCAACTGTAACGACCGCCGTGTCACCCCGATTCAAACTCTCACTTTTTGAAGGTCTTCTGTGAAAAAACTTCAAAAATGGAGGTCCTAAGGATATTCCAAAAGACTCTCTTCTAGTCTCTTTTGAGGAAAGTTCTAAGACCGTTCCCTTCCCTCTTTCTTCGGTAAAAAGAGTAAATCTTTATTTGGGTCTCATAAGCCAAGAAGGATTGTTCCGGACGGGAGGAGTTCTCTTTGATAAAACGGTCGCACATTGTAGTTGACCCCAAAATTGTCTAGGTTGGGTAGACTCTCTCCCCGTTATAGGAGGTCGGGAGAGATCGGACTGTGGATATCGATGATGTCTATCATTTATGTCGGATTAACGATCGGTCTATTTGTATTTTCGAGTCTGATTTCCGGACGAATGTATCAAGGAAAATAGTCTATGTGCACGGAGTGAAAGTTCTTCTTTTAATGTTCCATATGATTTTGTGTTTTTTGTCAAATTTTTCCGACTCGTTCGTAGTCTTGGTCTGAGTCTATACCGTCTTCACACCCTTAATCTGAACTTTAAATTTTGATACTAATTGTACGATTCACGAGATTCTCTTTCTCGACGACGGCGATTCAATGAAGTCAGCACAGGCTGAGACACACTGGGGTATCTGTCGTCGGGTAGTCCGCGGGGGCAGGGACCCTAAGAGGTCCGTTCTTGTGACCTTACCCAACGGTAAAGGAAGAGGTTACGTAATTTCACTTTTCACTTTCACTTCAGCAAGTCAGTACAGGCTGGGAATCACTGGGGTACCTGACGTCGGATCGTCCGAGGAGACAGGTACCATAAAAGGTCCGTTCTCATGACCTCACCCAACGGTAACGGAAGAGACTCTTTCTAGACTGTTGTAGGTTTTGTCTACCTATTACATTTCTCTGTCTACCTTTGAGATTCCTAGTTTTCATTTACGATCTTTAGTTTTTGTAACAGATTGGTTATTTTTTTACGAAAACTATTTGAGCAATCATGGATTTGTACCTCTTTCTTAGTCACTCGATCTTCTTTACAGTTATTTAGAGGTTTTGGCTTTATTCTTAAAACCCTTATGGTCTACCTCTTTTTTTCCTCTTTATAAACTTCGTTATTATTGACTCTTAAGGGGATTTAATTACTGTCTATGGTTTAGTGTCTAAGTTTGGTTCGATTTAGAGGGGTTTTAGCTATGGCTTCACATAACAACAACAACAAGTCAGCGATTCAGCACAGGTTGAGAAACTCTGGGGTACCTGACATCGGGTGGTCCGAGGAGACAGGTACCCTAAAGGTTCCGTTCTTATTGTAAGTTTGACTTCTTTTAGTTTTGTTTCTTTTATAGAACTTTCTTAGTTTTCCTTTTTTCCGTGGAACGGATGTCTCCTGACGAGATGTAATCTGAAGAGAAATCTTAAGTACTTTTGATGTACTTTTGTGACTATATAAAGTTTACAATTTTTTTTTCGGGGGATTTTAAGTCGTGGGTAAATACTATTTTTGAGAAGTTTTTTACCCGTGTCTTCTTAGGACGGAGTTGTATTATTTCCGGGATATGTTGTATGGGTGTCGTTCGTTTGTAATAAGAGTTGTCACTTTTTGATTTTCGTAAGGGAGATTCTAGTCCTTGTTCTGTTCCCACAACTGAGAGTGGTGATAATAAGTTGTGTCCAAACCTTCAGGATCGATACCGTTAGTCTCTTCTTTTTCTTAATTTTTCTTAGGTCTAACCTTTTCTTGTTCATTTTAAGAGTGACATGTGTCTACTGTACTATGTATCTTGTGGGATTTCTATGATAGTGTTTAAATAATCTCTCGATTAGTCACTGAAGTCATTTCAGTGTCCAATGTTTTAGTTATGTGTCTTTCGTGAACGTAAAGATATGTAATTGTTATTTTTTTAGTCTTTCTCTTTAATTCCTTATTTAGGGTAAATGGTAGTGTTGTTTTACTTGTTTTATGGATCCTTATTTGGATGGATTACTCTGTTTTTTCACGACATATGTCTTTTGATATTCTGTGACTACTTTCTTTATTTTCTATTGAAATTGTCCACCTCTATAAGGTACAAGGACCCATCCTTCTTAGTTATGACATTTGTACTGATATGATGGTTTACATTGGACGTCAAATTACGTTAGGGATAGTTTGATGGTTATCGTAAAAAGTGTCTTGGTCTTGCTTTTTAAAGTGTTAAACATACCTTTGTGTTTTCTGGGATTTATCGGTTCCTTTAGAACTCTTTCTTCTTACCTTGACCTCCTTAGTTGAAAGGATTGAAGTCTGATATGATGTTTCGATATCAGTAGGTTCGTCATACCACGACCGTGTTTTTGTCTTTATGTCTGGTTACCTTGTTCTCTCTTTCGGGACTCTATTTGGGTAAGTGAATACCCGTGGAATAGAAACTATTTCCTCCGTTCTTATATGCTACCACTTTTCTACCCGAGAAGTTATTCACCACGACCCTCTTGACCTGTCAATGTACATTTTCTTACTTTGATCTGTGAAGGATTGTGGTATGTGTTTCTATTTGAGTTTTACCTGATTTCTGGATTTATATTCTGGTCTTTGATATCTGGAGAATCTCCTTTGTATCTGTCTTGTGAGTTACTGTATTTGGTGTCGTTCTAGGAGATACTGGGTGGATTGTCTCATGACCTTTATTTTTGTTTTTATTTGTTCACCCTGTCTTAATTTGTATTTTCGAAAACGTATCGGTTCGTTCGATATTTGTTCCACTTTTCTGTTGGGAGTCTGACCCTCTTTTATTATCGTTTACTTTGTTGACTGTTTCCTAATTAAAGGTTTAATATGTTCGTCGAGTATGTTGAGTTATGGTCTATTTGTTTGTTGGGTTAGTTTTTAGTCTGTTTTCCGGATTTGTCTATAAAGAGGTTTCTGTATGTGTACCGATTATCTGTGTACTTTTCTATGAGTTGTAGCGAGTAGTGAGTCTCTTTACGTTTAGTTTTGATGTTACTCTATAATAATGGAGTGGGACCAGTCTTACAGGCAGTAGTTTTTTAAGTGGTTGTTATTTCCGACGTTTCTCACACCTTTGTTCCCTTGGGAGAATGTGACAACCACCCGTACATTTAACTACGTCGGCGGTACCTTCTGTCGTACATCTAAGGAGTGTTTGACCCTCGTCTTGATGGCATACGGGGTCGTTCGGGTGGTGGTCCGTATATGGAACTCCTTCGGTTTTAGGTTTTTCCGTGTACATGAGGTCACAAGTGACGTCATGATCCCATTGTCGACCCTGTACCTTCGTCGGATCTACAGGCAGTTGTCTACTTACCTATTTCTTTGACAACATGTATACATGTTACCTTATAATCAGTATTTTTTCTTGTGTAAACTCAGTCAAGATTACTCCACCTACTTGGATCTCGGATAATGTGTCTGACTTCATTCTATCTCCCTTTTTGGTGTGTTTATAGTATATGTCCCTTAGATCTTTCTACCGGGGTTACTTGGATACATACCCCGTCGTCACCTCTGCGTCGTGTCTTTCGTCTCAATCCCTATGTCCTCCCCACCCCTCCTTCTCTCCCGCCCTCCTTACTTCTGTTGTTGCACCTCCGTATGTGTGAAGGTATACGTTTTGTCTGTTGAGTACTCGTAAACGATATACTGAGTCCCTTCAGTTTGATCCCGAGACATTGTTGGATCTCCACCCTTCCCCACCTTCCACCCTCCGGTCAAGTTCCCGTCCCCTGCATACATATGAATACTGACCGAGTTCAACTACATACCCCTTCGGTTGTGTTATAACACTTCGTTAATAGGAAGTTAATTTTTATTTAAAATTTTTCCTTCTTCAGGGTGTTTGGATCTAAAATTATATGTTATTTTAATAGGGAGTCTTTAGTTCTTATTTCTGTAAAGTCTGTTTGTTTTTTAACTCCCTTAGACAACGGTCGTCTGGACGAAACGTTCTTTGTAATGTTCTTTAAAAAGTCTTTCTTCCCATTACTATATCTAGTCTTTGAAATTTACATATACTTCTTTCCTTTCCGTAATATTCACTTCTATTTTGTACATGATGGATACTTCATTACATTACAATAAACCTCTCGTGAAAAAAAACCGATACGGTGTGTCGAAGACCCTAGAATTCAGGGGGTGGTCCCTACCTTGGGTCCTGGGACCGTCACCTTCGTACCTCAGGATTAGTGACTGGTGGTCCCTAAAAGGTCCTCTCGTGAAAATTCATTCACAAATACCGTGTAAGTTCCCATTGATGATCTTTTCGAAAAATTCTTTTCGTATCAACGATACGATTCTTCTTTTTTCGGTCTTAGTATATTTTATTAGTTAATTTCGTTCTATTCCGTCTTTTCTTATTTTCCACTTTCTTTTTCCGTTCCTTGTCTTTTGGTAAAATTTTTATGCCATCCGTGATTAGCTTGACTTAGTTACTATTGGAATTTACAGTTACCATATTTATATTATTATGTTATATGATGACTTCACCTATTTTTTTCTAAGTTGAAATACAACAGGCATTTTTAGCGTGAAATTTATGTTTCTGTGTCTATGTTGTCGTTATTTCCCTTCTTTTTTTGACTTTCAGTTTTTTGTTTTGTGTTTTCTTTTCGAAACACTGTGTCTTAACAGTTACTGGAGAACTTATACTGTGGTTTTGTGTCTGTTGTTTTCATTTTTATTTTACCTAATGTAGTTCTACTTTTTTAAGACACATAGTTTCCTATTTTAGTTCTCATTTTTTCCGTTTGATACCTTACCCTCTTTTATAAACGTTTAGTATATTTACTGTTCAGCAATCATAGGTTTTATGTATTTCTCGAGAACTTGAGTTGTTGGTTTTTGTTTGGTGGATAAAATTTTTACCCGTTTCTTGAGTTTGTCTAATGAAGAGGTGTGTTATATGTTTACCAGTAGTTCGTTTGTTTTTCTCCGAGTTGTAGTGATGCATGATGGTAATCCTTTTACATTTAGTTTTGGCGTTCTATGGTGAAGTGTAGGTGACTCTACCGATGATACTTTTTTTACCTTTATTGTTCTCAACCGTTCCTACACCTCTTTAACCTTGGGACTCGTGACGACCATCCTTATATTTTACCACGTCGGTGTTACCTTTTGTCATACCAAGTAGTTTTTTAACTTTTGTTTTAATGGTACACTAGGTCGTTAAGGTGAAAACCCATATATGAGTACTCTTTACTCTGTCCCAGAGTTTATTCTTTTAGACGTGTGAGAACGAGTACTGTCGTAATAAGTTTTTTGGTTTTCCCTCTTCGATGGACAGGTAACCGTCTACTTATCTATTTGTTTTACACGAGACATGTATGTTACCTTATAACAGGTCGAGATTTTGTCCTTCCTTTAGACTGTGCACGACGTCGCACCTACGTGGAACTCCTGTAGTACGACTCACTTGAGGTAGTTTCTTTCTATTTATAACATACTAAATCTCAGTCTTTCATTTTAGGTGACCCACGTCTCAAAGTCAAAATGATCTACTTTTATAAGACTTCTGACCTATGTGTCGTTACACTTACCAATTCTATCATTGAAAACACACATAAAATAGTGTTAAAACCCTTTTTTTTGTTTTCCTACCTCTTTTCATATGATACAATTGTGATTAGTTTCTTTCGACATCAGTAAAATTAAAGTCTATTTAAGTTTCGTTCCTTTTAATGGTCTCCTTGTAGTATATTACTATTTGTCCAGTTAATAGGTTCTATTACAATTTTTATGAATTTGACCCTTTAAGAGACCATCGTGTGACCAATCCTGAACCACATAAGTGACGGTCTGGGGTCCAGACTTTAGACCAGTCCCTTGATTCTAAGACATTTTGAGTTCCACACCGTTTTTTTTATTTTTATTTTTTGAATTTGACATACTCGTGTTCTTTTAAAGTTTTATGGACTCCGTTTTCGTTATCTTGATGTCCCTTTTTATCTACTCAGGTCACAATATCGGTCTCTGCAGTTGTAAGGTTGTAGTCATAAACTCTAAGTCGTCCGTTTTTTTGTTTTTGTCTCAACTTGATTAGTTGTGGTTGTTAGTTTGACTATACAATATTGACTATAGATATCTGACAAAGTAGGTTGTTTCTCGTTCTCAGTGTGAGAAGAGTTCCAGTGTATTCTAATAAATGGTACATCTGTATAGACCACGGTATTTTGTTTGAAATGTTTAAGTTTTCTTGTCTTTGATATGTTTTTAACGAAAGTCTTGTGTTATCCTTATTTGATCTTTAGTTACTGTCTTTCTGTCGTTCTTTTGGAGTTTTATGATTTGTCTCAAGATTTATTATGTACACACTTTATTCTGTTTGATTCTCTTTAAAATTTTATAAAACTTTAAACTTTTGTTTTTATGTTGTTTTGAACTCCCTAAACCACTTCATCACGAATCTCGTTTGAAATGTGACTTACGTATATAATCTTTTCTTCTTTTTATTTTTAGTTATTAGATTCTAAGATGGAATACCTTGATTTTTTTCTTTTTTAATTTATATTTCATACGTTTTCTTTTTTGTTAAATTTTTAATCTCGTCTTTAGTTACTTTGACTCTTGTGTTTTATTTGTTTGCTTTTGGTTGGTTTAGTTTTCGTCCAGGAAACTTTTTGGTTCATTTAACTATACAGAGACGACGACGACGACGACGACGATGATTCAACGACGTTAGCACAGACTGAGACACGCTGGGGTATCTGCCGTCGAGCGGTCCGAGGGAGCAGGGACCCTAAGAGGTCCGTTCTTGTGACCTCACCCAACGGTGACGGAAGAGGTTACGTCCTTTCCCTTTTCACTTTCACTTCAACGAGTGAACACAGGCTAAGAGTCGCTGGGGTACCTGACATCGGATGGTCCGAGGAGGTAGGTACCCTAAAAGGTCCGTTCTCATGACCTCTATCCAGAGATGTGTCCAATTTTTTGTCGTTTGCTGTTCTGTGTTTAATAATTTATAGGCTTTACTTTCTTCGGTAGAGATGATTAGGGTACCTGTAGTTTCCTTACTTCTCATAATGTTTACTGATACGAGTGTTTAAACTATTGGGTCTACATCACCTGACTAAGGGATTTTCTGTTAGACAATTTTGAGCGTTTCTGTTCATCTGTGAGACTTACCCTGATATATCTAATTCTTCCGACTTAATTATTAAAAAGTTTTGTTTGTTACGGTCGGGGTCTACACAGTTACTACTTAAGATGGTTTGTAAATTCCTTCTCTAAAAGATGTTAGAGAAAGTGTCTGATCACCATTTTCCTGGTAAGGATTAAGTAAGACACTCCGGTCGTAATGGAATCTGAAGTAATTTCATTTTTTGATTTTGAAGAGACGTATTCTTTTCTGGTTCCCTCACTTCTGATCTGACCCTCTGTTATAGACGTATTTTTTCATAGACCGTTTTTCCTGACAAACTCGTTCGAGACCCTCAACCACTACCTGTCCCTTCGGACCTCTCGACGTCAAGTACCCCAGCGTCTCCGCCTGTGTTGACTCGCTGACTTGACTGACTTTCCTGACAATAGGGTTTATGTGTTTCTTACGGATATGGAGTTACTTTTTTTTTAAAAATTACCTGGTTTCTGGGCTTGTCTGTGGAGTCGTTTCTGCTGTGTGTCTACTGTTCGTATACTTTTCTGTACGGTCAGTTCAGTGTCCCTTTACGTTTGATTTTACCCTATAGTGATACATGAATAATTTTACCGGGTGTAGGTTGTGTGACTGTTCTCGTTTACGATTGTTCCGAACGCCTCGTTGTCCATGAGAGTAGGTGACGATCATCCTTATGTTTTAATACGTCTATGAAACTTTTCTCAAACCGTCAAACAGTTTTTTGATTTGTATCAGAATTGTATACTAGACCGTTATTCTGATGAACCATAAATGGTTTTCCTAGACTTTTGAATACAGGTGTGTTTTTGGACATTCGTCTACAAATATCGTCCAAATAAGTGTTAACGGTTTTACACCTTCGGTTGCTCTACAGGAAATCGTTGACTTACTCATTCATAATGTTGGTCTGTTATTCTGCAATATGTCGTGATTTTTAGTAATAGTTCGGTATTCCTCTATACCTCTTTTGAATTGGTACATTTACCTCTTTTGAATTTTGTGCTTTTTTGAATTTTTGACTTTGTTTGGTTAGACTTTTCCGATATATAACATTTTAGGGTTGCGAAATTGTGAAACCTTTTAGTTTGTATACCTCTGTCAACTTTTTAGTCACCGACCATCCTAAGACCCCTCTCCCTCCTTACTTATCCGTCTCGTGTCTCCTAAAAATCCCGTCACTTTTATATGACATACTATGATATTACTATTTGTGTACAGTAATATGTAAACAGGTTTGTCATTTGTGGTGATTGTCACTTGGGTTTCCATTTGATACTTGAAACCCACTATGCTACATAGCTACATCTAAGTAGGTAATATTGTTTACATGTATGTACAACCACCCCCTACAACTATTATTCCCTCCGATACGTATACACCTCCGTCCTCCAAATACGCTTTAGAGACATATAAAGAAAGATGAAACACACTTGGATTCTGACGATAAAAAAATTTCAGAAATTTAATTCTTTTACTTATGATTTATTTGTAGGTTTTCACAAGCACTATACATTTCTTTTTTTTTTGTCTTCGTCTTGACACTAATGGTTGATGTTTTTAGACGTCTTATTTTTGATTTTTCTACCGTTTTTACTTTTTCTCAGAAACGTACAAAAACTCTGTTGACCTCTTTAACTTATACCTGAAATAATGTACTATAGTTCTACAAAACCAATTAAACAATCTTCATTATGGCCATGAAGACACATTCTTTTACAAAAATTTATATAATTTTGTTTTTCTATAATTGTATTCGACTTTTATACCTTCTGTAAATATGTGCTCCGATTTTTCTAGTGGATGTATACGAAATTTTAAGGACTTATTTCTTTTACGTTCCACTTTTAATAGGAACCCAGTGATTGCAATAAAGGTTCTGGACTTCCTGGACTTTGATAGTTTGTTACTGGTATAGACGTCTGTGTTATCCGAAGTTTATGTTTCAGACTCTCTGTTCTTATGATCTTATAATTTACTATTTATTCTATAATTGTATAGATTTGTTGACCGTTAAAGTTTACACAGTGATATATATAAATATTGTTTTGGGTCATCAGTAATGGATAATAGATTTTTCGTGACTCTTTGTTGTTCGTGTAGTTTTTATGACATTATAAATAAACCAATCGTAGTCTTTTTGTTCGTCTTTATGTTTTTCATTTATTTATATTAAAATTAGTATCTGGAGTTGTAAAGGAACGTCCATTTGATTAAAATTTTTTGAGTAGTTTATATAACGACGACAACAAATCAGTGATTCAACAAGAGGTCGAGAAAACGATGGGATGGGTGTACCTGACATTGGACGGTCCAAGGAGACAGGTACCACAAAGGGTTCGTTCTCGTGACCTCACCCAACGGTAAAGGAAGAGGTCCCTTAGAAGAGCGGGATCCATACCTTGGACTCAGAGGACGTAACCGTCCGTCTAAGAAATGGTGATTCGGTGGTCGCTTCGGGATTTTATGAACATTACAACAGACATGAGAACAGACATAAATATTTTCAAGTCCTTGAAAGGATTTATTATTTGTGTCCTACCTTTTTCGTCCTATGTCCGGGATCTATCAATTTTCACTTTCACAGTCGGCGAGTCAGCACAGCCTGAGAGACGTTGAAGTACCAGACATCGGGCGGTTCGAGGTGGTAGGTGCCCTAAAAAGATCCGTTCTTGTGATCTCACCCAACGGCCAAGGAAGAGGTCCCCTAGAAGGACTGGGTCCTTAGCTTGGGCCCAGAGGACGTCACGTCCGTGAGAAAGGACAGACTCGGTGGTTCCTTCGGGGATCTATCAATTCCATGTATTGTTTCCTTACTAAAGTAAATCAGGTCTGAGTGTAGAAGGGTATGTATCTTTTCACGAACTCTACAGATCAAAAGAAATTGACTATCATTGGCAAAGTACAAGGTTGATAGACGTTTTGAGGATATTCGGGACCTAGGAGGGAATGAAGCTCAGTCAAGGAATCTGGTTAGACTCTCAGAAGGTACGAATTTAGGAGTCTTTTGGGTGGTTTATTTTGTTTTAAGAGTTGAAAATCCGACACGAAAAAGAAAGTCAACTGTTTGATCTTCAAGGATACAAAAGACTTATACATTTGTGTATCTTTTTCAACAATTTCTAAGGGAGACTTTCTCTCCCT
Source organism: Capra ibex (assembly GCA_006410555.1). Lineage (NCBI taxonomy): Eukaryota > Metazoa > Chordata > Mammalia > Artiodactyla > Bovidae > Capra > Capra ibex. The sequence goes on along the minus strand of SJYO01021811.1, from coordinate 1,216,916 downwards.
TCCTTCCTTTCTTACCTACCCATTGTTCTTGAAAATGAGATATAAAGGTATTAACTTTTAAAAATTATTACTTTAGGACATCGGTATTTTTTGTTGAAAAAAATTGGAAGGTTTGAAGACATAGTAAATTTTTCTTTCAAATTTCCCAAGTTTGATGACTGGCATTTTTTTAAATTTTTCTCTTGACTTGGTTTGTTTTTACTTCTTTTTGTTACTTTGGCACTGAGTTATTTTATTTTGGTTTTCAGTATCCGAGTTGACTATTTTATCTCTTATACACTTGATTTCCGTCCTCTTTCTTTCCTTTGTTTTTTTTCTCTATTTCGTTTTTTTTTTTTTTTTTTGGTATAGGACACAAATGGTGTATAATTTTTGTCTGGTATTAATTATTTACTTTAGATCATGTAAAATTTATTCTCTGAAAAATTTCGGAGTTGACTGTTTTTAAATCGTCGGTGTAAGATTTTTCGGTGAACCAGGAGTTTGTATATAGGGTGAAATGTTTTTATTTTTTTTTTGTTGGTTTCTAGAGTGTCAAAGTTTTTTTTTTTTACTCTCTATCTTACTAATGTTTATGTAAAATATCCTGTTTATTATCAAAACTAGGGGGTTTGAATCGGTCGTGTTAAGACTTGTTTATAAGCGATCAGAGTGAACACACAATCAGTGAACCAGTACAGACTGAGCAACATTGGGGTCCCTGATATGTCGGGTGGTCCGAGGAGACAGGTCCCTTAAGAGGTCCGTTCTTATGACCTCACATGACGGTACGGGAAGAGGTCCCTTAGAAGGACTGAGTTCCTAGTTTGGACATAGAGGCGTGACGTCCGTCTAAGAAATGGTAGACTCGGTGGTCCCTTCGGTATTTTTCTATGTGTTAAGAGGTGTTTGAGAACCAATTGTATGGTATTGTTTAAATTTCATGATAAGTGATACGACGTCAGGTACCCCGGCGTTTCTCAACCTATGTTGACTCGTTGACTTGTTGTTGTAAATGATACTGGTTCTCCCAAAAATGAGGTTCTTAAGTTCTTATATCAAGGTACTTTTAAAAATGGTCTTTCCATAGACCTTTACGGAATTGAACTGTTTATGTTGAGAATTAGACTTTTTCTTGTATATAGATTTCAACTCCATTTTAATGTAAAAGAAATTTTTTCCCTTTTCTATTCTTATAGACGGTAATGACGATGGTGAATGTCGTTAGGAAGGTGAATTTGTGTTTGAGAAATTATTTTAATTTGTGTTTAAATAAGACGTATTTTAAATAAAATTGGTGTTCTTAAAAGTTTGTCTGTGGTTCGAGTTTAATGAAAGTTTCGACATTGAAATTCATGGATAGGAGATCTTGACACTCTTTTAATTGAAGACAACAAATACGGTGGGTCAGATGCCGTAAAAGGACCCCGTCGTAGCCGATTGTGTAGGTGTGGGACTAATTTTTCTCTTCTTTTAGGAGACAACGGTGACCTCCACTGATAATATAGTATAGAACTGAGTAAAGTCAAATGAACGATTGACATTTTCCTTATTTTGTATAGAGAAGTGTTTTTCTAGAACACCGAGGGTGGAATTAGTTCAATAATGGGTTCACTGGATTGTAGTGATTGTTACTCTTTCGGGTCATAATGTGTATATATAATTGTACTAAGTTGTACTTAATGTGTAATGTTAACCTCAGGACTGTTTTTACAAATTACACTATTAGATCAGTTTGGAAATATGGAATTGAGGGTCAAATATTCTTTATGTTCAATTTTGTGGTGGTACTTCTTTAGAGGTCCTAATTTTTACCTCCCTAAACGTCTTGATAGTATTTCAAATTTTCTGATTTTTGATGTGAGTCCCTTAAGGGACCGATCTTGAGTCGCGAAAGTGACGGTAAGTCAAGTCAAGTCAACGTACGCTGAGAAACGCTGGGGTACTTAGCGTCGTACGGTCCGGATGAACAGGTAGTAGTTGAGGGCCTCAGGTGGGTTTGAGTACACGTAGCTCAGTCACTACAGTAGGTCGGTAGAGTAGGAGACAACAGGGGAAGAGGAGGACGGGGGTTAGGGAGGGTCGTAGTCCCAGAAAAGGTTTACTCAGTTGAGAAGAGTACTCCACCGGTTTCATAACCTCAACGTCGCAATCGTAGTCAGGAAGGTTTCTTGTGGGTGCTGACTAGATGAAATCCTACCTGACCAACCTAGAGGAACGTCAGGTTCCCTGAGAGTTCTCAGAAGAGGTTGTGGTGTCAAGTTTTCGTCGTTAAGAGACCTTGAGTCGAAAGAAGTGTCAGGTTGAGAGTGTAGGTATGTACTGATGACCTTTTTGGTATCGGAACTGATCTACCCTGGAAACTACCGTTTCATTATAGAGACGTAAATTTATACGATAGATCCAACCAATATTGAAAGGAAGGTTCCTCATTCGTAGAAAATTAAAGTACCGACGTTAGTGGTAGACGTCACTAAAACCTCGGGTTTTTTTATTTCAGACTGTAACAAAGGTGACAAGGGGGTAGATAAAGGGTACTTCACTACCCTGGTCTACGGTACTAGAAGCAAAAGACTTACAACTCGAAATTTGGTTGAAAAAGTGAGAGGAGAAAGTGAAAGTAGTTCTCCGGTAATGGTCCCAAGTTATACGTTGAACATTTGGAATTCACCTAGGATGATTTTCGTCCCTTTTTTTTTTTTTTTTCTGATGTCTTCTGTAAAAAATTCATTGACCCCTCTATACCCTTTTATACTTATAATCTATGATTCCTTAATTGTTAAAAGGATCCATCTTATGATGATGACACCAATACATTTTCTTACAGTAAGTCTCTTCGATGTACGAGTCGAAAGTCATCAGAAAGTCATCATTTAATAGAAGTACTGTCGTGGAAATTGTCAACAACTTAGATCCGTCACTACTGTCTTCGTATGACTTTTAAAATTATTTTTCAGTTTATTTTTAAATTTTTTTTAAAAAAAGGGTGGTGAACAGGTATCTTACAGATCTTGTGTCTTGAACGAGTTCAACTGACCTATTTGCTCCCGAACCAGTTTACAAATATGTTCATTTGAGTTACAAAAAGGTTCCCCTTTTTTCAATTTGTCTATTTTGACCTGTCAATTGAAAAGACTGAATATTTTTTTCCAGTGTAATTTACAACTCTTATACTACTTTACCCGACGGAGTACGTGACGGTCACGGCCTCTTTAAATGTTGTTGAAAAGATCTTTCGTGGAACCAATATTCAAGTCTAAGATACTAGATCATTAAAGAAAGGTCCTTAGATAGAATCCCTTTATTTGAGTCTTCATAATACATTTCTATAAGGAAAGTCACCCTTTTTTATCTTTGTTGTATATTTACGAGTTTCTTTCTACCAAGTGATCCATCATGATTTATAATTTATATATTTATGATAAATTAAGATTACGAGTTCAATTTGTGATTTATGAATTTTTCTTATGAAGTACAGGGCTTCTTTTTTGTGTTTACATAATTGTCTTTTTTTTATATGTGATTCTAAGACTAAACTAATTTTTTGTCTGCCTACAATCATAGTTGTCGATAGATATCAACTTTCTCTGACGACGGACGAAACAGTAGAAACATGTAAAGAAGAGTTAAGAGTGTCTTCTCGTTCCTCTGTCCTAATCCTGACTCACCCAAGGTTTATGACTATCTGACATTCGAGGATAGAGGTGTATTAGTATCAGAAGTAAAACAACAACAAGTCGGTAGGTTAATAGAGTAGGAGACGGTAGGACAAATGGAAGTTAGAAAGGGTCGTAGTCTCAGAAATTCAGCCAAGAAACGTATTGCACCGGTTTCATAACATCAAAGTCGAAGTCGTAGTCAGGAAGGTTACTTATAAGTCCTGACTAAATCCTGGCTGGTCAAACTAGAACATCAGTGTCCCTGAGAGTTCTTAGAAGAGGTTGTGGTGTCAAGTTTTCGCGTTTAAGAAATACAAGTCGGAAGAAATACCAGGTTGAGAGTGTAGGTATGTACTGATGTCCTTTTTGGTATCGAAACTGATTCTGGAAACAGCCGTTACAGAGACGAAAAATTGTGACGGATCCAAACAGTATCGAAAAGAAAGTTCCTCGTTCACAGAATTAAAACATCGACGTCAGTGGTAGACGTCACTAAAACCTTGGGTTCTTTTGTTTCAGACAGTGACAAAGGTAACAAAGGGGTAGATAAACGGTACTTCACTGTCCTGGTCTACAGTACTAGAAGTAAAAAACTTACAACTCAAAATTCGCTTGTAAAAGGTGAGAGGAGAAAGTGGAAGTAGTTGTCCGATAAATAAATCAAGGAGAAGTGAAAGACAGTATTCCCACCACAGTAGACGTATACGCTTCAATAACCATAGAGGGGGTCGTTAGGACTAAGGTCGAAGACGAAGTAGGTCGTGTCGTAAAGAGTGCTACATGAGACGTGTCTTCAATTTATTCGTCCCACTGTTTATTATGTCGGAACTACATGAGGAAACGGTTAAAACTTGGTCAGGTAACAAGGTACAGACCAAGATTGACAACAAAGAACTCGGCGTATGTCCAAAGAGTCCCCCGTTCATTCCACCAGACCATAAGGGTAGAGAAATTCTTAAAGGGTGTCAAACAACACTAGGTGTGTCAGTTTCCGAAATCGTATCAGTTACTTCCTCATCATCAACAAAAAGACATTAAGAGAACGAAAAAGATACTAAGTTGTCTACAACGGTTAAAGTAGAGACCAAGGAGACGGAAAAGATTTAGGTCGAACTTGTAGATCTATAAGAACCAAGTGTATGACAACTTCGGACCGAACCTCTTAAAACTCGTGATGAAACTTCAGCCTGTGATGAAACTTCAGCCTGTGCTGACTCGTTGATTTGAACGATCATACAATTTACTCACGTTAACACGCCATCAAACTCGTAAGAAACCGTAACGGAAAGAAACCCTCACCTTACTTTTGACTGGAAAAGGTCAAGACACCGGTGACGACTCAACAGGTTTAAAGGATCGTATAACTCACGTCGTAAAATTGTCGTAGGTAGAAAATCCTAAACTTTGTCGAGTCGACCTTAAGGTAGTGGAGATGATCGAGACAAGTATCGCTACGAAGGATTCCGGGTGAACTGAAGTGTGACCGAGATCGACTCACTAGTGTGATAGTACCAATAGACCCAGTAATCATAGAAAAAACATATCAAGAAGACACAGAAAAACGGTGGAGAAGAATTATAGGAGACGAAGTCAATCCAGGTATGACAAAGACAGGAAGCAACACGGGTAGAAACGTACTTCACAAGGGAACCATAGAGATTAAAAGAACTTCTCTAGAGATCAGAAAGGGTAAGATAACAAAAGGAGATAAAGAAACGTGACTAGTGACTTCTTCCGAGAGTAGAGAGGAAGGAAAAGAAACCTTGAGGTGTAAGTCTACCCATATAGAAAGGAAAAGAGAAAAAGGAAAAGAAAAACGGAAAGTGAAGAGAAGAAAAAAAGGAATCGAGAGACATTCCGGAGGAGTCTGTCGGTAAACCGGCAAAACGTAAAGTCAAGTCAAGGAGTCAGCACAGGCTGAGAAACGCTGGGGTACTTGGTGTCGTGTGGTCCGGAGGGGCAGGTGGTGGTTGAGGACCTCGGATGGGTTTGAGTACAGGTAACTCAACCACTACGGTAGGTCGGTAGAGTAGGAGACAGCAGGGGAAGAGGAGGACGGGAGTTAGAAAGGGTCGTAGTCGCAGAAAAGGTTACTCAGTCGAGAAGCGTAGTCCACTGGTTTCATAACCCTCAAAGTCCAAGTTGTCATAAGGAAGGTTACTTGTGGGTCCTGACTAGAGGAAATCCTACCTGACTAACCTAGAGGAACGTCAGGTTCCCTGAGAGGTTGTGGTGTCAAGTTTTCGTAGTTAAGAAACCGTGAGTCGAAAGAAGTGTCAGGTTGAGAGTGTAGGTATGTACTGATGATCTTTTTAGTATCGGAACTGATCTGTCTGGAAACAACTGTTTCATTACAGAGACGAAAAATTACACGACAGATCCAACCAGTATTGAAAGGAAGGTTCCTCATTCGCAGAAAATTAAAGTACCGACGTTAGTGGTAGACGTCACTAAAACCTTGGGGGGTTTTATTTCAGACTGTGACAAAGGGGTAGATAAACGTAAACGGTAGTGGATTTGGACGTGGAAGAGGTTTTGAGTAAAATTCAAGGAGTCTAAGGGTTGAAGACGCCTAAGTTATTTAAGTGAAACTATGAGGGTTGGGTCGATAATCGAGTGAAGTAGTTTTGTCTTGGTGAGAGGGAGTAATAGTTAGTAGAAATGACAGGAGTGAAGGGAGGAATTGGTCAAAACTAAAGAACCTGTAAGTAGTATTAGTTAGGAAACGTTTATGAGAACTGTTTGCTATGAAAGGAAGGAAATCACATGAGTATACCGTTTCGGGGCTACGATTAATTTGAGTAAGGGGGTTAATTGATTTTTTGTTTGTTTATTTTTTTGAGGAACGTAGATGGGGATCGTGGAAACAACCCCCTCCCCGTTCCCTGTTGGTGGTAATTATTCAGAGGACAAGTTCACTTTTGGTGTTTAGGGTTCACCTTTGAATTGTAACGGGATTCATAGAGACGAGTATAATTTCTAATTAGGAAGGTGAATATAAACCTTGTAACGTGGGACAAGAAGAGGTCCTGAAACGTGGAAGTTAATGAGGAGGAGAGAGATCGTATTAGTTAAAAAGGGTAAGTAATTATATGTTTGTATGAGACTAATCGATTATCTTTTAACAAAATTTCTAGAGACTTCAGTACCAGAAGAGGTCGAGGGATAGAAGAGAGGAAAGGATAGTTTCGTTTTGAGGAAATTTTTCGACTGGTAGGTATCAACGGTTAATCAAGTAGAGTGAGGAGAGTGTTAGGTGAAACTATTCTGTGTGTGTGGCAAGGTTAATTTTATGAGGTGAGTTGCAGTGGTTGTTAGTGTGACGTTTGAGTTGCCAGTAAAGGGGATAAGTCGTCGTAATGTTTCAACTAGTGAGAGAAGAACCTTAAGGCAGAAGAGAATCGGAGTTACTGTAGTGTGAGAGGAAACATCCACGAGTAGTTAAGTTGTATACGGTCCCTGGGTTCTGTTTCAGGTCTGAAACAGGATCTGGGGAGGGAAAGATTAGTTTAAGAGGATGATCTCAATTCAGTAGGTCGGATTCAAAATTTGATATGGTAGAGATATGGATACTACGGGACTAGAGAGAGGTCGAGATTGGAGGTCTAAGTGTAGTAGTTGACGAACAATGAAAGATCGGAACTTTGGATTGTTCTTATTCTGTTTCAAGAGTAGAAGGAGTTGGAGGTCACACGGAAGAGGTGAGGATAAATAAATTTAGTGATGATGACAAAGAAAACAATATAGGTCGTTTTGAGTTGGAAATTTATGATTTGGAAAGGAGTGTAGAAGTCACAGTTAAGTAAAAGGTGTCGTCGGTTTTACTAGAAATTTTTCTGTGTTTAAGACAGACAACGAAATTTAGGAGTTTACCGAAAGTCTCAGTGAATTTTAGGTTTGAGGAATGAGACCCGAATATTTCAACATACACTAGACCGAGGACGACGACGACGATTCAGGACACATGTAGAGGTTTAAGTAGAATGTGGTAAGAGGTGGGAATGGGTGTTATGAGGTCAGAGTTGGAAAAACCGACGACTCTGTAACGTTTAAGTAAGGGTTGAAATTTCTGAAATTGTCAAAGGAGACTAAACCTGACAAGAAAGGGATCTCTGTGCGAAAATAGTAAGTCTAGAGTTAAATTCAAATGTTAAGATCCTCTCCGGAAAAGACTTGTGGGATAGTTTTGGTTGATTAATCAAAGTAGTCATAATAAAATAGTTAAAATAAAAGTAGTTATAATAATAATATCGACATGTTATAATGATATGATGAGACGTGACGTAAATAATGAATGAACAGACAGAAGGGAACGGGGTAAGTAACGATATAGGGGTTGTGTATAGTACCACGGATCGTATCTCCCTCGGGAGTTCATAGAAAATTTCTCGAGAACCATGATTATTATGTTTCTACCTACTCTGTACTACGGATGGACACTCTTCGAACGTCAGAGTATCCCTTTTGTCGAAGTTTACTAAAATTTTTAATGTCTAACCCAATTTCAGGGCACCCTTGACATAAGCTTCGAAAGGGGTTATGGTTTAATTTTTATGAGTGTGTATACATGTATGTGTCTATTTTACTTTCCTTATAGTTTTAATTCTACATAAAGATATATATACTTTATAAAGTATTTGTTTTGTTTGAAACGAAATTTTATTTCTTAATAGAGAATCCTCACTTTAATGTCTATTAAAAATGAACTGATACCAAGGGGTATAAATAGTTTCAAATTACAAACAATGAAAATGTAAGTGTTCTTAAACTGATAAATACATTTTCTCTTTTCGTTAATATAACAAATGTAAGAAGTGATATATTACTGATAATCGAAAGATACACGTACATTCTCAACTAGTAGGATTACATACTGATTCAATTAAAATTAAATAGAAGGGTTCATAATCAAATTCCCAATAGAGGTTCCTTGAGAAGGGGACTCAAATCCAATGGAGTAGGAGTGTCAAGAGGAATTTGAGTCGTTCGTGTGTGTTGATGGACAAGTTACAAAATGACAGAATGACCTGGTATTACATGAGGTATTCCCGTACCTGGTACAGATAGAATAATTGTTTGTAATTCACTGAAAATTATTTATAAACAACTTATTTACTTCTTTTACATCTTAATGATTTCTCAAATTTGGTAGTCTGAAGGGGTCACCAGGTTACCAATTCTACGAGACGAAGGTAACGTCCCCTGTGTCCAAACTAGGGACCAGTCCCTTCAAGACACACGGCACTTCGCGTGGTTTTTTTCGAATTTGTCATTCATGTCTGCTACAGTATTTATTATGATTTATCTACGGGGGACTCTAGTAGTTTCCTCTTGATGGTTTTTTTTCGTCTTTTCTAAGCGAAGGGAGGTAGAATAAAAGTTCAAAACCTGAATCTGGACTATAGTGGGGTTGAGTCTTGGATTGATGTAATAGTTTTCTTTGAGTTGAAGTCACCTCCGGTAGAAATAGTCGTATAAGTTGAGAAGGATCATGGTCTTCATCCTACTTTCTAATGAAAGTATCCCGAACTCCTAATCGAAGACCTGGAATTCTTTAGGAATTTGAGTAAGTGCTTATGTTTACAGAGAACGAATAGTCCGTTACACAATTCGTTACCTCTTTTCTTTTTAGTCCTTCTATCCAGAGACAGGAGTTACTGAGTGTGAGTCAAAGTAACCCGTCTACCTCTGTTTCGTGGATTCTTTTGTGGATTCCTATATTAGTTTTATACTGGTTCGGTTCTCTATAAAAAATTTTTCAGACTGTATGGGTGAATTTTAAAGTAGGTTTATAGGTATATGGGATTTAAGAACGTGTGTACGTAGTCGTTCTTTGACCTTTATTTGGTTTATAGGTTACGAATTTGACATCATATGATATGTGTGTGTAAAATTTTTATTTCCTTGATTTAGGTTTTAGTGACGTCTACCACTGACGTCGGTACTTTAATTTTCTGCGAATGAGGAACCTTCTTTTCAATATTGGTTGGATCTATCGTATAAGTTTTCGTTTCTGTAATGAAACGGTAGTTTCCAGGCAGATCAGTTCCGATACCAAAAAGGACACCAGTACATACCTACACTCTCAACCTGACACTTCTTTCGACTCGCGGCTTCTTAACGACGAAAACTTGACACCACAACCTCTTCTGAGAACTCTCAGGGAACCTGACGTTCCTCTAGGTTGGTCAGATAGGATTTCCTCTGGTCAGGACCCACAAGTAACCTTCCTGACTAAGATTTCGACTTTGAGGTTATGAAACCGGTGGAGTACGCTTCTCAACTGAGTAACCTTTTCTGAGACTACGACCTTCCCTAACCCCCGTCCTCCTCTTCCCCTACTGTCTCCTACTCTACCGACCTACGGTAGTGGCTGAACTACCTGTACTCAAACTCTCTTGAGGTCCTCAACCACTACCTGTCCCTCCGGACCGCACGACGTTAAATACCCCAGTGTTTCTCAGCCTGTGCTAACTTGTTGACTTGACTTGATGTCTTTTTAAATTCTTTTTACTTCGTGTTTTATAAAATATAGTGAAAACTTTTAGTTGTCAGAGTCTGTTAGGTGTTAATTCATGTGATTAGGGTTTGTCCTACCAAGTGTATTTTGTTGCTTTGGACTTTCATTTCGTAGGGTGTCAGTGAACTCTTTTTTCTGATGTGCGCGATCGATCGGGACGTAAACATTAATGATCTTTTTAAGTATTAGTGTGTTTCCGATTTTTATTACTTGTCTCATTTGTCTAGGCAAGATTTGGATCCATTTCTCGTGAAATTCGTTACCGAGATTTTCTAATCTGTGGAAAATTTCTAAACCTCGTATGAAATTTACAATGATTCGAATGATGTTAAGTCCGTGGTACGACCAACGACTTCTCTTTTTATACTCTGGGGAGTTTCTCGAGTTACTAGATCGTCCTCGCCTTTCTGTATATATGTTAGTAATTGTTATGTCATTGACGAGATTTTTCTAGGACTGTTTCACTATGATCCTTTTTCTCCATTAGACGCAAGTTCTTTTCGAATAATCCTTACCGTAAAATCTTACTCAAAAAGCTTTCTTTCTTCTATGCCCGAATAAGGTACGTCTGTTTTGTTGAGTTATCGTTCGTTAATTAAATCAATCGATTTCCAACCTCCCTCTCACTCCCAGACTCCATACAAATCCGTACTTCGACTCAACTCTGAACTGTCCTTCGTCCAGTCCTTTCCATCCGATCTTTTCTTTTTCAACACTGAAGTGCGTTATTCCCCATCTGTTAGATTTTCTTTTACTGTTCTAGTACAAAATTTTTAATTTAGGTCCCTGGAAGGGTCACCAGGTCTCCAAATAGGAGGTACAAAGGTTACGTTTCCCCGTGTCCAAACTAGACACCAATCCCTTGATTCTAAGGTGCACGGAATTCCACTCCTGATTTTTTATAAAATTTTTTCATTTATTTATTGGGTCATCGTGTCGTGGTCCCCCCAACTTAATTTTCAACCCTGTCTGATTTCCGTCTCTTGATTTACATTTAATCGTTTGATAAAATTATGTTTCTCAAATAGATTCTTTCGGACTCGATTCTGTTAACTGTTTTTCTTGTGTTTTCTCCTTTGTTTCTAAGTCCTCTATATGCCTCCTACTCTCTACTTTAGGCTGAATATTTCCCATAATTGTCTTCAATTTCTTTTTGGTTTTAAATCATAGTCTCGTTGACTTTCTCCTTTCGACATTCTGTCTTGACCTTTACGACTTCTTTCTATAGACGTAAATTGTTGAATCTTCTACAATCATTACGGACTTTTTCATTAAAGTCATACTGTTCTTTGACTTCTTCGGCCTCATGTCTTCGATTTCTTAATCCTGAAGCGATTACCATGTCTCGTATTCTTAGGTGGACGGTTCCGTCTCTGAGCCCAAGTTAGGGACCAGGCTTTCTAAGGTGTACGGCGTCCGTTGATTTCGGACGCGTGTTACGTGTCCGAGATCCCGGGTGTTCGGTGTTCATTGCTTGGACGTACGTCGTTGGTGATTTTGGGTGTACGGGACCTTGGACACGAGACGTTGTTCTTCGGTGGTGTTGCTCTTGGGGCTCGTGGTATTCGTTCTCGTCGGGGACAAGTAGTGTTGATCTCTTTCGGGCACGGGTGCTTCCTTCTAGGTCGTGTTGGTTTTGGTTTTTTCTTACTTAATTGAAAATTCTTGGTTTATGTACTCTCATAGAAATACTATTGGTCTCATCCTTTTATAAGGAATTTGTTCTATAACCCAACCGGTTTTACAAGGAAGTTTAAAAAGGTTTTCTACGATACCCTTTTGGGTTTTCTTGAAAAATCGGTTAGGTTATGTTTTTTTTTTTTTTTTCGTGTGGTGTATCCTTTTTTGTCTGTTTAAACTGGTGAAATTTCCATTTGAGTCATTCTAGTTTCTACACTATTGTAATTCACTTTATTCGGTCATTTTGTTTATTACATATTATGTCATCAGTTTAAGTGTCTCTGTTTTTCATCTCGCGACTGATGTCCTCTACCCGTACCCTCTTTATTCCTCAATTCACAAATTACCCATGTCAAAATTAAAATGTTTTACGTCTCAGAACCTCGATCTACCACCATAACTAACACGTTGTTACAGTTACATGAATTGTGGTGACTTTAGCGGGTGAATTTTTATGTGTTTCACCTTTCAAAATATACTCACAAATGGTGTTAAAAATTTTTCTCGTAATTTTTTTCATTCTGTTTTCAATCTTTAATTCGGTGTATTATCTTAATCTGTTTTAATATCTATTAAGAATGTTTAGTCATTCTTTTCATGTTTGGTGTCTTTAAGAATTTTTACCCATTTATTACTTTTGTGATTTAAATGTTTTCTTTCGGAGTGTCGGTTATCTGTGTCTTTATACAAATTATAGAGATGACTGTTTCCTTTACTTTTAATTTTATTCGATGGTAAAGTATAGGTAGTCTGATTGTTTTTAGATTTAAAACATCTACAGTCCAGTGATCTTAAGGATGTGTAAAGATCTCCCTCACATTTGACTATATTAGTAACCCTCTTGTTATTACGTTATAGGTTAGTACGTCTTCTACGTTTATGTGAGTCTAGGACGTTTAGATGAAGGATTTTTTATGGGTTCGTTTGTAAATATTATTACAAGTTACACAGAAAAAATATTGATATACGGTAGTTGTCCTTTTACTTAGATATGTCAACTGGAATTTGTTGTTCCCCCTATCCCTACGGTTTTGAGACAAGTCTGTTTTTAGTTTCATATTGAATATCAACCGGGAGGTATATGTCAAAGAGGTGTAGATGTGTAAGTTGGTTGTCGCTTAGTAACACCTAACGTCATAAATGATAACTTTTTTTAGGTGTATATTCATCTAAGTACGTCAAGTTTGAGTATAGCCAGTTGACGTAAAATTTTAACTTCTTGATCTCGTTAAATACGTAACAGTGTCTATTTGGAATTTTTTATTGCGACTCTTCTTTTCAACGTCCTCTACGTCTTATAATATTGGTAGATGGTTTCGGAAACTGACACACCTAGTGTTATTTGACACCTTTTAAGACTTTCTCTACCTTATGGTCTCGTGGACTGGACGGAGAACTTTTTGAATATACGTCCAGTCCTTTGTTGTCAATCTTGACCTGTACCTTGTTGTCTGACCAAGGTTTTTCCTTTTCCTCATGCAGTTCCGACATATAACAGTGGGACGAATAAATTGAAGATACGTCTCATGTAGTACTCTTTGCGACCCGACCTTCTTCGTGTTCGACCTTAGTTCTAACGGTCCTCTTTATCGTTATTGGAGTCTATACGTCTACTGTGGTGGGAATACCGTCTTTCACTTCTCCTTGATTTTGCGGAGAACTACTTTCACTTTCTCTCACTTTTCCAACCGAATTTCGAGTTGTAAGTCTTTTGCTTCTAGTACCGTAGGCCAGGGTAGTGAAGTACCCTTTACCTACCCCTTGTCACCTTTGTCACAGTCTGATAAAAAACCCCCGAGGTTTTAGTGACGTCTACCACTGATGTCGGTACTTTAATTTTCTACGAATGAGGAACCTTCTTTTCAATACTGGTTGGATCTGTCGTATAAGTTTTCGTCTTTGTAATGAAACGGTTGTTTCTAGGCAGATCAGTTCCGATACCAAAAAGGACACCAATACGTACCTACACTCTCAACCTGACACTTCTTTCGACTCACGGTTTCTTAACTACACAAACTTAACACCACAACCTCTTCTGAGAACTCTCAGGGAACCTGACGTTGCTCTAGGTTGGTCAGGTAAGACTTCTAGTCGAGATCCTAAAGAAACCTCCCTTACTAAGATTTCGACTTTGAGGTCATGAAACCGGTGGAGTACGTTTCTCAACTGAGTAACCTTTTCTGAGACTACGACCCTCCTTAACCCCCGTCCTCCTCTTCTCCTGCTGTCTCCTACCCTACCGACCTACCGTAGTGCCTGAGCTACCTACATTCAGACTCACTTGAGGCCCTCAACCACTACCTGTCCCTCCGGACCGCACGACGCTAAGTACCCCAGTGTTTCTCAGTCTGTGCTGACTCGTTGACTTGACTACTTTAAAAAGGTTTCTTAAAATTTTGTGATTTTTCACTGGAATGTGAGTTTTTATGATACAAATAGTCATCATTTTTTCATACGTACCCTTCCTATATGAGTTGAAATCGTATTACCAATGAAGGTTCTTCCTCTCATGTCTTATCTCTTTTGCAATCTTTCACTCGAAGGAGACATCCAAAATAAAGAACCCCCCAACTCCTCCCCGATTTCGATCATACTCTTAATTCTAGATAATTTAGACCTGGTACCTATATTTCCAAGTATATAATAAAGATTTGAAGATTCAGATTTTACATTAAAAATTTTCGTAGAAATCTTAATTACCTAACCTTCGTTCGTCGGATACTAATAAGAAAGGTGGTATTATTCAATTTACCTCAGTTCTCTGGACCAAAATTTGGAGACGAACCTGATTTTTCGGACCGTGCGACGTCAGGTACCCCAGTCTTTCTTAATCTGTGGAGAATCGTTGACTTGGTGGTGGTGGTCGTGGTTCGATGAACTGTTACACCTTTTAATTAAAGAAGTCTCGATGTTGAAAGAATGGACTTTATCTTCGTTGGATAGAGTATTCCGACAGTATCTATATTTTATGGGTTATCATCCGTAAGTTGATATCCATCAATAGTAAAATTTAAACGTCATTTTCTTTTCTTGATTTACCTCCCTTTACCGTTCCCAAAACTTGCGTTACTTGAACGGAGTGGAAAAGTCTTAATGTATCGTCTTGCATGGTAACTACAGTCTACATACGCTGATGGTGAAAGGTCGAAGGTTCTGGGTCAAAATTTTATCCCTAAAATGTTTCCTTAAGTTTTAATGTGTGGTGTCCTAATGTTAGACCTAAGGTACCAGGTCAATTTCCTCTGGTCTCAGTACACTTCTTTAGGTTTTATTAGGGTGACGGAGGAATTCTTTCTGATTGGTTGTAAAAGTCTTGATTCAGGTTTATATGAAAACGTAAGGGGAGCCAGTGGTCAGGGGTATCCAATAAATGTGTGTTTCTTTGTAATAGTCTTCATAGTCATGATTTCAGGGAGTAGTGGAAGTCGGAAAAGAGCTCGGTGTAAGTGTATCTCGATAGTGACTTGGTAACTTCCTTTAAAAATACTAGGTTCCTGTTGTTATTCGTCTTATACTTTCATATTAATTAAGTCTGTAGAAGTGTTGATAGGTGAATGACTTATAAGGATCGTGACGAGATTCGTGACTTTTCTGAGAGAACTAGAGGATAAAACTCTCTTCTTTTGACTTTATCACGACATCCATAATTCGACTTTTTGGTCCTGACTTTAAGGTTTCGGGTGTGAGAATTAGTAATTCGATTTGAATGATGTAATACGAACCCTTTGATTCATAGAGACGGAGGACCGTTTGAATTCAAGAATGTGGTTCTATCTTTTCGTCTTATATAAATTTCTAATTACGTTAAGAGTTATAACTTACTGTACAGTAGATGACAACATTACTATGTCAATATGATCGTAAGTTGAAAATATCATAATACTTTTTATAGTAGAGTAATTCGTTAGTATATATTGTCGACCTCATTTGACCATACGTTTTTTGGACCTGCTCCCCCGAAGGGACCACCGTGTCACCAATTCGTAGACGGGCGGTTACGTCCCATGTGTCCAAGCTAGAGATCAGCCCCTTCTAGGGTGTACGACGTCCCGTTACGCGGGTACACGGCGTTGATGACTTCGGACACACGTATGTCAGACACGAGGAGTTGTTCTGTTCGGTGACGTTACTCTTCGGACTCGGGGTGTTCCTTCTCAGCGGGGTTTAGCGATGTTGATCTCTTTCGGGTGTGACTCATTGCTTCTGAGTGTTGGTTTTTTTGTTTTTAGAATAATTTTTTTTTGTGTCGGGTCCCCTTCGAGTGGTAATTGGTCTAGATCCACAGTGACTCGTTGTTAGTTAGATAGATCCGAAGTCAAAGGACTTGAATGTCCACTCCAAAAAGTGGATCTAGATTCCGGAGAAAGTTGATTTTGTAAGTTACGTAAAATTGTGTAAGAGATCTGTGACAATTACATAAAAGACTTGTTTCCGAGACTTTCCGTCGAAAACTTTTTAGAAATTTTAATTTAGTATATCATATACGAGAATACAGATAGGAAAATGAGTTTGTATAGGTTTCGATTGGACACAATAATTTTTAGTCCTTTGACTGACTTTTCCCCACCCACACCCCTAAGACTACTACGACCATTATAACAAACAAAACCCACAACCAGTGTGAAAATAGTATACACGAAACATGTAATGGTAAATAATAAAACTGGACTTTTTCCACCGAAAGGAGGTTTCTATTGAACACACAAGATTGAGGTATTGATACAAACACATATTATCTCGACACGTTGGAAACAATAATTATATATTTACAAAGGTCGAATTAAAACAGGTGTTGAGGACGAGGGATTGAGGTTAAGTCCTCAGATGTCTTCTCTAGTAAATGAATACTTAATATGTCGTAAGGACATTAAGAAAATTCTGACAGAGGACTTTAAGTCAGAATTGAAAGGAAACCTTGGCTCGAGTTGTTGGAGAGAAGGATGTATGTGTGTGGGAGTCTTAAGGGTGTCGTGACTAAGAGAGGTAGTAAAAATAGACAGAGGTTGGTTCATTCAGAAAGTCCCAACAAACGTTTATAGGAGTTATTTACGACTATTGTATAAATGACTCTTTATTCTTTTGTATAAGAAATGTTTCCCTACTAGACGTTTCCTTAGGGTCTACTAACTATCTATCTAGTTTCGGAAATTTTTTAATTTTTTTCTTTACGTGAGGTTCTCGTAATGAACCTGTCCGAAAATTAAAAAAATGGAGTCAGTTATTGTTTAGGTCTTGGAGTATTCTAATTCGATGTGACTTGATTTTTGAATGTATCGACATTTTTTAGCGAAAAGATGAGCATTTTTTAACAAGTTTAAGATCAATGTAATCAAATATCGTCTTTTAAAGTGGAAACAGAAATTTGATCTTTCCTTTTTCAAATTTTCTTTTTCTATTATTAATTAACTATTTGGTCCCCGTTTCAGAATTTTTGTCTTGTGAGTTTCGATCATCACTTTCACTTTCACTTCAGCGAGTCAGCAAAGGCTGAGACGCTAGGGTACCTGACATCAGATGGTCCGAAAAGACAGGTACCCTAAAAGGTCGGTTCTCATGACCTCACCCGTCATCAGTACGATATAATTAAAAAAACATGGCAATGACAGGTAAGTAGAAAATCTATTTAATATGATGTTTGAGATCAATTTGACAGAATTTACAAGAAGATTTCTCAAGACAGATGTCGTCACGAAGAGTTGTAAACTGTTTCATACCTCTGTAAAAATCAACTGTGTTGCCGTCCCTTTACCATCCCTCCACCCTCCTTCTAACGGACACGATAACCGTAGATCACGAGAATCAGTCGCTAACACGATTTGTAGGATGTTACGTGTCCTCTTGGTGGGTGTTGTTTCTTCAGTAATGGACGGGGTGTACAGTTGTCACGGTTCCAACTCTTTGGTACCAGTTGTCTTTAATTTTCTGAAGGGAAATTTCTAAGCATTGATGAAGATATGTCTTATCAGTTCATGCATTTTAAATTTTACTGTTGTCCATGTTTTTAGGTAAATTTATGAATTCCCTTTAAATATGTCATCATCAAAAGTACTTTGGTTAAACAATTACGGTGTATAAATTTATAAGGGATACTCTGAGGATCTTTTACAATCGTTTCACGTCAATGTTATACTTTTTTTGATGTCCCTGGTATGTCCTGCTCTTGTTTGTTCGCATACACCTGACTAAATGCCCGTAAAATGAAGTCACTTGAAGTTTCAAATTTTATAAAACGTATGACTTTACGTTCGTTTGGAAATTAATGTCCATTTCGAATTGCAAATTTGTTAATTTAATCCGACGTAAATTTAGAAAATTAGTCATTATGTTTGGTTCAAGTTAATAAAAATTTATTAATTTTCATACGGATGTAAACTGTTCAGTCCTGTCGTACCATATTATATTTGTGTTCGTTTGAATCTAGATTTAGGGTCTCCACATACAAGCGTCTGTTTATTAAATTGAAGAGACTTAGAGTTAAAAGAGTACATTCTTTATTTTTTAGATTAAGTTCCTGGACAAGAACTCTTAATCGTCATTGCATATATTTGTTTACCTCGACGATCAAGGAAATGTTTACCACCAACAATTATGGTCATTGTTAAATATTATTTATTATTGTATTGGATACTCATGTCTATCGAAATGAGACAGGAGTATTCGATGTTAAGTGAACACATTAAGTTGATTTTTATGTGGATAATTCACATGACATTTAGTTAAAAGATAAGGAACGTTGAAACTTTATAATGAAGATGTCTAAATTTATTTAATTATAGAGTCTGTTCACTGTCTAAAAGCTTGTGTCAGAGTACCTTTTTTCCGGATGTACCAAATAAATAAAAATCATTTATTGCATAATCGTACTGAGTTTTAAGTTTTCCTAAGAAAACTAGGGACAACGGGGTCTGTGGGTTAAGAGGATGTCTCTTTGTTACAATGGTTAAAGAGCAATTAGGAAAGTGGATATGTTTATGTGTATGAAGGGATGAAGACTGTGATTGTCACCGGAGAAGAGTGACTAAGATAGGACATGAAAGGTGTAAATTAAATAGAACTCCGACATAAAATTAATTGTTGTGTGAGGTTGTCACCGGTAAATGTTGAAGAATGGCGGTCTACATTCGATAGAAATGTTTCTGTGAATTTTCCCCCTCCCCTTTAGGAATTTTAGTTAGTTCTAACAATCATTTGTGTTTTTTTACTTTATTTGAAACCATTTTACTTCTAAATGTATCTACCGTACTCCTTTATGAATATATGGTCGGTGAGTTTATGACGTAAATGTATGTATTTTTCCTTTGCACCTGACATGAAGTTGCATGACTTTTATTAGTTGTATTATGTGGATATCTTAACCTGAATTCATAGTTACTTTATTTTATATAACCACTTTTATTTCGATAAATAACCAATATTTAAGGTTATAATTTAATAGACATTAATCAACTTAATGTAAAGGTTTTACAAGAAAGACCTTCTTCAAAGTAAGGTCTAAATATTTCTGTAACAAGAATTTTTTTATTAAAAGGACAAACCTAAAACAAAAGAAGGAGACTTTGTGATGCAGTGAATGAACTTTGTTCCAAAGTAGTAACGAATATATATTTTTCGACATAATAAAATTGTTATACGTAATGATCTCGTTATGTTCTAAAGAAAATTTGAAGTTCATCATTCTTATAGTACCACTTTTCAGTGAAGTGTATTACGTCTCTGATATGCTTAATGTTCTCGTCACTGATGAAAATTCATTATTATTTCGTAATTTCAGAATATGATTCAAAGTCCGAACATGTTGGCATGATGTCTTCTTTACAAGATCCGATGACCGTTATTATGATCGACGTTTGAAAGTAATCCTTCTATATACAGTTCATAGGACCTTTTAGAAAAGAATGATTTCTTTTTAAATCTTAGTGACAGAGTGATATATAGTGTCACGTCCATAAATACTAAGAAAAAGACGTGACATGGTGTTTTTGTGTTTCAGTAGGAAGGTAAGTCTCAAAACCGTGAACTTGTTTATGTCTCCAGTCTCAAGTATGTGTACGAGACATTTTGGTCAGTAATGAATATATGATAATATAAGTTATTTAGACGATCCTAAACCGTAAAAATTTATTAAAATTTCTTAGAAGAGGTGCAGATTGACATTTCTGTGTTTTAGTGAAGTCTAAGTCACCGTGTTTATTTCAAGTTCACGAACGATAGTCTGAACAGTTATTGAGTAGTGTGTGAATCTTACGACTTAAAGTGCTCTTTTCGTGTTTATCGTTATTATATAAGCTATTACTATAAACTGTAGAACTTTTATTGGTAAGTCATAAAAATTAGAAACAACTCAGGTTCCTCCTTTTTGTTTGATCGTAAGGACAACTAATACCCACACTTTTTACATGATATGAAAGTATTGAAACTCAGTTTAATGGCTTTGTAAATTTTATATAATTGTTTACACCGGTTATAGTCGCATGGATTTTAAAGATGTCCTGACTTCTCATCATCGAACTCTGTTTTTAAAAAGTAGTAAAGTCTATATACAACCTTATTTGGATGAATTATTTCTTTGTATTGTTACATAATTAGACTTTAGAGTACAAAAATTCATCCTGTGAAAAGTTTTCATTCTTTATTGATACCCCTGTAGTATTACTTCAAAGTACCGTGTTTACCGTGTGGTGTTGTCACAGTGTCTCCGTAACAGAATCCTGTCTGAGAGAGTAGATATTGAACATTTGTCATAAAACTTTATTCGATGAGTATGTGAGGTGATAAAAAAGGATTAGAATCGATTTTTATAAATTTGCATAAATTATATGGCTTGCACGGAAATGGATCAGTTTTTCGAAGTCTACAGTTAGCTTTTTCTCCGGATCTTACAGCCTCATTCACCTTTACTCTTTTATCAGATTATGCCTTAATTAAAAGATAGAGTCCACTTTTAAGGGAATAGCGGGTGAGTTTATTCGATCATGGGGTAATACAGAAGAGAAAAGAGGGTTGTGGGTTGGCTCTCCCTCAATTGAGGCTTGTAGGAAGAGAGTAGTTAGTGAGGAAGCCATTCCTTTCCTCCCACCGTCGGTCTGGCCGATATTGGGTCTTATGGGACTTTTCACACCCGGAAACTCGCTGCGCCGAGAGGCCTAGGTCAATGGTGGAAAGGGGAAGGGGGTTGGGTGAAGGGCCCAAAAGAGTCCGAGCCGGACGATGGAGGGGTGGGATGTCGGTGTGAAGGTCGACAACGGTGACGGCACCCCGCGAGAGATCTCGAGTGTGGGCTGCTATTCGCGGGAAAGAGGTAGACGGGGAATTTGGAATAAGGAGGGGTCTGGGGGGCGGGCGCTCTGGCAGGTAGGGTCCCGGGCCCCTCCCCTCCCCTTCCGCCGCCTTCCTCCCCCTCTGACGACGAAGGGGTGTCCGTCTTCCCGCCGGCGTTTCTTCCGGTTGGCCCCCAATGGTCCCTATAACCCTAACGGTGGCCTTCCCGGGAGGGCGGGACCCGACTACACCCCCTGCAGGCCCTCAAGTAAAGACTGGAGGAGCGAGAAGTCGTGGAGGAACTTGAGGGCGAACTAAGCGACGTGGCGCTACAACCGGTACAGAGGCGGGCGTCGACTAAGCATGGGCGGAGGAGGCGGTGGCGATGCTGGTGGCGGTGGCGGCGGTGGAGAAGGAGGTGGCGGAGGAGGGGGCCGCTAAGTGTGGGCTCGTGTGCTTGCGACGGTGACGGTGGGGCCGGCGGCGTGATAGAAGTCACACCTTAGTGGAGGCGCGGGCCGGTGGTTTTACCGCGGCCCAGGCGCGTACGCGTGCTGCGACTGGGCCGGGCCGCCGCGTCGGCGAGGGCAACATCGGGGTATGCGGAATCGGCGCTTGGACGCGGCGCGACACGCCGCGCAGAGACGGACTCGACGCCGGCGCACCGAGGCGGGACAGCCGCAGACCTCGGTCCTCCCACGCCGAAGGCGCGCCCGGCCCCGAAGGGCCCGGAGTGCCCAGCAGAGGCCGCGGAGGCGGGGCCATGCTTGCATCCACCATGCCACCTCCGAAGGTCTGGAAGCGGAGATCGGCTTCCAAGCTCAGGTTGCACTGCCCAAGTGCACCGGGGAGATTCGAACCTCGCGGCGGGACTGAGTCGGTCTGGTGCCCGAATTACATAGGCCGACACAGATCACAGCCTTTTGTGACAGGCCCTTGAGCCAGACCGGGTAAAAGACAACCAAGACTTTTCGGTGACGCCAAGCAAAAACAGGACGTCGGCAATGTCAAGACAATGACGTCAGTAGGGTCCTAGAAAGGTCCATGTTGTTTAGTAATTTAATTCATACCAGTAACAACATAGAGTCAACATTAACTCTGGCTCAGAGTCACCTCTACGGACTCTACCCAAATCTTCGGTCTACAACTAGAAACCGGATGACTCTATTAATTATTGTTCGGCACCTTGATTTTGGTATCGAAATTTTGAACTTACATGTAGTCCTAGGGACCTCTCGAATTCTTTTTTGTTTTCTCACATTCCACCCGGATTAAACGTAAAAATCGTTCAAGGGTCCACGACGACCAAGTCTCTGGTGTCATACTTTTGGTGACTTGATTCTATACAAGTCATTGACTTATATATCCCTTTTGACCTCTTTGGACAGGGAGAACCCCTCCTTCCCGTCGAAATGAAGACATTCGGATCTCAGATGTTGTCACCGATCACGATCATCCGTGAGTTACTTATAACTTACTTATTTACTCATTTCTCATTTACAAAATTCACCCTTCATTTAAACTTTCCGTTAACTTTTCACCAAAAATCCCGAAGGTCATTATACCAAAACTATGATTCCCTACGAAACTCATCTTTTGTAAAACATTATTTATTATAAATAAATCTTCAAATACAAAGTACGTAAAGAAAGTGGATTGATTAGTCATTTCGTAGGACAATCCTTTTATAGTGTTTATGTGGCAGAATCGTTTTTAATGGTTTTAACACCGTCATTTTTTTTTATTCGGGGACCCATACTCAGTAAGTCACCTCCGTGTACCGTTCTTTTCTTAAAGAACTTGACGGCGTCCTTCGTTCTCCCCTAAAATTTAAGGTCGGGGGAAGGTATGGTCGAGAGAGAGAAGTCGGAACCAAAGGAGAAAGACGTTCTATTCCTTCGACCTACTCTACTAGAGGAGGTTCAAAATTCTCAAATCTTAAGATTTCGTAGACCTTTGTAAGGGGATTTGCCTTCTTGATATTTTTGGGAAGGTCGTCTCGGGGGATCACCAGGATTCCGCTTGGTTGACATGTACACCCAGTACCGTGTTATTTTATACCATATTACATATTCACAACGTTACGATACACATAAACACGGTCATGTAATTTTTATTAATGAAGTTACACACTTTTTTGAAAAACTTATGAAGTGGAAATAGTGAAATTAAGTCAGGGGTTATAATTAGAACCGCGAAGTTTCTTTAAATTTTGTGAGTTTAGTGTCCCCTTGATTAATCTTCCCATACGATTAAAGAAACCCCTTCTCTTCAAACCAGTAAAAATTTACGTGTATTAGTGACCGGGACTTTAAGGTGAAAGTGAGGTAAAAATGTCAGGAAGGATAATTGTTATACTCCGTTGACGGTTAATTGACTGTACTCCGTTAGGAGTTTTATGCAAAATCCCTCTTTTTCTTGTGATACGACTTTCACTACACCATAGGACCTAACCTGGGACCTTGGTTTTCCTGTATTGATCACTCTAGACTTTTTTAAAACATTAAATCAATTATCACATTGACAATTAAAGAATTAAAACTGTACCATGATACTAATACATTCTACGATTGTAATTATCTTCAATCATATCCCATATGTTCTAAGAGACTTTGTAAAGACATTTAGGTTTTAATAAGGCTTTCTTTTTCAAATGAAATTTTTAGTAATAATCCTGAAAGGACCACCAGATCACCGATTCCGACGTCCGAGGGTTATGTCCCCCGGGTCCAAGCTAGGGACCAACCCCTCGATCTAGTGTGTACGGAGTTGATTCTCAAGTATACGGTGTTGACTTGTAGAACGTACGACGTTGATTCAAGGTCACGTCGGTTTATTTATTTATTAACGACAAAAATTTTTTAATACTAAGACAGGTCTAACACATATTATATGGTGGCAAATACACTCCCTTCTTTCCTTATACAAACACATATACGAACACTTAGGTATTTCATAGTGACCTTTTTATGTAGTCTTTGACTGACGTCACCATTAGAGACTCTATCGTCAAATTCAAGGAACCCCTTCCGTTTCACCCTCTGAAAAGTAGTACATAGGATAACATACAAAATGGATAAGTATAGATTTAAAAAATTTTACTTAAAGGTCTTTCGTACAATATTAGAGAAACGACTATACAATCACGACTAATGAAGTAATTTATTAATTAACTTATTAATAACTTACGGATGACACACGGTTCGTACTAGATTAGGGACCTCCGTATGGTCACTTGTTCTAGTTTTTTTGGGAGTTTACCATCCTAAATGTAAGATCGTTCCTATTCCTTTATGAGTAGAGTCTCATATCAGACGTCAGTGGACCCCTCTCCCTAGGGACTCTACAGACGTTACGGATTTGATAATAGTTTTATTTGGATCCTGTAATAAAAGGAAAAATGGCACAACTACATTTTCGTCACAAACACACAATCAGCGCAGGTTGAGAAACGTTGGGGGTTTCCTAGAAGGGTTGAGTCCTTAGCTCGGGAGCAGACGACGTAACGTCCGTCTGAGAAGTGGCAAACTCGATGTCCCTTCAGAAAAAAATTTTTACCATATTACCACGACATTTTCGTCATCACTCGTTTTTTTAATGACACGATCATACAATGATTTGAGTAGGTGAGTGATAAATTTTTAGAAAGTGAAATCTTACAGAAGTGACTTCGTCAGCCCTAATAATTAATATAATTGGGAGTTGAAAGTTCATTTCAGAGTTACAAAACATACTATGTACCTTTCACTCAAAGGGACCACCGATTCTATCACTTTTTAGACGGACGTTACGTTCTCTGGACCCAAACTAGGAACCTAACCCTTCTAGGGGACCTCTTCCCTTGCCCGCTGGGTGAGGTCATAAGAACGGACCTCTTAAGGTACCTGTCTCCTCAGACCACCCGACGTCAGGTACCCCACCGTTCCTCAGCCTATGCTGACTCGCTGAGAGTGTGTGTGTGTCCTTTTCCTATGTATTTCCTGAAGACATATGGTTTCGAGTACCATTTCGTGAACATGTTTTACCAACTCGACGTTCGACTTGAATTAGTAAAAAAAGTACCTTGTGGTAAAAGGGAATTACTAACTCTGTTGAAAAGAATTCTCAACCGATAAACCGTCTACTAAATAGTTTTTACTTGTTACATTCGATAGTGTAGTTCCTTTTTATTGACTGTCTTAAACAATTTGTACTATTTAAGTTCGAAAGTTGACTTTTTCAAAATGTTTTGTACAGACGGTAACACTGAACTATCGAATGGTTATACGAATTTCTGGGAAGACTAATTTAACCCACTATAACTGTTTACACTAATGATCTTTAATATGTTACCTCATACAGTTGTAAACCTTCTAGACGTATTTAATCCATTATTAACCAGGTTTATGGTTACGTATCACAATGTTTTAGTAGTACCCCTTTTGTAGGTAAGTTCCTAGTTCTGTTTTTTTTTGTTTTTTTCCTAGTTCTGTCTGACTACCTAAAATTACATTGTCATGTTTTTCAAGTATTGTAAAGTCGACTGGAAACTCTTTAATGGTGAACAGATCTAAATCACATCTCAATTATTATAGGTGTCAATAGACTTTTCCAATAATTTTATAAGGAAGGGAAAGGTTAGACGTATTCCGATCTAAAAGAAATACATGAAGTTAGTCTCGTTGTACACGTTGTATAACTTACGTTTCCGTATATAATTTTAAGTCGACACAAGGTAATTCGGTCGTAATTTCTCTAAAACAAAATCTTTTATCAATAAAAAGTGACTTCAATATGATAAATATATTCGTATATTACCTAAAATAATATCAATAAATAATCATTTATAAAGTCATTAAAGAATCAAAATTAAAGATTGTGTTGCGGGAAATTGACTACATTTGTTTACGAAAAACCTTAGGAGTCATATAAGAAATTCTCATATTACTTCATGTAAACTCGTATGACATGATAAAGGGTCCACAGTGTCAACCATTTCTTAGGTGGACGGTTACATCCTCTGAGTTCTCTGTGACCAAACTAGGGACCCAGTCCTTCTAGGGGACTTCATCCTTTACCGTTCGGTGAGGTCACAAGAGCGGACCTTTTAAGTCACCAGTCTCTTCGGACCACCCGATGTCAGGTACCCCAGTGTTTCTCAACCTGTGTTGACTCGTATGTGGTAGCGAACCAGGGACCACGGACACTGACAAATTTACATGACGACTTCGTACTCTAAATCCAGATCTTTCAAGAGGTGAAAGTCTTATATATCACATATATTTGTAATAAATTGTTAATGAATACATAACTTCACACACTTTAACCAAATCTACATACCTCCTTTCAAGTAGACGGTCGAGAGACGACAGAGATTGTCTTGTTACACAAAACTATACAACTAAGCGTATTTTTCTTAACACCGTTCCGTATTAGCACGAAACGACTGGTAACTATTATGAGGGGATGTAACCTTTGTTCATTCAGAAGGAAAAACATCGAGGACGACCAATGATACTGACGAGATGTCTAAGTTTATAGGACAAGATATACATCTCCTTGAAAAAAAAGGATGTCGGGAGAGGACTGGAACACAAAACGATCAAAAAAACTCTGAAAAAAGGAAACAGGGAGTGGTGACGGATAAGATAGGTTCGGGGAGTGAATTGAGAGGAAAACTTTGTGGGTCAGTATTAAGATTCCAGTCAAACGTAAAAAAAGGGGGAGAAAGTGACTCAGGATGGGAAGGGTAGAACAACCGAGGAGAGGGGATGGTGGGGTCGACCCTACTGCTTGAGATCGTCGTTCTCACCTTTGGTCGTAAGTCTAGGTGTCAACTTGACAACTTGAATCGAGGTCCGGTCACCCGTGGTGTCATAACTAACATTACGTGTGACATAATAAAGTTTATATCTCTTATCTAGTCTTGGGGGTGGTGACACCGAAAGTCTTATAGACATCGTACCGTCCCTTTCGACAAAGTTATCGTGTCTTATTACAAGGGAACGGAATTTAATGGAAAAGAAGGACAGTCTGTGTCTCCGACAAATCCACCCTCGAAAAATCCTTTCCTGGAGTATTAAGGTGAGGCAGGTTCCTTATACGTTGATGTCGACCCTGTACCAATATCCTGGAAGTATGAAGTATCAGTTCTATGGTTGGTGGAAAGGCCATCTGACGGGAGACGACTAGTAGGGTCAATAAAAACGACTCAAGGACTTAAGGAAAGACAGGAGATTTGGTCTCACGAGAGAAAATCTGGGATCTTAGTGACCCAGAGGTCACTTTCTAGGGTTAGGAGGTCTCCGGTGAGAAGTTTAAGGAGAAGAAAATCAACAGAGTTTCTGGTATTTGATCAGTTGTACCCTGAAGGACGATTGATTTTAGGTGTTGATTGAAGATGGATGGATCAGGGAACTAACAGTTAATGGATAATAAGTAAGTCTTATGTCTAAAACTGTTTAGTATATTCGACGTAATTTAACCGGTCTATAAGAAACAAACGAGGAGGTTTAAGCGAGAGGTGACAAGAGATGAGACACGGAGACCTACGACCTTCATACCCGACGGTTCCTCAAGTGATGTATATGTTTCGAAAGAATGAAAGACCTAAGGTCAACTTGTGTCGGTCACCTTACGAGACCGTCCTCTACTCCGGTTCCCAATTGTACGATGGAAAGGGAGGGTTTCCGGTGTTAAAGTTATCGAGAAAGGAAGTCGACGTCCGAAGGGACCACCGAGTCTACCATTTAGTAGACGGACGTCACGTCCTCTGGGCCCAAGCTAGGGACCCAACCCTTTTAGGGGACCTCTTCCTTTACCGTTGGGTGAGGTCCTGAGAACAGACCTTTTAATGTACCCGACTCCTCGGACCATCCGATGTCAGGTACCCTAGTGTTTCTCAGCCTGTGCTGACTCGTTGAAGTCAAAGTCAAAGGAAGTCGACGTCGATGTCGATGACGATATCAAGAAAATTCTAAGGTCCTTAATACCCGAGGATAGGAAAGTTCGGACCTCCGTGGTTCTCGAGGGACGAAAACAATCGGAAACGATCGAAGGAAATTGTAAAACATTTGTCAGAAAACTTGTTTAAGAAGAGTAATTGGTGGCTGAAGGACGGCCCTGGGACAGACTATCTGGTTCCATGTTGGTATTAAGGGATGAGAGGACTTACACCAACGAGAAATCTTTTTGATGATTAGTTAGTTAGGACGAGATGTCAGAGATTTAGTCCTAATAAAACTCCTTGAGTTTCAATGTCAAGAGGGGTGATTCCACTTTGACACTTCCCGGTCGACTCCGTAACGGAATACTTGTCATCTAGTCATAGAAAGGGAATTAACCACGAGGGACCTCACCTCTAAGTGTGGACGAAAGGGGAGAGATGTCGACTCGTAAGTCGACATGACAGGATTCTTTAATGAGGAAAGGTCCCAATTGTTAAGTCGGAGATAGGTCTCCGAACCCCTTCGTATACGTTTTCTTAAGGGGGTATCCAGGACTTCAATCGTTCCGGGTGCTGAATCTGTGTGATTTCTTTGTATTCCTTTTAGTATTAAATTTCATCGTCTTCTGTACAAATAATATATTTGTAGAGTCGTTTTCGTGACACGAGTCATTTTTGATGTAAAATGAGAAAAATTTCACTAAAACTACACAATCGGTCATCATACTTAAGAATAGGTGAAACCGGGTCGGCGAAGTAAGTAAGACCCCGATAACCATTAAGAGGAGACGAGAAGGGGTCATTGCATAGCCCGTGAAAGTCTCTACCCCCTGAGTAGAAAATCACAGTATAGAAAAACTGGAAAATATGTTAAGTACTCCCAGAATACCGTTCATATGACTCCACCAAACGAAAAGGAGGAGGTCACCTAGTGCGAAACAGTCTCGAGACGGTACTGGGTAGTCATAACCCACCGGGACGTACCGTACCGAGTGTCGAAGTGACTTAATGCGTTCGGGGAAGTGTTGTTCTTCCGTCACTAGATACTTCTCCAAAACGTCAGTCATCCAGTCGTTTAGACCTTCCGGATCATCATCGGTGTCCCGACCTTTTCCAGTTAGGAGTAGGGTCAGGGGTTCTTCCCATCATGATTTGTTACACGATTGGTAGCCTTTTAATGTGAGTAGAGGGCACGATCATTCCGGTACGAATTTTAGAACGTACGATCCGAAGTCGTAATACGTTTGGTTTTTGAAGGTCTATGGGTTTGACCCAAACCTTTTCCTTCTCCTCGATCTCTAGTTTAACGGTGTAAGCGACCTAATATCTCTTTTGTTCCCTCAAAGTCTTTTTGCAGATAGAGACAAAAGTAGTTGATGTGATTTCGGAAACACACCTAGTACTGTTTGACACTTTCGAGAATCTCTCTATTCTTATAGTCCGGTAGAAATGACAGAAGACTCTTTGGATATATACCCAGTTCTTCGATGTCAATCTTGGGACATACCTTGTTGACTAACCAAGTTCTAGTTCTTTCCTCATACCGTCCCGACAGACGACAGTGGGACAAATATATTGGATATAGACTCGTGTAACACTCTTTACGGCCTGACCTACTCAATGTTCGACCTTAGTTCTATACGTCTACTATGGTGAGATTACCGTCTTTCACTTCTCCTTGATTTCTCGGAGAACTACTTTCACTTTCTCCTCTCACTTCGAATTTTGAGTTGTAAGTTTTTTGTTTCTAGTGAAGTACCGTTTATCTACCTCTTTGTTACCTTTATCACTCTCTGAAATAAAAGAACCAGAGGTTTTAGTGACGTCTACCACTGACGTCGGTACTTTAATTTTCTGCAAATGAGGCACCTTCTTTTCGATACTGGTTGGATCTGTCATATAATTTTTTGTCTCTGTAATGAAACGACTGTTTCCAGGTGGATCAATTTCGATACCAAAAAAGACATCAGTACATACCTACATTCTCTCGACCTGGTATTTCTTTTGACCCGTGTCTTCTTAACTACGAAAACTTGACACCACAACTTCTTCTGAGAACCTCTCAGGAAACCTGACGTCCCTCTAGTTTGGTCAGGTAGGATTTCCTTTATTTAGGACTTATAAGTAACCTTCCTGACTACGACTTCGACTTTAGGGTTATGAAACCGGTGGACTACGCTTCTTGACTGAGTAACCTTTTTGGGACTATGATCCTTTCTAACTTCCGGCGTCCTCTTCCCTTGTTGTCTTCTACTTTACCAATCTACCGCAGTGACTGACATACCTGTACTCAAACTCGTTCGAGGCCTTCAACCACTACCTGTCCCTTCGTACCGCACGACGTCAGGCACCCCAGTGTTTCTCAATCTGTTCTGACTCACTTATATTTGACTTGACTGAGGTGGCTAATCTCAAAGTCTATACAGATCTAATCACACATCTACTTCGTGTAAGCGACGACTTACCTTAATAAAAATTTTTTGTATTTCCGAACAAGCTATAAAATTATACATAAACCGACGAGATCAACGTCGCACAACCTAGAAGGTAGAAGTAACTCCGTACACTTGAGGATCAACGTTGTACATCCTAGACTAAGGGACTGGTTCCTAGGTTGGACTCGGTCCTCGTGGCTTAGAATCGGTGACCTGGTGGTGTCCTCAGGTGTGTTACGGAATAAGAACTGTGACTATTAATCTAAAAATCTAAAGACGGTAATATATTTTGATTCATGGTTCCCAAAGATATATCCGAGAGTAATCTGAAGAAACGTTGTGAAGTAATGTCGAAAAAAAAACAAAACTTTAAAACCATTTTTTTTAATTTTAAAACCAATTTTTTTTAAATGATAATGAGTAAAAATTCACGTGAAAAGTCGCCGTAATTTATGTGAGTGTAACAACAACACATTGATAGTGGTGGTAGGTAGAGACTTTGAAAAAGTAGTAGGGTTCAACTTTGAGTACAGGTAATTTTTTATTGAGAGGTAAGGAGGGAGAAAAGTCGGAGGTCATTGTCATAATATGAAAAACATAGATACTTAAACTGATAAGATCAATGGAGTACATTCATCGTAGTCTGCCATAAACAGGAAAACACAGACAGAGTAAAGTGAATTGTTATAAAAGTCTCAAGTAGATGTAACATCGCACAATGGTCTGAAAGGAAAGAAAAGTTTTCTCTCATTAAATTCTAAGGCAACGTGTATATACGGTGTAAATCAAATAAACAAGTAGTAGTTTCCTGTCGACCTAAAAAAAAAAAGCAGAAAATCGATGATACTTATTACGACGATACTTGTACCCAGATGTTTAAGAGAAACTCTGAGACGAAGTCAAGAAAACTTATATATGGGTCTTCACTTTAACCACCTAGTAAACCATTAAGACAAATTAAAAAACTCCTTGGTAGTATGGTAATAGGTGTCACCAACGTGGTAGAATCTGAAGGTGGTCGGCACGTCGTCCCAAGGTCGAAGAGATGTAGAAACAGTTGTGAAATAATGAAAAAAAAAAAAAATTGCTATCGATAGGATTACCCACACTCCACTATAGAGTAACACCAAAACTATACGTAAAGGGATCACTAATTACTACAGTTCGTAGAAAAGTGCACGAATAATCGTAAACATATAGAATAAATCTCTTCATTCATAGATCGGTACAGGAAACGAGTAAAAAATTAGTTCAACAAACAAAACAACAACTCAACAACCTCTAAATTTTATATATATAAGAGTTATAATTAGGGAATAAGTCTATCTACTAAACGTTTATAAAAGAGGATAAAACACGTAATTGAAAAGAGATTGAACTATCACAGGAAACTACGTTTTTTTTTCATAATGTAAAACTACTTCAGGTTAATAAAACAGTGGGTCCGAAAACCACAGCATAGATTTTTTAGTAACAGTTTGGGTAACAGTATTCTAAAAGGAGATATAAAAGAAGGTTCCGAAAATGTCAAAAACTACAAAATATCAAAATCAACAAATCGACAGAAACTAGGTGAAAATCAATTAAAACGTAAACCATATTCTCAGGATGATGTAAGAAAACGTACACCTATAGATCAAAAGGGTCGTAATAAACAACTTCTCTGATAGGAAAGACAGAACTTCCCAGAATCGGAACAGTCTATGTTTATGTGAACTGTCATATAAACTCCTTAGTAGAGTTCGAAAATTGGTGTCTTCCAATCAGAATAGAAAGAAAGGTCCGTCTTAAAATTTAAACTTATTTACGGTGATATTAATAGTTGTAATACCTACAAGTTCATTGATATTACGTTCTCTAGTTCAATCTACTTTCCCTATGTACCTCTTTTTTCTATACCGGAGACCAATACTTTGATGGATAAATAACCCCCTCTATCTTATAGAGTAAATTTTTACTGATGTTTATGTCCTATCGTGTACGATTAAAATTTTATTTATCGTGTCTTTAATGTACAGAACTCTCAAGTCTCGAACACCAAAATCTTTACCTAAAATTCGTAATTTTATGGTGACACACGTGTTTATAAGTGTCGTCATAATAAGTATAACCCGAAAGGTTCACCCTGTCACCACTTCTTGGAAGGACGGTTACGTCCTCTACGTTCTCTGCGTCCAACCTAGTCAGGGACCCCAACTCTTCTAGGGGAGCTCATCCTTTACCTTTGGGTCAGGTCATAAGAACGGACCTTTTAAGGTACCTGTCTCCTCGGACCACCCGAAGTCAGGCACCCCAGTGTTTCTCAGTCTGTCTTGACTCGTTGATTCGTGTAATAGATATAGTCGTTTTTTTACCTTCAATACGTTTACAGGTAGTCGACTACTTACCTATTTGGTATACACTAGTATAACTTATTACTTTATAATAAGTCGTCAATTTTCTTTCACCACTGACGGTGTACCTACTTGGAATTTTTGTAATACGATTCACCTTCTTTGGTCAGTATTTCCTGGTGTATAACACAATGAGGTAAAAATATTTGACGGTTCTTATTCCTTTAGGTATGTTTTGCCCTTCATTTAATGACCAACGGATCCAGACCTACCTTCCCCTCCTTCTCTCCTCCCTCCTTACCTCTCACTGACGATTACCCGTATCTTAAACAAAACCCCGACTACTCTCATAAAACTTTGACTAATACTACCATTAATACGTTGAGACATTTACCAACTTAACATACCATACGTTTAATATAAGGTTATTTCTACAATAAAATTTTTATCGGAGTGGTTAGGGTAGACAGGTCCATTTTTACACTTAAAATATACACTTGATGTAGAGTTGTTTCGTCAATAATGTTTACCTTCTTTTCTCCTGAACGGACCGTCAGGTTACCAATTCTGAGACCAGAAGGTTATGTCCCCTGTGTCCAAGTTAGGGACCAACCTCTTGATTCTAGGACGTGTCGCTCCGTTTTTTTTTTTTTTTTTCTTTTGTATGGTTTCTAAGCTTAGTCATTAGGTCTTTCTTGATATCAGACCCGGTCTACTGGACAAAGAGAATCCAAACATTTTAGGATAGACTTCGTTACGTTCTCATACTTAAAAATTATAGACTCTGTCACCCGTTAATAACTTACAAAAACAAATTCCATTACTATATACAAAATCCTTGTAACTATGACTACGGAGAGTAATCCGACCTGACCTTACCTCTCCCTGACCTTCTTATTTTGAACAAATCCATTGACAATTTAATAAGATCTTATCATCAAAGGTTTACGACTGGTTGTCACAGTTGTAGTGGATCCTTAAACAATCTTTCCGTTTAAGAACCAAGGGTGGAGTCTCGATCTTAGTCTTTGATGGAATCCCAGGTTGTCAGACAAAATTATGTAGGAGAACCTCTAAGACTATGTCCTTTTATAAACTCTTATAAAGACGAGATCCTCTTTTCATTACCCATAGACTCTCTGTCACCATTACTACACGTACCTCTTTGTGAATATCAATTACATAAAGGTCAGTTGATAAACTTTTATTTCCGTTCTTCTTCCTTCGTGTCTTCTAAGTGTCTAAAAGAAACCATAGTAATTGTCTATATCCCTCCTCTCCACCTCCACGATCATATCCTTCTTCTGTCACTCAAGCTTGTAAATGTAAGACTCGACTAAATACTTCACCTGTGACAATTAACGGACAGGTTTAAACTAAGGGAGTGGACGGGGTAAAGGAAGAATCGATTCAGGGAAAAACAAGTTCACAAGTAGGAGGTACACCGGTACATGAAGTCCCTCAGACCCGTGGAGGGATTCTGGGTTTTCCACTGACAACTAACTATCATCAATGTCAACGTACAAGATATTAAGATTAAGACCAGTCACTCGTTACTCCCCTCTAGACGACCTCAAGACTCTGCCCTCTTCCTCTAAAGAAATTTCCCTGTATTTAGGTTCAGTAAGGAGAAAAGGGATGGAGATCCAATCGACTGGGTGTGTCAGTTTCCAAAACCGTATCAGTCACTTCGTCTTTATCTACAAAAAGACCTTGACAGAACGAAAAAGCTACTAGATCGTCTACAACCGTCAAACTAGAGACCAAGGAGACGGAAAAGATTTTGGTCGAACTTGTACACCTTCAAGTACCAAGTACATAACGATTACGGACCGAACGTCTTAAACCTCGAAATGAAATGATCGCAGACTCTACTCACGCCATCAAACTCGTAAGAAACCATAACGGAAAGAAACCCTAACCTTACTTTTGACTGGAAAAGGTCAGGACACCGGTGACGACTCAAAAGGTTTAAACGACAGTATAACTCACGTCGTGAAAGTGTCGTAGAAGAAAGTCCTAAACTTTATCGAGTTGACCTTAAGGTAGTGGAGGTGATCGAAACAAATATCACTACGAAGGATTCCGGGTGAACTGAAGTGTAAGGTCCTACAGACCGAGATCCACTCACTAGTGTGGTAGTACTAAAAGACCCAACACTTCTAGAAAAAACATGTAAAGACACATAAGAACGGTGGAGAAGAATTATAGAAGACGAAGACAATCCCACACCTTTTAAGACTTTCTCTACCCTTATGGTCTGGAGAACTCTTTGGATATACGTCCAGTCCTTCGTTGTCAATCTTGGCCTGTACCTTGTTGTCTGACCAAGGTTTATCCTTTTCCTTATGTACTTCCGACATATAACAGTGGGACGAATAAATTGAATATACGTCTCATGCAGTACTCTTTGTGACCCGACCTTCTTCGTGTTCGACCTTAGTTCTAACGGTCCTCTTTATGGTTATTGGAGTCTATACGTCTACAGTGGTGGGAATACCGTCTTTCTCTTCTTCTCGATTCCTCGGAGAACTACTTTTACTTTTCACCCGAATTTCGAGTTGTAAGTCTTTTGATTCTAGTACCGTAGGCCAGGATAGTGAAGTGCCGTTTATCTACCTCTTTGTCACCTTTGTCACCGACTGAAATAAAACCCCCCGAGGTTTTAGTGACGTCTACCACTGATGTCGGTACTTTAATTTTCTGTGAATGAGGAACCTTCTTTTAAATACTGGTCGATCTATCGTATAATTTTTCGTCTCTGTAATGAAACAGTTGTTTCCAGGTAGATCAGTTCGGACACCAAAAAGGTCATCAGTACACACCTACACTCTCAACCTGATATTTCTTTCGACGACGACGATTCAGTGAAGTCAGCACAGGTTGAGACACGCTGGGGTATCTACCGTCGGGCGGTCCGAGTAGACAGGAACCCCAAGAGGTCCGTTCTTACGACCTCACCCAACGGTAAAGGAAGAGGTTACGTACGTACGTACGATTCAGTGAAGTCAGTACAGACTGAGACATGCTGGGACAACTATCGTCGGGAGGTCCGAGGAGACAGGTGTCCTAAGAGGTACGATCTTATGACCTCACCCAACGGTAAAGGAAGAGGGATTTCTTTCGACTCATGGCTTCTTAACTACGAAAACTTGACACCACAACCTCTTCTGAGAACTCTCAGGGAACCTGACGTTCCTCTAGGTTGGTCAGGTAGGATTTCCTGTAGTCAGGACCCACAAGTAACCTTCCTGACTACAACTTCGACTTTGAGGTTATGAAACCGGTGGACTACGCTTCTCGACTGAGTAAACTTTTCTGGAACTACGACCCTTTCTAACTCCCCCGTTCCTCCTCTTCCCCTGCTGTCTCCTACTCTATCAACCTACCGTAGTGGTTGAGTTACCTGTACCCAAACCCATCTGAGACCGTCAACCACTACCTGTCCCTCCGGACCGTACGACACCATGTACCCCAACGTTTCTTAACCTGCACTGACTCACTGACTTGACTCCAATCGACTTGACCTTGACGATGTCGGTAGAGTAATGACATTCCCATGATAAATTGTCACAAGACTATCAAGATCTGTCAAGTTTCAAGGTCCCTTATCTTCCTTGTAAAACTCTTAAATGAATCACAGTCTGTACGAGTCCATGAAATGTGTACACTAATACAATAATCTTACATTCAATTGAAAATGGGAATATTATTGGAGTAAAACGTCTATTCCTTTGACTTTCTACCGTTTAATTACACGGGGTGTGTTTCAATTTATGATCCTTTACTTTTTCCTAAGGGTGTCCAGAAACTGAGGTCTTGAATGTGGGAATTGCAGTCACGAGTTGTATGTTACTAGTCTTTTGCCCTGTTCTAACATTAATAAACATCTATGATACTGACAATTGTTTTCCTTTTATAATTACTTTCAATAAATCTTTATAACTTAAGTCATACATATTTTTTAATTGATCATATTTAGAGTTGATTCATCTCGACCTTCTAGTCTTACCCCTTGAGAGTACGGGACATCACTATCGTCTCGGGTTATCCTTCTTCTTTCTGAAAAAAAGGCACTTCCTGAGTCGGTTACTTTTCGACTCTTGAGAAACAAATAATATCGGGAAGGTTGAGGAAAAAGTTGGATGTTTGAACAAGAGGAAGGGAACGGTACTCCTCCTGACAAACACCAACATCTGGGGTTTAACGTTATTATAAGATTAGGGTCTATTTGGGTAGTAACGACTTCTCTATAGACCGTCAGACAAAATCCAGTTGTAAAACCACCGGGTATGTCCCTGGTCTCTTCTGGGACCTTCTGGGACCTCGACTACTCGTTTGTTCACGTCTTGGATGTTTGCCTCGGGTAACAGTGAGTGATGAAAAGAGTGACTAGGACTTCAAACCGTCACGTAGAAAGAGGACCTAGGTTAGAGTGTAGGACAAATGTAAAACTTCTAGAAGTCCAAAGATTCCAAAAAAAGAAGGTCCCATTCAGAACCAAGACATAAGGTCATGAACAAACCGGGAAGTAAGACTAAAAAACTAGTTTGACAAACTTAATTTTGATCGACTTTAGAGTAACCGAGTAAGGAAACCTTTATCTTCGACGGAGTACCTTTAACATGGTCCAAAAAGTCGACCTTTGACTGAAATTTTTCGTAAAGTGGACCGAGGAGGTCCTGGTTCGAGAAAGGAATCTTAACTAACACTAATTAAACCTTCGTCAAACTTAATCGACAAACTTGTCATTTTAGAAACTCACAAATTTTAGTAAAAAAATTTGAGGTCTCTTTTTGGAGATTCTTAACTCTTGGGTCAATAGATTTATAAAACTCCCACGAAGGGGGTTGTCCCAAGGTCGACTAAAACAAATTTTCGTTACCAGGAACGAGTACACAGAAGATTGATTTACCCGACAGAACGGGTTTCCGTCAAACCTTATGGTCACCGGTAATACCCCTCGAAAACTTTAAGAGTTTGAATTAAAGGAATTTCGGTCTGGATTAATGTTATCGAGTTTTTAAAGGTCTGGATTCACCTTACGAATAAACCATAAAACCCCGAAGGGTCGTAATAGTCCTCAGAGGTATTTTAAAGGCGAAATTTATTTTGAAATTTTACTTGACTCCGTTTGTCAATTTTACCGAGGGTTTCGAAGTCCGAGAAGGAATTGGAAAAACCAGAGTCCGAGACGGAGGTCACGGTAGAGCAGAGAGAGGGAGACGGGGAAAGCAGACCTGAGATGGCGACCGTGGTAGAAGGATGAAGGAAAGACAATGGCTTTCGTGTGACTGACTTTGGCGGGTGGGACCGGTCTGTGGTATCATTGATAAATGTACCCCAACAAAATGTTGTCCTCCAGGACCATTCCTTGTACCTTGATTATTCGATGCTGGTTCCAGTTTTCCACTGTGGTACACAGGTCGGTGGAGAGTCTTAGGAGCGACCGTAGGTAGAACCGACTTGTTACGTACGTGGTGGTCCTTCCTGAGACTCAGTCTTACTAAGCGGTTTCTGTTGGGTCACTGATTAGAGTAGTGGTATTTTGGGTTCTGACACTCGGTACACCGTCTCGTCAAGAGGACCCAAGGGAATGAGAGGACGAGAGACGGGTCTGTGGGGAAGGGTTATTTTGGAGAACGAAACAGTCGTGTACACAGAGGAACTTGTTAAGTAAAGGCTCATACTCTGTTCTCGGGTGAAAACCCAGGACCTTCCCCAGGGGGAAGGACGTTGTTCACCACTGAAACCACCCTGAGAAGAAGCGACACTGACTATAGGACTGGTGAATCCCATGAATCCTTGGTCGAACGGGTGGCTACCTGGTCTGGGTCGTCGACGTTGACCCTGGGAAAACAGACACCAGAGGAGAACTACGCCTGTTGACCGGTCTCACGGGGTTGTCCCATTCCTTATTCTCTGAAATAACTGGAGAGAGGGGTAGGGAGAGAGAAAGGAGAGGAAGTCAAGTCAAGTCGAGTCAGCGAGTCAACACAGGCTGAGAAACGTTGGGGTACTTAGTATCGTGCGGTCCGGAGGGACAGGTAGTGGTTGAGGGCCTCAGATGGATTTGAGTATAGGTTGTTCAGTCACTACGGTAGGTTGGTAGAGTAGGAGACAGCAGGGGAAGAGGAGGACGGGGGTTAGGAAGGGTCGTAATCTCAGAAAAGTTTACTCAGTCGAGAGGTATACTCCACCGGTTTCATAACCTCAAAGTTGAAGTTGTAGTCAGGAAGGTTACTTGTGGGTCCAGACTAGAGGAAATCCTACCTGACCAATCTAGAAGAACGTCAGGTTCCCTGAGAGTTCTCAGAAGAGGTTGTGGTGTCAAGTTTTCGTAGTTAAGAAGTCGCGAGTCGCAAGAAGTGTCAAGTTAAGAGTGTAGATATGTACTAATGACCTTTTTGGTATTGGAACTAATCTGCCTGGAAACAACCGTTTCATTACAGAGACGAAAACTTATACGATAGATCCAACCAGTATTGAAAGGAAGACTCCTCATTCGCAGAAAATTAAAGTACCGACGTTAGTGGTAGACGTCACTATAACCTCGGGTACATGAAACGTATATTAAATTTATTCGTCCTACTGTTATATGTCGGAATTACATGAGGAAAAGGATAAACCTTGGTCAGACAAGGTACAGGTTAAGATTGACAACGAAGGACTGGACGTATATCTAAAGAGTTCTCCGTCCAGTCCATCAGACTATAAGGGTAGAGAGTCTTAAAAGGTGTCAAATAACACTAGGTGTCAGTTTCCGAAACCGTATCAGTTATGTCGTTTTGTCTACAAAAAGACCTTGAGAGAACGAAAAAACTATTAGGTCGTCTAGGAGAGGAATTGGAAAGGATAGGATGGGAAAAGAAGATCAGGGGGTCAGGACGTGTGTCTTTAGACCAGTTTCGCGGAGTCGGACTCAACTCCGAACATCCGACTAGTGGAGGAGAACCGTCTCTTGAGTTTAAGACGAAGACAAGACCAGACCAAAGACCAAACTTAAGACCAAGGCAACGTCAGAGTAGACCAAAGACCATCCCGGTTCAAGGAGGGAAGAGACCTCCAAGTCACATTTCAAGGTATTGTGGACCAACAGACGTCCACCGTCCTCTGCAGACATTCCGGTGGGGAAAACGGGGGGAGAGGACGGAGGTGGAGGGAAAAGAAAGTTGGACCAAAGGAAAGGAGAGAAACTTTAGAAACTCCTGGACTCTATGAAAGAAAATAAGACAATCACGAACGTAGACTTCAAGATACAGAGATATCGTCCGAAAGACTCTCTGATTAGAACGTAAATTCCCTCACAGACTAACCCCGACGGTCCAGACACACAAGACACAGCACTAAACATTACCGGTAAAACGAAACACACCAGTGGTAAACCAAATCTGGACGTCGGTAAAACAATCGCGAACTAAAAGAAAGGGACACGAAACTCTGGTGACGAGAGTCCGAGTGAATAGATCTGGCGGAGATTGAGGACTCTGCCTCTTTTTTACCCTTCTTCGGAAATTGTTAAAATAAATAAGGTTGACAATAAATATTTGATCACTTAAAATATAAAATTATATTTTAATGTTATATTAAAGATTTGAATCTTAACAAATCTTTTATTTCGATCTGGAACGTAAAACAGACAGACTTTTACGCATACAGAACCATGCAGAAACAGAGACCTATTATAAAAATTCTAAATAAACATTTACTCGAGATAAATTAACCGAATTTCTTTTCATTCACAAATGTTTAGTTTATGAAGATTTAATTTGATTTACTTAAGGTCCAAGTACACTTGACCCTTTATAAGTTATAATTTAACTATGGCCCATTGTATCTGTACAGAAGTCTTGATAGTCATTCATATTATGAAGACAACATGGATCCAAATGATCTCCAGCTTATTCTGACATAAGACAATGTTTAAACAGTTGTTCTTTACATGGAATAACACCTTTTGTCCCTTTGATTCTACACAAAAGTCATCTTCTGTATATATTTTTTTATGATTTTTTCTCAATGGGTACTAGTCCTAACCTAATGTTAATCAATCTATTTATCTAAAACAATCCTTACTGTACTGGTATCCTTTTGACCAATCTCGGTTGATCCAGGTTACACCGTCTCAACTGAAAGTAATCTGGAACTCGGAGGCCATATATATGGGTAACTCTGTATAGTTGTTCGATTTACTAGGTGGGTAGTCGTAACTGATTTAGACTACCTTACAAGATTTGGGAAAACTAACTAAAAAAAACCTGTGTTGAAGGATTTAGCTTAAGACAACTTCAAGAAAACTGGAGATCGATTGAAACCCTACGAAGTCTCCCGGGGACTTTGTAGGGTTTCTTTCAATAATTTGATTAACACAAATAAACCAACCAATTTAATGTACCCTTTATGATAGTTTACTCATTATTTAGGAGAGTCCAATTTTACATACCATTTTTTTTTATATATACCATTTATAATGATTATGTCTATAGGATCTTTAATATACCTCAAGGATTACAAGATTATACAGGACCATAAGATTACCCTTTGGACTACTGAAGTGTTTTCAATTGTTTTCCTGACTCACTTGGTCGTTTATATGAACATTGAAAATACCAAAGATAGACTTTTTTAATCTCCAAACTTAGACGCAAAAGGTCTTCGTCCCCTTTGGAAGGGGAGTTTGATTAATACTGTCATTAAACCATTTTAATATGTAATATTTGTTTAAAATTTTTA
This sequence comes from Capra ibex, assembly GCA_006410555.1. Classification (NCBI taxonomy): domain Eukaryota; kingdom Metazoa; phylum Chordata; class Mammalia; order Artiodactyla; family Bovidae; genus Capra; species Capra ibex. Next base: position 1,175,394 of record SJYO01021811.1, on the reverse strand, counting down.
ATATAAAAGAGAGATAAACTGAGGAGGTCTCTAACTTTTAAGAATCCAAAGTTCATTGAAATAGTCTACTCAATCCCTCCGATAGAGTGATTGTCCATGTCTTTAGAGTACCTTAAAAACTCTGGGACTTTTCCCTTTTTAAGTGGATCCAAACAATCCACTTTAGACACTATTCGGAAATCGTACTGAAAGGGTCGGGACAAAATAAAATTTTCCAGTCAGACTCTGAGATATTTTCAAAGTTGTTTCGTTTTTCAGATACTAGTTAATACTAATATATTTAGTAGTCCGGTTTAAATAAAATGTTTGTTTGATCAGAATTAAACCAATATAAACTATTTTTATTCCCATTAAAATTCCTCTTTTTCTACAAAGTTTCTACAACGACGATTCAGTGAAGTCAGCACAGGCTGAGACACGCTGGGGTATCTACCGTCGGGTGGTCCGAGGAGGTAGGGACCCTGAGAGGTCCGTTCTTGTGATCTCACCCAGAGGTAAAGGAAGAGGTTACGTACTTTCACTTTTCACTTTCCCTTCAACGAGCTAACACAGGCTGAGAAGCGTTGGGGTACCTGACGTCGGATGGTCCGAAGAGGTAGGTACCCCAAAAGTCAAACAATTACCTCCAGACATAGATCATTCTAAGTAAAGGACCTATCAAGAAACGATAACACACCATAATTACATTTTAAATTAATTTAAGAAATTTTGGTGTGACAAAGACTTCGAATAGAGTCAGTAGATAAAAGCCTATTTCTATGGAGTACTGGATGTTGGTCCTGACTTTTTTCTGTATTAAATTCCCTGACAAAGGTTGGATCTACCTTCCTGGAAAATAGTTTATGAGAATTGATTGATTACGTGTCACTTTATCTTTCCTTTAACTGAGAATCTAATTAAGGGTGAAGGTTTCCGGGGATGTGACCTGACTAGATATCTCTCCTGTCGACTGGACTAGAGTGGAATTTTACTGAGAGTTTGTCTTCTCTTTGATGTGATGTGGTCCTGTTCTTCTGCTGTTGTAGTCTCTATCTGTCGAACGGCTTCTACGACCTGGACTAAGTATATTAGTATGTATTACAAAAGAACTGAAAAATCTGGAAACGTATATTTAGTTCACGAAAAGGTAGTATCCAGACTAGGATACGAACAGAATCTTTAGTTAGGTTAACAACCGAAACACTGGTCAATGGACACAGATCAAGACCCAATGGAACCCCTTAAAGAGATGAGGTTCCGAGATTGATCAACCGGGACTTTTTAAAATGAACTTTCTAATATCAGTATAAGTCTAGTGATAACTATAATGATTTACTCTAGGGGAGTGGACCGGTTAATTATTACGGACGAGGACTGGAACCGGTATTTAAACACAAAAGAGGATGATGAGTTCGAGTTAGTCTTGTTGGTCGTTTCAAAGTTGTTTCCCTTTTTTAGAGGGAGTTAATACCCTATCTAAATATATCTATTGTGGTCCGATACCATTAAATCCAACTTTCAGAGGAGATATAACCTTTGTTAATTTAGTACGATTCCTATTAGTCAAATCATTGTGATCCTTTGACCCAATATACGGAATATCTGTCACGGTCATATATTAAAGGGACCTTCTATTTTTAAGAATCATGTCTTATCTAATTCAGCCCACTGGACCCTATATGACCCGATGTAGATTACCTTCAAGAATTCAGAATGAATACTGAAATGATTATGACGACCCGATACAATAAACCTGTCCCTTCGGACCGTATGACGTCAGGTACCCTAGTGTTTCTCAACCTGTGCTGTCTCGTTGACTTGACTTGACTCGACTATAATAAGCATAAAACGGACAAAATGTTTTAACGATAAAGAATTTGACGGTTTACACACTGACTCCGGAGACTGTTTTGTTATACATCAAGGTATACTCTAGTTACTATTGTCATATTGAGATCTATACCCTTCTTTGTTGTTCTCCTTTACAAAAGAACCTGGTTCTCCGATCATTCTGTTCACCAGGTCTCTTGAAACCTATGACAAAATACCGGGGCAGGTCATTATTGTGTAACTCACCGGACAGTTGTCTTAGAAACGGTCTGGACTCTCACTTGAAAGAGTCGTGGTACCCTACTGTACCAGTACTTTACGGGGGGTGAGTTTTAGTACCAGTTCAAATGCTGGTTCTTTCCCGGGACGGTTGACTTTTCCCTGTGAACGGTAGATGGAGGTCTTTCCAATTTAGTACCGGTGACGTCGACAACTGGAAGTTCTGGGGACTTTTCTCAAGTCCCACTTTTAGTCCTTATTCCGTGAGACACAAGACCCTTTTTGACGTCTTGTCCGGAAATCTATCAATCTAGAAAAGTCCTCTTCTAAAATACTCAGGGTCAAGAACGTAGAAGAGTATGGATCTTTTTGTTACTGTAACAATTATCACTATAGACGAAACCGATAATTCCTTTTAAAATGTTAATTTTCAGTTTTATCTCATCGATACCAAGTCTGTAGGATCCTTTATTGATCCACTATGATACCCACATTAAAGTCTAATCTGGAACATAACGATTTATGAACTCAAAAGACTCAACACAGTCCGAACCTATGGTGGTCTGTAAGAGTCTTTGCACAAACGACCGTCGATCATTGATGTTGGAATGAAAAATATTTTGATCCGTCGACCGATGGACCGAGGTTCAGAGGGACTTCACGGTGCAGGTCTGACCCAAAGTCCAGATAAGAACTTTTCTTTACTCTAAACAAAACAGATAAATTTAAGAACAACAGTGAGGAGGTTAATAAAGATTAACCCAGACAATGTGGTTTTACAGGCTGGTTCCCTAACTCTAAAATTAGTATGTTCTGAGTCTAGATCCTGAGTCTTGAGTTCTTATGAAGATTAAGTCACAGATAGACGGTTTAACTTTGTCAGGATACGGGGTAAAACTGTCCTTCAATAGTTTCAGTATCAACGGGTCAAGAGACGCAATTTTGACTCGTCCTAAGACACCCCGAGACCTCATACCTAGAGGTCTCATACAAGACCTCTCATACAAGAGGCAAAGAATAAACATTCTACATCCGAAGTAAGTCGGAGGAACTGGAAAGACTCAGGGTTTCCCGTCTAAGTTTGTTAACGACTAGTCCCTTCCTTCCCTTATACCTTTGCCTCCTCTTTGTTAGTTTATTACCATGTCGGAACTCCGTCCCAGGACTAAAGATGAGTTCTTTATGCGAATTGTCACAGAAACTCAAAAAAACGTCTTGACCCCGGGGGTGGGTCCACCTCCTACCATTGAAGTCCGACTCGTGTTCTAAGGACCTCGTGGTGAGACAACGGAGTGGTGGTTGTTGGTCAGTCTTCTTTCAGTGTGTGGGACGTCGGGAACGGGGTTTACAACGGAAGAGAAAGATCCCGGGTCACTACCGGTACCCGATGTCTTCTACTCTACCAACCTGCCGTAGGGACTGAGTTATCCGTACCACACTCGTCCTAGGTCCTTAACCACTACCTGTCCTTTCGGACCACACGACGTCAGGTACCCTAGTGTTTCCCAGCTTGTACTGACTTGCTGACTTGACTTGACTACTGGTAGGAAAATCCGGAGGACAAACCGGGACAGACAAATTAGAGACACTCCCCTAATTTGGATTTAACGACAAAAATGTTCCCATTTACGACCAAAGTCTGTGTCTTATGGAACTCAATCTAGTCCATCTCTCTCTGAAAACGAGACCATCCGTCCGGAGATGGGTATGTGTCGTCTTTCTTCAATGTCTTCTTTCTCTTGTGGGGTTAAGGGTTTTTCATAGAACTCATATTTCAGAGAGTTCCCCGTCAACAATCCCCTTCGTGTGACTGACTTTGGCGGGTGGGACCGGTCTGTGGTATCATTGGTAAACGTACTCAATAAAATGTAGTCCTCCCGGACCATTCCTTGTCCCTTGATTATTCGGTGGTGGTTGACCTTCTTAAGTCCTTTCCAGTTTTCCACTGTGGTGCACAGGTTGGTGGAGGGTCTTAGGAAGAGTCACCGTAGGTAGAACCGACTTGTTACGTACATGGTGGTCCTCAGTCAGTAAGACTGAGTCTCAGTGGTAGTATTTTAGACTCTGAAGAGGACCCAAGAGAATGGGAGGACGAGAGACGGGTCCACGGGAAAGGGTCATTTTAGAGAACGAAACAGTCGTGCACACAGAGGAACCTGTTAAATAAAGACTCACAATCTGCTCGGGTGAAAACCCGGGACCTTCCCCTAAGGGAAAGGACGTTATAAACATACAGTGACGACGACGACGACGTAATGAAGTCAGTACAGGCTGAGACACGTTGGGGTACCTGCCGTCGGGTGGTCCAAGGGGATAGGGACCCTAAGAGGTCCGCTCTTATGACCTCACCCAACGGTCAAGGAAGAGGTCACGTACTTTCACTTTTCACTTTCACTTCAGCGAGTCACACAGACTGAGCATCGTTGGGGTACCTGACGTCGGATGGTCCGAGGAGGTGGGTACCCTAAAAGGTCCGTTCTCGTGACCTCACCCCACGGTAGCGGAAGAGGCGATACGGTGGATATGGAACAGATAAGGGAGTTTATGGGGTTGTGTCTAAGAAAGTGGTTTGAAAGTAAAAACAGACTTTGAGAAGGATGAGGGGAAAGGAAACTTTAACAGGGAAATTTTAATTCGGAAGACTCCTAGGTTTACAGTTTAGGAATTAAAGAACATAAGGGATTTGTTTTGACTTGACGTTGGGTGTTTATAAGACCGTTTCATTGACTTCTAAGAGTGTATAAACAATTCTTTAAATTGTATCTGTAAGTTTGAATAACTGGACTAAAGATACTGAATATCCTCGATCAAGTATACGAATGCACGCTTTCGGTCCGGGTCGTCAATCTATGTTTGACGATTAATCCTTTTAGGACCTTCGAGAGATCTTAATGTCTTTCCTCTGGTCAGACGCTTGAATAATATATTAGTCCAAACCCGTTAAAGATCCGTTGAAGTGGTTCGTTCAGGATCTTGAAAAGGTTTCGGGTAACTGACCTGGTTTTAAGTCCGAGCATACGTTTTTAGACTACTCAGACAAGTACTGATAATATTAACTAAAGTCTAATAAAAATTCCTTTTCAGACCAGAAGGCAGTCTACAACTAAGGTACACCCACCGAAAATTGAGACAAATAGCCAACCGATTTCCACCGAGTCAGTCATTTCTTAAACGGACGTTTCACCCTCTGGACCCAAGCTAGGGACCCAACCCTTCTAGGGGACCTCATCCTTTACCGTTGGGTGAGTTCATAAGCACGGACCTCTTAAGGTACCTGTCTCCTCGGACCACCCAAAGTCAGGGACCCCAGCTTTTCTCAACCTGTACTGACTCGATGAATCGTGTCGTATCGTGTCCTGGAAATGAAAATCATTTTTTACTAGTCCTACCTTACCCTTTGATATAGGTGAGGTATAAAACAATTAGACAGTTTCGTCGAGAGAGTGTGAGATCTACTCAGTAGACTTTCTTTCTGGCGGTTTGAAGTAATAGAAGTTGAGGTCGTTTACTGCCGAACGAAGATTTACTTTGGTCTTGGGAAGATCAAAGGCAACGACGTTTCACGCTTCTGTAACCTTTTCTCTCATGATGTTTATATTCGTGAGATTCCCGGAAGTCAGGAGATTGGTCTGAAAGACTGTAGGAGGGTCAAGAGGTACTACTCCAAGACTCCTTGTCGTCCCCGAGAAGAGTTAGGAGTGAAAATTAATCGAACCTCTTTGTAAAGAGGTCTGACCCCTAATTAGAGAAGGTCAGGATTGACTGGGACCTCGGCGTGAAAGTTACGAACTGGGGTGGCGATACTTTGTCGGGAACGGAGTCTCATAATTTTGTCAAGTTTATCACCCCGAGAGAAGAGTTCCCAAAAGACGGGAACTTGGACAAGGCTAAATAAATCGGGGAAACGCTCTATGTGTGGTAAAAGAGGATGGAAGAGGTGGGAATGGGTAAATAATCCGACTCTGAAGAATCTCTTTATAACACGGTCTTAAAAGAGAGAGGACTTTCCCACTTGATTGAGATCTTAAGCTGTCATCAACAGTTTTATTGGGTGATCCACTTAGTTTGGTATGAAACTGTAAAAAATAAACGAGGTAGAGACTACTGTGATCTTGTCTAAGACCTTTGGGTAAGGATTACCCGTTTTAAAGATCGACGACAACCGTTTTAAATGTATCGAGTGGAGAGTAGTTCTAAGTTTATCTAGGGAGTTTTGGAGAAGGGTCTTAATTATGAAATACACATTTACTCGGGAAGTTCCGTGTTCTGGGTATTATCTTATAAACTTCCGAGTTCCGGAGTATTAAGGAACATGATCCGAGAGATTGTGAAAGTCAAATGGTCACTCTTTTGGATTCCCGACTCCCATCTCCAAACAGGTCCTGGAGGTTCGCTGTTTGTCGTAGTAATGACTGTGGGATAACAAATGTTCGGACAATTCAATGATTGAAGGTAAGGGTACCCTTCATTTAAGAGATGACATTAACTAAATACGTCATGTAAGAAATCATAAAGTCAACTACTTCGATCGGTTATGGGAAAACGAAAACGCACCTTCCTTTTTGTTAAGTGGACTTCTCCTAAGGAGTCCCAAAATGACTCTCAGCAATACAGGGTTTTTAGTACTTCCGACTAAACTTACTATATTTTAAGAGTTCTCCGGAACGAAACAACATCATACACCCATTAAGCAAGCAGAAGAGTTCAGAAGAGTGTCCTTCCGTCGTAAGTACATGATTGTAAAAATCGGAATTTTTTTATTTTACGTTAAAAATTTCCCTGTATTCTAGCGGTTTTTGATGTAAAACGGGTTTGTGTTAAACTTTCACTCCCATAGACTAGTTTTGTTCCTGATATGGATCTAGGTCTATCTGAAGTATCACAGGATTTTGAGATTTACGGTTGACGTTCCAAAAGAACTCGATCAACCAATAACGACTTTAACGTAAAGTTTAAAGAGGGAATACCACTTGGGAGACATATAAAATGATTTGTTATTGTTGGACCTGAGGTAAAATATCTTTCTTACCCTGTTGTAATGGAAGTTCTGGAATTTCCTCTCGAACTTAGGTGTACGAGACCCATCGGATTTATAGTCTCAAGAGAAAAGGAGAAACATATGAACTCATGAACGGGTTTTTATGTCCCTGGTAGTAGTTGGGTATCCCATAAAAATTTTAAAAAAAATTTTATAAAAAATAGTAGTGTTGTAAATAAAAATTTTATAAACAAATAACCGACACGACTCAGAATCAACCATACGTGCCTGAAAGAGATCAACACCACAGAAACACACCGGTTACCCGAATCAACTAAGTCCCGTACACCTTAGAAGGGTCTGGTCCCTAGTTTGGGGGTAGGGGACGAAACCGTCTGTATAAGAATGAGTGACATGGTGGTCCCTTCAGAGTTGGGTATCCCAGAATATCCATCGGTCCTTGTGTGTCTATGGAGGAGGCAATGGAACCTTACTAATGTCGGTGACGACAAAACTAAATTCTGGATCTTTTTGTAACACCCTAAGGGAAATTGGTCAAAACATGGTTTACGATATCTTCAAGATGACTTGACAGTAGTGAGTTGTTAAACTCCAGTTGGTGTAATGGAGGATACTTCAGGAAAACAAATGGTGAGGAGTGTATCTAGAAAATCGTCGGAATTGGAACGATGATGAAGGGGAAACAGGACTACTTCGTCAACACTTCTTAACGAATTACGACTACTTCGTGGAGGACTGAGGAGTATTACTAGATATTCTTTGAGAACATCAATTTCGACTGAAGAGTAACAAGTGACTACCAAGAACAAATTTGATAGGACTATCGTTTATAATACGACCCAAACGACAACGTTGAGAAAACTACAAAGACTCCGTCGTAAAAATGGATACCGATGAAGTTGGGTATGAAGTTGAAGTTATCCGGATCTCCTCGATAAGGTGCAAGTTCCAGTCCTCCCCACCGCCACTCCTCTATGGGGAGCAGGTTCCATTCCTTGTCGTCGACGCGAAACGACCTCGTCGGTGCTTCTCTATGGGGTACAGGTTCCATTCTCTTTGGGTTCATTCTGCCATCCACAACGTTCTCCCGTAGTCTCCCGTCTGTGTGACTTTGGTACGAGTGTCTTTTGATCAGTTAGATTAGTGTGATCCTGGTGTCGGAACAGATTGAGTTACTTTGATTCGGTACTGGACACCCCGGTGGGTTCTGTCCGCCCAGTACCACCTCTCCAGACTGTCTTACACTAGGTGACCTCCTCCCTTACCGTTTGGTGAAATCATAAGAACGGAACTCTTGGGGTACTTGTCATACTTTTCCGTTTTACTATCCTATGACTTTCTCCTTGAGGGGTCCAGTCATCCACGGGTTATACGATGACCTCTAGTCACCTCTTTATTAAGGTCTTTGTTACTTCCCTACCTCGGTTTCGTTTTTGTTATGGGTCAACGCCTACACTGACCACTATCTTCGTTCCAGACTACGTCATTTCTCGTTACAAGGTATCCTTGGACCTTACAATCCAGGTACTTAGTTCCGTTTAACCTTCACCAGTTTGTCCTCTACCGTTCTCACTTACAGTTGTAAGATCCTTAGTACAATCCAGGTACTTAGTTCCGTTTAACCTTCACCAGTTTGTCCTCTACCGTTCTCACTTACAGTTGTAAGATCCTTAGTCGCTTGATGTCACCTGACCTTACCCACTTAAATTGAGTCTACTGGTAATATAGATGATGACACCCGTCCTTAGGGAGTCTTCTTTACCTCATCGGTAGTACCAGTTGTTTTCTCAGACTTTACGTCATGAACCTACGTTAGAGTTTTTACTGTCTTACTAGAGATAAGTAAAGGTTCCGTTTGGTAAGTTATAGTGTCATTAGGTTCAGATACGGGGTTGGTCATTGTGACTTCTTCGACTTCAAATTACCAAGATACGTCTGGATGTTCTGGAAAGTCTTGATTGTGGATTTTTTCTACAGGAAAAGTAATATCCCCTGACCTTACGTTTCCATCGTTCAGTTCTTTGTGCCTCACTGTCCGTTTAAACCGGAACCTTATGTCTTACTTTGTCCCGTTTCTGATTATCTCAAAACGGTTCTCTTACGTGACCAGTATCGTTTGTGGGAGAAGGTTGTTGTGTTCTCTTCTGAGATGTGTACCTGTAGTGGTCTACCAGTTGTGGTTTTCGTCTAACTAATATAAGAAACGTCGGTTTCTACGTCTTCGAGATATGTCAGTTGTTTTTGTTCTGGTCCTCGACTGACACCGAGTCTAGTACTTGAGAAATAATGGTTTAAGTCTGAATTTAACTTCTTACATCCCTTTTGGTGTCCTGGTAAGTCCATACTGGATTTAGTTTAGGGAATAGAAATATGTCACCTTCACTCTTTAGCTAAATTCCTTGATCTAGACTATCTATCTTACGGACAACTTGATACCTGTCTTCAAGCATTGTAACATGTCCTTTGTCCCTAGTTCTGGTAGGGGTACCTTTTCTTTACGTTTTTTCGTTTTACCGACAGACCCCTCCGGAATGTTTATCGACACTTTTCTTCTCTTCACTTTTCGTCTCCTCTTTTCCTTTCTATGTTCGTAGACTTACGTCTCAAGGTTTCTTGTCGTTCTTCTCTATTCTTTCGGAAGGAGTCGTTAGTTACGTTTCTTTATCTCCTTTTGTTGTCTTACCCTTTCTGACCTCTAGAGAAGTTCTTTTACCCTTGTAAAGTACGTTTCTACCCGAACTATTTCCTGTCTTTACCATACCTGGATTGTCTTCGTCTTCTATAATTTTTCTCCACCGTTCTTATGTGTCTTCTTGACATGTTTTTTCTTGAAGTACTGGTTCTATCAGTGCTACCATACTAACGAGTAGATCTCGGTCTGTAGGACCTTACACTTCAGTTCACCCGGAATCCTTCGTAGTGATGTTTGTTTCGATCACCTCCGCTACCTTAAGGTCAACTCGATAAAGTTTAGGACNGGTCGTTTAAACCTTTTGAGTCGTCACCGGTGTCCTGACCTTTTCCAGTCAAAAGTAAGGTTAGGGTTTCTTTCGATTACGGTTTCTTACGAGTCTGATGACGTGTTAACGTGAGTAGAGTGTGTGATCATTTCATTACGAGTTTTAAGAGGTTCGGTCCGAAGTCATTATACACTTGGCACTTTAAGGTCTACAAGTTCGACCAAAATCATTTCCGTCTCCTTGGTCTCTAGTTTAACGGTTGTAGGCGACCTAGTACCTTTTTCGTTCTCTCAAGGTCTTTTTGTAGATAAAGACGAAATAACTGATACGGTTTCGGAAACTGACACACCTAGTGTTATTTGACACCTTTTAAGACTTTCTCTACCCTTATGGTCTGGTGGACTGGACGGAGAACTCTTTGGATATACGCCCAGTCCTTCGTTGTCAATCTTGATCTGTACCTTGTTGTCTGGCCAAGGTTTATTGTTTTCCTCATGTAGTTCCGACATATAACAGTGGGACGAATAAATTGCAGATACGTCTCATGTAGTACTCTTTGCGACCTGACCTTCTTTGTGTTCGACCTTAGTTCTAACGGCCCTCTTTAGAGTTATTGGAGTCTATACGTCTACTGTAGTGGGAATACCGTCTTTCACTTCTCCTAGATTTTTCGGAGAACTACTTTCACTTTCTCCTCTCACTTTTTCAACCGAATTTCGAGTTGTGAGTCTTTTGCTTCTAGTACCGTAGACCAGGGTAGTGAAGTACCCTTTATCTAACCCTTTGTCATCTTTGTCACAGTCTGAAATAAAAGAACCCGAGGTTTTAGTGAAGTCTACCACTGACGTCGGTACTTTAATTTTCTACCAATGAGGAACCTTTCTTTCAATACTGGTTGGATCTATCGTATAACTTTTCGTCTCTGTAATGAAACGGTAGTTTCAGGTAGATCAGTTCCGATACGAAAAAGGTCATCAGTACATACCTACACTCTCAACCTGATACTCCTTTCGACTCACGGTTTCTTAACTACGAAAACTTGACACCACAACCTCTTCTGAGAACTCTCAGGGAACCTGACGTTCCTCTAGGTTGGTCAGGTAAGATTTCCTCTAATCGGGACCCTAAAGAAACCTTCCTTACTACGATTTCGACTTCGAGGTCATGAAACCGGTGGAGTACGCTTCTCAACTGAGTAACCTTTTCTGAGACTACGACCCTCCCTAACCCCCGTCCTCCTCTTCCCCTGCTGTCTCCTACTCTACCGACACACCTACACTCAAACTCACTTGAGGCCCTCAACCACTACCTGTCCCTCCGGACCGCACGACGTTAAGTACCCCAGTGTTTCTCAGCCTGTACTGACTCGCCGACTTGACTCGACTTAAGTTGGGTTGTATTACTTGACATCCGAGAATGTACCTGAACTTGAAATCGTTCCCTATTTTGACGGTCATATATATAACTATACAAAAGTCTCGAGTACTAAAACCTTACTCGACCTTCGTTACACCGAAGGAATGAAAGTTTTATGAATGAGTGTTTTTAATGTTACTGGAGATACAAGTCCTTAATAGTCTACACTATGAAAATGGACGGAGAAATTGAATATCAATGAATTATCCTAACATTTATGATTAATGATTGCAAAGTCTTTTAAGATTGGAAGTGAGAGACCTTCGATTCCTTTTAGTGGAACGACAATAAAGGAGTTCCTTACGACGGGAATTTCCCTGGTCGTCGTCGGTCTAGGGACAGTAACAGGTGTTCCTATAAAGGAGTTTAGTTTTGAATCTTTTTAATCGATCTCTTCCAGGTTTGTTAACTGGAGTCTTTTCCTTTTTGAGGTAACCTTTAAGTTTTTAACAACCAAACTATTTTTCTTTTTCGAGTCCAAACCTGGTTTATCGTTGGGTCTGGATAGACTTATTTTAAGGGTGAAGAGTCGTGACGCGTACTCAATTTAGTAACCAGATGAATATCTTATTATTAGAAGAACTTAGTCGTAACTACCCTTTTGTAATTGTTCCGGTGTTTTACACGGATTGAGTGAACAGGGTAAATCATGTTGTTCCCTTTAGATTAATTTCACGGGTCTGTAAAATTTGACGGGTTAACCGTAAGTACAAGGTCGTTTACCTAGAGTGTGTTGAGGACGAAAGAGTACCTATATTTGTACAAACATCAATACCAGATATACAAAAGTGTGACGTGACTTTGGTGGCAATGTAACAGTATGACACTTGTCAGACACTTACTTCACTACTTATTTATATACCGATCAGTACCCGAGACTTTGTTCTAATGATGTCAAACTCGGAGTAGAGGGGTGAATGATAGACACACTAGAACCTGTTTACTGAATTGGAGAGACATAAAGTCGAGGGAGTAGACTTTACCGATATTGACATCAATGGAATATCCTAACAAAACTTTTATATTTTAGATCGTGTTTGAAGACGAAGGTTCCTCTTACCTTGTCTACATGAATAAGGAAGGTGATTTACGTTGATTTTAGAGACCTATAATATATTTTGTTTTATATTCCTCTGAGATTCTTCATATCTCCCCACACACACACACACACACACACTTCAGTGAGTCAGTACAGGTTGGGAAACACTGGGGTACCTGACATCGGATAGTCCAAGGAGATAGGTACCCTAAAAGGTCCGTTCTTATGGTCTCACCCAACGGTAAAGGAAGAGGTCCTTTAGAAGGACTGGGTCCCTAACTTGGACCCAGAGGGTCGTAACATCCGTCCACGAAATGGTAGACTCGGTGGCCCCTTCGAGTCGTTTGGTTGATTTCTACAATCCTGGGTTCCTCCTTATATTACCATTCGAGGAACCAAAGTAAAAGTGGTTTACATAAGGTCTGACTTATGACCTCTTCGATCGTCGAACCTGTGTGGTTACTAATGTCTGTCTTTTTTTTCCGGGGTCCTTTTTGAACGAGAGAGATCGGTTTCCTGGTCCTTTCCCCGTCAGATCGCTCTGTTTTTGGAAATTTGTTAATGAAGAGATGAAATCCGTTTATAGTGTCTTTTTTTTGGCACCGAGGTGGGTGTGTTAGAGGGTGTTTCCGGACCACCCCTCGGTTCTGAAGGTGACAAAGGTCCGACACTACTCAGTAGGGTTTCAGGATCAGTCCCATCATTGTCTCTTTTGGTTTGCCTCTCGGTACTGAACTTAGAGACGAATCACCCCTTCTCGTGACCTAGGAGGTTGAGGTCCACAGTTGCCTCTGGTATACCCCTTGGCCCTGTAAGTAGGTGTGGGTTCCGTGCGGCGGAGGAGGAACGGGTCACTACAGTCTCATTCGGATCATCTCTCAGTCCTGAAAGTGGTGAAGAACTACCATTGTCACGTGAGGAGGTGTCTCGACCGTCTCCGGTACCTCCCTCGGTCTTGAAGGTGGGAGTAAGTTGTCATTGTTTTACGGGGAAGTAGGTCCCCTCTTCTCTCCTCTTGGGTCTGAAGGTGGGCGTGGACCGTCACTACTCCATCGTTAGGGACGGGGGAAATGGGTGGTCTCGTCACAGTCTCCTCCGAACGATTTTGTGTTCTGGATTTATTCTAGAGCCGAAGGGTCCACCGAGTCACCATTTCTTAGATGGACGGTTACGTCCTCTGTCTAAGCTAGGGACCCAGTCCTTCTAGGGAACCCCTTCCTTTACCGTTGGGTGAGGTTATAAGAACGGACCCCTTAGGGTACCTTTCTCGTCGGACCGTCCGATGTCAGATACCCCAACTTTTTCTCAGTCTGTACTGAATAGCTGATTTGTCGTCGTTGTTTTATTCTGGATTTAAGAATAGCATTATAGGGTTTACAGGTGCAAAGTTATTTTTTAATGAGTGGTATGGTTTTTTTTCTTTTGGAGTTTCGTTTACTCTTTTTCCGTTAATCGTTTACGGTCGTGATTCCACTGTGTCTATCTCGTCGAACGTTAACGTTAATATTCGTACACGCACACAAACACACAAGTGACTCAACGAAATCAATACGGACTGAGAAACGGTCGGGTACCTGACATCGGGTAGTCCAAGGAGACAGGTACCCTAAGAGGTCCGTTCTTATGACCTCACCCAACGGTACGGGTGGAGGTCATCTAGAAGGGATGGGTCCCTAGTTTGGACCCAGAGAATACAGAGGACGTGACCGTTCGTCCAAAAAATGGTGATCACGGTGGACCCTTTGGGTTGATATTCGTATAAACTTTGTTTAAATTTTTAACTTTCAAAGTCGTTTCTTTATCCTTCAGAATCTTTTCTTTATCCTGTACTTACTCTGGGTTTACCTTTAAATCTTGATTTTTTATGTTATCGATTTTATTTTAGGACTACCTACTCGAGTTGTATTTTTACCTCTCCAGTCTTCTTAGTCACTTGAACTTCTATCTTCTTATATTAGTCACTTGAACTTCTATCTTCTTATATTTAATAGACGAGACTTGTTGATCCTCTTTTACCTAAAAAAAAATTTTTAATTGTCTTAGAACTCCTGGATACTTTGATATTGTTTTTTAGATTATAAGGATAGTAGTCTCGGGACTTCCTCTCCTCTTTCTCTTGTCCCGGTGCTGTCGTAAATTTCTTTATTACCTATCTATTTCTCCTCTCCCATCTATTTCGATATGGTTCGACTGTGAATAGTTTTCCTGACATCATTGATATCATTAAAGTCTATCTCGTCTAAAGCGTCGTTCCTTTTAATAGTCCCTATCTCACCCATACTGTAGTAATTATTCCCTAGTAAAAGGTTTTTCCGAAATATTAGGAATGACACGTAGGAGAATTGTTGACTCTAGTGATCATGGTGTGAATCGGACATCAATTATGATATATACACATGAATTTTTAAACAACTCCCATATTGAGTACAACTTATAAGAATGATGTTAATTTTCTTTATAAAAGAATTCTTTTTAGACATTATAAACGTAATCGAAACGTTATATACATACATACACATGTATGTATTTAATTTTATTATAGACAGTTTCTTTTTGTTTATTACCGACTTTTAGAGGGTTTAAACCGTTGTTTCTATTTACACGTCAAATACTGATTTACTGACTTGAGGTTGTCCTACGAATTTAATACAGTTCTGTGTAGTATTAATTAGTAATTCCGTTAATCTAATAATTGTATTTATCCCCTCCCATTTCCATGTATTTCCCTCCATCCCATTTTACAGTTGTGGTCATTTAAAAAAGGTGTACACCTTTTTACTGTCTTGATATATGTGTGTAACATGACTACAGTTTAAGGGTCGAAACAACAACATGATGTTAATATATTTTAGATTGGCCTCGCTGAAGTGAAAGTGAAAAGTGAAAGTACGTAACCTCTTCCTTTACCGTCGGGTGAGGTCACAAGAACGGACCTCTTAGGGTCCCTGTC
Organism: Capra ibex; assembly: GCA_006410555.1. Classification (NCBI taxonomy): domain Eukaryota; kingdom Metazoa; phylum Chordata; class Mammalia; order Artiodactyla; family Bovidae; genus Capra; species Capra ibex. Next base: position 1,160,002 of record SJYO01021811.1, on the reverse strand, counting down.
CCTCGGACCACCCGACGGTAGATACCCCAGCGTGTCTCAGCTTGTGCTAACTTCGCTGAATCGTCGTCGTCGTCGTCGTTGGAAACCCTCTTTGACCCACTTCCTATACACTCTGGACAGACATGATAAATACGTTGAAGAAAACTTAGATATTAATAAAGTTTTGATTTGCGATAATTTTTGAATTGTATGTATTTCGTGAATCTTATCAAGAACGATGTGTCATTCGTACTATTTACACGGTCGTAGTAATTCGTTATAGACATTCGTGTAACCCGAAGGGCCCACCGTGATCACCATTTCTTGGGTGAACGGTTACGTCCTCTGTATTCTCTGTGTCCAAGTTAGGGACCCATCCCTTCTAGGAGACCTTCTCACGTACCGTTGGGTAAGGTCATAAGAACTGACCTCCTAGGGTACCTGTCTCCTGGAACCACCCGATGTCAGGCATCCCAGTGTTTCTCAGCCTGCGTTGACTTCACTGAATCGTGTGTCAATTCATGTAATGATCAGTTCGCAGAAATCCGGTATGGTGATTTTTAATATAACCGGTAACGGGGAACAAACCGAGATGACGAAGTGGAGTCCGTTCAAAGACTTTACTGAGACTTAAAATCAAAGATATTTTCATCGCATGAACTTTATCTAATTGTGTCTTGGACTGTGTGTCAACTAAGTTGCAAAACGACGAGACGACGATTCGGCGAAGTCAGCACAGGCTGAGACACGCTGGGGTATCTGCCGTCGGGTGGTCCGAGGGGGCAGGGACCCTAAGAGGTCCGTTCTTGTGACCTCACCCAACGGTAAAGGAAGAAGTTGTTTCGAATCAAGGATAGTTGAGAGGATGAAAGTGATTTAATAGTGAGGTCTGACCGTAAGGGTAGATGTAGTTGATTGGTCCAAGTTTGAAATGATGGGAGTCTTGGTTTTAGACAGAAACATACCTGTAGTCTCAAGGATTTCAGGTCGAAGAGACAATGAGTACTGAAATAATTACCAAGAAGTGTAACACTCTCGGATATACGTAAGTAAAATGGATTTTATTAAACTCAATCTAAATATAGTGAATGTTGGCATAGATTTCACTGTCAATTAGACGATTCCATTTAATGAATTTGATGAACTTAATTTATAACTTTAATTTGAAGCACCGGTCTTCAAGAAAATCTTTATTAAATCAGGTTTGAAAGGATTGATGAAGAGAATTTAAAGTTCTAATTCCTCAAGGGTCTTTCCAAGTGTCTGAACGGTTTCAGTACATCTATTACGGTCAAGCCTCGGTTCTGATCTTCGACCATAGAACTTCGACACTGTGGTGTTGGAACACGATATCTCTTCACCCTTACATTTGGTTTTGGTCTGTGGAGAGAGAGACGTAAGATAGACATCCCGACATCGACGACAAATTACAAGTATGTTATGACTGACGATTAAAACTAGAACATCAGTTCTACAAGGTTAAAAAAAGGGGAACTTTATGTTCATTTAGGTTCGGAGTAGTAAGTCAAAAATTCGTCGTCTCAAAAAACCAAACAAACAAAACAAAACAAAATCGTGTGTTTGAGCCGAAATGTAATTGGGTATAATTTAAAGGAAAACCTAGTCGGACAAAATCTAGAAGACCTTAGAAATAAGACAGTAAATCGAATAGTAAATGATTTGTGGGGGGAAAAACATGATAGACTTATGAGCTATTACTCGAAGGTTATACGAGTAAGTATAATTCACTAAGTACTTTTATAAATTGTCCTACCCCGAGATATCTCCGGAGACTGTTCGATGACCTTAGTATTTAGTAAAGCTGAAGGTTGTTTTACATGATAGTAGGTCGAGAGGTACAAGTACTTTGAACAGTTTATGGAATTTTTTATTCCTATATATTCCAAGTATGATAAAAGAACTAGACGATGTCATTATTCTCATCGTTACTTTTGATTATCACTACTTATAATACCTCAGTTGTCAGATTCGTAAAAAGTATATGATAAAATTTACATTAGGAGAGTTTTTAAGACACTTCATTCATAATAATAGTATAATAATAAAATAATAACACCTTAGTATCAAGGGACTGGTCCCTAGTTTGTGTACGAGGGACGTAACCTTTATGTCTCAGAATTGGGGACTTGGTGGTCCTTTCAGGTGATAATAATAAAATTAAAAACGATACCGTCTTATTAAGTCCGAGAGATCCCGTATGTGTCCATACCAAACCAAAACCGATTGGTGTATTAAAAGACTCATAATAACAAAAGGATTGACCACCCTTTTGTCTTTATATGGACCTCTTTGACCTTACAACAACGACAACAAAACTCTCGTAACCTTTACTTCGGTTAATAAACCTATGGGAGCCCCTCCTTAAAATCCCTTTCCAGGTCCAATTCATTCCCCTAAAAACACTTCAAAAACAAAACAGTATATATTAAGGGTAAAAAATAGTTACGGAAGTTTCAAACCTAATAATAACAACGAAACACTATTCCTGTACGCACCCTCTAACAAGAGGTTCTTTCGGGACCCACTCTTATCTCGATCGGGTCTTCTCGAGGTAATGTAAACCCATCGTACTGTCCGAGTCTCTTCAAAACCATTCACCACCTTCATCCTAACTTTAAGTCGGAGTAAGGTGAGGTTCCGGGTGAAAGAAGGGAACACCCGGACCCTAGTCTGGTCCCTCTTATCCTTTGGATAGTCCTTCTGGGTGAATAAAGAATCACTTAAGTTCGATCCGGAGTACAAGTAGTGAAAAGATTTATAAGTGTATAGTAAACAAATTAATAAATAAGGTATTAAAGGGGTTCCTTTTTACACGCGTACCCGAATATCAAAGGGTTCCTTTTGACACGAGTGCCCGAATATCCCCAAAAAAAAAGGGGAGTAATATCTTTTACTCCCCTTAATGGACGTCAGGTCACCATTCCTGAGACACGACAGTGACGACTTCCGGATCCAAACTAGGGACCAACCCCTTGATTCTAGGACACTCGGTACGCTGAGGCAGTTTTTTTTTTTGGGGTTTTGGGAGAAAGGGTACATCCAGGATCGGAAAGATTAAACTACTATTAAGAGTCACTATCTTTTACCTTCGTTTCATCCTCGACTATTTAAGACGAAAAAAGAGACGGTACAATAGTAGTGTGGAAGACAAGGAACAAGAAGAACGAGTCTTGGAGTTAAAGGGACTGTAACAGAAATACATCATCAAGACAATTTGTACTAATAATGTTCAATCACAAAAACCTAATTAAATAATTTGATGTAGTATCCGTCAAATCATGTTTTGGAACGAAAATTTTTATAAAATGGATAAGACTTCGTAAAAATATCGACAAGAGAGTACTTTGTTATTGACTTTTCATATGACAAATGTTGTAAAGGAACTTTTACGTCTCAAAGTCTGTCATTAAGTTGATGAAATAACAATTTTACTTTCGGAAAAGGGGGTTGAAATAACTCTATATTAACTGTATCTGGTAACATATGTAAATTCCACATGTTCGTACTACTGAACTATATAAATATATAACGCTTCACTATTGGTGGTATCACAATCGATGGCGGAGGTAGGACACGGTATGATGGTAAATAAAAAAGACCACTCTCATGAATTCTAGTTGAGAGAATCGTTGAAAGTTCATGTACTATACCACAATGATCGATATTAATGGTGGTACGACATATAATTAATCTAGAGGTCTTGAACAATTAGAATATCGATCTTCAAACATGGGAAACTGGTTATAGAGGGGTAAAGGGTGTAAGGGGGTCAGGGACCATTGGTGGTGAGATGAGAGACAAAGAGACGTAAGTCGAAAAAGTTTAATTTTACTTTCGGACAAATTTACCATCCTTATCTTCAACTCAAGGTAGAGGGTCTTTCATGTTTTACTATTACGTCCTTTTTTATTCTTTACAATATAATTATTGTTTTTAAAACAAATCTGATAAAGGGGGGGAAGGTTCAATAAGTAAGAGAGACCTCTCCATTCGACCGGAACGTAAAAATAAAGGAACTAAACTTAAAGGTATCTAAAAGGTAATTTTTTATATAAACGTATTAAAACATAAAGGGGTTTATCGATCGTTCTTTAGGAGAAGTTTCATTCACCAATCTACAATACAAGTCAACGAAGTAAATGCCCTGAAACTTTGAGTTATCTCCACTGAGTCTCTACTGAGAAACCCAACCTTAGAATCCTAAGTCGGTGACATTTTAAATACGTTCCAATACAAGTCGTAAAGTACAGAAGAGACGGAAGGGATTTAAGAGAATTACATCGTCCTAAAAGTCAAGTGAAGTTACTTCACAAGATTTTGTCGACGGTGTAAAGCATAGACAATAAACGTAACCTAATGTTGATACTCAGTCAGAGAGGGAAATTCTGTGAGTGTCGGATCAACCCTTCTATCGGTATAGTTAATTTTTTTTTAAGCTATTTTTATGACCCAACCGGTTTTTCAATCAAACCGTAATCGGTATTGTGGAATGTCTTTTTGGATTTGCTTGAAGAACCGGTTGGGTTATGTTGGTACACACTACACACTTTGTTTCCTTTGTACACGTTTCCTCACTTTATCACGTTTCCTCCTGTAAGAGTAACACTCCAAGTCTTTTCTCAGTGTCTTATGACACTTACAAATCAGTGTCTATACTTTCTTACTTATCCATACGTCGTTCTTTAGTTCCACGTTTCTTGTAAGGTCTATCGTCTATGTGGTCCATTTTTGGTACTACACACATTTTTATTTCTACTGGTTACAAGATCACGTTACACATTCACCTCACACTTCAGGTCTAACACTACAGTATACAGTATATACGGTACATTTATTTAAACTTGAAGCGGACCTACTCTTTCACTTTCACAATCAGAGAGTCAGCACAGATTGAGAAACTTCGGGGTACCTGACATCGGACGGTCCGAGGAGACAGGTACCTTAAGAGGTTCGCTTTTATGACCTTACCCATCGGTAAAGGAAGAGGTCCTCTAGAAGGGTTGGGTCCTTAACTTGGGTCCAGAGGACGTGACGTCCGTCTAAAAAATGGTAGACTCGGTGGTCCCTTCGGGTTTCCAGGTTTGTCAGTTTCGATACCAAAAAGGTCATCAGTACATGCCTACACTCTCAATCTGGCACTCTACCGACTCGTGGCTTCTTGAGTATGAAAGGTCAACACCCCGACCTCTTTTGAGAACTCTCAGCAACCTGTCGTTCCACTAGTTTAGTCAGTTAGGATTTCCTTTAGTTGGGACTTATAAGTAAAATTTCTGACTACGACTTCGACTTCAAGATTATGAAACCTGTGGACTACGTTTCTCGACAGACAGACCCTATCTGGGACTACGACCCTTTCTAACTCCCGTCCTCCTCTTCCCCTACTTCTCCTACTCTACCAACCCACCGTAATGACTGAGTCACCTGTACTCAAACTCGTTTGACGGACTCTATCACTTCCTGTACCTTCGGACCCGACGACGTCAGGTACTCCAGTGTTTGTCAGTCTGTGTTGAATCACTGACTTGTTGTTCACCTACCAAAACTTACCTCTTTACTGAACAGTCTCTTCCTAGAAACTTTTAGTAGGACCGTAGGTCGTTATACCTCCTATTGAATGTCTCTCAACATGAGTTCCGTCTTAGTGGTAAATCCTCTAATAACATAATCGGATCCAGGACTGACTAACCATGATCCAAAGACCGAACACTAAACCTATCGAACGATCGATCATAAGGACGAAGTTAAGAAGGGCGAGACGAGAGAATGTATCGTCAGACTCATCAAAAAGGGAGGAAGATAAAACATTTTAAAGTGAACTTTCTTACGACGACGACGACGATTCAGCGAAGTCAGTACAGGCTGAGACACGCTGGGGTATCTGCCGTCGGGTACTCCGAGGGGGCAGGGACCCTGAGAGGTCCGTTCTTGTGACCTCGCCCAACGGTAAAAGAAGAGGTTACGTATTTTCACTTTTCACTTTCACTTCAGTGAGTCAGTACAAGCTGAGAATCGGTGGGGTACCTGACACCGGGTGGTCCGAGGAGGCAGGTACCCTAAAAGGTCCGTTCTCACGACCTCACCCCACGGTAACGGAAGAGGCTGAACTTTCTTATCATGTCACATATGACTGTATCGAAATAAGACCTATATAGTACACGATTGAAAAACGGTGTAAACACCGAGAGGTGGGGGAAGAGAGAGGGACCGGGAGACGTGACCTAAACAGAACAGTTAAATCGATCCGACCTTGATGTAAAGGGTCTTAAGTAAAGACACGTATCACAGTGTTTCTCAGAACTCTAAGACACGTATATTTTCAGACGGTGTCAAGTACCTAGACCGTCTTCTGTACTCTGAGGTTCCAATGTCAATCTCCTAAAACGATGAGTATCGTATCGTCCGACGTATTCGAAGAATAAGTATGTCGAGTAAAACACAGGGGTGGGACTGGTTTTGTTTTTTGTGTGTATGTGTGTATGAGGGTTAGAAAACATTACCTGACATTCGTTTAGATCCGAAGGGTCCACCGAGTCGCCATTTCTTAGGTGGACGGTTATGTCCTCTGCACCCGAGGTAGGACTGTACCCAATCCTTCTATGGGACCTCCTCCTTTACCGTTAGGTGAGGTCATCAGAACGGACCTCTTAGGGCACCTGTCTCCTCGGACCATCCGGCGTCAGGTATCCTGACGTTTCTCAGCCTGTGCTGACTCGTTGACTCGTACGTTACGTTCGTTTAGACGAGTTGGAAACGGAACCTTCCACTGTAGTATAATAACAGACCAATACGACGTCTCACTCCGTTAGACGGGAGACAGGGTCTCGTTCTGTGAGAGAGAGAGAAGGTTCCGACGTGATATTATGTTAGACTATAACGGAAAAAGAGTTCTACATGTCTTCTCATTCTCTTGGTACCTCTTGACAACGGGTTGTGTTTTGAGGTACTGGTACTCCCTAAAAAGCGTGCTCTAAATCTTCCGTATTCACTTCATCGTCGGTAGAAGAAACATATTAACATTACAATCACGTCTCATGATCGTTCATAATCTCAACAGAGAATAGACAACCGAGTACGACGACCACACCCCGTCGTCTGTCTGATTGTCGTTGAAATCGAGGACGGTCTAGAGGAGGTGGTCGAAGAGGTGGAGGACCCCTTCTACGGACGTATCGGGAAGTTATTTTCAGTGGTCAAATAAGGAACATAATATGGGGGTAGTAATTTCAACCTTTGAGCCTCCACTATTTTCTGAGTGGAGTCAAGATCAGGTAGGACAATTAAAGTGTCTAAAGTCAAACAAGAACGGAGACGGTCAAGTGTAGGTAGAAAGAAGAGACTCATGGGTGAGACATGTCTGAGCTCTTTGTATGAGTCTTTGTTGTCGGAATATATTCAGTTAGTTTTACCAGATCATGATCGTATTTTTTTAGTCATTTATCTAGTTATCTTATTTTATCTCTTGGGGGTTTATCTAGGTGTGAATATTGTAGTGAAAAAAGCAAAAATTTTGTTTCCGTAGCTTTGTTAGGTTACTCCTTTCCTTTAAAAAGTTGTTTATTACAACTTTGTTATTCTATAGGTTGCAACAAAACCGATAAAATCAAGTTACATAAGGAATATTTTAAATTTTAGTCAAACAGACAAAGAGGTTTCTCAGAAGTCTTTAAAATTAATTCTAACGTAACTGAAACATCTAGTCAAACCCCTATTAACTGTAGAATTGTTAAAACTCAAAAGGTTAGGTACTTATAGTATATCAAAAGATAATAAATATAGGAATTAAAGAGAGTCAGTACAAAATGAGAAAACATTACCTCTTCAGAACCCGTGAAAAACAATGTAAATAAGGACTAATACAAGACCCACTGCGTTCCCACTTCTTAGGTGGACGGTTACGTTCTCTGTGATCCCTGTGTCCCAGTCTTTCTAGGGAACCTCCTCCTTTACCGTTGGGAGAGGTCGTAAGAACGGACCTTTAAAGGTACCTGTCTCCTCGGACCGTACGAAGTCAGGTACCCCAGTGTTTCTTAACTTGTGTTGACTCGTTGACTCGTGTATCGTATGTACAATAATAATAAAAAAGTAAAAAACCGATACGGTACGTTAAAAGTTCTAGAGTCAAGGGCCTGGTCGTTAACTTGGACCCGGTACCGTCACTCTCGGGCCTTAGGATTGGTCATCCGGGAGTCCCTTGAGACATTATTGCAATAAAAAATCACGAAACATTTATCATAAATCCGTAGTGACCATGAGAACTGACCGTTTAGGGTACTTGTCTACTCGGACCATCCGACGTCAGGTACCCCAGCGATCCTCAGTCTGTGTTGACTCGCTGAAGAGAAAGTGAAAAGTGAAAGTACGTAACCTCTTCCTTTACCGTTGGGTGAGGTCACAAGAACGGACCTCTCAGGGTCCCTACCCCCATGGACCACCCGACGGTAGAGACCCCGGCGTGTCTCAGTCTGTGTTGACTTCGCTGAATCGTCGTCGTCCATAGAGTTACCATTTCTTAGGAGGACGGTTACGTCCTATAAGTACAAACTAGGAACCCAACCCTTCTGTGAGACTTCTTCCCTTACCGTTGGGTGAGGCCATAGGAACGGACCCTTTAGGTTATCTGTCTCCTCGGACCACCTGATATTAGGAAACCCAGCGTTTCTCAACTTGTGTTGTTGATTTGTTGTTGTTTTTATCACAAATCAAAAACATAAAAGGTCATCAAACAACGATTCTACAACTGTAGGTAACTAAGAAATTGAGACTAAGGAACGATTTAAATTATTAATTTCGTGAAATGACACATAAGGGATACTAAAAGACACATTGTTTAGTTAGTGTATTAGACGTTTATCTTTCAAAATGAAAAGGAAACTGAGAGGTATAGAAAAAAAAAGAACGGAATAACGTTATTGATTATGGAGAATATATTATACTCACCACTTACACCTATAAGGTAGAAATACAGGTTAGAGTCTCCCTTTCGAAAGGGATCAGGTGGTAATTCATACTATGATCGCCGTCACAAACATGTACACAGATGAGTCTGATTCCTTTGAGAGAAGATAAGAATTAAACTACTCTTAAATACAGTACTTACCAACAACTTAAAATCGTTTACGTAAGAGACAGATCCATCTGTCCTCTATGTATCGATGTATATAAGTATATAGATCTAGATATATATATATATAAGTGTATGAATACAAATATAGAGAGAGATATATATATAGACCTCGGAGGAAAATCATATCGAACAAGGAGAGAGAACGTAACAGGGCGTCTAAAATCGGTCGAGTCTCCGGCGTTTGAGAGTATAGACGGAGGAGTCAAGTCGTTCTAGAGATAAGAGACGAGTCTAAGTTGTTATCTTTTAACAAGAGTCCGTCTCTCGACTAGTTAGTACCTTGAGTGGAGTACTCATAGGAAAGAGAGTCTTTAACGTTAGATACGATAAATGACTTATGAGAGTTTTATCAACGAATTATACAAAACACGACAAAATACCAACTAATAAGGCGATACTCGTCTTCACCTTCGGTTTATATTTTGGTTAAGTTTTTACCGAAAGAGAAGGAGAGAAAAATTATTAATGAATAAATAACGATGTACCCCAGAATCAACACCATACACCCACCCGAGAAATAATATCGTGTGTCCGAATCGACGGGACACCGTGTACCCCAGAATCAAGGGGTTGGTCCTCAACTTGGGAGTAGGGGACGTAACGTTCCACCTAAGAATTGGTGATCTGGTGGTCCATTCAGGGACGAGAAAGAGAATTAATACCTTATTGTTCGAAGAATAAAAAATGAAAAGACATAAAAGGTTAAATGAAGTTATTTCAAAAGGGACTTAAGTACTCTTTGGATACCGAAATTTATTTATTTATTTATATATATATAAATAAATAAATAAAATATGGATACTAACAGAACGAAGACGGGACCTCACCTGACACACCTTGTCACTGGGAGACAAAGTTTCCGGTTGTAACGGAAGACCCTAACTCGACTTTTTTTAGTAATTGATCCTCTTGTCATCTTTTGTTTATAACGTGGTTCTTTAACCCTGTATTACGAAGAGAAGATCGTCATACAGACATAAGGTCCTTCCTAATCCCCATTTCCACTTTTCGTTTTCCTTCATACTTACGGTTTACTCAAATAGGGGTAAGATAACCATTCCTTCTTATCTAACTAACTATAACGTATCTGTTAAACTTTAGAGACGGATTGGTAACTCTGGGTTCCTTAGTAGATCCAGTATCAGTAAAACGTTTACTCTTTTGACTTCGGATCTCTTCAATCAAACGGAAGTCAGTATATCGAATAATTACTATTGTTTAACCTCATCTTTCTCATACCCCAAAATCAGTTTATAAAGATTAGTATAAAACCAAGATGGTGAAGGATTAATACGTTGAACCCAGTTCAATAAATTGAAGAGTCCCGAACAGAAAAGTAGAAGTTTTACTATCATTAGAATGGATAAAGTTGACTAACAACACTCTTAATTTGTATATTTATATATCAATTAAGGTTTGTCTACCAACCATAAGTTATTTACAATAGAAGTATAAGGAACATCATTATCAATAAACGTTTCGTTCCCACGACAGATATTATTGAGTATATCTCTGACATGTCATACGATGAAACTTATTTCCTTCATTATTCTATGTTTATGACCTCAGTATGGGAACAAGATTTCGGTACCAAGAGTTTTGTAAAATTCCTCATACGTCCTGTTTCTTTATTTGTATAAAATTAAACATATACAACTATTATGGACACTACGAGTTAAGATATGGAGATAAACCGCCCCGGTATCCCACGGGTCTATAAACCCGTTCGTAATAAGACCCACACATACACTCCCACAAAGGCCCACTCTAATTATAAACTCAGTCATCTAATTCATTTCGTCTAAAGGGGGATTAACTCTCTCACCCGGAATAGATTAGTCGACTTCCTGACTGATCTAATTTTCCGACTATAAGGACGTTCAGTCTCTCTAAAAAAGGATGGAACTCTGACTTTACAGTTGAGAAATACCAAGAGTTCGGACGGTCGGAAACCTGACCTTGACTTTGCAATTGAGAGGACCAAGACGAGGAAAGTTGAACCTGATCTTCATGTAGTCGAGAGGACCCGAAGGTCGAATTTATGAATGGGAGGTCTAGAACTCTGAAGAGTCGAGGGTGTTAGTACACTCGACTAAGGAACATTATTAAGAGAAATATTAATATTTATGTGTGTGTGTAGAATTACCAAGACAAAGAGTATTCCTGTGATTATAGTATGGTATCTATATGTGCACATGAATGAATAAGAAGTGCAGAAGTCTTATCAGTTGTTTATTTTTAGATAAAGCCCCTTACGAATACGTTTAGGTGTTCTTCAACCCTTTATGATCCGTTGTCGATTGAAGAGTGTAGACTATTTGGAGAATTCTTACATAGACGGAGAGACTCTCACGACGAAAAGAGATTTTGTTGTACCGATCAAAGTCCTCTTTCACTCCCCTGAGTCCTCGTCGTCTTGGTTTCTTATGTACAGCTAGTTGAGTAAGGATTTTCACAATGGAACTTCCTATCTTTCAAACTCGTTGAGAAAACATTGTAAAGGACAAATACAACGGAAGTTGGTCGAAAACGTCAAGAGACAGATACCGTAAAAATCACCTGAACCGTCATAGCACTTAGTACGGGTACTAGACAGGGCACTGACCAACCACTGACGACCGTCGACCTACCCCTTAGGTAACTTGTCTTATGTAAAAAGATTAGGAAAGCATACAAACCAGATTCACGATAGTAGTTCAGTCGTAATTTATTTACAAAATACTAAGACCAAAAATTTAGAGGTTTTATTTCTATTATTACGGTCGATACATAAAATTTTATACCATCCTTTTAATATTTTACGTTTTCATAATGTTTTATTATGAAAACGAAAAGTCTACTTTACCACGTTTGTCTTTCACAATAACATTTGTGATCTTCCGTGATAAAGTGATGGCTCCGCCTGTTACTGAGATGGTGTTTAAAGAACATAGTATTTGAGGAGGAGAACGGGTTAAAGATAAGTTCTTGTTTTTCATACTCTTTGAGATTTTATATGTAAACATGTTATATGATTCGTCACGTTTCTTTTCCCTTTTCCTCTTGATTACATATTTCCTGTGATACTTTTTTACATTTAAGTTATCTTTCTTCTGTCTCTGTTTTTTGGACGTTATCCACTATTTCGTCTTCTCCCTATTACTCTTCTTTTACTCCAGTTTCGTTCAAAGAAAATATGTCTCATTATATACCCTTCATAAAAGTTACAGTGTTGAGAAACAGTACAACATAACTTTTTAGGACTAAATATTAATCAGTGACCGAGAGATCCAGACACACCCGAAGAGAAAGGTTGGAAAAAGTGGGTAGGATAAAGAGAGTTGACGTGAAACGTCTCTCCTACGATCCCTACACAGTCTTAGGTTTTACTTCTGTTCCTAATCCCTCCCCCAAACCTCAAAGGGACTTTTGCATTCACGACAAAACTATCATGACGAGTAACCTTCTTTTCACTGTTTAAAGGATGAATATAGAGGGATCTATTAATACATAGACTTACGAAGTAAAACTCTGAATCTTTCCTTAACTCCCCTGACACTCACTGTCTCTTGTTTTGACCGGATCTGACACACCAATCTGCTTCTTCCGGTACCGTGGGGTGAGGTCATGAGAACGGACCTCTTAGGGTACCTGCCTCCTCGGACCACCCGACGTCAGGTGTCCTAGTGTTTCTCAGCCTGTGCTGACTCGCTGAAGTGAAAGTGAAAAGTGAAAGTACGTAACCTCTTCCTTTACCATTGGGTGAGGTTACAAGAACGGACCTCTTAGGGTCTCTGCCCCCTCGGACCACCCGACGGCAGATACCCCAGAGTGTCTCAGCCTGCACTGACTTCACCGAATCGTCGTCGTCACACCAATCTCCGAAAAAAATTTTTAAATTGTAAACCTTGAATTCCGAAGTGTTATTGAACTCCAAGTAAACAACAAACCAACGACCACTAAAACGAAACAAAGGAAAAGAGAAAGAGACTTTCTTATGGAAGAAGTGGAAAATTAAGAACTGTTAATTTCCCTAGGTCTTCCTTCGTCGTGTCTCGACCGACCGACGACCAACACTATATTTAAATTTCTCCGTAGAACTCTAACCTAAGATAATTATGATCAGATAAAGACTTCAGTTGAATCTTTTCCTTTGTCCTTGACTTTCATTGTCTAAACAGGTTTAGTTTGTGACATGTAAATTCTTGGATCCGTTAGTACCAAACTCTGAGAGTCCTTTAAAAATGACACGAAATTCCTGTTCCTTTAGTTTTACGGAGGAAATCGTGTAAATCTAACCTCAAATTTTGTGGACTGATTTGTTAAAGAGTTGTCATTTATGAGATAATATGATACGCGAGAGACACTTAGTACAGAGTATAGAAGACGTGGAGTGACAGACATGGGTATTACTGACCGTAGGTCGTCTACGAGTTGTCAACTTACTTACTTGTACCTTTGTAAGGGGTCCATAATCAGTAAGTCCGATAGTGACAGGACGAAAAGAAAAAAAAAAAAGAAACTAGAAAAAAAACAGGAACGAAAGAAACCTGGTACGAGAATACTACCTTTTATAATTAATTGATAGAGAAAGAGTGAAGAATAGTCCTTATCATAGACTCAGGTTTCTTATATTAACTCCGATCACACTTAGAGACACATTCTCCCTCGTTCCCCTGAAATTATCGGTCATTCATTTAGACACCACGGGAGTTTGAGGTACCTTCTCACCCTTTTTCTTCGGTAACCAGTAACCTTTCAATTGTGTTGTCACTCAGAACAACTGTCTCCTGTTTAAGAAAGAAGTAATACTTAGATCTGAAACTACGGAAGTTCTTTTTTGGTAATTGCGTTCAGGAACCCTCATTATCAGTGGAACATATACTGGGTCCCTGACCGTCATAACGAAGGGTGGATCAACTTCAAGTCTTTCAAGAACAGGTCGTTCTCGTGTAATTACAACTATACGTTATATCAGTCGGAACGACTCCACTAAACACGACGGAAGGAAGACAGAACATTAGGTATAAACTCAGATATCCCGATCTGGTCCCGTCTAACTCCCCCTTTCCAGGTTCCCTACTTAGAGAAGAATACGTTCCTTGTCCTCGTCACACAAAGAAAAGGGAGGATCCTCATTACACCCCAACATCCTGACTCACAGAACTTCTCCTCGACAAACCCCCTCTCAATCCCCGTTTCGGACCTTAAAAGACAATTCTTACCTCGCCCCCCGCCCCACACGTTACTCCTGAGGGAGGATTACTTTAGAAACTCACGAAAAGGAAATCCTTACGTTCCCTTTAAAGTTCAATCGACTATACTTTAATGTTCTGTGAGGAACCTTCCTTTCATTACTGGTTGAATCTGTCGTATAATTTTTCGTCTCTGTAATGAAACAGTTGTTTCCAGGCAGATCAGTTCCGATACCAAAAAGGTTATCAGTACATACCTACACTCTCAACCTAATATTTCTTTCGACTCGTGTCTTAACTGCGAAAACTTGACACCACAACCTCTTCTGAGAACTCTCAGGAAACCTGACGTTCCTCTAGGTTGGTCAGGTAGGATTTCCTTTAGTCAGGAATTACAAGTAACCTTCCTGACTACAACTTCGATTTTGAGGTTATAAAACCGGTGGACTACACTTCTCGACTGAGTAAACTTTTCTGGGACTACAACCCTTTCTAACTTTAGTTCTCCTCTTCCCCTACTGTCTCCTACTCTACCAATCTATCGTAGTGGCTGAGTTACCTATACTCAAACACATTCGAGACCCTCAACCACTACCTGTCCCTCCGGACCGCACGACACCAAGTACCCCAGCGTTTCTCAGCCTGTGTTGACTCTCTGACTTGACTTGACTTGACTTGACTATACAATTGCGGACGGAGAAGATATTAAGAGGGTATATTTATTAATTCAAGATAAGGTCGTCTCAGACAAATCAACACCTCCGACTTTCTTGTCTCATCACTCCCCCTTTCACAATAAGATGGTATATATATATATATATATATATATATAAAAAAAAAAAAAAACCGACGTGACGCAGAATCAACACTGTACACCCTGGAAGCTAGAAACAACACCGTATGTCCTATAAATAAACACCGTACTCTCGAAAAACAACACCGTACCCCCTAGATCAAGGGACTGGTCCGGTGGACGTAAACCCCGTACCTCAGAATCGGTGACCTAGAGTTCCCTTCAAGGATGTTATAAGAAAAATTCGTGAGGTCATCTCTTCCCCATATTCGGATCGTCCGTCTGACACCCAGAATTGACCTCCGGAGTCGAGAAACAGTTTAACTGGAGAAGGATGCTACACCGTTGACCGAAAGGGTGTTACTCTCTGGGTTCTTTCTGGTTGTGTTTTCAATCGGAAATACTGGATTGGAACTTCACCGTGTGGTACACGTCGAGCAACGGATGGCGCCGGGCGCGGAGGGGCGAGGCTCAGCCCCCTCCCAGGGCGACCCGGGGCGGCCCGCAGGCCGTCCACCCCCCGGCACACGCACGCCGGCCGGGGGCACCACACTCGGGACCCCCTTCCCCCCCGGCACAGCCCCGCGCTGCGGGCCAGCCGGAACCGAAGGGGTCGGGGCGCCGACAGCCACTCCCCCTCGGGCTGCGCGGACGGGAGCGGGGGACTCGGCGTCCCCCACTGTATCTGGTTGAGACTATGTGACACCTTTTCGTGGTGTCTTCCCTCCTTTATGGTACTCTGTTCCTGGTACCCTCGGATCGAACCTTAAACCGATGGTGACTACTTTAAGGATTTACATAAACTAATATTTTGGAAAAAAATTTTACCCTTAAAGGACCCTGATAACAAGATACTTTGTGTAAAATCCTTGACGAAAATATAAAATATCCATTACCTTCAGGTAACCTCAAAGATGTACTGACACCGTACTTAGATACAAAACTTTGTAACGACCGTCTTTGTACGACTTACTTAGATTCCTTCTCATTTCTAATTTCAATCTAAGGTCAATCCGTTAAACCGTCACAACACGTACTCTCCACTATCGTTACCCCTTTACCTTTAACCCCCACCTTTCTCCTTGGTTTCACTCTATTGTGACACCTCCGTCTTTGTTCTCTTGTTACACTAATACTTCCTCTCTCCGTAGTTTTACTGGTTAAAGATCGAAATTCACTAATCCTAGTACTACTCAGGTTCTCGGTTGTGACCTTTATGCCTCACTCCTAGTCCAAACCCTCGTCACAACTACTTAAATCAAGATCTATAGAACTTTAAAACACGGTCAGTCCTCGGATAAATGTACTCGTGTAGTTACTTATGTAAAAACCGGTGTTCGTTGTTTTTGGGGATGAGTTTTACCGACTTTATTATTTCCGTTATAAAGCGGGGGTTTAACCTTTAGATTTCCACCCTAACCGAAATACCAACTGAATTTCACAGGGGTCAAGGTAAAAGGTCACCACCAAGGAAACCGAGAAGAGAGAGGGGATACAGTCGAACAAGGAACCCGACTAAAAATTCTTACGACGTTGATAAGACCGGAGTGTGGACGTCCACTGATAGAACCTCTTGTTTCTTCAGTAGAGTGGACACCTCACCAGAAAGGAGTGAACAGTCTCGGATCTAACTTAGAGTACGGATCGTACTAAGTTAGGGACTCCGGTCTCCTTATGAAACACAAGTAAATTTGGTTAATGATCGATCCACCAACCTATCCTAAGAATCTGGTTACTTTGGATGACGATCTTGATCCCACATTACCTACCTCCTCTATTTTAGGTGCTCTTACTCGGGACGCCTGTTGACTTTCACACTAAGGTCTCGTGTTTCGCTCCGTCTAAACCTCCAGTAGCCGTGACTATAATTAAACTCCTGAACCCTCTTAAACTCTAGTGAATCACAAGAACGGACGTCTTAGGGTCCCTGTCCTCTCGGACCACCCGACGACAGAGACCCCACCGTGTCTCAACCTGTGCTGACTTCGCTGAATCGTCGTCGTCGTCGTCGTCGTCGTCCCAGCCTCTACCACTACCGTGGGGTGAGGTCATGAGAACGGACCTTTTAGGGTACCTGTCTCCTCGGACCATCCGACTTCAGGTACCCCAACGTTTCTCAGTCTGTGCTGAATCGCTGAAGTGAAAGTGCGCAGCCTCTTCCTTTACCCTTGGGGGAGGTCACAAGAACGGACCTCTGAGGGTCCCTAACCCCTCGGACCACCCGACGGCAGATACCCCAACGTGTCTCAGCCTGTGCTGTTCTTGTTCTCTTACAACTCCTCGTAAACGTAATTTCCCAGTTACGGCTCACTACCCTTGGTTGTTTTTTTTTCATTCCGTGCACGTCTCTCCGGTCATAAACACCTTGGTCCCGTCATTGCCGAAGAGACATTGGTACTCTCTCCGTTTTCTCAAATGAAAGGTAAACAAAAAAGAATGGAGAGGTTGATTCATGTCAAGTATCCGTTTACGGTACAGTAAATACCGTACCATAGTAGTTAAGTTACCGGTACTTAAACTTGTTCGGGGTCCTCTACCACTTCCTATCCCTTCGGGCCGTACGACGTCAGGTACCCCACCGTTTCTCAGCCTGTGTTGACTCACTGGTTTGTTGTCGTACAGTAAATAATGGCAAGGAAAAAAGGAGAGTTAGTCTTACAGGGAGTTTCACTCAAAGTATACATATATATATGTGTGTGTATATATATACTGTTTACGAGCCATCAATAGACAACTAACCAAAAACAACAACGACAATAAAAAAAAAAAAAAATACCACCCTTTAAACCGATTCTTTCGTGTAACATACTTATGTATCCTTTTTCACGTTGGTTTTGTTCGTTCTTGTAAACTCCTTGAGACCTAGAATAAATCTGAGTTTGTAACCACAGTATAAATTTTCTTTTTAAAAGTTTGATTTTTAATAAAGGCACGATCACTTTGGTGATCCTTCGTAGAGGACTCATGTGACAACAGAAGTCTTTGTAACAAGCTTTGTATAAATGGTTTTTATACTGTTCTAACAAATTTTACATTTTAAAACGTAAATTTTTTTCAGATACAATGTATTACAGTTAAATCACCAAGAAAACAACGAAAAGAGGAGTCTTATACTCAAATTTACACATATAAAACGTATATTCATTCTATTCCCGTTTCTTGGTGGAGAAATAGTCTGTCTGTAATAGATTAACATAGTACGTTACGGAAGACTTTTGAACACATCCGTCTCAAATAAAATGAAATAACTTTCCTTAATCGTAGATTATTTTAGGGTCGTGTGATCCTTCGTAGTCCTTAGTAGGACCTTTAGTTAATCGGAAAATTAACTAACTGAAAAATTCTAAGATCGTGGATGTGGTGCGCGTCAAATGTCAATTGCGACCTATTACTACTATCTCTTTGACAATATGTGTATCTTTACATTAGCTGTGGTACTGTGTATTTAATCCATGTTGGAGTATCTTTTTTTTCTCCATCTTATTTAAGAAATACTAATTAAAAAGTAAAGTTCATTAGTAAAAACTCACTAATTTCAGATCATTCAACGAAATAAAACTCTGTAAAAAAGGTCACAACGATTGGTGAGACGTGACCAGTACTTTGTTACCTGACACCTCTACTCTCAAAATCTCTTTTCTCTAGTCTTCAAGACCGAGACTTCAATCTTTCAACTTTACGGTAAAAAAAAGGGGGAGCTAAAGGAGTAGACATTTTTTCATTATTACAATAGACAACGTAATAACACTCTTAATGTGTGTCGTACTCCCGACCGTTTATGTTTTACGAGTCGTTAACGATCGTTCGCTGACTGACCATCCAAAATAAAATCTGCCAGGGGTTACTGACTAGATGAGACGTTCATTAACCATCTGTCTCAGTAGATACTAAATTACCGTCAACGACGAACATACTAAAGGTCATAAACCCACCTCTTGACAAATAGTTTCGGTTCCTGAGACACAAGACAAAGACACAGTACAAATAAGTCAGTAATTCATTGGAGTCACAGACAGAAACCGGGAGATAATGAGTCATAGATACTAAATTGACAACTTTTACTATAGACTTGGGTTTAATACAAAGATTCAGTCCAGTCAGAAAGGTATCTTTTTCGTCCGGAGGTGGGTTTATTTAGTAAGACGAGTCTTTTGACGTAGGATCTAAAACAGGGACCAAGTTTAATTTTATATAACTAAAAATATACAAATCTCATTCTGAAGAAGTAAAGAGTGTGACACAAAAGTTTAAGAACGGGTTTATATTAGAGAAAAAGTAAGAATGGTAGACCTCGATCCACTAGAATACGACAGAGTTTTGAAGACGGAATCGGGATCTGTTGAATGTAATCTCTTGACTTTTAAGACACCCTCCATAGACAAAGGTGGAAGAAGAGTAAAGTCAAGTATAACCTACGATATCTCATAACCCAACCGGTATTTCTAGTAAGCCCAAAAAGGTATTTTCGTATGACTTTTGAGTTTTTTTTTGAAAAACCGGTTGGATAATAAAGTAGTCTGTACGGTTAAATAAGTACTGATAGAGAGGAATTTGAAGGAACCTCAGAGTAAATTAATTTAATTAAATAAACCGGTGTGGTCCTTAACTTGGACCCGGGAACCGTCACTTTCGTACCTCAGGACTGATGGTCCCTTAAGGGTAGTCTCAGAGTAAAATCTGTACTTGGTACCACGGGAATCGAGTCTCAATCCTCTCTTACATCCTAACTTACAAAATTTATAATTTAGTAAACTACTTTAGACTGGTATGAAAACCGGTTGGTACGGCACTATAGTATCGTCGACTTTCAAATCGGTTCATAAAATTAAAATTTATCCGAAGACACAACTTCTACCAAGATTGACCTTAACCTCGTCGGTCACAACTGAGAGGAGAATGCGTCATCCCCTCGATCACAGTTTTATAAGACGAATAATAAAAAAGAGGATTAATCCATTATAATGGAGGAAAGCAGTAAAAAAGAATAGAAAATTTGTCTCGGGGGCTACTATCGGATTGGAATACTGGAATAACAGAATCTTATTAAATAAATTACACGTTATCGATATACACGTGATTGTCATCATCAAATATCTCAAAATGACGATTTTTACTAGGCTTCCTGAGATTTACTGTTACGAATACTTAAATGTCAAATGATATCCTTTTCTGATATAGGTACCATAATTTCATCCTAACAATAACAAGTCAGAGAGTCAACACTGAGTGAGAAACACTGGGGTACCTGGTGTCGTACAGTCCGAAGAGACAGGAAACAATAGAGAGTCTCAAACGAGTTTAAGTAACACAACTACTATGGTAGGTTGGCAGAATAGGAGACAACGGAGGAAGAGGAGGACGGGAGTTAGAAAAGGTCGGAGTCCCAGAAAAGGTCACTCAACCGAGAAGGGTAGTCTACCGGTTTCATAACCTCGAAGTCGTAGTCAGGAAGGTTACTCATAAGTCCAAACTAAAGGAAATCCTAACTGACCAGACTAGAACATCAGGTTCCCTTAGAGTTCTCAGAAGAGGTCGTGGTGTCAAGTTTTCTTTCATTCCTAACGTAGGGACGTTTCCGACAAAGTGACATTCCCCAGGTCTCTCCGGTCCACCCCGACGAAACAAGTGGGAGATATTCTCGACTCCAGTCTACGTCTATGTCTGATGAAACTTGCGTCTTTCGAGGTTTGCCTCAGAATCCGTCTCAGAAAATATAAACGACCAGTGTATCTGTATGAGGACGATTTATTGGTCAGAGTTACTGTCTCGACTCAGGTCTACATTTTGTGACTAGAGAATTATTAGTTACAACGGTTTCACCGTACTTGGTGTTGTTGGGACTTTGAGGAGGTTGAACACCAAAGGTTAGTTGTGATGGTTAGTCATACAAAGTGCTGAACTGTTCCCAGTCACGGTACGTTCTTGAAATCGTCTTGTCAAGTCCAACTAAGGACCGGACAACACTAATTGACAGGGTCATTCCAGATGGTGGGGTTAGACACAAAGTTCTGGAAAGATGTTGTTTTGTTAATAGGAATTAAATTGTCTCTAATTGAACGTGTAAATCCAAGATTTGTAAACGTCAGTAGTCACTCCTCAACCATGTCTAAATTTGTCTTTGATTTGGTAGGTTATTATTATCGTGTTTAAAAGAGTATGAAATATGACTGAAATATTAAGTAAACGGAGAGACTAGATATCGATAGACTTGAAATTCCATATATGGTCGATTTACTAATTCTTAGTATTAGTTAGATGGTAATTAATTCAGATGTAGAAGGAATCCAGTTGAGAAGAGGTATCTTTATTACAGAACACCTTTTTTTAGTTTTCTGTCTCGGTGTAACCATAAAAAGATACACCGGTATCAATCTCGAGGGGAAAAAAAGTGAGTAAAACTCTTACATCTGATGAAGACCTTCAATTAAAAAGGAAGTCGAGTGAAGAACCGAGAAGTTTTCTCTTTTTCAAAACAGTCTCAGGAAGAGGGGTTTTCGTAACTTCAGGTTCAACTGTCTTATAATAAGAAAATAAAATTCGGAGTAGTCTTAGCAACCAAAAAGGAAAAGTACTTTGGGTATATAACCGAAGAAAGGAGAGTAGTTATTAAAGAGGAACGAAAGTAATTAGTAATTAAAATTAGGATCAGAAAGGGGATAATCTAGGGACACCAAGTTGGTGACTCAAATAGACATACTGACCATCGTTCAAGCAGAACCGACCTGTACCGACCTGAAGGGGAAGTAAGGTAAGGATTAACATACTCCAGTCTAACCTATTCGTCTCTTTTACGGCGAGAGGACAGGTGCTCGTTTCTTTGTAACAATGTCAATTGGGGTCGGACACCTTCACCCTCTTTCCTATTAGATAGGGTGATTAGAGAAACCTTAAGAACGTAATCTAAGGTTTATTATTGTCATAGAACAAAACGTAATAGTCGGAGACCTCCCACATCAATGTGTGGATCAGATCTCTGATACTTAAACCGTAAACAGTATCTGGTTTAAAACACATAGGGGAGTTTAATTATACAATTTGGGATGGAGGTCACACTACCATAATCTTCCACTCCAGAAACCCTCCATTAATCCTAATTTACTCTAATACTCCCGTCTCCCGAAGGGACCGCCGAGTCTACCATTTCTTAGACGGACGTTACGTCCTCTGCACCCAAACTGTGTACCCAACTCTTCTAGGGGACCTCTTCCTTTACCAATGGGTGAGGTCATAAGAAAGTTTCCCAAGTCAGGTACCTCGGTGTTTCTCGACCTGTGCTGACTCACCGACTCGTGTGAAATATTCCCGCCTCGAGTACTCACCCTAATTACGGGAATATTCTCAGTCCTCCCTCGAACGCCGACGGATTAAAGACGGAACATTTTCGTTTCGTCTACCGTCAAACGTTGGACCACCTCCCAGGAGTGGTCCTAGATTGGGACGGTCGTGGCACTAGAGGTTGAATGTCGGAGGTCTTGACAACAAGTATTTCGTAAGTCAGATGCTGTGAAGCAATGTCGTCGGGTTTGTTTCTGTCGTAACTTTTTCTTTTAATACCTTCTAAACATCAATTTAAGGACGTAGTAAGACGTGAGATAAAAGGGATGAAGGTATCATTTTTGTTACATAGATTCCCTCTGTACTGAAGTCAGTGGAAGGACAATTCAACGTTTGATGTTCGATATCCAAGCTCCTGGTCAGGAAATTAGGAAGTTAGACAGTAGTGGGGATGTGGAAAAATTCGTCAACACAAATCAAAGTTAACAGATAATTAGATGATGAAACTCACACTATTCCTTATACTATTTAGGTCAGGTAACTTACACCATAAAGAAACGGATAAAATCATGGTACACCCGTCTCTTCACTCCCAGAACTAGGTTCCTTTACATTGATCCTTCCGGTTTAACCATGTTATAAAAACAAGATTTAAAAACTATCATAAGTTTCGTAACCGAAGTCAGTGACCCATACGTTTCGGTTTGGGTTTTATACTCAGTTCAAAACAATTATAGGTAGATTCAAGGGGGGTCCGTTATCTATTTCTCAGTCATAATAGATGATCGGTCGATACTCAACCTAGAAAAGAGGACCCTTATGAAGGGTCTCGATAAACGTTTGGGACGGAAAAACTACCGTTTGCCTTATAAATAATAATTACCAAATTCGAAGTCATTCCCGGTGACCATTTAAACAGTTAACTAGGTAACTACGCACTAAACTTAAGGAGGTACTTCTGAGTAAAGTACATGGGTCCGACGGTTAAGTTCACCAGTTTGATTTAGTAGTCGAATCAACTAAACAACTAAGAAACGTATTCCGAAGAAACCACTCGTAGTTGTACATGATGAAACCAAACGAGAATCTTGAATGTATTTCTAAAAGTTTCTCGTCATAGGAAAAATAGTGGGTCAGTAAATACCAGGTGAACGGTCCAATTAAAAGTTTAGGTGACCAGTTCTCAGTCATATATGAGTTTTGCATCCCACACATGAACATCGATTAAGAAGATAGTAACGGTCCTTATGTAGGATATTAAATCAGGGGACCTGGTTCAACAAAAATAGAAGGAAGTACTCTTAAAATGATAGACAATCTGTCGCCCGGTGTGAAAGGTATAACTCGGTACTGGGAGTTAAGACCTTGACGATCTTAGTATTGAAGTTTTCGTTTATGTTAAATGTAGAACCTCTAGAGAGACTTCAGTTTCGTTTGATTTTGATACTGGTAATTTCAAGTCTAGTACTCTACTGTCTATTAAGACCATCTATAATTAATACTTACTATCAAATCTTTAATTTACTATATATTTAAACGTATCCATATAAAGGGTTAGTCTCGAATATTAATAATTTTTCTACTCTTTTATCAGAAAAGTTGTTCACCATGAATCTGTTGACCCAGAGGTGTACGTTGTCTTAATTGAACCTGGGAATTGAGTGTGGTATTTTTTAATTAAACTTTACCTAGTATTTTGATTCTCGATTTTTCTATATTTTGAGTATCTTTTTTATATCCCTGTTTAGAAGTACTGGAGTTCAATCCGATAATTCACGCCGTGGTTTTCGTTTTTTTTTTTTCTATTTGACCTGAAGTTGTTTTAAATCTTTGAAGTACGAAGTTTCCTGTGATTGTTCTTTTACTTTTTCTGTTGGGTGATTTATTCTCTTTTATAAACGTTTAGTATATAGACTATTTCCTATAAAATAGGTTCCATGTGTTTCTTGAGAATGTTGAGTTGTTATTTTTGTGTTAAACTAAATCTTCGTACACTTTTTATTTTCATCTATAAAAAGGTTTCTTCTCTACGTTTATCGATTATTCGTGTGCGTTTATACAGTGTGTATTGGTCAGTAATCCCTTTACGTTTAGTTTTAGTGGAACTCTATGGTGAAGTATAAATTGTTCCTCTGAATTCTTTTTTTTTTTTCCTGTCATTGTTCACAGTCACTCTTACGTCTCTTTAACCTTATGAGTATGTAATGGTCGTCCTACATTTTATCATATCGGCGAAACCTTTTGTTAAACTGTCAATTAGTTTTACAAATTAAATCTCAATAGTATACGGGATCCTTAAGAGGACGACCGAAGGGATCACCGAGTCTGACAGTTCTTAGACGGACGTTACGACCTCCGGGCCCAAACTAGGGACACAGTCCTTCTAGGGAACCTTTTTCCTTACTGTGAGGTAAACAGAACTGACCTCTTAGGGTACCTGTCTCATCGGACCGCCCGATGTCAGGTTCCCCAGTGTTTTTCAGTCTGTGTTGACTTAACGACTTAACCTGTGAAAGTGTCGTCAAGACGATGATCTAGTCTTATCCGTTTAGGTGTCTTTATCTTGCATATAATCACCAACGGTCCCTTACCTTCCTCCATTTACCCTTCACTGACAATTACCGATACCCCCAAGAAAGACCTTACTACTTTTACAAAACTTTCATCTATCGACGTGTTTAGATACTAATATGATTTTGGGTGATTTAACATGTGAACTTTCTCACTTAAAATACGACACACTTAATACATAGTTATTTCGATAATTTGTTTGATAATTTTTCCTCGAGAATATCTTTTATTATTTATAAACTTCCAAAATTAAAGTACAAACCCCTGAAGGGACCGTTAGGTCACCACTTTGAGTCACGAAGGTAATGTCCCTTGATTCTAGGGTGTCCGGTTCACCATGTCGGTTTTGTTTTTGTTTTGAAGTACAAATATAGAGGACTTTCGACGAAGTAATTGTATAAATCTGAATGAAATGGTTTCTCCTTTACGTCTACCGTGTACTCGTGTACTTTTCTACAAGTTGTAGTAATCGATGATCCCTTCACGTTCAGTTACGGTGCTACTCTATTGTGAGGTGTGGATAATCTTACGGATTTTGATTTTTCTGACTGGTACTGTTAACAACCATTCTTATACCTCCTTAATTAGGAGTATATGACGACATTCTTACATTTCACTTTGAAACCTTCAAACCGTAAAAGAATTTTCAATTTATGTGTGGAAGGGATTCTGGGTTGATAAGGTGAATATCCACAAATGAGTTCTTTATACTTTCGTATATGATTACGTTCCCGAATATGTGTTTACAAGGATCATATTGTCGGGTTTCACCTTTGGGTTTACACGTACCTATTTAATATCATATAGGTATGTTACCTTACGATGTGTCGTTATTTTTCCTCAATTCAGAACTATGTACTTTGTTGTCCCTATACGTATGACCCATTTCCTTCGATCTGGTTTTTCCTCATGCATAATATACCTAAGTAAATAGATTTTCAGATCTTTTATATTTTATTAGACGTCAATGTCTTTGATTCTACTCACTAACAGACCCTTCCTACCTGACCCTACTTCTCTTCCCTCTCTAATATTTTCGTTGTGAAACCACAAGATGTATTTAATCAAAAGAACCAACGCCATTATTAAACTAACTACATATACGTACAATTAAGAGTAGTTCAACATCAGAAATTTATATACGTCAAATAAAATTAAATGAAAATAGAGTGATTCTAAAAAATTTTTTTAGAAACTAGAAAACGTGTCTATATCTTTGAAGAATGACCTTTAACCATATCAAAATCACTCGGAGTGAGTATGTTGTCTAAATAAATACTTTTGAACATCATTCGATTTATGTCTATTTATTTCATTGTAAAAAATTCGTTGTTCCTTCGAGAAATTAGTCTATTAAGAAAAAGAAGTTTATTCTTTTTAAACTTGTGTTTTACTACTATACACACATATAAAGACTCTAAAATATGTACGTATCTAAGAAGAGAAAAAAACCGGTACGTTGAACGTCCCAAAATCAAAGGGTTGGTCCCTAACTCGGGTTCGGTATCGTCACTGTCGAAGTTTAGGATTGGAGACCTGATGGTTGGTCCCTCGAGGAAATGTGTTCGTATCTAAGAACGTTGGTGATGGTGTCTGTCCGATGTTTTGTTGATTGTGGACTTTCTTAAGTTGGACGACGAGAAACATAAATCTAGTAAAAGATTTGGAGTAGAACCGATGGTGACTGGACTACGTAAGATCCTTAGTCGCTTGATTTTACCTGACCTTACCCACTTAAATTGAGTCTACTGGTAATATAGATGATGACACCCGTCCTTAGGGAGTCTTCTTTACCTCATCGGTAGTACCAGTTGTTTTCTCAGGTTTTACGTCATGAACCTACGTCAGAGTTTTTACTGTCTTACTAGAGACAAGCAAAGGTTCCGTTTGGTAAGTCATAGAACCACTAGGTTCGGATACGGGGTTGGTCATTGCGACTTCTTCGACTTCAACTTACCAATCTGGATGTTCTGGAAAGTCTTGATTGTGGGTTTTTTCTACAGGAAAAGTAATTTCCCCTGACCTTACGATTTCATCCTTCAGTTCTTTGTGGACCTAACTGTCCGTTTAAACCGGAACCTTATGCCGTACTTCGTCCCGTTTCCGATTATCTCGAAACGGTTCTCTTACGTGACCAGTATCGTTTGTGAGAGAAGGTTGTTGTGTTCTCTTCTGAGATGTGTACCTGTAGTGGTCTACCAGTTGTGACTTTCGTCCAACTAATATAAGAAACGTCAGTTTCTACCTCTTCGAGATATGTCAGTTGTTTTTGTTCTGGTCCTCGACTGACACCGAGTCTAGTACTTGAGGAATAACGGTTTAAGTCTGAGTTTAACTTCTTTCATCCCTTTTGGTGATCTGGTAAGTCCATACTGGATTTAGTTTAGGGAATACTAATGTGTCACCTTCACTCTTTATCTAAATTCCCGGATCTAGACTATCTATCTCACGGACTACTTGATACCTTACTCCAAGTACTGTAACATGTCCTCTGTCCCTAGTTCTGGTAGGGGTACCTTTTCTTTACCTTTTTTCGTTTTACCGACAGATCCCTCCGGAATATTTATCGACACTTTTCTTCTCTTCGCTTTTCGTTTCCTCTTTTCCTTTTTATAAGGGTAAACTTACGTCTCAAGGTTTCTTATCGTTCCTCTTTATTCTTTCAGAAGGAGTCGTTAGTAACGTTTCTTTATCTCCTTTTGTTGTCTTACCCCTTTTGATCTCTAGAGAATTCTTTTAATCTCTATGGTTCCCTTGTAAAGTACGTTTCTACCCGAACTATTTCCTGTCTTTACCATCCCTGGATTGTCTTCGTCTTCTATAATTCTTCTCCACCGTTCTTATGTGTCTTCTTAACATGTTTTTTCTAGAAGTACTGGTTCTATTAGTACTGCCACACTAGTGAGTGGATCTCAGTCTGTAGGACCTTACACTTCAGTTCACCCGGAATCTTTCGTAGTGATGTTTGTTTCGACCACCTCCACTACCGTAAGGTAAAGTTTAGGACTTTCTACTACGACACTTTCACGACGTGAGTTATACGGTCGTTTAAACCTTTTGAGTCGTCACCGGTGTCCTGACCTTTTCCAGTCAAAAGTAAGGTTAGGGTTTCTTTCGATTACGGTTTCTTACGAGTTTGATGACGTGTTAACGTGAGTAGAGTGTACGATCATTTCATTACGAGTTTTAAGAGGTTCGGTCCGAAGTCATTATACACTTGACACTTGAAGGTCTACAAGTTCGACCAAAATCATTTCCGTCTCCTTGGTCTCTAGTTTAACGGTTGTAGGCGACCTAGTACCTTTTTCGTTCTCTCAAGGTCTTTTTGTAGATAAAGACGAAATAACTGATACGGTTTCGGAAACTGANAGTCAAAAGTAAGGTTAGGGTTTCTTTCGATTACGGTTTCTTACGAGTTTGATGACGTGTTAACGTGAGTAGAGTGTACGATCATTTCATTACGAGTTTTAAGAGGTTCGGTCCGAAGTCATTATACACTTGACACTTGAAGGTCTACAAGTTCGACCAAAATCATTTCCGTCTCCTTGGTCTCTAGTTTAACGGTTGTAGGCGACCTAGTACCTTTTTCGTTCTCTCAAGGTCTTTTTGTAGATAAAGACGAAATAACTGATACGGTTTCGGAAACTGACACACCTAGTGTTATTTGACACCTTTTAAGACTTTCTCTACCCTTATGGTCTCGTGGACTGGACGGAGAACTCCTTGGATATACGTCCAGTCCTTCGTTGTCAATCTTGACCTGTACCTTGTTGTCTGACCAAGGTTTATCCTTTTCCTCATGTAGTTCCGACATATAACAGTGGGACGAATAAATTGAAGATACGTCTCATGTAGTACTCTTTGCGACCTGACCTTCTCCGTGTTCGATCTTAGTTCTAACGGCCCTCTTTATCGTCATTGGAGTCTATGCGTCTACTGTGGTGGGAATACCGTCTTTCACTTCTTCTCGATTTTTCGGAGAACTACTTTCACTTTCTCCTCTCACTTTTTCAACCGAATTTCGAGTTGTAAGTCTTTTGATTCTAGTACCGTAGACCAGGGTAGTGAAGTACCCTTTATCTACCCCTTTGTCACCTTTGTCACAGTCTGAAATAAAAAAACCCGAGGTTTTAGTGACGTCTACCACTAATGTCGGTACTTTAATTTTCTACGAATGAGGAACCTTCCTTTCAATATTGGTTGGATCTATCGTATAATCTGAAACGGTTGTTTCCAGATAGATCAGTTCCGACGCCAAAAAGGTCACCAGTACATACCTACACTCTCAACCTGACACTTCTTTCGACTCACGGATTTTTAACCGCGAAAACTTGACACCACAACCTCTTCTGAGAACTCTCAGGGAACCTGACGTTCCTCTAGGTTGGTCAGGTAGGATTTCCTCTAGTCAGGACTCATAAGTAACCTTCCTGACTACGACACCGACTTTGAGGTTATGAAACCGGTGGAATATGCTTCTCAGCTGAGTAACCTTTTCTGGGACTACGACCCTCCCTAACCCCTGTCCTCTTCCCCTGCTGTCCTACTCTACCGACCTACCGTAGTGTCTGAGCTACGTGTACACAAACCCACTTGAGACCCGTAACCACTACCTGTCCCTCCGGACCTCACGACGCTAAGTATCCCAGTGTTTCTCAGCCTGTACTGACTCGTTGACTTGACTTGACTTACCACATTTATAAGACTTACACAATAAAAGTTTGATAGTTACACTGTAATGACTTGAACCTTTCTTTACCCGTGTTAAACGGGTATAACTCGTGTTAAACGGGTATAACTCGTGTTAAACGAGCAAGGGATACCCTCGTTTATACTCAACCAAGGTCGTCTTGTGATTAATAACAATTACATTCAAATTGTCCGTGTGTACCTTTCTTATCACCTATATTTTAGTCTTTATGTCACAACGTTGCGCATTGAAGACTTTCTGGTATTTTTTGAAGAGTTTGAAGACTAAGTCAATGACTAGACATCTGGATCATATTATACACAAACACGAGTCAACACACGTTGACAAAACGCTGGGGTACCTGATATCGGGTGGTCCGAAGAACTGGGTTCCTAACTTGGACGCAGAAGACACAGAGCACGTAACCGTCCACCTAAGAAATGTACCTCGGTGGACCCTTCGGGGATCATATTATATGACTTGAGAATTAATGATCCTACTGGTTGTTACTCGAGAAGTACCTCTTCACTTTTCGTACCAATTTATGTAAATTTTTATGGTAAATACTATACTTTTTGTAGGTCGTTCTTTGTACAAAAACTTATTTATGTTCAATACCTAGTTAAAACTGTTTTAATTTCTCTTTTGATATTATTTGTTAGTATTACTGGGTCAAAAATTTTGGTTACCCCTAAGGAACCACCGAGTTGCCATTTCTTAGACGGTCGGTTACGTCCTCTGTACCCAAGTTAGTGACTAGGACCTTTTAGGGTGTACGGAGTCTCGTTGATTGGGACACCCGGCGTTGGTGACTCGGACACGAGACGTCGGGTCCTCAGTGTCAATGACTCAGGTGTGCGGCGTTGATGTCTTCGGACATGTTGGATCTCGGGTACGGTGACGTTATTCTTTGGGTGCGTGATGTTGTTTCTCATCGGGGGTGCGTGGTGTTGATCTCTTTCGGACGCGTTTCTTTACTTCTGGAACAGGTCAACGAGTCAGCACAGGTCGAGAAACGGTGGGGTACCTGACGTCGTACGGTCTAAGGGGACAGGAAGTGGTGGAGGGCCTCGAACTAGTCTAAGTACAAGTAACTCAGTCACTACCATAGGTTGGTAGAACAGGAGACAACAGGGGAAGAGGAGGACGGGAATTAGAAAGGGTCGAAGTCCCAGAAAAAATTAATCAGTCGAGAAGCGTAATCCATCGGTTTCATGACCTCGAAGTCGAAGTCGTAGTCAGGAAGATTTCTTATAAGTCCTGACTAAAGGAAATCCTAACTGACCAAACTAGAACGTCAGGTTCTCTGAGGGTTCTCAGAAGAGGTAGTGGTGTCGAGTTTTCGTAGTTAAGAAGTCACAAGTCGGAAGTAATACCAGGTTGAAAATATAGGTATGCACTGATGACCTTTTTGGTATCGAAACTGATGTGTCGGGAAACAACCGTTTCATTGCGTCGGTTTTTATTTATTAAAAATTTCTATGTAATTTACAAGTCTTTTAGTGTTTATTAATTTCTTAAAATTAAGGAGTCTAAATAAACCTAAAAATTTGACTTAATTTTAGATACTTTGATGACATAAATCGACTAGGAACTTTATGAACTTTGGCGAATGTTGTTTGAAGTATCCATCGTTAAAAGATAATCTTATAAAAATTCAATGATACCTTTGTTCAACAGGATAACAATGTGAAATCCGGTGAAGAGTCAGAATATGATCGATTGAGTCGAGAGGAAAAGAAGGAAAGACGTAAGGGGTCTTTGAGTAAGCCGACATTTAAAAAGAAATTTCTGAAAGGAGACAAATTCAAATAACTTACCTTTCCCCTTACTCCCTTAGAAACCTTTATAAAATATAGAACTAGATCCACCACCAGTGTACCCATAAATGTATACATTTTTAAGTTCGACACATGAATTCTAAAAATTGCACCCAAGGGTCAACAGAGTCTTGGTCGTATCGTGACGTGTGGTACTAAACGAGTATCTTCCGAGAGTCAAATTGACTTGACTTGGTTCTAACGGCGTCG
Organism: Capra ibex; assembly: GCA_006410555.1. Classification (NCBI taxonomy): domain Eukaryota; kingdom Metazoa; phylum Chordata; class Mammalia; order Artiodactyla; family Bovidae; genus Capra; species Capra ibex. The sequence goes on along the minus strand of SJYO01021811.1, from coordinate 1,128,345 downwards.
TCTTGAACTGGAAAATGTTCACGAACTATGCACAAACAAAAGGAACAACTGTTACTACTGATAAACACCTGACACTTGGAAGAAGGACCAGGTTCTTTGTAAACGGGCCTTCAGTCAATGTATTACTAATTGATTTTGATGTCAATAAGGTTTAATCATGAAAGAGAAAGACAGGAACTCTAAAAATTGAGTATTACCTTCTAAACCCGTCCTTTACCTTGTACAAAAGAAAGATGTCACCCACCACAAGTACTAGAACCAAAATGGTAGTTTTATAACCAACATGTATTGCCACGGTACTACAGATAGTAAAGGAAAGGTAGGAAAGAGACGAAATTTACTTAAAAAGACGTGGAGGATGAGATTCTCAAACGAGTGTGTACAATAAGGGAACAGTCGGGGGTCGGTCAACCTGGTCTTTATTTGATTCGACCCGGTTAACCGAAAAGAGAGGGATTTTAAACCTTAACTCTAAATCTTTAGGGTCTTGAGAGAAAGTGACGAACTTGACCTCTATTATATGTCGACCATACCCATACGCAGTATACATGTGAACACATATATTCACCAGTATCCGGCAACAGAACCCGAGACGATATAGTACGTCATGGTGAATTGAGAACCCCCAGAAAAATAGTAAGGTTTAACATCTTTATGTCTCACGGAGTGATAAGTCGACTGTGGAGGGAGAAAGTCAAAATGGATGAGAGAGTTCAGAGAAAAAGATAAAGGATCGTCGTAGTCCTCTTACGGAACCGTTGAAAACCAGGTCTCCAATAGGAATTAAGAGTCGAGTAACTTCGACTGTTATCAAGTCTCCCAAGTCCGTGGGGATTAAATGATCACTAAAAAAATTAATTTTTTATTAAAATTTTTAATTAAAATTTTATTAAACTAAATTAATTTAGTTTCTGTATTTATCTACCTCTGTATAAGGTACAAAGACTCTTAGTTATAACACTTTTACTGATATGATGGTTTACTTTAGATGTCTAAGTTACACTAGGGATAGTTTAATGGTTACCGTAAAAAGTGTCTTGATCTTGTTTTTAAAGTGTTAAGTATACCTTTGTGTTTTCTGGGTCTTCTGGGTTTCGTCAGAACTCTTTCTTCTTACCTCGACCTCCTTAGTTGGAAGGACTGAAGTCTAATATGATGTTTCGATGTCAGTAGTTCTGTCATACCATGACCGTGTTTTTGTCTTTATATCTGGTTACCTTGTTCTATTTCTTGTGTCCCTATTTGGGTACGTGGGTACCCATGGAATAAAAACTGTTTCCTCCGTTCTTATATGTTACCCCGTTTCTGTCGGAGAAATTATTTACCACGACCCTTTTGACCTGTCGATGTACGTTTTCTTCCTTTAATCTAGTGGTGGATTGTGGTACGACGACGACGACGATTCAACCAAGTCAACACAGGTTGAGACACGCTGGGGTATCTGTCGTCGGGTGGTCCGAGGGGACAGGGACTCTAAGAGGTCCGTTCTTGTGAGCTCACCCAACGGTAAAGGAAGAGGTTACGTATTTTTACTTTTCACTTTCACTTCAACGAGTCAGCACAGGCTGAGAAGTTCTGGGGTACTTGGCGTCGGATGGTCCGAGGAGGTAGGTACCCTAAAAGGTCCGTTCTCATGACCTCACCCCACGGTAACGGATTGTGGTATGTGTTTCTATTTGAGTTTTACCTAATTTCTGGATTTACATTCTGGTCTTTGATAATTTGAGAATTTCCTCTTGTATCCGTCTTGTGAGCTACTGTATTAGTTTCGTTCAAGATACTGGGGGGAGGATCTCATTACCTTTATTTTTGTTTTATTTGTTCACCCTGGAGTAATTTGAATTTTCGAAAACGTGTTGTTTCCTTTGATATTTGTTCCACTTTTCTGTTGGGAGTCTTACCTTCTTTTATTATCGTTGCCTTTGTTCACTATTTATTAATCAAAGGTTCTATATGTTCGTCGAATATGTTGAGTTATGGTTTTTTTCGTTTATTAGGTTAGTTTTCACCCTTTCCCTGGACTTCTCTGTAAAGAGGTTTCTTCTGTATGTCTACCGATTGTTCGTGTACTTTTCTACGAGTTGTAGTGAGTAATAGTCTCTTTACGGTTAGTTTTGATGTTACTCTATGGTGGAGTGTCAACAGTATTACTTTCACTTTCACTTCAGTACAGGCTGAGAAACACTGGGGTACCTGACATCGGGTGGTCCGAGAAGGTAGGTACCTTAAAAGTTCGTTCTCATGACCTCATCTAACGGTAAAGGAAGAGGTCCCTTAGAAGGACTGGGTCCCTAGTTTGGATCCAGAGGACGTAACGTCCGTCTACGAAATGGTAGACTCGGTGGTCCCTTCGGGTCAGTCTTACCGGTAGTAGTTTTTCAGATGTTTGTTATTTACGACCTCTCCCACACTTCTTGTCCCTTGTGAGAAAGTAACAACCACTCTTACATTTGACTATTTCGGTGATACCTTCTACCATACCTCTGAGGAATCTTTCGATCCTTATTTTGGTGGTATACTGGATCGTTAGGGTGAGGATCCGTATATGGGACTCCTTTAGTTTTGACTTTTTCTTTGTACATGGGGTTATAACTGACGTCGAGACAAATATTATCGATCTTGTGTCTTCGTTGGATCTACAGGTAACTGTCTACTTACCTATTTCTTCACTACCATGTATATACGTTACCTTATGATGAGTCGGTATGTTTCCTTGTGTAAACTTGGACAAGATTACTCCACCTACTTTGATCTCGGGTAATATGTGTCACTTCATTCAGTCTTTCTCCTTATATTTATAGCATATGACTGTGTATATATGCCTTAGACTTCTTTACCGTGACTACTTAAATAAAAGTCCTGCCGTTACCTCTTTGTCTGTATCTCTTGTCTGGATTCCTGTTCCACCCTCCTCTTCTTCTTCCCCTCTACATACCTCTCTCATTGTATCTTTAAATGTTATGGTACACATTTTGTCTATCGGTTACTCTTAAACGACATTCTGAGCCCCTTGAGTTTGTCCCTTGAGACACTGTCCGACTTCCCAACCCACCCTTCCCTCTACCCTCCCTCCAGACCCTCCTTCCCCTGTACCCATATGGATACCGACTAAGAACAACTACATACTGTCTTTTGGTGTTTTAAGACATTTCGTTAATAGGAAGTTAATTTTTTTAAAAAAAATTAAAGAAAAAAAAACCGGTGTACGTGTCGTACACCCTAGAATCAAGGGGGTGTTGTCTAACTTGACTATAGGGGACGTAACCTTCGTGTCTCAGAATTGGTGACCTGGTGGTCCCTGCAGGATAATTACTGAGAAAATTACTGGGGAGTCAGTATCTCTTCCCTTTGTAAGGGACGGAAGAGAGTATTACATCGTTCTCTCTTATTGGAGTGGAATCTTGTGACGTAAGGGGTGTTTCCCGTTGAAAGTGAATATGACAGAAGGGGAAGACTCCTTCCCCTATTACCACTCCCATCGTAACTAAAAGGATTGACCATGGAGAATGACCTAGGTCACCCCTTCCCTATCTAAGGTTTTCGACTACAAAAGAGTTTGTACTCACACAATAGAAATCGACATATAGGAATCGAGACTCGAGTTTTTGTCCTAGAGTGAAATGAATCTCACTTTTTAGGGACTATATTTGTTATTATACCCAACCTGAGGAAAGGTTACGACAAAGTATATTAATCGTCACATTCACGGAGTGAAGACCATCACTGAGAGTTTATATACATATTCTGTTTAAAATGTTTAAAGTCATAACCAACCTGAAAAATTATCAGATCAAGTAATGAAAATTGTTTGGTAAAAGTGTATATGACACGGTGAATTAACAGACCCGATAGCGACTAGGTGTTAGGATAGGTCTCTAATGTGACCTTTTAAGGTCTCATGGGGCCTAAGGATCAATTGAAAGGTTAATGGAAAGGAGGAATTTCACGTGTCGGAGGAAAGGTCTGGGTGTTCTTAAGATCAGCCTCGACTAAGATCTAATTTTGGACAAAATCCTTTCTTATGGAAAAGTAGTTAAAATAAGGGGGTAATTAAACCGTCCATCTAATAAAGATTGTTAACGTAAACCTTAGACAGAGTCCTAAAAACAAGGAAGACGTATAGATGGTAATAAGCAGAAACAATGTTATATTCTTTTTCGTGTAGAATCTTAAATTCCACATATATAACTATCAACCAAAGACGATGATTCCCTTTCAATTTATTCATCGGGTACCTTCCCCGGGACACATTGACTGGGGAGGTACTAAGATAAAGGAGGAGGAAAATTAAGAATGTTGGAACCGATCATACGGTAAACCTAACACTGTCTTTGATTTTATTTTCAGACACCTAAAGGAGTATATCTATTGTATTACCAATCCTTATCCTACGACGACGACGATTCAGCGAAGTCAGCACAGGTTGAGACTCGTTGGGGCATCTGCCGTCGGGTGGTCCGAGACGGCAGGCACCCTAAAAAAAGTCCGTTCTCATGACCGCACCCCACGGTAACGGAAGAGGTTCCTTATCCTATCTTCGTGAATTTAAGGCGGACATAGAACTTCCAAAGGAAGCTTTAAGTGTTACGATTTGTAGTGTAATCCTCTTTATTATAGGACTAGCGTCTTCCACTATATAGAAAATCTATTTGAAATCTCTTTCTGACTTTATGTAAACACTGCCAAATCCACCTCTAACTCCCTATTTTTATCTGTATCGTATTACTTAAGGTCTTGAGTTAATAGAGGCACACACACACACATATTGTACGAGGTCTCCTACTTTATTCGTTATAGAAGATTTTTTTTTCTTTACAAATCCCGTGAACCGTCAGTATATCTTCGATAGTGTCGACGAAAAGGTGTAAATAATAATTTGTAATAGGGGTTCCAGTCTTGAGTCGAACGGAAAATAAAAGAAGTGTGATTTATAGAAAGAAAGAAGGGTATTTCAAAGATTACAGAAGGAATAAAAGGGAGTGAACCAGGGGAAGAAGTTAAAAATAATGTGTTTAAGAGCTTTTTAATAACAATGAAAGAAATTTTACCATGTCTCTTATAACAGTTATATAGTTAACAATACATCGTTTTTTATTTATACACCTTACAAAGTGAAACTTCAAAATTTAATACTTTTACGATGAGTGTAAGAGATAGAAGTCCTTTATTATTCTATCGTCACTTTAACATTTGAGAAGTTTTATATCCTCATTAAACTAAATAAGGATATTTTCACTTGTATGAAAGAGTTGTAGATAAAGAGGGTTTAAACACATTCATTGAAGTTGACCGATTGTCACTCCCAAAATGGGGTTTATTATTTTACCGAAATTGACTGAGTAATTGAAAGTTTTTTGAACTCTTCGTAACAACTGGTTTTAATTAAGGTTTATTTAACAAATTTATTTATTAACTTTTCAATCTGTTTTAAACTTGATTTATAAATAAGTTACAAACCTAGACTTACAAGAAACATCGGGAGTCCTAAAAGTATAAGTATTTACACGGAGATCTCGGTTTCTGTGTCACCCATAAGGTGTATATGGACGACTTGACTTCTATTGGTCTATTGGAACCTCCGAAGTTTCATTTTTTTTTTGTTTTTGGACAGAGTTTCCTTTTATCCTTTGTTAACTGATTTAAAAATTTTAAATTAAAATCATATAATTTTAATATTAATTATTTTACTTTCTATCACTTGACTTTCTTATAAACTTCGTTTGTCCTCTCTACTTCTCATCTTTATTTAAATTTTTTCGTATCTTTAGAAATAATTTTTCGATAAGGTAAATATTCTCGTAGTTTTTCTTATTTTATAAATCCTTATTTGAATTGGTTCCTCCACTTTTTGATTATGTGACTTTTGTGACGACTTTCTTTAATTTATGTGTTTATTTACCTTTCCATAAGACACAAATGTCTAACCTTCTAGAATATAATAATTCTATAGTTATGATAGGTCACTATGATGTCTAGTTACGTTAGGGATAGTTTTAGAGTTACTGTGAAACAAACGTCTTTATCTTTTTAAATGGGATTTTGAGTCTACCTGAGAGGTCTCTGGGACTGATCGGTTTGCTTAGAATTTTCACTTTTCTTATTTTTTTTTTTTTTTCACTTTTCTTATTTCAACTTTCAGAGTGTAAAGGACTAAAGTTTTGAATGCCATCAGTTTTATTACAACATGACCGTATTTCTACCTATATATATGTGTTTACATTATCTTACCTCTTGGATCCCTTTTTTGAGTGTATATATTATTTTATTGAAGAACTGTACCCACGGTTCTAGAAAGTTATCCCTTTCTTATCAAAAAAATTGTTTACGACCCTTTTTACTTATAGGTTACGTTTTCTCACTTCAGGTTGGGAATGGGATATATATATATATGTGATATATATATTTAATATATGTGATATATATGGGGTCTATATATATGTGATATATATTTTTAATCGACCTTTAACTAATTACAATATCGATTTTTGATACTTTTCTAGAATCTTCTTTTGTCCACTTTTCGAAGTACTGAAACCTAAACCATTATTAAAGAACCTATACTGTGGTTTTTGTATCCGTTGTTTTCTTTTTTATTTAACATGAAGTATTTTTATTTTCTATTTGACTTGAAGTAGTTTTGATCTTTGAAGACACATTTCCTGTAATAGTTTCTCACTTTTCCTTTCAGTGTCTTACTCTCTTTTATGGTATTTAGTATGTGGAATATTACCTAATTATACGTCTTGTATATTTCTTGAGGATGTTGAATTGTTGTTTTTTTTTAGGGTGGGTCAATTTTTTACCCGTTTCCTGAAATCATTAGGTAAGAGACTTCTTCCATATGTTTAACTATTGATCTTGTAATTTTCTATGAGTTGTAGTGATTAATAGTCCCTTTATGTTTAGTTTTGATATAACGTTGTCGTTGAGTGTGGGTAATCCTACCGATTATACCTTTTTTTTTCAATATTCACAACCACTCCTACACCCCTTTGACTTTAGGAGTGCGTGAGTGACCTTTTCTGGGACAACGACCCTTTCTAACTTCCGTCCTCCTCTTCCCCTGTTGCCTCCCACTCTCCCGACCTACCGTAGTGGCTCAGTTACCTGCACTCAAACCCGTTTGAGACCCTCTAACACTTTCTGTCCCTTCGGACCGCACGACGTCAGGTACCCAGTGTTTCTCGACCTGTGCTGAATCGTTGACTTGTTGTTGTTGCAGTCCGTGACAACCACCCTTACAATTCACTACGTCGGTGACACTTTGTCAAGGAGTTTTTTAATTTGTATCTTAGTGGTATACTGGGTCATTAAAGGGAAGACCCATATATGGGTTTTCTTAACTTTCCTCCCTGAACTTGAAATAAACATGTGGGTACAAGTGTTGTCACACTATGTGTCATCGGTTTTATATCTTCGTTCGGTTCAAAAGTAGTTGTCCACTTTCTTATTTGTTTTTACCATACACATATATATGTGTGTATTGTACCTACTGGAATGTATTACGATTCGCTTTATACAATCAGTATTTTCCTATTTATAATTTGTTCAGGTGAATGAACTTCATGATTTTTATCAGTCTAAATGTCTCTAACACTCATCTTACCACCAAAGGTACCTTACCCTGCTTCCCCGTTACCCCTCAATTCTCATTTTGTCCGTGTCAAAATTATCCATTTCCTCTTTTACAAGTGCTCTATCTACAACCATTATCAACATGTTCTACCTACATAAATTATGGTTTCTTGACATGGGAATTTTTACCAATTTTACCATTTACAAGTCAATATATATATAAATTGGTTAATTGTCGACTGAACACCGGTACGTCCAAGTATACAACTTCGGGATTGGGAGTAACACTGATACACCTCTATCCTAGAAATTCCCACACACAAAATATTACACAATCAGTGAGTCAACACAGACTGAGAAACGCTGGGGTACCTGACATCGGACGGTCCGAAGAGACGGGTACCTTAAGAGGTCCGCTCTTATGACCTCATCTAACGATAAGGGAGAAGGTCCCTTTGAAGGGTTGGGTCCCTAGTTTGGACCCAACCCTTAAAGAGTGTCCTTATAAGAAATGGCAAACTCGATGTCCCCTTCAGAGGGAAATTCGCCCATTCACTCCAATTTACTCCAGTATTCCTGTTCGGGATTAGGTTATCCTTATTACAGGAATATTCTTCTCTTTCTGTGTGGTCTTGACAGAGACGTGTCTCATTTCCGGTGCACTCCTGTTTCGTTCTACCAGTAGCCGTTCGGTCTAGAACTAGAAGGCCTAAAGGATGGAGGTTTCGAAGTCCTTTTATTTAAAGATAACAAATTCTGTAGGTCAGACAGGATAAGACAATACTCTCGGACTCATCTGATTGTATTGGTGTCAACAACAAAAGAAAAAAAAATCCTTTTTTTAGTGATTACTACAAAACTTGACATTTTTATTACGTTTTATAAGTTTGGTATGTTTCACATTTTTTAGTATTCCCTCTGAGAGTATTGGGGGTGGGGTCTTATTGGTTACGGTTATCAATATTCTTATAGATAGTCTTATGAAATACTCATGTACCCCGTATATATAAACTTAATGTTTGTGAAAGATGAATAAAAAAAAAAAAGTGAAAGATGAAGATTACGTTTTTAGTCTCATCCAGACCTAGTCTTTTCCTTCTATAGAAGTTCAAACAATTACGGATTTTGTATTAAAATGATAAGTATGTAAGGTAATGGTAACATGTAAATCTAATAAAGATCTAAAAAAGGTAGTATTTTACAATTATTGAAGGAATATCAGTAAATTTTAATAAAGGTCGGAGTATAAAAAATCTAGGATTGTATGTTAAAGTGCTTGGAGTAAGGTATTAAGTAGTCCGTGAGAATAGATAGCCTAGATCCGGGAATTTAACTAAAGAGTGAAGGTGACATATTAGTATCCCCTAAACTAAATCCAGTATGGACTTACCAGATCACCAAAAGGGATGAAAGAAGTTAAACTCAGACTTAAACCATTATTCCTCAAGTACTAGACTCGATGTCAGTCGAGGACCAGAACAAAAACAACTAACATATCTCGAAGAGGTAGAAACCGACGTTTCTTATATTAGTTAGACTAAAGCCACAACTGGTAGACCACTACAGGTACACATCTCAGAAGAGAACACAACAACCTTCTCCCACAAACGATACTGGTTACGCAGAGAACCGTTTTGAGATAATCGGAAACGGGACGAAGTAAGGCGTAAGGTTCCGGTTTAAACGGACAGTTAGGTCCACAGAGAACTGAAGGATGAAATCGTAAGGTCAGGGGATATTACTTTTCCTGTAGAAAAAACCCACAATCAAGATTTTCTAGAACATCCAGAAGTATTTTGGCAAGTTGAAGTCGAAGAAGTCGCAATGATCAACCCCGTATCTGAACCTAATGACACTATGACTTACCAAACGGAACCTCTGCTTGTCTCTAATAAGACAGTAAAAACGCTGACGTAGGTTCATGACGTAAAGCCTGAGAACAACTGGTACTACCGATGAGGTAAAGAAGACTCCCTAAAGACGGGTGTCATCATCTATATTACCGGTAGACTCAATTAAAGTGGGTAAGGTCAGGTAAAATCAAGCGACTAAGGATCTTACAGTTGCAAGTGGGAACGGTAGAGAACAAAGTGGTGAAGGTTAAACGGAACTAAGTACCTGGACTGTAAGGTCCAAGGATACGTTATAACGAGAAATGTCGTAGTCTAGAACGAAGATAGTGGTCAGTGTAGGTGTTGACCCATAACAAAAACGAAACCGAGGTAGGGAAGTAAGAAAGACCCCAATAAAGAGGTGACTAGAGGTCGTCGTATAACCCGTGGATTACTGGACCCCTCAAGAAAACCATAGGATAGTAAAACGGAAAAGTGTCCCTAGTTCTGGTAGGGGTACCTTTTCTTTACATTTTTTCGTTTTACCGACAGACCCCTCCGGAATGTTTATCGACACTTTTCTTCTCTCCGTTTTTCTTTTCTATATTCGTAGATTTACGTCTCAAGGTTTCTTATCGTTCTTCTCTATTCTTTCGGAAGGAGTCGCTAGTTACGTCTCTTTATCTCCTTTTGTTGTCTTACCCTTTCTGATCTCTAGAGAAGTTCTTTTAACCTCTATGGTTCCCTTATAAAGTACGTTTCTACCCGAACTATTTCCTGTCTTTACCATCCCTAGATTGTCTTCGTCTTCTATAATTCTTCTCCACCGTTCTTATGTGTCTTCTTGACATGTTTTGTCTAGAAGTGCTGGGTCTATTAGTACTATTACACTAGTGATTAGATCTCGGTCTGTAGAACCTTTCACTTCAGTTCACCCGGAATCTTTCGTAGTGATACTTGTTTCGATCACCTCCACTACCTTAAGGTCAACTCGACAAAGTTTAGGACCTTCTACTACGACACTTTCACGACGTGAGTTATACGGTAGTTTAAACCTTTTGAGTCGTCACCGGTGTCCTGACCTTTTCCAGTCAAAAGTAAGGTTAAGGTTTCTTTCCGTTACGTTTTCTTACGAGTTTGATGGCGTGTTAACATGAGTAGACTGTACGATCATTTCATTACGAGTTTTAAGAGGTTCGGTCCGAAGTCGTTATGCACTTGACACTTCAAGGTCTACAAGTTCGACCAAAATCTTTTCCGTCTCCTTGGTCTCTAGTTTAACGGTTGTAGACGACCTAGTACCTTTTTCGTTCTCTCAAGTCTTTTTTGTAGACAAAGACGAAATAACTGATACGGTTTCGGAAAGTGAACACACCTAGTGTTATTTGACACCTTTTAAGACTTTCTCTACCCTTATGGTCTCGTGGATTGGACGGAGAACTCTTTAGACATACGTCCAGTCCTTCGTTATCAATCTTGACCTGTACCTTGTTGTCTGACCAAGGTTTATCCTTTTCCTCAGGCAGTTCCGACATATAACAGTGGGGCGAATAAATTGAAGATACGTCTCATGTAGTACTCTTTCCGACCTGACCTTCTTTGTGTTCGACCTTAGTTCTAACGGCCCTCTTTATAGTTATTGGAGTCTATACGTCTACTGTGGTGGGAATACCGTCTTTCACTTCTCCTCGATTTTTCGGGGAACTATTTTCACTTTCTCCTTTCGTTTTTTCAACCGAATTTCGAGTTGTAAGTCTTTTGCTTCTAGTACCGTAGGCCAGGGTAGTGAAGTACCCTTTATCTACCTCTTCCTCATCTCTGTCACAGTCTGAAATACAAAAACCCAAGCTTTTAGTGAAGTCTACCACTGACGTCGGTACTTTAATTTTCTGCGAATGAGGAACCTTTTCAATACTGGTTGGATCTATCATATAAGTTTTCGTCTCTGTAATGAAACGGCTGATTCCAGGCAGATCAGTTCCGATACCAAAAAGGACACCAGTACATATCTACACTCTCAACCTGACACTTCTTCCGACTCGAGTATTCTTAACTAAGAAAACTTGACACCACAACCTCTTCTGAGAACTCTCAGGGAACCTGACGTTCCTCTAGGTTGGTCAGGTAAGACTTCCTCTAGTCGGGACCCTAAAGAAACCTCCCTTACTACGATTTCGACTTTGAGGTCATGAAACCGGTGGAGTACGCTTCTCAACTGAGTAACCTTTTCTGAGACTAGGAACCTCCCTGACCCCCGTCCTCCTCTTCCCCTGTTGTCTCCTACTCTACCGACCTACCGTAGTGCCTGAACTACCTACACTCAGACTCACTTGAGGCCCTCAACCACTACCTGTCCCTCCGGACCGTACGACGCTAAGTACACTAGCGTTTCTCAGCCTGTGTTGACTCGCTGACTTGACTTGACTTGTATGTTACATTGTAATAGGAAAGGTAATGGTAAAAAGTATATCCAATAAAGGGAGAAAAAACGGGTAGTATAATTATGTTTACATTAAGTACAGAAATATTGGAATGAGAAAAATTTTGATTAAGTAATCAAAAGGTCATCACTTTTAACCAGTTACCTACACTATGAAGATCTCTTGAACTATATATAGCGGTCGACTATAGGTTTTACATGGACGGTTGAATGGCAGTCGTCACGGTTGTCATGGTTATAATCTATCAGCATAAATTTTTATAGAGGGAGAGACGATTTTTTTTTTTTTTGGTTTTTTGATGTTTTGAGGGTTTCATAAACATCAATTTTTTCCTTTATAATTGAACGTAAAAAACAACGATGACTCTAACTTCTAAAAGTTTATGGATAATTCAGTAAACATAGAAAAACATAAATTGAGTATGAGAAATGGATATGTGTATAATCTCCGTAATTATAGAAAGAATCACTAAACATACTCAGGAAGTATATAATGTAATGGGAAAATAAATAGTTGTAAATAAGGTTTATAAAGGGTCTGACAAAACAGTAAATTAATATATACAGGTAAGTTGTTTATAGTTAAGTAATACAAGATTCATGACACCACCCTTAAGATACAACAAAAAATTTAATGAAATATATCTCTTAATATGTGTATCAAAAACTGAGAAGGTGACGAATCAAAAGTTTCCAACTTGAATCCCGTTTTTGGGTACATACTAGGACAGAGTGACCAGTCCCGACCAAGGAAAGATAGAGAGTACTCTAACGTTCGTCTGTAATTCGTTCCTACGTCAGTAGACTACGATCTGACTCCTACGTCCTACTCGGGACAGTTCCGTCAAGTGAGTGTGTCGACCATTTGACTACTCCGACAACCACCTCCGAACAAGGAGAGGTGGACCTCAGAAGTTTATATTCAGACGAACTCACCTCACCGTACCTTGGAACGAAGGAGGTCTCGTTCGTTAGGTTCTGTTACTCCGTCTTTCGACGTTAGTTACGGAAATACTGGATCGGAATCTTCAGTGTGTAGAAGTCGACATCGACTTCCCGATGTCCAGTCTCATCGGGAAAAAGTTTTCCGACTTCCTCAGAATAAAGGTCTCAACTCTTAGTCATTAGTGACCCCTAATAGAACTTTCGATCGATACTTTCCAGGATTGTAGAACTAAAAGGACATTAAATGAAATATTTCGTTTACGACTATTAAAACATTACAAGACATGGTAATGTTAAATCATCATATGACGAGAGTTTGTCAGCATGAAAGTTTGTGTATACACGTGTACCCACGTGAGTTCATATACTCTGAAACACAAGGTGTCTAATTTCAAGGTGTCTAATTTCTGGGACACAATGTCAGTCGGAGACTTGAAGTAATCCAGTGTAATCTTGAAGACACTTGAAGTAATCTATGGTGAATTTTGAGAGACTTAAACTCATTTGTCTCAAGTTCTACGTTTCAAATTCTTCGAGCTGAAGATGTATCAACATAACAATTAATTGAACCTTTGCGAAACAAAATGGTCTTTGGAAAGTAAAAGATCTGTAAAAATGGACACTAGGGTGAAATTAATTTTTCGAGAACGGGAATTGCTAAATGAGTGGAAATCGATCTTGTACTAAAAGATTCAACTGTACCGTAAAATGTTTACAAAATAAAATTTCAATGTCGTTAATAAAGATGTATCCAATAAGATTCTCTTCAGTTCCGTGTTCATTTAACCCGTTTTATTCGTCGGACAGTAGGGGTTTGCTGACAGGAACCCAGAACGGAGGTCGAATCCGGGTCCAGTGAGGGGGTACGGACAATCGAGTGTACGAGATCTCGATACGACAGGGTATACCACTGTGGTCGGTGTGGGTCGTGAACTCGGAACGAGATTCACATTTAAGTGTAAGTGAAAACTTCTCAATCATACTCCATTTGTACTTGTAGAGTAATTATTAAAAATGTAACTAACGTACAACTTTGACATATAACCTGCGTACGATTCAACGAAGTCAACACAGCCTAAGAAACCCTGGGATAACCGACATCGGGCGGTCCGAGGAGACAGGCACCCTAAGAGGTCGGTTCTTATAACCTTACCCAACGGTACGGGAGGAAGTCCCCTGGAAGACCTGAGTCCCTAGGTTGGGCGGAGAGTTCAGAGGATGTGACCGTGCACCCAAGAATGGTGACTCGGTGGACCCTTCGGAGTATTATAAAACCTATTTAATCCAATTTATTTCATATGATAATTTTTTTTTTTCGTCGAGAGTGTCTAATATGATTAAGCGACTTTCACTGAGTCGATCAACTCCACTATTTGGTCTGTGACTCCGTCTTCAGGTCCAATCCGCTTTTCCAGTTGAGTCTTATTCCTTCCATCAAAGAATCTCGATTGAAAGTGGAGAGGACGTGCTATCCGTTTATTCGTGGAGACGTTTTAGAAACCTTGAGTGTGAAAAGTAAATTGGTGATCAGAGCGAAATTAATTTCGGACAGGTAAGTACCTGGAGTCTTTTGTTCTCATCGGGCTTCAAAAGGGTTTCACCCTTTGAAGAGCCCGGGCAACAAGTCACCCCTCTGAATTCCGCCGGTCTTACTCTCTCATCCTTCGTAGTGGAACCAAACCTTTCTTTACTCCAAGAGTGTGGCATTCATAGTAGGAATAAAGTCAGGGCTTCCAGTTTCGTTGTTTCCAATCTCGACTGACGGATTGTTATCGAAAGGAGAGGGTCAAGGGGTAATAGCGAGATAGTCAGGACGTAAGGGCATTGTGAGGAGAACTTGACTTACGTCGGTCGAAAGGCTCGCCTCAAACGGAGGCCCTGTCCCCTAGTTATTGACGGTGCAGACAGTATGAAAACAAATATATTCTGGTTTGGAGCTAGAGGCTAAAAGTGACCCGGACTCACTAGGTTTTGTTAGAGATGTTCAGAGTAGTCTGTGGTGGAACGCGGGGGTGGATGGTGATGGGGGCGATAAGATTTCGGAGGTCGACTCCTTTCGGTAGTCGAATCCGTGGTGATGGGGGCGATAAGATTTGTGAGGTCGACTCCTTTCGGTAGTCGAATCCGTTTCCCTCTGTGTGACAGGTGCTGTGTGCTTTGTCTTGGATGCGCCCGGTGAAGTTGTTTGCGCCCCGGAGCGGGAGAGGTAGTGTGTTGCAACGCGGGGTGGGGAGGGTTGGCCTTGACGTTGAGGGCACAAGGCACGGGGGAGCTTGGCGCACTGCGAGCGCCGGCGGGGCGGGGAGGCCTGGGTGACCCGTCCGCGCCCCGCACGCGTACGAGCCGTCCCGCCGACGGACCCATAACTCGGCGACGTTAGACAACGCGGCGGCGGGCGCCCTCGGCCGTCTAGGCCCAGAGCACCGAATCTCACTGCACCAGTCAGCTTAGTTTTGTCTCCTCCCCTCCTTCGGCCGCCGGTCCTCGCCGCCGCCGTCGCCGAAGGGCTCGTCGGCGTCGCAAGGCCTTCGAGGTCCGCCAGAAAGACGGCTCCGAATCAGGCCCGGGGGTAGGAGGGGCGGGGCAGCCAACAAACCCGCCCACTCACAGAGGGTAAAGAGGGTGGCGGCAAACGGCCGGGTGGAAGGGGAGCGGGGCTAAAAAGGACCCCCGAGACCGCCCGACGCCGCCGACGCCGTCACGCCCCGACGAAGAGCCCGAGTTCCCCAGGGGCTGGCCCGACCGCTGAGACGTAGCCCTCTTCGGGCGACGACAGCTCGGGCGCAGGAGGCCGCTTCTCGGACTCTAAACCGAAAGAGACGTCCTCTGTCTCAGCCCTGAACCGTCCCTTCACCTGCCATCGGTGCCCACCAAAATAAAAATCCCGTTCGTCAGTTGAGCCCACCTCCGCATATTACCTCATTTTTCTTCTCACTCACTCAGCATCGACCTTCCTTAGGGAGTGTTTGGAACGTTAGACGTGATTTAGTAAATGGAGACAAAGAGTCGCGAACGGCCCAGACTACATCAGTGGCCCTACGCAGGAAACAACACTAACTACTCTGATCTTTCGACGGTAGGTCTTTCGCCCTCGAAAATCGGGAATGACACAACACTTAAATTTCCTAAGGGAAAAAGACAAACAAGTCATGCACCTTGGTCTCGACTGTCATTTCTCCACCATGGGAAATAACCCTATTTCACGCTATTTGACCAATGGCCTCATGGACTTCAGGGTACAATGGTAATCTCGGTCAAAAGGCTTCACAGAAAAGCACACACATAATCCTAAAATCGGTGTCACTACAAGCAATCGACCTCTCGCAGTTATCCCACAAAAGTCAACGGGATCAAATGTCTTAGCTCCTACACCGGAATCCTCTTACAGAACCGAAACGTATCTCTTTCAGCCTACTCGAAGGACGTGCATTATGGGTGCAAATTTCTCTAGAAGGTCAATACACAAAACAGTCTTTGGCAACCGTCGCATCTTATTGAACCTGCCGCATTCGGGAAGGTCCCCTTCAGAACTCGGGGAATCTTCCGCAAGAGTGACGGGTCAGACACCTCGGACGTCCAAACACAAGGGAAGGTGAAATCTACTGGGCTGTGCGTCTAAGAAGACCCCATCGGACGAAGCTCGGGACGGTGGGAGGCGCGGAAAGGTGTCGTACTTACTCTGGTCTTCTGGTTTGGAGACAAAACAGGAATCAAAAAAATTTCAAAAAAAAAACAAGGGAGGTCTCTTAAGTAATTTAACTCCACAAAGAAATCGTTTTCCGTTCTTTCTCTCGATACATAATTTAACTAACAGTAAATAGTTTAGGTCCTTCTCCAGAATCCTTAAACTTGATGAGGGAACTTCCCATATAATACAGGAACACACCATATTTTACCTGGAGAAGGATCGTCCAAAGAAGGAAGTCGCACACGTTAGCTCTAGAAAAAAAGAATTATGGTGTCAACCTTACGACGACTAGCTTTGTTTACTTTAATACAAAAGAACTTCAAGAAAGAGAAAAAAAAATAAAAAATTCGATTGGATATGGATTTATAAAAACAAATATACTTTATTAAACACTATTAACCTCTTTTACAACTAATTTCGTCTATTTACTTTTTTTCTTCTTTACAGTAGCTATAAGAACGGTAGGTCTCTGGTGGTCTTACAGTCGTCACCAAATATAGGAAGGTCTGAAAAAACGTAAATCTATAAAATATGTCTTTACCATAGTATGGAGTACAAGAAGACATTGGATGAAAAAGTGTATAATCGTGAAGTAAAAACTCATTGCGTAATGTCAAAAATATCTATGAGAACCTGGAATTGAAAATATCTTATAAGCGACATACAAACGGTTTGGTATTACTAATTTTAGTACCAAAATTTTCCAAAGGAGAGTTTAGAGAGTACTACTATAATATTCTGAATACTTTAGTTATACGTAACACACTGTTTGATTCTGAAACGAACAAATTGAGAACCCTTTTGTCCGTGTCTTATCGGACTCAATTGTGATACCTTTAAACTTTTTGAAAACGAGTGAACCACTAAACTAAATCAAGACACGGTATCGAGGACATACAGGGTTTACAACTGGTCGACAGGTACGGAGGTCGTCATTCCAGGATTTTCTAAAATGAAATATGTGAATTATACGAAATACTTGTGACTCAGAACCTACACACGGACGAAAATCAGGTCACGAAATAGTCACCACGGTTTTCTCTTCGTTCCAAGGGACGTGGAGTCGAAGTTTCCTATTCATGAATGATTTCTCATAGGAGCCTCTTCCGTCACCGTGGGGTGAGGTCATGAGAACGGACCTTTTAGGGTACCTACCTCCTCGGACCTTCCGACGTCAGGTACCCCAGCGACTCCCAGCCTGTACTGACTCGCTGAAGTGAAAGTGAAAAGTGAAAGTACGTAACCTCTTCCTTTGCCGTTGGGTGAGGTCACAAGAACGGACCTCTTAGGGTCCCTGTCTCGGACCATCCGCCGATAGATACCCCAGCGTGTCTCAGCCTCTACTGACTTCACTGAATCGTCGTTTCTCATAGGATTTATATGATTATTGGGTGAACCCAGGGAATCAGTATTTGAATGAATGTACACGGAACTTACCATCACAAGTTATACATAAGATCTAAACAGACGAAGAAGGGTAGAGATGACGATGGTGGAAACGGTTGAGGATGGCATAGAGTGGACCGGATGACGTCTTTGGAGACCAGAAGGACGAAGGTGAAACCGAAAAATACCACGTAGGGGAAAGGGTGTCGGACTCCCTAGGAAATTTTACAGTCTAGTACAGTGGGGAAACAACTTTCAGAGAGTAGTGTAAGTCTCATTTTAGGATGGAAAGAGTTCCAAACGGTCCGTCATCTCCAGATCCGTGACGGAAGGAGATAGAGTGGAACATAGGTTTACGTAACTAGTCATGGGTCCTCAGACCGTTGTCGTCAAAGAAGGACACAAGGTCGACGTGATCGTAACACGATCCCTGAACGGTCCAAACGAGAACGGAGTCCCGTAAACGTGAACGAGAAGGAACACCGAAGTCAGAAGAGGGTCTAGAAGGACATCGACCAAGGTAGGACAGTAAGTCCAGAGTCAAGTCGATAACAGAGAAGTTCTAACGAAGGTGTTAATAGAGTGGTAAGACAGTAAAAGAAATATTGTAGTGGCAGACCTTAAAGGAAACAAAAATATAAGACAGAGGATATGATCTTTAATTTGAGACCCCCTTTACTCCTGGAACAGACAGGAAAAGTGACGGTTCGTCCACGAGTCATACTACCAACTCACTTATTTGAACTTGTACTGACATAATGACAACTTACGTGACAGAGAAAAAGAATATATATTAAAATAAATAAATAAATAACTGACGACCCAGAAGTAACGACGCACCCGAAAAGAGATCAAGACCCCTCACACCGACGAGAAGTAACGTCACCGAAGAGTAATGCCACCGAAGAGAGTACTTTGTGTCCGAGATCCCGGACACCCGAAGTCATCAGCGACGTAAACCCGAGTCACCAACGCCAAGGGTCCGAGATCTGGTGTCCGAGTCATGAACACCACGTGTCCGAATCGACGAGAGGACGTACACCTAGAAGGGTCTGGCTCCTAGCTCGGATACAGAGGACGTAACGGTGGACCTAAGAAATGGTCACTCGGTGGTCCCTTCGGGGAGATGACAGAGAAAATTTGGTCAAGAAAAATACCGTCTTGGGATTAAAAGTCAGAGGAAGACATCCCGACATGGAACTAAGAGGATGAAGTCATCAAGAACTACAAACCTGGTCCCTTGTCGGTACAACATGAAAAACAAATCAGTGATTCAACACAGGCTGAGAAACGCTGGGGTACCTGACGTCGTGCGGTCCGAAGGGACAGGTGGTAAAAGACCTCGAACGAGTTTGAAAACAGGTAACTCAGTCACTACGGTAGGTTGGGAGAGCAGGAAACAGTAGGGGAAAACGAAAGTCAGAAAGGGTTGTAGTCCCTGAAAAGATTACTCAGTCGACAAGCGTAGTCCACCGGTTCCATGACCTCGAAGTCGAAATCGTAGTCAGGAAGATTACTTATAAGTCCTAACTAAAGGGAATCCTAACTGACCAAACTAGAGGAACGTCAGGTTTCCTGAGAGTTCTCAGACGAAGTTGTGGTGTCGAGTTTTCGTAGATAGAGGAACTCGACCGAATTTAAGTACAAATGACTCAGTCACTACGATAGACTGGTAGAGTAGCAGGTGACGGGTAAGAGGAAAACGGGAGTCAGAAGAGGTCGTAGTCCCAGAAAAGGTCACTCAACCGACAAACGTAGAGCACCGGTTTCTTAATCTCAAAGCCATAGTCAGGAAGGTCATTTATAAGTCACAACTAAAGGAAATCCTAACCGACCAAACTAGAGAACGTGAGGTCCTCTGAGAGTTCTCAGAAGAGATTGTGGTGTTAATCTTTAATAGTCAAGAAACCAAGAGTCAGAAGAAATACCAGGTTGAGAGTGTAGGTATGTATTCGTGATCTTTTTGGTATCAAACCTGACACGAGTCAACGATACCAACACAGGTTGAGAAACGTGGGACATCTGACATCGGACAGTCCGAGGAGACAGGTACCCCTAAGAGATCCGTTTTTATAACTTCACCCAACGGTACGGGAGGAGGTCCCTTAGAAGGGTTGGGTCTCTAGCTGTGTTCAGAACATACAGAGGACGTACACAGTCCATGATACGATTTTTTCAAATTGTACAAAAAGTCAATTGACATTTCGTTGAGTCTATATCCACAAGAACGAGGGACAAATGTCTACTTTCTTGACTCTGTATGACTCATCGTCCAACCTAAACTTGGGTTCAGTCAAGAGAATTAGTCATATGGGATGTCACAAATCTTGATATACGTCATGAAATCAAAATCATTCGGTAAAAAAACAACTCCCGTTTTATTACAAAAGGTACGGTAAAGGTCAGGAATTACTTCAAGTAACAAAAAACCGGAAACACGGACTTCAACGTGTTAACCATCTACTGGAGTTCTTTGTAAGACATTTCTGAGGACATAGAGGAACGAAACAACATAACTCAAAAGTCTCGGATGGTCCAAATTTCATCTAAAGAGGAGGGACACGTAATGGAACGTAAGGTGTGTGGGTCTTAGATAGTGAAAAGATGGACGAGTATATGAGTAAACTTAAGAAGTATGTAAAAGAAGTAACTAAACCCACAACATTATAAACCTGATGGTACCCTAGTAGTATTTGACTTGTCTAAAGAGTGACATTCTGGGAAACGTTTACTCAATTTTCATGACTTAAACTAACTACGTAACCAAACCCCCCGAAGGGACTATCGAGTCAACCATGTCTTAGGACGGACATTACGTCCTCTGGGGCCAACCTATGGACCTAGCTCTTGTAGGCGACCCCTTCCCTATCCGATGGGTGAGGTCATAAGAACCGAAGGGAACACCGAGTCGACCATTTCTTAGGAGGACGTTACGTCCTCTGGACCCAAACTAAGGGACCCAACCCTTCTAGGGGACCTCTTCCCTTTCCAATGGGTGAGGTCATAAGACCGGGTCTCTGAAGATACCTGATCAGATACCCCAGAGTTTCTCAACCTGTGTGACTCACTGAAAGTGAAAGTGAAACTAAACCCCACCCCTCCTATGAATTAGATCTCTTTATGACCAAACAGACAGAAGAGAAGGATCAGAATTTCGGACTTATCGATATAAATAGACACCTTCGAGACCAGTGTGTACTAGAAATCGTCTCGAGATAGTATTGGGTAGAGACCGAAAACATTTATTGGATACACCGAGGAAAACGAAGGGAAAAGCATAAGTCAACAGACACCGATAAACCGAAGAAACTAACCCTCCGGGTGCTACAGTCCCTCCTGGCTAATTCGTTGTCATCCGAACAACTACCCTATGTATTTACTTCTTTTTATAGTTGAAATTGATATAGACATTTTTCGTCATGCAACTTTTTAGAAAAGGGTATATCAAATTATTCTGAATCTTGTTTTCGAAGTTATTTTCTATGATTTAACAGATGTAACTGTTAATTACCACTATATAATTATACACTCAACATTCCTAAAACGTCTTTCATTCGGGAGGACTGTCAATATAACATCGAATATAATCTTATAAAAATTCTAACATTTTAAGAATCCATTCATGATGATGTTCGAATATTCGTTTCCATAAGAAAACCACACACGAATGCAAGTACAGGTACAAAGTCAGGTGTATTGTTCCCGATTGGTAGACTTAACTAACATACGTGTACCGTCATCTAGGATGTCAATTCATAGTTACACCCGCGAAGTCTCGCTAAACTTTTCTTCCGACTTTTAATAAACTTAGACTTTAATTTTGTCAATTGGACATGCGTAGAGTTATCGTTACTGTAAATGACAAGTACCTCAGATATCCGAACAGAGAACTGAAGGTAATGTATTATATACATATCGAATGTGTAGTCGGGAGGTTCAGTCTGTAACAGTGGAGGTCAAATGTGACCTCCTTTGTCCGAGACCAATCATTCAACGAATTCCATTTCGGTGAACCCTGAACACCCTAAGTTTGAGTTAAAAGAAACTGGGTTTTAAGTATTTGAAATATAATGTTGTTACAACTGGTCAGAAAAACAGAATATCTTAGTACCCTCGATATTATTCATTTGGGTCAAAATCGACAGTCAAATACGATGATCTTCATGAAAGTACTTAACAAAACAAGACAAATTTAGATTTAACCTATACGCACAGATCTCAGGGAGGAAATTTTTTTGTCCTTTTTTTGGGACTCTGTACGAACAATAACTTTTCGACGTTTCCTATCATTATATATTTTGGTTGTTGTTTTCAATGTTAGGACATGTGTATAAAGTGTGACTGACATAAAGTGTATAGGACATGTCACTGACTTTTTCCAGTCAAAAGTAAGGTTAAGGTTTCTTTCCGTTACGTTTTCTTACGAGTTTGATGGCGTGTCAACGTGAGTAGAGTGTACGATCATTTCATGACGAGTTTTAAGAGGTTCGGTCCGAAGTCGTTATACATTTGGCACTTGAGGGAATACAAGTTCGACCAAAATCTTTTCCGTCTCCTTGGTCTCTAGTTTAACGGTTGTAGACGACCTAGTACCTTTTTAGTTCTCTCAAGGTCTTTTTGTAGATAAAGACGAAATAACTGATACGGTTTCGGAAACTGACACACCTAGTGTTATTTGACACCTTTTAAGACTTTCTCTTCCCTTATGGTCTGGTGGATTGGACGGAGAACTCTTTAGACATACGTCCAGTCCTTCGTTGTCAATCTTGACCTGTACCTTGTTGTCTGACCAAGGTTTATCCTTTTCCTCATGTAGTTCCGACATATAACAGTGGGACGAATAAATTGAAGATACGTCTCATGTAGTACTCTTTCCGACCTGACCTTCTTTGTGTTGGACCTTAGTTCTAACGGCCCTCTTTATAGTTATTGGAGTCTATACGTCTACTGTGGTGGGAATACCGTCTTTCACTTCTCCTCGATTTTTCGGAGAACTACTTTCACTTTCTCCTCTCACTTTTTCAACCGAATTTCGAGTTGTAAGTCTTTTGCTTCTAGTACCGTAGGCCAGGGTAGTGAAGTGCCCCTTATCTACCCCTTTGTCATCTTTGTCACAGTCTGACATAAAAAAAACCCGAGGTTTTAGTGACGTCTACCACTGCCGTCGGTACTTTACTTTTCTACGAATGAGGAACCTTCTTTTCAATACTGGTTGGATCTATCATATAAGTTTTCGTCTCTGTAATGAAACGGCTGATTCCAGGTAGATCAGTTCCGATACCGAAAAGGACACCAGTACATACCTACACTCTCAACCTGACACTTCTTCCGACTCACGGCTTCTTAACTACGAAAACTTGACACCACAATCTCTTCTGAGAACTCTCAGGGAACCTGACGTTCCTCTAGGTTGGTCAGGTAAGACTTCCTCCAGTTGGGACCCTAAAGAAACCTTCCTTACTACGATTTCGACTTTGAGGTCATGAAACCGGTGGAGTACACTTCTCAATTGAGTAACCTTTTCTGAGACTACGACCCTCCCTAACCCCCGTCCTCCTCTTCCACTGTTGTCTCCTACTCTACCGACCTACCGTAGTGCCTGAGCTACCTACACTCACTCAGACTCACTTGAGGCCCTCAACCACTACCTGTCCCTCCGGACCGCACGACGCTAAGTACCCCAGCGTCTCAGCCTGTACTGACTCGCTGACTTGACTTGTGTATAAAGGAAGGTCAGAAATTGAAAATTTTAAGTAGAAACCATGTCGACTCTACATCATGAGTGTATTCAAACATAAGGAAAACTCCCCACCCTCACCTCAGTTGTATCACTAGAAAAATGGCATCAGAATCTTTTACAGATTTGAACTAAAATTGAACGACGTAAAATATTCTATAAAACTTATTTGACCAAATGAACTTCAAAAGCGAATTATAACTTGTACTTACATCAAAGGTCAAAAGTGGTAATATTTATTACACCACTTGGTACCGAAATTTATCGGTCAGTTGGTCAGAATTAATACATTTTTTTTAGTGTAAAATTACTGAACTTTACGCTAAAATTAGTATGAAGTCGTTCATATATGTCGTAAATATAAGAACGTTAGGATCTTTTAAATGAGATCCCAAAAAAAAAAAAATTATTAAAATGAACAATTAATTTTTTTAAAACCCGACAAGACCCAGAAGGAACGATGTGTGTCCGAA
Source organism: Capra ibex (assembly GCA_006410555.1). NCBI lineage: Eukaryota > Metazoa > Chordata > Mammalia > Artiodactyla > Bovidae > Capra > Capra ibex. The sequence continues at coordinate 1,104,269 of SJYO01021811.1, read as the reverse complement.
AGAGACCGACGCCACTCGTCCCTGATGAGATCAACGCCACGTACCCGAAGAGTAACGTCACCGGAGAGAACGTCCCGTACCCGTGAGCTCGACCCGAAATCATCAACACTGCGTGCCCGAATCACTGGAGAGCCGTACACCTTAGAAGGAACGAATCCCTAGTTTGGGCACAAAGGATGGAACCGTCCACTTAAGAAATAGTGATTCGGTGAGGCCGGACCACACGACGTTAAGTACCCCAACGTTTCTCAGTCTGTGCTGACTCACTGACTCGACTTGACTTGACTTCGGTGAGCCTACGAGGATGTACTCCTAAAAAATTTTATCTCCATCGGAGACTCTTCTTCTTCTCTTGGAAAAAATGAAAACACCAAAAAAATTTGAAGACATAAACTTAACACTTTCATATTTACACTAACGAAAATTTTAAATTTTTTTTTTTTCAAGTTGAGGAACTCTTTCACATACAAAAAGATTTGATTTTGGTTAAAAATCCAAATATCATTTCGAATACAAAACAAATATTGTAAAGTTTGAACTCACGAAAACAAACTTCTTTCAATAGAAAAACAACGAAATAAAAGTATAACTTGAAAGTAAAGGAAAAAATTTAAATCCAGTTTTGTGTCTACACTCAGAGTTCAAGCATTTTTATGTCTTATTTCGACCAAATACGAACTGACGTGAGTAACTGTTCATAACGTCCACGTCGTGAAAGTTTAAAATTGTTACTATTTCTACGAAGTTTAGTTCAATCCCTATGTCATTCGTAGAAGAACCATTTACTTCAAAATCTCCTACACAAGACCAACGGTAGAACAAAATCGAATATGAAAAAAATTTTTTCGATTAAAAAAAAAAATTGTATAACACATAAAACAACGAAACATGAGGACCGTCTCCATTATATGTTCTTTGACTGAATGAACTCTTTAAAACTTCTGAAGACAAAAAGGACACCACGAATAAGTCTAAAGTGAAAAAAATTTCTAACTCCATAAAAAACCGACACCACACAGAAGTAACGACACTCACCTAAGTGAGTTCAATGTCGCTCACCCCTGATGAGAGATCAATGTCACGCGCCCGAAGGGTAACGTCACCGAAGAGAACACCTCGTGTCCGAAATACCAGCACTCAGGGCTCAAAGCACAAAATCATTGTAACGAAAGACATAGTGTCACCAAGATTCGCAAAAAAAGGGACAGTAGTACTTACCGTAAACACTCGTGGATACAGGTCTATCCAGCAGATCCGACATCGTACCGACTCTATGCGGTACTCAATTAGACTCAACCCTCTCATCATTGGTATTGAGGCAAGACGGGGTTTTTAGTATATCCGTTCCTTCACTTCCCCTCATTATCACTTTTTTTCAGAACTAAGACGAGACCAAATAAACTTGCCACCTTACTATCTTCCGTCCTCCTCTTCCCCTGCTGTCTCCCACTTTACCAACCTACCGTAGTGGCTTAGTTATCCGTACTTAAACTCGTTTGAGACCCTCTACCACTTCCTGTCCTTCGGACCACACGACGTCCGGTACCCCCAGTGTTGAATCGCTGACTTGTTATTGTTGTTTAGTAAGCGTCTAAACATTGTAATGAACACTACATGAAGTCTTAAAGTCTTGTACGAACATAAAACATTATATTGATAACTTTTGACCCAAGAATTGTCAACGTAGGAGATACTAAACCCCCCGCCAGTGTCTTATACCTTAAAAATATTGTAGACAATTTAAAAAGACAAAGATTGAATTACCTTGTGTCACAAAAAAGGACTTCATTTTTAAAAAATAAGTCTTACACTAATTCATCACGAGCTCATCTTTAAAGTCTCTTGTAAAAGTCTTGAACTTTGAAACCCAATTCTACGATTTATATTTGTTTCTACTAAGTCAACGTCTCAAAAGGGAACAAACCGACAAATATTATTTAAAATGGGGACCCTGAACTCTCTCAGAAATCCTAACATGTTCTCATTTCTTATCGGCCCCTTCTTGTCTTTTAAACATCTACTCCCTGGTTCTAAGTCTTGCCTTCTGAAGGAAAGAAAAAATGAAAATACGTTTCCTCACTATCGACTCGGGGTCCCCTTAAGTTGGGGTGGGGGTGGGGTTTCGACATATGTTTCTTGCACCAACTCCTAACTTCTATGTAAAGTTTAGAATTCCGAATCTCAACTTAACGGAGTCTCGTAAAATGTCAAATATTTCGTGAGCAATTTTAAGAATGGGCTAGGAACCTTATTGGGTAATTTTATTTATCAAAGTTAATAGTGAGAACAAAATATCCATCCCTTTGACTTCAGTGTCTCTTCGAGTAAATAGGTAAAAAAGTCATCACAGCATTGAATTCAGTAAATAGATTCTATATAAGAAAGACGATAGGGTACGACAAAAATCACCCACAAGAATTCCACTAAGGATCTTATGTCAGCCCGAGACAGGTACCTTAAGAGGTCCGTTCTTATGGCCTCACCTATCGGTCAGGGAAGAGGTCCCCTAGAAAGGCTGACTCCCCAGACTGGGTCCAGAGGACGTAACATCCGTCTAAAAAAAAAAAAAAAAAAAAAAGTAAACTCGGCAGTCCCTTCGGGTGCTAGTCTATGTCCATTCCCCTTTTTTTCCAACATCTCCTTTCTTTTCCACCACAGATTCCACATCCTTTTATCCCAGTGTAATCGTCCCTTAAAGGTCTTTTCATTACCCCCGGCCCCCCGGGAAATTGGTTCAGGACACTACGTTGGTGTCCTTTAAGAACTATTGGTACTTGTCAAGTCGACAATCATATTTTCCGTATCTTCAATTCACTCAATTCATCAAGAGGAAAACTCGAAAGAGACCTCTCTAATAGTGTCATCAACAAACAGACTCTGTAAATAACACCGACAATTAATATATGATCATACACTAATATAATAATAATAATGTTCTTACTTAATATTAATCATTAATTGAACTAACGTTTGCGAACCTCCATCCCGAATTGCAAAATAAAGAAGACATAGGAGGAGACTTGAGAAGACGATCGATGGATCAGGGGACCCCTGAACAGTCTATATAGGAAAAGTCCTTTCCTCTTCACTCTCTTCTGACCCCAAACTTCGGGACGAGATGACCCACTGAAACCCATTCAGTGACTGTAAAGAGTCCCGGAGTTAAAAAAAAGAGAAATTTACTCACTTACTCTTGACGACGGAGGGGTTTCAAAATTTTCATGGAAAATACTTCAACACCAAACAACTTATACTTATTTACTTCTGAATCGTAGGAGACTATGTATGGAATAGATATGACACGATAGAACGTGTCCGGAGGATCAGTCTAACCGGAACACAAAAGACATGTAAGGGTAAGAGGAACTCCTTCTTTCTTGTAAAACAACAGTAAGAAAGATCGGATGAGAGTAGAGAAGGAAAACTTATCATACGGGAGACTTTCTTATATAAAATTCGAAAAACAATAGGACATTTTTACAAAAAATTATTCTAAAAGCTCACACCAAAAATAAAAAGAGAACATTTATCGATTAAGACCTACCCGGATAGTTGAACCCTTTTTTACGTGTTGTGTTCTCGGTACTCAACTCAAATAAGGTACAGAATGACTGTACCTTATCGTGCCCTCTATCCGAGAGTCGATCGAGACTCCTTGGTAAGGTTTCCATTACCTCCTCGACCATAGATATACACGTCAGTCAACTTTCCAATGACTTCAACGGACCTAGTCTATAGAGTTAAAATCACGAAAGGACACGTACCCTTCTACGTTGTTAGACTCCAGTAACCTTAAGAAGGAATCTATCCGGAGAGCTGACAGACACGACGACACGACACGAACCAGCGAGTCAGCACGGGGTGAGAAACGAGGGGGCACCTGACATCGAACGGTCCGAGGAGACAGGTACCCTTAAGAGGTCCGTCCTTATGACCTCACCCAACGGTATGGGAAGAGGTCCCCTAGAAGGGTTGGGTTCCTAGTTTGGGTCCAGAGGACGTAACGTCCGTCTAAGAAATGACAGACTCGGTGACCCCTTCAGTTCTTATGACCTCGACTTCCCTATCCCATCGGATCGGGAAGAGGACCCCTAGAAGGGTTGGGTCCTCAGTTTGGACCCAGAGGACGTAACGACCTCCCAAGAAATGGTCGACTCGATGGTCCTTCCGGGTGGATCCCCAGGTATTTAGGTTTTGTGTCTCACACAGCGGGATTTAAGAAAGTAACACATGAATGTCTAGTCGTCGATAACACCGATTACTAAACTAGGAATTTCTTGACCTTACCGTCCCTTGTAAGAAACCAATGTGTGTCATATCCCAGTGGGACAACCTAGTTTATCCCTCATCATCCTTAAACATTGACATTAACGAACCGATAATTACACTTAAAGTTTTTAAACAGTATGATCTTGAGTCCTTCAAAATTGAGGATTCGTGTCTCTTAACACCATAAATTCCTTATATTACCTAAATAAAGTTATAAATGTAAAATTTTACTGAAATTAGAGGCTCCGTCGTAAAATCGGATCAAAAATGGTCTACTACTGACTGACTAGACTTGAACTTTGACGTAGGAAAGAGGAAGGGGAGAAGGGTAGTCTCTTAGTCTGAACGTTTATATCAAATTCTCCTTTCATACATTGAGCTTTCTTCATAATCTTTCAATTAACTACCAATAGATTAAAGACATCACGAGATTTTAACAGAAATATGTCATATTGGAAGTACTAACCAGTATAGGTTGTCTACACGTTACTCAGAACCAGTCCTTAAATGTAATACTGAAGGACAGGTTCCAGAGAGAGTATGACCTACCTTTACACTAGTACCAGTTTAACGAACGAATAGACTTGAATAAAAGGAGTAAAATTTTCTCCTTATTAAAAGAACGAATTGAACAACCTTCCCGACAACAATTCTATACTTTCATCGATTTTTCGACGTCCGTATTGATAAAATCTATACTGACAAACTCTAGGTAAAGACTATTTTCTTATTTCGTTTACTCATACAACGTTTTTGTAACATAGACACCCTTAAACTTGTGCAATAAAGTAATTCTACAACTCAGTAGACTACTTTCATTAGACTTGAAGATTAATATGTACAATCACATACTATATTATAATGACTTTAACTCTCCGTTTATAAAACAAGAGGGACAAATTATACTTTCCATCGGTCTCAAAACCCTATCGAGAGGAATTAACCAACTAGTCAAAAGATTAACCGATGATCCGTTTTCGCCTAAGTCTTTCCCCAAACAACTTTTTAATAAAAATCTTAACTCATTAAAAAGGACATTAACCCTTATTCCAATTTTTATCTCTCATTTACGTTTCCGTTAAAAGGACTTACAGACCCCCCGGTCAAAGTCGACAAAGACCACACGAAATGAGAAAACCAAAAATATTGAAACCTCACAATTATCGTAACTAAAAAAAAAAATCCATTTTTACATATTTTATGAAGACTCAAGGAGTAAAGTGACTGTCGTAGAGATAAAAGACATAATATTTTTGTTTAACGTACGTAAGATTTAACAATGAAACATAAAACGGGAACGACACCCAAAAATAAAAATTGAAAACTAGTGACATTTCTATCATGATTAACTTTTTCACTAAAATAGTATTCAGTGGAAGAATTTTAATGTCATCTTTCTATCAAAAGTAGGAGACTGGAACTTAATCCAATAAGTTCGAACCAATATGGACGAAAGAGTTCTTCTCGGGAGACAAACGTACCCCTCTTTGGTCTTCTTAATAGCAAACAGATATTTTTACATAAAGATTTTTTGACTCCATACGAACTTTAAAAATTATGATTGTCCAGTACTTAGACATACATAGGTAGTTGACCGAAGTCGTCAATAACTTGAATCCTGAAAATAAAGTGGGTGTGGAGGGGAAAACGTCCCAATAAAAGTGGACCTAGGATCCGTATTTTTAGAGATATTGACCTTTATGTATCACTCTAGAGAGCCTCTATTTCTGAGAAAGCCTACACTGTTAACTGTAATATCAATACAATTTTTTAAATTACGTCCCGTTAAAGGATTTACTGTAAATTAGGTCAGTCACAAGTTTCAAGGAAAAACAAACATAGTATTAACAGGAAAACAATCCAAACAAACGAAGGCCTAAGTTTGTTCCAGATATATGTCGTAAACTAACTACCGAGATTTTAAAGAATTTGACATTGGTATAGGGACGGTAGAGAACTTCAAAACAAATGAAAAATGATAAATAAATAACTTTTTAACCTCAATCAAAAGGAATCAAAACGACGTAAGTCGTAAAAAGGACTAAATATTATTTTCAATTATATATTAATAATAAACTATCCCTGAGGTGTAATAAACTATTCCTGAAGGGACCACCAGGTCACCAATTCTAAGACTGAAGGTTACGTCTTTCATGATGATCAAACTAGGACCAGTCCCTTGAGTCTAGGGTGTACGGAACGTCAAACCGTTTTTTTTTTTTTTTTTGATACTATAACTTTCTATTTTATATGTTTTACTTTTCACTTTAGAACAGTGAGTCTCTAAGGGCTACAATCAAAAGAATACAAAAGAAAGTTGAAAAAGTTCACACAAAAAAACACGAAAATTTTATACACATACATGAAACGAATAAAAACATAGGAAAAATTATATAAAATTATAATGTAACACAAATAAAGGGGTACAGTAATACTTTCTTTTACTTCGTAAACCGACGTATTATGAAGTGTCATATATAGAATTAAATTCGTAAAGGAAAATCGGTCTGTAAACAAACAACAAATCAACGATTCAGTGTGGGTTGAGAAACGTCGGGGTACCTGACGTAGGGTGGTCCGAGGAGACAGGTACCCTAAAGGGTCCGTTCCTATGACCTCACCCATCGGTAAAGGAGGGGGTCCCCTAGAAGAGTCGGATCCGTGACTTGGGCACAGAGGACGCAGAGGAGGTAACCGTCCGTCTAAGAAATGGTGACTCAGCGGTCGGTCTGTAAATCTGACAAAGGTCAAAAAGTGACACTATTTCGACACTATTGGCAGAATCATGTATCCAGAAACATAAAGTCTAAAAATTTTTTAATGCCTTGGAATCTTCACCTTAATAAGTTTCCCGTACTTGTAAAAAATTAAAGACTTAAGTATAACGGTATTTTTAATGTAAAACATTAGAGGTCACGTCAAGGGTGAAATTCTTAGACAAACGTATACAAGGTACAATAATTCTTTAGAAACGAATAGTATAATCAATCACCTCACACTAAAAAAGGGGATAAGAAACCGACAACAACCCCAAAGGGACCACCGAGTCTGCCATTTCACAGACGGACATTGTGCCCTCTGGGTCCAAGCTATGGACCCAACCCTTCTAGGGGACCTCTTCCTTTACCGTTGGGTGAGGTCATAAGGACGGACCTCTTAAGACACCTAACTCCTCGGACCATCCGATGTCAGGTGCCCCAGCGTTTCTCAGCCTGTGCTGACTCGCTGAAGTGAAGTGAAGTGAACCGACAACGTTAACATAAACTCTAAAAAATTACGTATATAATACAACATTCAAACAACTATAAAAAGTAACAAGACGGTAATTTCTAGTCTATGAGTGAATTTAAACAGAAGATCTTAGTGAATCCCAAAAAAGGAAGGAATTAACGATCTTCCGTAAGGATCGTACATGAAACATGTAAGGATCGTAAATAATTTGACAACTAGGGGAGGAGTAAATAAACATTAAGGTTCAAAACTATACATTTATGTGAAACACCAACCATACAAGTCTTTTAAGATCTTTTTCCTTAACAAAGGGACAAATGACTCAAAATTATAATAGAGAGTAGAGAGAGGAGGGAGGCGGGAGAAAAAAGACGAAGGGTGGATACTTTATATAGGTCTACAGAAACTAAGACTTACTCAGAACCCTTTTGTGGAATTTTTTTGGATCAGATCAGGAGTAGACAAAAGGAAATAAAAGGAACAATATACACATAAAATTTTTACTTAAGGGTAAACGAAAATAAAATTTGACATAAATGGTCTACAATGGTTTTGTAATATGGTTGTAATCATCAAATACTACGTATGAGACAACAATCTCGTAAAACTAGGACAAATTGACAATTATGAAGGTGATCTCCGAATCATCTCCTTCCCTTTCCATTTTGTAACTTTTGACCGATGCGGGACTCGGTCTCCCATATCAGAATACATGAAAGGTTAGGTCTCTGTTCAAAAGTACATAGAATTAGGTCTTTGTTCAAAAATATCAGAAATCATATGATGTTTCTCACTAATGGAGTCTAAATTCCGTTTCCGACTGAAATCTTTATAGGTAACATACCGGACAAATATATGAACCAATAAAGAGTGACTATTACCCTAAACCAAATAAAACATTGTGTATATGAATGTCTCAAATCTTATGGTAAAAATACATAATTACGAACGATTGTTTAAGTCACTACTACCTTCCAGTCTGTCACGAATTCTATTAAATCGTACAAGTCAAGTTCTCTTTCCAACTCCACATTAATAAACAGAGAACTCGTCTACAAAGACCATACCCTTCTTGTCCTACGAGTGTCATTTCAATAAGAAAACTTTTCAATTATAAAAAACTTAGTGAGTCTTCTCTGTTTCCGTCATATATCACTGTTCAAAAGAGTGATGAAAACAGTGAATCTGTGAACCCGGGGGAGAAGGTCTCCCTTGGTCAATGTAGTAAAAACTTATGATTTAAGAATACCAAAATTTACTAACCGCTCATAGGTATCTTCTTTTAAATAGAGATTCAATAATTACGTTCCTTCAAACCGTAGTTGGAAATCATAAATAAAACCTATCTTAGAAAACAAATGTACAAACACACAAATGTATATACACTGTTTAAACGTATGGGTATACATTATACACTAAGTTAAAATTTTCATTTTATATCTTTTAATCCTTTCGTTCCTTTTTGTAGACTATTGGAATTGTCTTGACCATATCAGTAAAATTACGTCTTATGAAGAGGGGATCTAAATTTAAGACCGGTGTATCATGAAGATGTATGAAAACGGGGGAATTGGTGTTCTTAAAGTATAACTCGTATGACCCAAAGACTGAGTAAAGAATATTCCCTATACTTAAAGAATCATTATAACGAGAACCTTCGTCCTCGTCCCTTGATTGGAAATAACTTCTTCTCTCCTTTACTCTCTAACCGCTCTCATCCCTCCAATTTATTCCCATGTATAAAAATATTAAGTTAGAACTCTTTTTATTTCCTTTTCAGTTCAAAACCATAAAACTCCAAGAATCTTGACTAACGAGAACAAAAAAAGAAGAAAACAAAATTTAAAAAAAAAAAAATTCTCTCCTAGCTTAGGTTCTAACTTAGGTTCCTATTCGACTGTAAAACAACAAATTTTACAAACGTACCTTCCTGTCTTTACGGAACCCATCGGTAACGGAAGAGGTCCCGTAGAAGGGGTGGGTCCCTAGGTTGGGTCCAGAGGACGTAACATCCGTCAAAGAAATGGTAGAATCGATGGTTCCTTCGGATTATGCGTCATGGACGGAGTTTCGTTATAATTAAATATTTGAAGAACCATCTTAAAGTTTCTCCTGCTAGGGTTTTACAAAGACCTCCTGTTATTTACAGCCACCTTAATTATCATGTAATGGGTCCTGAAAGAACTACCAAGTCATCAATTCTGAGGTACGAAGGTGACATTCCCTACGGTCAACCTAGGGACCAACTCCTTGACTCTCGGGTGTCCAACACACTGTGTCGGTTATTTATTTATTTATCTTTATATTTCTTTTATAATATAATGATTAAATTCTATTCATTTTGGTCATTATCAGATAAAGAAAAATAGTAAATATTCCTGAAAGGATCCTAGCGGACCTTCATTATAATCAGACAGAGGAGATAAAACATCCAAATGGAACTAGAACACCAATTCTCTCACAAACTATCCAAAAAGATGATATTTCAATGGAAGAAGACTAAAGATAGGAAATCTTCCCTCAGTCCTTTAGATCAGGTACAAATTCCGACCCCATCCCAATTCGAAGTGGAGGGTCTCCTACTAATTATGATGAACCTTAAAATATTCCTTCTAAACAGGGAAAGGGAGGATGAAAGGAGAGGGAAACACCCTCATAAAATTTCGTTTGGTATCTACTGTGTGTACAGTAACTATTCTCTTAAAAATATCAAGAACTATGTATAACGATTTAATTTGAGGTCTTCCTAATACCGGTAATTGACCTCCTGATCGTTACATACTCATTTGAAAATACCATGAAAAAACCACAAAAAAATCCACTTTCAAATGTAAAATTAAACGTAAATAAACTAATCAATCCCACTGGAAAATTTTACAAACAATTAATCGACATCGTGGAGAAAACCCTTAATAGAAAAGGGAACCAGAAATGAATAAAATTTCCAGAAAATCTCTGAGACAATCGATAAAATTGAGGAAAAAAAGAATCTCTGAATTCTTTAAATAAATGTAAAACGAATGACCGGGAAGTAAAAATTAGTAGAAGTCCCAAAACAGAAAATAAGTATAGAATACTAGTGTAGTAAGAATCAGGACAACATAAGAAATTTTTAAAAAAGGAGGAGAACGTAAATGGACATATATAATATTCCTTTAAACCGTCGGTAACCATTTCGTTCTTCATTTGTTCATTCCGGTAAAATCCATTTTCAGTAGATTACCATTAAGGTAAGGTTTAATTACACTCTTGAGAAACACCCAATCAGATCGTATACTCAATGAACGAAATTTTTAAGTACTGACCAAGAGGATTCGTAAAACATAATTTTCATGAAAATACAATATGAAATATTTATAAATGACAAAACCTCACATAATATCTCTTCCGTCACCGTTGGGTGAGGTCATGAGAACGGACCTTTTTAGGGTACCTGTCTCCTCGGACCATCCGACGTCAGGTACCCCAGCGATTCTCAACCTGTACTGACTCGTTGAAGTGAAAGGGAAAAGTGAAAGTACGTAACCTCTTCTTTTACCGTTGGGTGAGGTCACAAGAACGGACCTCTTAGGGTCCCACCCCCTCAGACCACCCGACGGCAGACACCCTAACGTCTCAACCTGTGCTGACGGCGCTAAATCGTCGTCGTCGTCGTCGTCGTGACATAATGTTTTCATACTCTAATTGAAAATATTAGAACTTTGGATACAACTGTAAAATCATACAAAACCCTTAAAAACAATGGGGATCCATAACATTTTATGGAAGAAAATTTTTTTCATATTAAAGAATTTTTTCTTTGGATCCACTATTATCGAAGAACGTTTCTATATAATTTTGGTTTATCAAAGAAGACATTCTCTTTGGTTCTACTTGACAGTGTGTATACGTTTATATATTTCCGGAAGGGTGGATTTAAAAATCCGAACCCTCTGTAAAATACAAAAAAAAAAATGAAGGAAAATCAGGAATTGTTAATACTGTTATTGTTTATCAAGGTTTCATTTTCTCGACTTCATTTTAACAGTTTTCTTTCAGTTCCCAAATACCAATGGGAAGTCAAGAAAGTCGAACAAGGACCTTCTTCTATCACACAATCAGTGTCGTAATTTCTTTTACTCTCATGAGAGGATTATTACAAAGTGTAACAGTAACCTACAATAAAAATTAACGACAACCCTAAAATCTAGATAAAAGGATACCAACAAATGTCAAGACAGTTGAGAAATCGATTGTCAGATTATTTAATTATAAATTTACCTTTATCTGGGAATGTTTAGACCGAAACATCGGTGGATCTTCTTTTCCTTCGTTTATTGGATATTGTGTAAGAATTAGAATGACACTATATTACCTAATTATGAGTTATTATATTTCTCGAGGATTTTAGTTGATCTGTTTTTCTCAAACTTTTTCTTCTTTATTGAACTTTTCTACATGTCGGAGTAATGTACCCATTATTTTCGTTATTCTGTGTAAAACCCCGGACTGTAAGACCGTTTTTCAAAAAAACACACACACATAAATTCATAACAATATGATAATCACCACCAATGTAACATACTTAACGATTGATGATACGACACGTTAATCATTATATATGATACACGAAAACTAACTTAACTTTAACCATTTCCGAAAAACACTTACGGAAATCTGGATCTCTAAAGAAAATTTTTTTTTGGTTTTTGAATCAGGATGTTTTATACCCGTGTCTCTACAAACAACGTTGTAATATCATTGTTTACAACCTTTCCGGGATTTAATAGAAATGATTTCTTTACGGTTTTAACATACAAGTACAAAACCTCATAATACATTGGTAATTTTTCTTACTTCATCTCGAAATATATAACTTTCCAGAAGTTCTGAATTACAATGGGTTTTCGTTCGACGTCTTGTACATATTATACTAGAGCATTTTGGATGGTTTTACTACATACACATATATATGAATTTTCCTATATTTATGTATATTTTTCTGGACTTTCATCAGTGTGAACTGACAATTGATACCATGTAGACCCCTTTCCCTCCTCTTAACCCCTCGCTCTTTACCCTTCCACCTGTAAACGGTAAAATGAGACACGAAGGTCCCTATGGTGACTATGATTTATACATTGTGACTATTACAACGACAAAATGTTTATAAACGATGATTCTCACAAACCGGATTCGTCCTTGGTGAAAATTTTGCAAAATAAAGGATTTCTTAGTCAGGACATATATTCGTACGTCAAGGTACCGTATTAAGATCTTTTGTGTCATTATCTTTTCATCACAGATGCAAAAAGTAGAAAAGGTTTCAATTTTTGTCCGTTAACTTAAACTGAGGGGTTTCTACTTGATTCCATTTAATTTGGCTCGATCGCACTCGACCTTACAAATTCCAAGATTGGCGTCTATCATTTAACCATCGTGACCTTTTAAGGAAGTCGTGTATGTCTTTGTCCTACTGAGTTGGCTGAATTGATGTCGACTTCAGATGGTCCCTCCCAAATAATCAACATGAACCACCTCCTTTACTGGGCCTAGACTCCTTATGCCCTTTAACACAAACGGGAGGGTCGTATCACTCACCTAATAAAATGACGAAAGGACACGACTCTCAACAACTTCTCACCTGCCAAACTCTCGAAATCTATACAAAATAGGAAATACGACGTAAGTTTTCAGTAGACATTTGACAACGAATTAAATGTGGGTCTCAGTATTATGGTGTTTATAAGTAATATCACCCTTTTATGACTGCACTATATATTCAATTTACGAACAATACCGTTTAGGATTTTATCTTCTTTCATCTTTACATATTTTCGAGAGATAGTGAGTTGAAGTCATTAATAGTTAAGTGCCGGTGAAAACAAAGAAGACACGGCATAAATGAAGAGAGGAGAGGATCTAATAAAACTTGAAGAAGTCACGTGACAATAAAAAATACTGAAACCGGAAAACACTGGTTGACCTCATTTTGACCAACAGAAGTTCCCAGTTTGGGTATTGAAACTATAATAAGTCGTAACAAGAGTGTAATTCCTACACATAACTCCTCCGTTTATTGAGGAGACTTTGTACTTTTTGTTCTCGTAACAAAATTCAATGAAAGATACTTTCCCGAGAAGATCCGGCTAAATGGTCTTAAGACTAAGTCATCGGGTCAAAACAGAACGGGTCCCATCTCGTCGAAGAATTACAGAAACCGGTGGTTCCCCAAATTTATACCCCACCTTAGTCCATGTCAAAAACGAGATCATGAGTCGACGACTACACGTAACAACGAACAAGACTCCAGGATCGGTTTTGTATTGACAACGGTAAGAAAAAAAAAAAAATTCATTAAAATTTCACCTTTGAGAATTGACTTTTATCATGTATTTTGTCGAGTTCAAATGTATATCTTTAAAGGTGTCTTCGTAACATGATAACTCCTTACAGGATAAACATTTACGTAAAAGAATAAAATGACCGTCGATTAATTCTGGTCGACTATGAAAATTTAAGATCAACTAAATGTACAAGGACCGTATATATCTATGTCTCTTTTATTTGTAACAGGTTTTAAAATTTTTATGAACAAGTAACGATACTGAATTCGTTTCTCCCTCCACAAGTCTCTGTCTCACTACTAATTTTATCCGAGGACGGGGGTTCGACACAGAAACAGACCTCCCCACCCATCACCACCTCAGATTAAAACATTCAGTTTACTTAATTTCTCTGGATTTTTATCGACAAAATATTAAAACTATCCACGATTTTTTGTTCAGAGGAAAGCAAAATATTTTCAGTCAAACGATCATGAAAGAATCTCATAAAGACACAATTCCCTGATATCTTGACCTATCTGTAGCCTGAAAATCATAAACTTGAAATAAAATTTTTTTGAATACTAATATAGAAAATTAAAGTTGGTTGTAACGTAACCGGACCGTTCCGTGACTCTCCCGTCCTCCTTCCTGGGCATAAACACTTATAACGCATACAGGTGTGGGTCGTGTTAGGCTCGGGAAATTGTCAACTCCTCGTCTGAAGGTTCCCACTTGAAATACATGTGTTTTCCCATTTAATACAAATAAAAGTCCCAAAAGAGATGTAGCTTTCGAATAGTTAATTTTCTTGTATACCTGTGTCTCACCGGAGTCTGTTTTGACTTCATCAGTCTCAAACATAAACCAAAAACTCTCACTCTGACAAGTCGAATCCAACGGAACTTGAGACGAAGGGGAGGGCTTTGGGTGAAGGGAATCGAGTCCGTTCTTCTATGATCTACCCTTTATCCAAAAGGGACTGACAATACACTGAACTAAAGTGGAGTCACATAGAACCTACAAAGGGGTTTAGTAGTGTATCTTTTAACTGAGTAAGAATTTCTACTGGGACATACGCTCTCTTGTTTTCTCTGTGTCTACATATCTTGTCAGAAAACCCGAGACACTCTCTCCCTCCCCCCCTACTAAACCCTCTTACCGTAACTTTGCATATTATAGTATATTCTTTGCTTAGCGGTCAGATTCAAGCTACGTCCTATGTCCTACGAACCCCGACCACGTGACCCTACTGGGTCTCCCTACCATACCCCTCTCTCCACCCTCCCCCTACCCCTTGTACACATGTGTGCACCGCCTAAGTACAACTACTTACCGTTTTGGTTATGTTATAACATTTCATTAATCGGAGATTAATTTTATTTATTTAAATTTAATTTTTTTTCTTTTAACCGAGTAAGAAAAGTTGTCGACATATCCTGAAGTACATGAGTATGACAACAAATAAATTAATCTCGATGTACCTATTTATGAAACTTAATTATAAAAAACGAGAATATTTTTTGTAACGTCACCCGTAGGAATATATTTTTAAAACGTACAAATAAACCTATACCTATAGACTCAGTAGGTACATTTTAAGGTTAAAAGACCATTTTCACTACAAATCTAAACGTAAAGAATGTAAAACATCAACGAAAAACCAAGACAAAAGGAACACTTGTACGAGAAACGAGGAAAATAGATAATCTGACGGTAAAAGTATGACTGAAAAGTCTTGATAGACATTTAATTCCTTTAATTGGGACTATGCACAACTTCCACAAAAAAGGATTTCAAGAAACAGAAATGTCACATAAAAACCGAATATCATTACTTATAGTGAAATTGACAGTTTTAATAACTAGGAAATATCAAAAAACCTTAATACAAGAAGACGTAAGTAGGGTCACTGGACCAACACCAATATATAACACTGAAAAATTTAAATTAAAAAAGATATAAAATTTTCAAAAGCATATATACATGTATCAGTAATATTCTTTACACATTTTTAATTGTTTTACTTACAGACAGGAGGTTTAATGTAAGAGGAGAGGTCTTGACTAGTGAGTAATTTAAACTACATAAAAGAAGGTCAGGAAATACATACGTAGTATGAAATTTCTTCATCTGTTGATAAAATGGTAAAGACTTATCAGGTAACAAATTTTACCGTGGAAAATTCTTTGTCTCGACTTCTAAAGCCGACTAAAAATGATTCTTTCGAGTCTGTCATTTGATCCTTTGAAAAGAGTCACTGTTATATATGTTTTATTTTGAAACCCTATATATTAGAGTATCTTTTGATATAAAACCTAATGATGGTGATACGGTATACATATTGTGTCAACAACAAGTCAACGAACCAGTGCAGGTCGAAAAACGTTGGGGTATCTGACGTCGTACGGCCTAAAGGGACAGAAAGTGGTAGAGGACTTCGAACGAGTTTGAGTACAGATGACTCAGTCAATACGGTAGGTCGGTAGAGCAGGAGACAGTAGGGGAAGAGGAGGACGGAACTCAGAAAGGGTCGTAGTCCCAGAAAAGATTACTCAGTAGAAAAGCGTAGTCAACCAGTGTGATAACTTCGAAGTTGACGTCGTAGTCAGGAAGGTTACTTATAAGTCCTAACTAAAGGAAATCCTAGCTGACCAAACTAGAGGAACGTCAGGTTCCCAGAGAGTTCTCAGAAAAGGTTGTTATGTCATCAGGAAACTTCAAACAAAAAATCTTACTTTTCACTTTCACAATCAACGAGTTAATACAGACTGAGAAACGTTGGGGTACCTGACAACAACGGATAGTACCCTAGAGGGTCCGTTCTTATGACGTCACCCAATGGTAAAGGAGAAGGTCCCCTAGATAGAAGGGTTGGGTCCCTAACCTAGTTTGGACGTAGAAGACGTAACGTCCACCTAAGAAATACCCGATTTTACAGAAATTAAACGAACAGGTATTTATTGTTCATTAAGAACCAATCTCTTAAGTTTATTGTTTCCTGGTATATCACATACTAAGGTAAATGTACTTAACAAGTATTATCCGTTTAAGTACCCCTGCCTTTCGGTCAATCACTAATGGATCATGACCCTCCTTCTCTCCTTTCACTTCTCACTTTTCAAAGGATCAATTGAGTCGTCTGTACTCAAACTCTCCTTTCACTTCACTTCCAAAACAAAATCTCAATACTTTACAAAATTTTAACACCGTTACTAACGTGTTAAGACTCTTATAGGATTTATAACTTATCATGGAAAAATCGTGGACTTGACATATCCTACACTAATAGAGTCACTTCGACAATATTTTTTATTTAAGTTCATTATGTAGACACACATCTACCTTATTTATAAAGATTCTGAGTGAAAATATTTATAAGATTTTTATTTATTTCACGGTGGAAATAATGCAAGTTTTAAGACCATTTCAGTATCCAGTCAAACGGTTGCAAGACAAGACTAGGTAACGAGACCAACTCATAAACACACCGGAGTGAAATTTTTCAATTTAACGAGGACGTAGATCTTAAACAAAACAAAATCCTTACTCCCATTCCTCAGTCGAAAGGGGTTGTGACAAATACCTTATCGAATAGAAAGGGGGTCACTACACTACACGACGAAAAACCAAGAAGGTCCAGAATCAACTTGTAAAGAATATAGAAGTAGCCGAAACGGGGGTAAGTAAAAGGTTCTGGGACCTAACACAAGTAATAGTAATAGGACTTAAGAAAAAGACTTTCCAACGGACAGAGGTGAATTACATCAACAAAAAGACCCCAAAATAGTACAAGAAGTAGACCCTGTGGTAGGAGACGGAAAAGACGGACAGACTGAAAGACTCTAAACCCCCAAACAAAACGTCCTACGCCCCAACATCAAGAAGAACGACGAAGACAGACGAAAGACCACCTACTCCGATAGATTTTCGAACATGTTCGAAGGACTACCCTCCCTGCCCACCACCCATCTTGACCCAGAACGAGATCATCTCCCCCGTTCAAATTATTTTGAAACAGACGATTACCCACCTCGACACAAGGGAGGGACTAGTAACAAACCGGACTCCACTGGGTCGTGACCTCGAGTGTCCGACATACCACCCCGGCAACCACCGGGGATTCTCCCGAAGGTGGGTCCACACGAAGGGGTTTGACGACGACCGTCACGGGAACAGCGCCCGTCACTCGGTGTCGGTGGGGAACGGAGACGTCCTCTGGACGGTTGTGATCGTCTGTCCGAACGAAGTCGGAGGAGACACCAGTGACGAAGAACGGAGACCCAGGACGACACGTGCTCTGAAGTACACGGGAGGTCCCCCCCAGAGACGAAAGGGGGTAGGACACATTCAAGATATTAGTTTAGGTCGTCTGGAAGTTTCAGTCTAAGAGACCCCTAAGGATCAGGACACGGTCGGGGGTGTCCTACGCTTGGGACTGCCTCCCGAGTCTTGGAAGTCATGCCACCCTCCTGTAGTCACCATGTCAACAAGGGGTCAAACGCGCAGCGGATGGACCGTCAGAATCCCAAACCAAAAATAGGAGTAACACGGGGAGGACGGCAGAGTAACACCGAAGAGGAAACAGAAACCCACGGTCCATAGAAAAAAAAACCACCCAAGGTCACAGAAGGACAGCTACCAACAAGTAGTCAATCAACACTAAAGTCATGAGAGTGTTCTTCTCCCTGCAGGGAGATGAGACGGTAGAACCTGTCTAGAGGAGTGAACAATGAGAATAAAAAGTTCTAGAAGGGTCGGTAAAGGACCGATAACAGAACAATCAAGTACGGGGAGGAGGGGGGAGGGGGACTGTAACTATAGTAAAATCTATTGAGTAAAAAAAAAAAGAAAGTCTCCCGAAAGGACCATCCTACTTCTGACGTTTCACCTGTATCGAAATGACAACAACAAATCAACGATGCAGCAAAGGTTTAGAAACACTGCGGTACCCGACATCGGACGATCCGAAGAGACAGGTACTCGAATAGGACCGTCCTTATGACCTTACCCACCGGTAAAAGAAGAGGTAAACTGTATCGAATCCGACGAAATCATTTTGTCGCGTTTGACTTGCCGAATTTGTTGTAACTAAAGAGTGTCAAGACCTAAAACCCTCCGGACACTGATTCCACACCATTCCTTAGAGAAGGAGGAATACATCTACCTACGGGAGAACGACATAGAAGTGTACAGTTTCTTTCTCTATAGTATAGAAATTCCCGTGATTAGGACAAATATGCCCGAGATGAGACTATTGGAATAATGGAGGGTTTCCATCACCACCACCAAATCAGCGAGTCAGTACAAGTTGAGAAACACTGGGGATACCTGACGTCGTACGGTCCGAAGGGACGGGAAGTGATAGAGGACCGCAACCGAGTTTGATTACAGTCACCTCAACTCCACGGTAGGTTGGTAGGATGGAGGTCTATGGTAGTGGAACCCCTAATTTCGAAGTTTTATTCTCAGACACCCCCCGCCGTCAACCGTGTTTGTAAGTCAGGCACCGTCACGACTCCGATTGTTTCAATTTCCTAATTCACTAATTCGTCTTATCTCACGATCGTTGTCGTAGAAGTGTCCACCCTGGTCATCTCATATACTTCTGAAAACCTAAATATCTTTTAGTCAGACCACTATTTCACCATCGGTCAGTAAACATATCTAAGTATTAAGTTCTAATCATTAAGTATCTATATTCAGTTATTTAAACTTGACATTTCTCTTGATAATACTTAGATATGTATTGTACTTAAGAAGTATCGAGTTCTCTTTCTCATTGAGACTTATCATCAGAATACTAAATAAAAAAGGAAGGAGGATCTAAATTTGTCAGTTCAATTTAGTTCGACCCATTAGTACCGTCTTCCACCTAAGCTAGGGACACTTACACAAACGAGAGTACTTGTACGCTACTCTTCCGACTAGTTAGACCACTCTACTTGTCCCGTCAGGAGAAGTCTTGACTTGACATGGGGGAGACAGAACAAAAACCCTCTTACAACCAATAACCTTTTAAAAGTAGGCTACTCGTGATTTTTAATGAAGTATTACTCTTAAGGTGTCACCAAATTCAGTATTACCAATGTCACGAACGGTCGTAAAGAAAAACACAAAAAGACTCGTAAAGAAAATGATCTCTATTTTTGTCTAACGACAGAAGTAAATATCATCTACATACAACCACCTTAAGTGGTAACACTCACCATTTGTGTGTAAATACATCTTAAGAGACATAATTACGTATAACAAAAACCAATATGTCTCGAGTAAATGGACTATTTGACAATCCTTTAGTGTGTAGGAGAATACTATATCAAGTTTAGGATGAGATTTTTTACCGTACTGTTATTTCTAAAGATATATCTAGTAAAGGTTTAGGTTTCGTTAATAAACTATCTCCGTCTAAAGACTTATCTAAGAACTATCCAAGATAACCTCATATCACTCTAAAGTTAACATCCAAATTCTGAAAGGATCAGATATTGGAATTTGTGTTCCGACAAATACATAATACATTGACTGTATATATATATTATATATATATATGTAACAAATACATAATATGAAATATGAAAAATACATGTTTTCCTTTCTGAAGTGATAATAATTTTTATTTTATTTTAACTGGGAACTTGTTGTTTGCGGACTTGCTCAAACTTATGACTCCCAGGTAAATACCCGTCTAAAAAAAGTCATCATTTATGGTGTATGTCATGACGTACTGCGTCAACCGACTTAGACGCCCATGTCCTGACGAACAAACCTCCTTAACGTAATGTCTCCCGGCTGATATTCAATCTACACCTAAAAGTCGACGTACCTCCCAACCGCAGAGATTGGAGGAGTAAGTTTCCAGTTGACATTCAATAATACAATAACTAATATTGTAAAACAAACAAATCTTATCAGAACATGTCCCGACATAATAATATCCGGTCAATTATGTCCAACCAAGTTTGTAAACGACTTTATGAACTTAACAACCATCAATTAATCGTTCAAAGGACGGGTGAGTCACATGTACATTAGTCACGTAACTAATACTTACTATGAAGAAACTCTCAATCGGATATGATCCTGAATACTAGGAATTTTTACGGAGTTCTCCCATCTCTACTTGCTCCTTGAATTTTTAATTTAGTCTGAAAGAACTCATATCTTTACACCGTCATAGTAGAGAGACTATTGGACTGTATTTTTGTCTAATCAGACTTATCAGGGAAGTCAGTACAGGTTGACAAACGTTGGGATACCTGGTATCGGGTGGTCCGAGGAGAAGACAGGTACCCTAAGAGGTCTGCTCTTACGACCTCATCCAACGACTCGAGAGGAGGTCCTCTAGAAGGACTGGGACCCTAACTTGGTCCCAGAGAAGACAGAGGACGTAGCTATCCGCACAAGAAATGACGATCACGGTGTGCCCTTCACGGTCAGACTCCTCTCTACTATTTTTCATGACGGACCCTTAAGGGACCGGTCACCAATCCCGAGGTGCGAAAGTGCCGTCGCCCGGCCCCAAGTAAGAGACCAGACGATTGATTTTAGGGTATTCGACACACCGGGTCGTTTTATTTAATCATTTATTTAAAGAGGACAAATACATATTTCAAATTCGACTATCAAAATTACAGACTTAAGTTAGTTTATATTCCGTGTGAAAAGCTTAGTGACACTACAATCCTTGTTTTCTATCGGAACATTAGATAAACATCATTGTAAAGAGTTCTCTAATCAAAAATTATTCCTAATGATGGAGAAAAATAAAAAATCATATTATGAAAAATAAAAATTGTATGAAATAAAATAATCGAAACGACGAAAAATTCTCAACCGATTTTGATTCGGGACGAGAAATCCTAAGGGACATGTGCAGACAAGAGAAATCATTTAACAGTTCCTTCGGTACAAATCGAAAAAAATATTACTCGTATCATAAAGTACAAACTACCATGTAATGAATATCGTTAGAAACAAACTTTATGATTAAAACACTATTTTAACTGAAGCCTAAATGTTTAAAAGTTTTCAGGTGTAGAGAATCACACACGATCTATAACAGTGTAGTGATATTTAATGACTACCTACTGGGTGAACACATATTGTACGACTATCAAACTATCTACAACTTAACACCAAAAATTAAAAATACAGTACACATAAGAAACTAAATTTAAGTCTCAGTTCGTCGTAAAACCCCAGTATTGATGAGAAACAACCATAAATCAAGTCAAGTCAGGGAGTCAGCAAAACCATAAATTCACGAAAGATTTGTAAAAAAAGATTTCTTCAAAGAAATCTTTATACCAGAGATTTAAGTCATTAAGTTTATAAAGACTTATTATGATGAATATTATTGGTTTTCAATATTCGTTGGATTTACAGTTAATCATCTCGTCACTAATAGTATCTTTAATATACTATTTTAGAACAAACGTTATCAATATAAACTTTTTATAAATTTTTGTTCCCTTTATTACACACAATATACTTTACTTTTTTTTTCTATGTGTTTACCGTAAATCATACTAGAACGAAAAGACACGTGTGTATGGAGTATATATACACACGTATCCTTCTTTCTGATCTTCTCTTATGTAGTTTTACAATTTTAACCGTTAGAGACGTAACATCTTATATCCCACTGTGAAGAGAAAATATCAAAGGACATAAAAGACACTATTATTTAGAATATTAGTCTTTTTCCCATAGATTACTTTCGATAGTTGCAAAAGTAATTTTACAATGGTCATAAGGAAAACATTATGAAATCCGTAGAAAAGGTGGAGAGTACGTACACAATAGAAGATGAATATGAAGTGTCCTAGGAAAAACGTGTCATGGATAACAGAATAATGGAACATCTTGAGTATTGAGATGTCGGATATAAAATTTTCGTCGAATAGACAAATTTATATAAAAAAGACATAATCAATATCGATGGTCTTACATCTACAGACGTGTGTTCTTTGAGTGTCCATATTGTTATGACAATTTCATACTACTGTCCCGTCTCTAAGAATAAAAAATTTTTTGACCTGTAAATTAAATAGAAACATTATTTTATTGTAGAGTAATTAAAGTTCAGGATTAGACCTTGAAAACATAAAAGTTGAAGTACATATTATTTTAACCGAAAAGAACATCCAATCTTATAATGGTTAAGGACTCTTAAATTTTACGATTATCGTTCATTTTGAACTTTGAACTCCTAAAATTACTAACCAATACCAATCGAGTAATCAACATACAACGATTACTCAACGTCAAAACAAACCGGATAAGACACCTTTATCCACCCGAAACGGTTCCTTATATAAGTCGAATCCTCGTCAATTCTAAAATGGTAATCAAGGAAAGGTAAAATTATTTCAACACAAGTAAGTGTTAAATTTTGATTAAATAAAAGGACTAAATCATTAATATAGTCAACATTCAAGAAGTAACATTCATTATCTTCAAGATTGACTAAATTCGTCTTTTTCCTGTATAATTTTTTTATAATACACCGAGTGTAACTTCTCTGACCGTACCTTCTACTTATCGTAGTTTCCCTTACATTTATGGTTTTGCTCGGGTATGAAAATTTTAACCGGGTCGGTTTTTCGACGACGAGGACTTAAAGTCTGAAAACATATAAAGCGCCAACTATGTGACAGGGGAAAACCTGTTTATCATCTGTAAAATATGAACTGCACACGTATTGATCTGGAAAGAATCGGGGTTAGAATATGAAGACAGAAGAGAGAGAGAGAAAAAACTGACGTGATACGTTGTAAGATCAAGGGACTGGTCCATAACTTGGACCCGGTGTCGTCACTTTCGTGACTCAGGATTGGTATCCTGACGGTCCGTTAAGGGACAGAAGAGGTAAGTGAGGTAATAAGACCGACGAGTCCGTTGTCACAAACGTAGTAGAAAATGAGACAAGAAAGTTGGGTTACCGATTACGTCTTTGGTCCCCAGTCAAAATTTTTCAGGGAAACCTAGTTGGAATTTTCATATATAGGTCTTAGGTAGGGAAAGAATGTGAAGGTCACGTTGTGGGATCAGATTGGATGTGACAGTAAAAACGGTCCTAATAACTTTAATCGGAAGAACGGTCAGAGGAACGAAGAGAGGAGAACAGTAGAGGTAACAGAAGTTGACATCAGAGTGACGTCGTCGACTTTACTAAATAAAGACTATTCAGTCCAGTATATGGAGGAAATGAGTGCCAATACGTCATCGAGGGGGAAGTCTGTAAACATCATCTTTTTTGTGATCCCTGAAGGGACCACCTGGTCACCAATTTTGAGACGTGAGGGGTGACGTCCACCGTGTTCAAAACGAACAAACCCCCTGATTTTAGGACGTACAGCACGACGCGTTGGTTTTTTTTTTGGGTGTTTTAAATACACCAGGACACATTAGACAGGGGGTAATGGGGTGACCAAGGAGAAACGATTGAGTCAAGATGGTCAACGGTAAGGACTTTTTATGTCCAGTGTAGGCTTCCTAGTTCTCAGATTTACTGAAATCTGAAAAGTTGTCGTTTTGACCTTCCGTTGTTGTGTTACTGAAATTTAAGACTTCCCTTTAATAATGGTCAGGTAGTAAGACATAGGTTGGTTTAACAGTTAGTTTATCCCAGCAGTTTTCAAAACGGAGTACATGACAAAGAAAGTGACGACCCGAGTCCAAACTAGGGACCAACTCCTTAATCCTAGTGTGTTCAGTGTACCGTACCGGTTCTTCTTTTCTGGACCTCCATTTACGATTTTCTTAGTCGATTTTCAACTTTCACCATACGGAGACACGTCCCCCTTTATCCTTCGCCACTCCTTCACGAGAAAACCTCTTATTTGACTATCTTGTCAAATTCAACAATTGTACGTATTGATTATTTTTAATTTTGTTTCTCGTTTTAGGAATGTTCAAGCACTTATGTTTTTCTTCCACGCTGAACACCTATTGATTAATACAACACACAGAAAGGGGGAGATACCTTATATTTCACGATGGTCCTTCTTTGGTCCTAATGACGAAAAATTTCCTTTCATCTTCTATGAGTACCCTCCCGACGATCAACCCAAAATTCCTGGTTCTGTCCTCGGTCCCATTGGGCTTGGAGATATCACCTATACTTTATCCTTCCTTTTTTTCCTACGGACCAGGTTCTTACCTTACGTGATCATTTGGAATTTTACTTCGGAAGGGATGAACCTTGGAACTCTCCAAGAGATCCGACGGACGTACCCAGGGACCTCATCCTTTACCGTTGGGTGAGGTCATAAGAACGGACCTCTTAGGGTACCTGTCTCCTTGGACCACCCCATGTCATGTACGTTCGACGGACGTACGAACGAACTATTCCCTGTGACAAACATATGGGATTGACGAGTGGGTCGGACGACGACGACGACGATTCAGCGAAGTCAACACAGACTGAGACACGCTGGGGTATCTGCCGGAGGATGGTCCGAGGAAACAGGGACCCTAGGAGGTCCGTTCTTGTGACCTCACCCAACGGTAAAGGAAGAGGTTACGTACTTTCACTTTTCACTTTCACTTCAGTGAGTCAGCACAGGTTGAGAATCGCTGGGGTACCTGACGTCCGACGTAAGTAATTACATCAGGAGGTCGGATCAGGAAGTAATTATTTATACATGTCCTTTTGTTCGTTTCTCAACTTCTTTTGTTTTCATGATGTCACACCAGAGTCCATGTCGATGTAATCTTCTGTTCTCCTTTATCTAGGAAGATTATACTTTTCAGTATTACCCCTCAAGGAACCACCGGGTCACCCAATTCTTAGGTGGACGGTTACGACCCCTGTACCCAAACTAGGAACCGTCCCCTTGATCTAAGGGTACACGGCGTTGATGACTACGGGTCTACGAGATCTCGGACACGACGAGTTGTTCTCTTCGGCGGTGGCGCTCTTCGGGTTCACGACGTTGACCTCTCATTACGTCGTCACTTCTGGGTCACGTCGGTTTTTTGGTTTTGTTCAGTACTACTCACATATCGAGATTTGTGACTGGGTATGTCCGTCCAACACGACCAGAATTCATGGTGACCGTTGTACTAAAAAGATCCACCATTTCAATGTGGTGGTTTAAGAACCACCTCAATTTTAATTATAGAAGGGAACTAAATTTACACTTTCAGGTCAATTTAAGGAATTATTAAGATACAGTTCATTTTGGTGGGTTTTTTATTGAAACACAATGAGAAACTTCCCCAGAATCTAAAATCCGAGTCCAAAAAATGAATGCACTTATACACCGTCCTGGAAACTTTCGATCCCCCCTACGGTCGGTCAGTGTTGTTGGTTTCTCGACGAAACGTCTACAGGTCTACGGGATCATGACCGTGTGAACTCTTGGAAACCTATCCCCCTCTTAATCCCAAGTATTTTTTTCCTTTAGGTTTATTCGACTTCCGTCTGTACTTCTTCTCTTCGTACCAATTATCTTTCGTATTTCATTTTACAATACACACTCACCTAATATGAGGGAATAATTTTCTCTGTCCAACCTCAAAATTTTACGATAAATGTCCCCTCTATCTGTGACTTTTGTTTTATGTTATCTATTCACTATTTGCTCACCTCTCCCCCCTTCGACAGGGTTTTCCTACACCATAATTAGAGTCTGTTTTATCTGAGGTTTCGGTTTTGTCAACTTGTGTCCTTATTATGACAGTTTTCTATCTTAGGTAGCACAAACCTTGTTCGATAAATACAGGGTTTCTTGTCTCTTACGTTTTTGATAATCTTTACTTTCTTCGTCGTATAAAACCTTCACAGACTCTTTACAATCACTTTCGGTAACTCTACGGAAACGTCCAAGTCCAATCTCACACACATCCAGTCCAAAGGGACCACCAGAACACCAATCTTTAGGTAGACGATCACGTCCCCTGAGTCCAAACTAGAGGCCACCCCCTCCTAGGGTGTACCGTGTCTCGTTGATCCGGGTACACGGTGTTGATGACGTCGGGTCCGTGACCTTGGACTCGAGGCGTTGTTCTTCAGGTGCGTCGTATGTTCTCAGCGGGGGCTGAACGGTGTGTGTAGTTGATTGTGGGTCGGGTCGGATTTTATTTATTTATTTAGAATTAGTCGACCATTTATTAGACAGACGTTACGTCCTCTGGACCCAAGGTAGGGACCCGGTCCCTCTAAGGGGACCTCCTCTCGTACCGTTGGGTGAGGTCATAAGTATGGACCTCTTAGGGGTACCTGTCTCCTCGGACCACCCGATGTACCCCACCGTTTCTCGACCTGTGGTGACTCGCTGATTCGTGTCGTGGGTTTTTCTTCTTTTTTTACACATCCAGTTCCAGTCAAGTCAGCGAGTCAGCACAGGCTGAGACGCTGGGGTACTTGGTGTCGTGCGGTCCGGAGGAACAGGTAGTGGTTGAGGACCTCAAGTGAGTTTGAGTACAGGTAACTCAGCCACTACGGTAGGTCGGTAGAGTAGGAGACATCAGGGGAAGAGGAGGACGGGGGTTAGGGAGGGCCGTAGTCTCAGAAAAGGGTACTCAGTTGAGAAGTGTACTCCACCGGTTTCATGACCTCAAAGTCGAAATCGTAGTAAGGAAGGTTTCTTTAGGGTCCCGATTAGAGGAAGTCTTACCTGACCAACCTAGAGGAACGTCAGGTTCCCTGAGAGTTCTCAGAAGAGGTTGCGGTGTCAAGTTTTCGTAGTTAAGAAGTCGCGAGTCGAAAGAAGTGTCAGGTTGAGAGTGTAGGTATGTACTGATGACCTTTTTGGTATCGGAACTGATCTGCCTGGAATCAGTCGTTTCATTGCAGAGACGAAAACTTATACGACAGATCCAACCAGTATTGAAAAGAAGGTTCCTCATTCGCAGAAGATTAAAGTACCGACGTTAGTGGTAGACGTCACTAAAACCTCGGGGGTTTTTATTTCAGACTGTGACAAAGGTGATAAAGGGGTAAATAAAGGGTACTTCACTACCCTGGTCTACGGTACTAGAAGCAAAAGACTTACAACTCGAAAGTCGGTTGACAAAGTGAGAGGTGAAAGTGAAAGTAGTTGTCCGAAAAATCAAGGAGAAGTGAAAGACGGTATTCCCACCATAGTAGACGTATAGACTCCAATAACTCTAAAGAGGGCCGTTAGAACTAAGGTCGAACACGAAGAAGGTCGAGTCGCAAAGAGTGCTACATGAGACGTATATTCAATTTATTCGTCCCACTGTAATATGTCGAAACTGCATGAGGAAAAGGATAAACCTTGGTCACACAAAAAGGTAGAGGTCAAAATTGACAACGAAGGACTGGACGTATATCCAAAGAGTTCTCCGTCCAGTCCACCAGACCATACGGGTAGAGAAAGTCTTAAAAGGTGTCATCCAGTTCCATTGTAAACATTTACACAACTTCTCCTAGACTCCTTATATAGAGTATAAGTATTGACCAATATAACCTCTCTCAAACTGTCCGTACATCCGTGAGAAATTTCGGTATCTTTCAGAGACTACGACTAGGAGGTAAAATTTTTTTTTATCAAAATAAATAAAAACCAACTTGACTCAGAAGTAACGACGCTACCAAAAAGAGATCACCTCTCGCCCCCGACGAAAAGCAACAAAGGCAACACCAAACGTCCGAAGAGTAACGTCATCGAAGAGAAGAACGTCTCTCCGCTCATCCGAGTCATCGACGCCGAGGGTCCGACGTCTCGCGTCGTCAACGCAGAGTACGTGAATGAACGTGACAGAGGACACCCTAGAAGGACCTAGTCCCTAGCTTGACACAGAGGGCGGAACCGTCCATCTAAGAAATGGTGACTCGGTGGTCCCTTCGGGTGCCTGAGAGGAAAATGTCTACCCTTGTGACTCCATGTCCCGAAATCAGTGGAAAGGATTCCCAATTTCGACTGGTCGCTCAGCGTCTCCGTGTGGACCCGAACTGTAAATCGAGATTGGGACACGACAAAGAAGTCATACCACTAGACGAGACGGGGGACACCCAAAGGCAGTCCATGGAATTTTTCGTGACATAAACACTAGTTCCCACCCACCCATCGTCCCATCCTCTTTTTCACCTCTGAGAAGTGACAGGAAAAAATAGAAAATTTTGAAACACTCATGTAATGAATAAGTTCATTAATTGAATCTTTATTTTGAAACAATCGCAAAGTTTCCGTCATATTCGTCATGTCAATATATGTTTTTAATCTGAAAAGGGTGACTTCTCATTTCAAAAAATTACATGACAATGTTTCTTTTATATAAGACGTTATAAATGACCGGAAAATTATTGAAAATTATTCTGACAGAATAGAAGGGAGACAACTAAAGATTTAACCATCTTAAAAAGAGTTCAATTTATATATATATATATTTTAATCCTTTTGGAACATACAGAGGATTCCGATTTACCTGTAATTGTCGTTAAGTGTGAGACATGGTGACGGAGTAGTCACGACACATTCCAGACTAATAAATTGACGATTCGACATGGTCATGTTTCTTATATTTAGACAAAAAACACGTAAAATAACATGTAAAGGTTATCCCGAAAATTTCGTTTACTGATATAGAGACTGATGTAAGAGTATCCTCACAAAATTTACTACATAATGTTTGCCACCAAGTCACGGTCCGACCATTTTGACGTCATGTTTCTTACGGGTAAAACCCCACGATTACCGTTTCGAAATGAATGAGACGACGGTACAACGGAATCCAATGTGTTCATAGTCTGACAAGAATTGCGCCAACACAAAACGGTCCAAGACAATTACAAATATTTGTAATTTTTTACCTCCGTAATAGACTACAATGACTATGGAAAGATAGGATCGGATTATAAGATTAATCTTGAGATTACGAAATGAGTAATCTATGACCGATTATTCTGAATTTCTCCACCTATCCTTATACGTCATTTAGGGAAAGTCAATTTTAGTCCATAGAAATAGTACAATGTATATTAAGACACAAAGTAATGAACTAAATTACCACCATTATGTAGACAACTATTTATAACCAAAAGTGACTACATCATCAGCTTACGATAATCTGTCCATCTTTCTACAGTTGTGTTTTGGTGTTAGATTAATATTTAGTAAGAAAATTCAACATATTAAAAACACAGAGCCTCCCATAAAAAAATTTCTCCACAAAGGAATATTGATTGTATAGATCAAACAAAACCAAAAAATTTTTAGTGAATACAAAGGAATGTTGGTACTTCTACGGGACCTCTCTTAGAAAAAGGCAAGGGTGGCTTCGGTGAACGTCTTAATAAGACAAAAATAGGAGAAGACGAGAGAACAGTGGAGGAAGACAAGAGGAGGTGACCGACAGAGAACCGTATGTCAAAGGAGATAATTGCTATCCTCAAGGTCTTCCTCTCTTGTCTACCTAAATCTTTACACTTAAATCTAATACAAAACACAAAAAGGAGAAGACAACATTGGATTCTAAACCTTACGTCTATTAAGGAAAAAACAAACAACTCGAGACATCAAGTCGGGAATAGATTTGTCACATGGACTTTGAAGTCGTAGAAATTAAATGAATTCGAACAAAGACATAATTTCACGATATCGTACACGAGACCCTCTAGTAACCAGGCTAAGTGGAATTTTCGGACTCATTCACTTCAGCGAGTCAGCACAGGCTGAGAAACGTTGGGGTACCTGACATCGAATGATCCGAGGAGACAGGTACCCTAAAAAGTCCGTTATCATGACCTCACCTAACGGTAAAGGAAGAGGTCACCTAGAAGGGCTGGGTCCCTAGCTTGGGCCCAGAGGGCGTAATATCTGTCTGTGAAATGACAGACTCGGTGGTCCCTTCAAACTGACTACAGGTGACATGAATTTATTTAGTGTAATTCATTCTGGACAATAACCGGACCTTCTACATACGGAATTTTCAAATTCTTTGAAGAGATGGGTCCTTTACAATAGATGACGATCATAGAAAAGGAGAATTATATAAAAAACAATTTACAAATTAATGACTTTATTTTTTATATCATTATAAGAAAGTTTTTTCGTTAGTTGTATAATTTTATTCTAGTTTGGGGAGTGAGTGAGGAGACATAGACCGTGTTATGATGAAGGGATCTACTTAAACCATACGTAAAAGGGTCTAGAAAGATTGTTTGTAAATCTATGATACTATATATATAAAATAGGGGTCAAATTATTATAACTCGTAAAAGGTACAACGACATTTCGGAAAAATTATTATACCAACTGAAAACCAAAAATGAAATCAGTCATTTCCTTTACAAGACATAAAGGAAGAAAGTTTAGAATTATAAAAAAAATAGTGATAGTAGATCGGTGACCTTTCGATTTACCAGGACACTAAATACCATGTTAACTCAAATGGTTAATCTTTCACAACTGGAACTTTTTTCAGTCAATAAAATGGTCGTTTTTACCTAAATAAACCCTTATCGTCTCTTAACGTTAAGTCCTGTTCGTTAGGTGTCACTTTCCTCTTTCAATCCTCCCCAGTAAGACTTGTTTTCGGGTAACTTCTTTTCACTCTCAAGTCCCACTAATACCAAAGAGTGACCGACTCAAAGACCCCATTAGTCAAAGAATATCCTCTACGTTGCATGTAAAACATGACAACCCCGGATATTAATTACCGAGAAGATGACTCCAGACATTGTTAACTATTTAGAATATTAACCGTAGTTTAACATGACACACTATCGAGAGGGAAGACCGGAGTACCAAAAGGAAACAAAAATGTCTTCCCCCCAATACAAAATAAATTTTCTATTGTCATTGATCATGTACAGAAGTACCGGGTTTTAAGTTCCTCATGGTTCATATCTTTCCCTTTTTATTCTTAGAGGGATACAAACGGTCGGAGAGTAACGGTGAAATGATTAATATTAAGTATCAAAGAAAACACAAAGGTAACAACGACGACGACGATTCAGCGAAGTCAGCACAGGTTGAGAGACGTTGGGGTATCTACCGTCGGGTGGTCCGAGGGGGCAGAGACCCTAGGAGGTCCGTTCTTGCGACCTCACCAACGGTAAAGGAAGAGGTTACGTACTTTCACTTTACACTTTCACTTCAGCGAGTGAGTACAGGCTGAGGATCGCTGAGGTACCTGACGTCGGGTGGTCCGAGGAGACAGGCACCCTAAACGGTCCGTTCTCCTGACCTCACCCACGGTAGCGGAAGAGGAACGTAACAATCCTGACATATTGTTTAATGGGATTTTGAAGCACCCTAATTTTTTCGGAAAATTAATTCACCTGTTTGAGACACAGATCTCAAGTATGTCTCGTGTCACCTCTACCGATCACACGACGTATTGCAGACCCAAGAATCGACCTTCTGACTCTCCGACCCTCGTCCTTCTCGTACCTTCCGAACGAGTGAGCGACAGACCGTTAACTACGACCGACCACCGACTTTGGGACGGATCGCGACAGTCGGTCTTGTGGATGTACGTCGGGAAGTACACCGAAGTACGGAAGGAGTGTCGTGTCACCGCAGCAAGGTTCCCGTTCGTAGGTAGGGTCCCCTCCTACTCCTTCCCTTTCTTCGCACGTCACCGATCTATGAAGAACGTTGGATCGGATTCCACAGTGTACATTGTGAAGACGGTATGAAAACCAACATCGTCAGGACTTGGACGAGTCGAAGTTCTTCTCCCCGTTATCTGAAGTGGAGAAAAATTTTAACTTCATAGTAACTATTTGTAATCAAAGTCCACATACTGAATATACATAACCCTTTAATGGTAGTGTCATTCAGATCAATTATTGTGAACAGTGGTATGTGTCAATGTCTTACACATACATACATAACATATATGTATTAAAAAGATCACTACTCTTGATAATTCTAGATAAGAGAATCGTTGAAACTTCATACGTATACCATAATAATTGATCTTAGTGATACGACATTTAATAGAGGGATATTGAATTAATTTGTTGTCCTTCACATGTAAAACAGGAGGAAGTGGGTAAAGCGAGTGGAGGCTGGGCGTTTGGGGGGGTGGAGACCGTTGGTGGTTAGACAAGAGACATAGAAACTCGAGAGAAAAGAACAAAATCAAGGCGTATACCATAAACAGAAAGAGAATGAATAAAGCGAATCGTATCAAGGGAGTTCCAGGTAAACACAACGGTGTTTTCCGTTCCAAAACAAGAAAAATTTCCGACTTATTATTAAGGTGATACACACATATGTGTAGGACCTCCTCCCGTACCGTCGGGTGAGGTGATAAGAACGGACCTCTTAGGGTACCTGCCTCCTCGAACCACCCGATGTCAGGTACCCTAGAGTTTTCTCAGCCTACACTGAATCGATGATTTGTTGTTGAAAGCGTATAAACATAAATAAAAACGGGAAGAACGGAAACGAAAATCTCAGTAGGTTTTTGAGTAGTGGTTCTGATTACAGTCCCTCGAATGGTGGATACAAACGAAGATCCTAAAAACACCAAAGTCCAGAAATTAAATAAAACTCAATTAAAATTTGGTAAAGACTCAATTCTCTTGATTTACACTAGTCTATATTAATCTAAGATCGATAGAGAGTGAACTCTGTAACCCGAAGGAGTCACCACACTAATACGTCTTTAAGAACTTACATTGAAACATAATACAGTAAAGAAATTTTAAGAGTAAGACATTAAACCGTTACATATAGTTTTGAATTTTACATACATGGAAGTAATATCGTTGAGAAGAGATATAAGATTTCTCTAATTGGTCATACATTCTTACAAAAATATCCTTGTAAGTGTTGTAACAAAAAGTATATATTTAAACCTTTACTACATAAATTTACCTTACACCATGTCATAATTTTTAATCCATCTCGACCCAAAACTGTCAGATTCCAATAAAGTTCGGTAGGAATAATGACTCTTGATATACTCCAGACCAATCCCTTGTGACTTGTTGACAAATTGGTAAATAAAATTTCATGTAAAAACGACAACCAAAACCGTAAAGTGAATTTTTTTTTTTCACTATTGATACTCGTCCGAATGAATGTATTTGTCCGACGGGAAAGGACGTATTACGATATTAGACTTTCGTATGATACCCGGTACTGGACTCAAAAAATATATGTAAAATATAAACTAAAATACATATAATATAGAAAATTAGGAGTGGTACTATAATTACAACTATTATCTAACATAAATAAAGAAAACATCAAACTTTGAGACGAAATCTTTCATTGTCTGTGTCTTAAACTTGGGTCTATGGAGACTGAAACTTCGACGAAAAAACTTGGTGACAAGACATACTGTGACAAATAGTCAGGCGTCCATCTAGACACGGACCCTTTCTTCTCGTGGAGGTTATATGTAATCTAAGAACTCATCTGTGTCTTTTTACCGTTTATTCAAGAACAAATCCAAGACACAATCAACGGGGTCCGACGAAATTGGGTTGTGGTGTCTGACCCCCGGTGTTTGTCATCGATAAAGAGTACCAAGACCTCCGTGACCTTCAGGTTCTAGTCCCACGATGGACTAAACCATAGACCACTAACCCGAGAAAAGAACCAAAAGTCTATCGGTGGAACGACATAGGAGTACACCGGGTCTCTCCGACTCCCGAGACCAGAGTGGGAGAGTACTTCACTTCATTTCACTTCAGCGAGTCAGCACAGGCTGAGAAACGCTGGGGTGCCTGACATCGGATGGTCCGAGGAGGGAGGTACCCTAAGAGGGAGGTACCCTAAGAGGGAGGTACCCTAACAGGTCCGTTCTCATGACCTCACCCAACGGTAAAGGAAGAGGTCCCCTAGAAGGGCTGGATCCCTAGCTTGGGCCCAGAGGGTGTAAGGTCCCCTTGCGAATTGGAGACTCGGTGGTCCTTTCGGAGAGTGGAAGAATGTTCCTGTGATTAAGGTAGTTCCACCGAGGTGAGAGTACTGAAGTAGATTTGGAGTAGTGGGGGGTTTCTGGGCATGGGGGTTTGAGGTAGTGTGACCCCTAAGCCCGAAATCATATACTTAAGCCTCCCCACCTCCCTTATGCTTGTAGGTATCGTCTATGGAAAACTATTAAGGTTTCTCTCTAAAAGACAAAAAGAACATTAAAAAAAATTTCTTAAAGAGGTTCGATTCTAAGGAGTATCTTCAAGGTAAATAGACGAAAAAACGATAATCTCAGAAGAGAAACTAGACACAAAAAAAGGTAGTCGGAGACTGTCGGTTTCAAGATATAATCCGAAGGATCTATCGGATTCTCTGATAAAATCGAAGATGTAAAAGGGATTGTATTTTAGAGCCACGGTTCTGAGAATGTAAGAAAATTAGAGACAAAAGAAGAAAAAAGGGTTACTTCTTTTCGTAAATAAGATTGGTATGATAAAACAGAGTAGCTAAAACTTCGATTAAGTAAATTCCTTGAAATGTACTGGTAGGACCAATCCACCCCTTTAGATTTAGATGAAAATCAAGAAAGGACCCTAGGACCCTAGTCACAATCAATCGTTTTCCCAAATGGACCCCTCGTTGGTAACTGACATTTATCAGGCGTACACCGAGGGGGGTGAGGTGACGGTATGTCTTTTATAAACTTCAAATACCGAGGTATGATATCAATGACGATACGGACAAAGGGAATATAATCATAGGAAAAAAAATTTTTATTTTCATATCAATTAAATGTCACAAGACAATGAAAGACAGTATATGGTCACTAAGTCACAATAAGGTAATACCAAATAGTGTCTTAAAACTTAAATCGAGGAACACGATATATCATCCTGGAACAACAAATAACTAAAAGAAAATTAATAAAACAAAAGTGTTTACTGAAGGGAAACCTCACCGGTTTTAGTCGTAGTCATCAGGGTGACATAAGAAGTCTATTCAGTTCTCTTTTGACTCTACGTGACATTTAATCCGGAGACAAATTTCTCAAAATAGTTTCGTCACTCTAAGAGAACAAAATGATTTACACAAAAAGATTAAGAAATTTCTGATATATCAAATGGGTAGTGTTCACACACTTAGACTGTATGACTTATATATAGGGTTGTGTGACCAAACCTGTCTTGTACATTTAGGTCCTGGTCTTTACATCAATACTACGAAACCGTCGAGTAATACGTCTCGGACGTCGTAGCAGACGGACACTCGTACATCTCGCATCCATCGGCCGTTGGACACCTTCTGGTCGGTCTCCTCGTCCTAGGTTGAGGTCGAGAGTCACCTTACAGGGTTTCTGAGCGACGTCGAACCTGACCTCTATGTCACGAAGTCAGTCGGTCTGAGAGTTACTTATTAAAGAAAAGTAAGAACTAGCACACACACACACACACACACACACGTCCGTGAAAAATTGTAAAAATAATTTCGACTTTCCCGAAGAAAGACGTTCCGTACTCAACATTAAACTGAAGGGTGAAGACCGAAGGGAATGGATCTTTTTTTAGTCAAGATTTGACTGTATCGATGGTGGATTTTGACTGTATTAAAGATATAAACAGTTAACATACACTCACTTAATTAAAAGATCTTTAAACATATTGTCCTGTTTAATATGTAATGACAAAAAATAGTATCAGGGTTTTCCTTCGAATAAGGTACATCATTATGGATTTCCTTCTCTAGAGAAAATCACGACTTCCTTTTGTGACCCATACAATTAGAATCTCCGATAATCCATTAATCTATACCAGTAAAAGTGGAATGAGACTTAAACGAAGCCAAGTTATCATATAGTGAACATATAGTTAAGTGACCTTATAAAACATTGGTAAGTTTTAACACCGACCAATGTGTTACAAAGTCAGATTACTATACAATTATTTTTAATACTATGTAAAACATGTAACATTTCATTTTATCTTAACCCTAACTTTTAGAGATGAAGTCTCAATCATGACCTATATAATCGATTGGAGGAGGTCTGAGCTTAAAGAAGTAGACATTTCTTCCTTATTATCGGGGACGGAGGAGATCACTCACACTCCTAATAGATTTAAGAATCATATCAGGGATGGTGTATTTTCAAGGATCATTTATAAACAATAATGTGACCAACATCAATACACACTAAATCAGCGAGTCAGCACAGGTTGAGAAACGTAGGGGTACCTGATATCGGACGGTTCGAGGAGAGAGGGACCCTAAGAGGTCCGTTCTTTTGACCTCACCCAACGGTAAAGGAAGAGGTCCCCTAGAAAGGGTGGGTTCCTAACTTGGACCCAGAGGACGTGACGTCCGTCTAAGAAACATGGTCAACTCGGTGGTCCTTGGGACCACTAATTAACATTAATACACTTTGACGTATAAAAATTCTGATCTTTTGTATTACTATTAACATGATCCGTCTCTTAATTAGGTGTAATTAAGGATTCATAAGACATTACAAAGAACATAATATTACATTATGTTTATTAATAAATTTAATATTAAATTCCATTATAAATATTTAAGTATAGTAATTTTATATAAATATAAATTTACATGAAGATTATACTATTATTATTCCATAAGGATAGGGTGTAACTAATTTGTATAGTCATAGACAATAAATAGAATCTTAATCTCCGTCAGTTTGATTACGGTAATTGTCGTTTGACACGACTGAACACGTACATGTTTCTCGCAAACCAAGACTCCAACTGATTTAGGTCGTCGATTTATCATAACGAACATACGGGGNAAATTTACATGAAGATTATACTATTATTATGCCATAAGGATAGGGTGTAACTAATTTGTATAGTCATAGACAATAAATAGAATCTTAATCTCCGTCAGTTTGATTACGGTAATTGTCGTTTGACACGACTGAACACGTACATGTTTCTCGCAAACCAAGACTCCAACTGATTTAGGTCGTCGATTTATCATAACGAACATACGGGGTTTGTGTCACCGGAACACCAAGGAGTTGTGGTTGAGGGTCCATGGAAAAGTAGGTCCCCGGAAAGGATCAACAAATAAGCCAGACCTTAAGGACTTAAGAGTACAGGAACTAGAAATGACAATGACAGCACCTCTATCAGGGAAGTCACAAGGACGGAGACATACGTACTAAATTTCACCGATGACCTAACGGTGACATACGGTAGGATAAAAGTAAGAGAGACACTGAGAAACTGTAAAAATATAAAGAATCAACAG
This sequence comes from Capra ibex, assembly GCA_006410555.1. Lineage (NCBI taxonomy): Eukaryota > Metazoa > Chordata > Mammalia > Artiodactyla > Bovidae > Capra > Capra ibex. The sequence continues at coordinate 1,066,345 of SJYO01021811.1, read as the reverse complement.
ACTAAAAGGGGTGTTCTGACATACTAGAAATTCTCATCTTTAAAACAGGAAAAGTGTATACTAGTCATGGACCTTGACATGAACCGTGTATCATTCGTAAATCATTTGTAAAACTTACTTATTCACCTATATTTACTATCAACGTAATATTGATCTGTATTAATTACTCGTAGAGTGTAAAATTTTACTTGTAAACATATATCGATGTGTTTTTATAAAGAAAAAAGAAAAGAAAGTAGTCACAAAGGATTACCGAAATGGACTACAGTAATCTTCATCACAACTTACTAAATTCCCGATCTATCATTTATAAAATCCGAACCTCAGAGATACCGTCGATGATTTGAGTAGACAAAATCCTTTCGTTGTGTCTATTATACATTTGTTTTCCCACACCGATACCAAGTCATTTTGATAAATACTTTTATCCGGAGGTCGGACGTCCAACATCTAACCACTGGAACGATATCTGATGTTTTGGTGACGTTCCCACACCCCATTTTGAGACTGGGCTTAGTAGTGACCTTGTAGTTTTTTCATGTGTCACTCATAGAATAGACCATCTGGGTACAACTTCGTCCTCCTACCCTGACCACGTCCGTACTTTTTCTTCGGATCTCGACCACTACACCGGGAGGTAACTTCATTTAAACACTCCTTTACCTAAACCCCCGAAAAGTGTACCTTTAGTACATTAAACATCTACAGTAACTCGAGGACAATCGATCGTTCAGTCCGGAGTCCTGTTCCCGTCGTCAAGATCATCTCGATATCGGTCTTCGGTCTCGGCCGTAAACTCAATGCATTACATGTTCTTGACTATTAAGTAACCAGTAAAATTAGTGTCGACATCCAAACCCCTATACGACACACCAACGATTTATAATTTGGGTGTTTTCAAGAAAAATGAGAAATAAACTACAGAATTCACTAATCTATCACGAACACGATAGGTCACTGTAAAAAATGGATTATTTGGAAATACAAAATGTGTTAGATGAATCTCCACCTCCTCCTCATTATCCTTTTCTATTTATACGAATATTTTTGCATTCCTGTAGAGATCACTCTAAGTGTTTTTCGACTCAAAACACCTCCGAATGAAACGGTTGTTTCCAGGCAGATCAGTTCCGATACAAAAAAGGTCACCAGTACATACCTATACCCTCAACCTGACACTTCTTTCGACTCGTGGCTTCTTAACTACGCAAACTTGACACCACAACCTCTTCTGAGAACTCTCAGGGAACCTGACGTTCCTCTAGGTTGGTCAGGTAAGACTTCCTCCAGTTGGGACCCACAAGAAACTTTCCTGACTACGATTTCAACTTTGAGGTTATGAAACCGGTGGAGTACGCTTCTCAACTGAGTAATCTTTTCTGGGACTACGACCCTCCCTAACCCCCGTCCTCCTCTTCCCCTGTTGTCTCCTACTCTACCGTCCTACCGTAGTGACTGAGCTACCTGCACTCAGACTCACTTGAGGTCCTCAACCAGTACCTGTCCCTCCGGACCGTACGACGTTAAGTACCCCAGTGTTTCTCAGCCTGTGTTGACTCGTTGACTTGACTTGACTTCCAATCCTCTCTCTCTCTAAATGGTACGTATCTTATAGAAAAACATGAAAACTTAAAACATGACACATATGTATAATGAATAACCCTTTTTTAATTATTTTGAATTTGTCTTATATACGTTTCATCCTTTAAGTAATCCAGACTAAACACTGGGTTTCCGATTTTCAGAAAAAAGTTAAAGAAATCTTACATATTAAACAAATGTCATAATTGATATCAGTGGTACGACATGTAATGTACGCGTATTGAATGACTAAAAAAAAAATTAATCTGTAAACGTGGAAAAATGGAGGAAGTGGGTAAAACGGGTGGGAAGAGGGGGACGGAGTCCGACGGTGGTCAGAGAAGAGATATAAGTACTCTAAAAACAAAAATCTAAGGTGTATATTCACTCTAGTATGTCATAAATAGAAAAAGACTGAATGAAGTGAATCGTATTACGGGAACCCCAGGTAGGTACAACAATGTCCACCGTTCTAAAGTAAGAAAAAAATACCGACTTATTATGAGGACACACACACAAAAGAAATAGGTAAGTAGGTAGGCAACTGTGAATCTCCAATAAAGGTATAGAACCTATAACGTTTATTACGATGTCTTTTGTATGTCAATATACATAGAAAACATAGAAACACAAAAACAAAAGAATTCCATTTATGGGTCTTCACCTTGACGAACTAAATATATCATCAAGATAAAAATTGAAAAACTCATTGAAGGTATGACAAAAGGTATCCAACGATGGTTAAAAATAAAGGTGACTGTCACATGTCCCCAAAGGAAAAGAGGTATAGGAGTGGTTGTGAGTAATAAATGACAGAAAAACTATTATCGGTATCTTACATATTTTCGCAAAAACTTAACTAAGAAACGTATAAATCCTTCCAAATTCCATAGGTCGTATAAAAAAAAAATGTTATTAATTCTAGACAAAAGAGTAAGATTAAGTTTATCTTGATGAAAATCACCATATGTCTTTTTGTTCAGACTAGTAGAATCGTTAAATATTCTACTAAATAAGACAACAAAGTCTACTCCAGTATTAAACAGATCGTATCATTATTATTATCGATTGTAAAGAAGAAAGGACACAACAGTGATGTAAAGTATACACGACACATAAATTAAGAATGGACATAAGTCTAGATCCGTATAGGAGTAAAATGGTGTACTCCTTTGATTTCGAATTTCCACAATTTCTTAAACGGTTTCCAGAACTTTGAGATCTTTCAACGTCTCGGACTGAAATTTAGTTGTAGACAGAAACAAGTCTCAGGTCGATTCGTGTTCACGGTACCTCACCGAAGGGGTTTATTAACGTGCACTACAATTTGACGAAATTACCTCTCTCCCATACTAATATTTCATTACTTCGTCTTAACTTTTCAACGTACGAGTAAGACAAATGAGACACAGTAGAGAAAATTCTATATACTCCAATAGTAAAAATTTGTAGGATTTTCCGGAGTCGTATCCCACTTGTAAGTATTTTCCTACTACAGACAAATAACTATCTACCCAGAAAAGAAAAGTCAATAGAAAATTTGAAGTATTAGTATACCAAGGTTTTAATTTAATATACAATTCTATCTGTTACTTTTGAAGTTTAGGGTAGAGTAGTCTTGGATGAGACAAGGAGGTTGGGTGACGGGTTGGGGACACCATAGTAAAAATAATCAAAGAATAATTAGGTTGGTGACAATTACGTCTACATTCGATTTTCCTTTTTTTTAAGGGAAAGAAAGTTTTCCGGAAAAGATATTTCCCTTGGACAAAAAGAGAGAGAAACGAAGATTAAAATTCACTCTTTTTTTAGAACAATTGGTTCAAATGAGAAAGAAATCATCGAGAGGCGATACCAATTCACGAAAAGGAAACCATTCAGATTATTGTATACCGTCATCCTCAAAGACAGTGTCCATTGAAAAATTTTAAGGATTAAATTCATCCACTTAACGTGGTCTGGTGTCATATAAACTCATAATACAACTCCTCTTTTTTTAGGGTGGTTTGACTAGTCCGGGATATACATAAGACACAAAAATAGACTATAAACTAAAACTTCCATGTCATCTATCACACCATCACAAGTAATTTTTTGTTTCGTACTAGAAAGACTATTCATCATAGGCAAAACCCTTCAGACCACCGATTAAAGGAAAAAAGAATAAGTAACATCAACTCCGTCAGCGTCAGGATGACGTGTCTGTGTCTTACAGAAGTCCTTACATTCATTACTACCCTGTCCGCCTCCGAACCGTAACCCCCGTGTCAATCCCTAGCCTTATACTGACTTGTAAACGGTCTTTAATACGAATGTCAAACGACAAATTCCTCTACTGAGAGTCATTACATAGAGGATGAATTCTACGAATTAAAAAATTCAATTTTTACACAAAAAACCAGGACGGTGTTTTAGTCTTGACGGAGTAACTTATTTTAGTATTTTGGTATCTATGTTTTTTTCCTTTTCTTTTTGAAGGTCTTATTATTTTCTACTGGTGACAACTGTTGAACCACATTTGGGAGGGTTCTGGAAAAAAACCCCCGTCTATACACTCCTTGGTCAGTGAAACCCGAGTAACCTGACTTGTGACCCCGAAATCGTGTTTGGGGAGTGAGAAAGGGATCGTAGATAGACGTAGGTGACCGTTGAAACTCTCAAACACTCACGTCCTTCCCCTCCGGTAAAAAACGGTTCCAAACCTTCGAAACCCTCGGTAACCTTAGTAAGGGAACCGAGACTGTAATCTTCAGAGTTCTCCCATACCTGTCACCCTTCCAAAGAGGTACTGAAAACTCCGTCACCACTACTATTTCACTCTTAGTCACATCCTTCCACCTAGGACGTACCACTTACATCGACCACCTGAACCACCGGCATTATACTCCGTAGAAAAAAGTCCTGTCTTTATTGGACTCCCTATGAAACTTCCCTTTATCATCGGTTTGGTCAGGACATGGTATTATTAAACTGGTATTCTTACCTTAATACTGTAAGTGTCCTACCACTTCGGTCCGTGTTAAGTTAAGTATATATGGATCTTTTTACCCTAGTGAAACATATACAACAAAAAGTGATGATATAACACTGATATAGTTGTACATAAATGGAATTTTTATAAATGATTTATCATTAAGTAATACTCCTACATGGTCACAATTTTATTAAGGGAAGACAACCTTAGAATCCAATGATTATATAAAAACGACAATATTCATTATGAATTTATTTGTAGGAATACATGTAAAATTCTGAAAACTGTATGACGGTTTAACGTGAATAATCATCCGATCAACGCACATGAAGTATAGAGACTTCGACTCACGATGAAATAATACATATACTTCGCTTTCGTTTTGTGTCGTTCCACAGTAATATTTCTCCGAACAATGATGTAATAATTAATGACAATAATGACACACTTGACTCGTAGGGTAGTTTAAGACATTTACCTTGTTGAATCTCTTTATCTTCGATCACGTCACGGACCGAGTTTCATCTTCGAAACAGTCTTCCATCAGAAAACCACGTTGTCCTGTTTTGGTATACGGAGACCCGTTCTTTCATTGCCTGTCTGCAAGGTAATCCAAACCCCGTACTACCCACCACTAGCCACGGGGGTGAGGTCCCAAGAAACGTAACGGAGAAGTCGTCGTAAGTGATTGGATGTCACGAGGGAGACTATTGGTCGAGTCTAAAAACGCAGTCGTCTTTTTGATTTTGGACAAGAAGAACAACCTTAATTAGAGTAACTTGAAGACTACCCCTTTTTCTTTAAATAACATAAACACCACAAACACTGGGAACTCGGTTGGGGTGGACATTTGGTTTATATGAGAATAAAGACACTCACTTTAAAGTGAAGAAATTAGGTTTGTATTTTCGTTCTGAGATCTCGAACTCATAATTAAGTCAATAGAACCGGTCAACAGGTGGCGGGCGAGACGAGTGGGGTCAGGAATCGTAAACCACCTTTAGGAAAGATTGTCGGTACAGAAATTTACCAAATTCGTCAACAAAGGAGACTCACTATACATTAATAAAAAGACACATAAAATTTAGAAGTCGTTACTCGATTACGAGTGTATATTTCATATATACAATTGGTCCCCAGGGGTGTTGGGGGGAAGACAAAGTCATTGAACACTCTTACCGATTGTCTTACCTCCTTTTATTAATTTAATGACAATGGCCAAATAATATTACTACGTCATTGGTTTACCCTCTCTACACATCCCGTCCCCTGTTCCCCTCCCCACGTCTCGAAGGGACAGAAGAACCCATGTGGTGGGAGGGTCGGTTGAGGTACACACGGGACCGGGTCTTCGAGGCACTTGGGGTAGTAAGTCCCCCAAATACCTCCAAGGCAAAGTATCCGCACTCACTGATCTAGCAACAGGTAGATATATTCAAATCTCTTTATTGGGGAGTCCTAGACAGTCGACAATCTAGGAGAGAGAAAAAGTAGAAGGAACACAGGTCGATTTAATTATCACAGTGACACTTATAGGGTAAACTGTAGAATGAACATTATGAATGAAAAGGAACATTGGCTTCTGAATTGGTAACTCATCTTACCTTGTGACATAAAATCACATGTTTTAGGAAAATGTAAAAATACTACACTGCAAAAAGATCTGGTGTCTCATTTTCCATAAATAGGAGAATTCCGTTTATTAAGGATCCGTCACTTCCCTTGTCCAAAATATAGGGGGTACACTAACATGAAGAAATTATGAGTCTAATAAACCGTGATATAGTCACAAATCTTACAAATCACGATTTGTCAGTAGTGTTATTTTTGGTTTCACCGGTCTAGTGCATTTCCGACAGAGTGAGGAGGGACAACTGAAATGTTGTCGACGAGGAGTATGAACGAACATAACCGGCGTACGTCACGGTCCCTCAAACTCATCGAATATACAAGACTCTGAAGCACTTCTTCGGGTTCAGTCAAGTCTATAGGCCGTAGAGATTAGGGTTTTATGTACCAAGTTTTGAGTTTGTCAATTAATCACACATCACTTTCTCCTAAAGGATGAGTATAAGAGGGTAGACAGGTCCAGGACAGAAACCCGTAATAAACGGGAGACACATAGAAAGGTGTTAAAGAAATACGTATGTGTCCGTTTATAAATAACAAACGGTGGGGGGAAAGAATCATGTGTGACAAAAAGTGGACAAAAAAGGGGAGACAGTTCTTTATCGAACAGCGAACAGAGTACATTTGTAGGGAGTGGTAACACAATGTCGAAGTGGGGTTGGGGGTGTATGGTATTAAAGAATAAACTTACGAGAACCGTTTGTAAATCCAGACAAAAGTCGAAAAACAATTATTGGGACGTCTCATACAGATACATTTCATGGAAGATCTCGGTCAGAATTCAAACACGATGACGACATTTGTTCTTTTTATGACACCAGTAGCCAAGCTGACAGGACCAAGTCGATAACGACTATACCCGGAATTCAATAACCTCTTACTCTCTTACGAGAATAGTTTGGATCCTTCAGTCCTTTTGACATAGACAAATCGGAAAAATTCATCTCCTAAGACGTATAATGACGGGACGTCTTCAAAATCTCCGTGTGAATCGAAAAAGAAGGAGGAGGAGGGTAGTGGTAAAGTCCGAAAACGGTTCACAACACGAAGAGAGTAGAACAACGGTAAATATAGACTGGGAAAAAGTAAGAGTGAAGTGGTAGAATAGGTCAGACCAGTAAGTGTGGTCCTGGAAAGACGTGCATCAGAAAAGACACGAGTCAACGATTCAGTACAGGTGGAGAATACACTGAGGTATCTGACATCGGTAGGTCCGAGGAGACAGGTACCCTAAAAGGTCCGTTCTTATGACATCGCCCAACGGTAAAGGAATAGATCCTCTAGAAGGGTTTGGTCCCTATCTTGGGTACCAAGGACGGAGCACAGGTCGTAACGATCGTCTAAGAACTAGCGACTCGGTGGTCCCTTCGAATTAAACTAGGATTTCGACTAGTCGATATCGTGTCTAGTCATCACCGACTACAAATAGCTTATGAATAACACAAGGTTCATGACACGATGAAAAGTACATGACTAGTAAAGGTAGAAGTGTTGATAAGATACTCTACTACCATTATAAAGGTAAAGTGTCCAATTTTTTTTTAGCTCCGTGTCTCTAATAAATAAATTCTCCACCATTTCAGTTTGTCGATACTCTATCAAAGTAAAAATTTTTCAATTACTTAATTAATCCTCTGCATCCTTTGGTAACAAAGTTTGATCTTTACGATGGGATCAGATCTCTTGATTCCTTTCTTACCCGTCTCTTTTACCTCGAAAAAAAAAAAGTGGTCTGCTCTCACCCAACATCCTACAACAACTTACTCAATTTACTCTAGTACGGACTGTCCCTTTTTATTACTCAGGCGTCTTACTGACTCAAACACTTCAACCACTTACCGTCGGTTTGATCGCTACTTGATAACGTAGTCTAAGTGAACCTTTCGAAATTTTTATAACAACCAAGGACTGGGGTGGGGCCTCCGCGAGGACTTAATCTACTATACTCCGTCCCGGAATCTTTACCACCGCACCTACAACAGTGTCCGATAAGAAAACGCGTACGTTCAGTCCCTAGGTGACCTATTTCCGCCTTCTTCCTTACTCCAACTGATCTCGTCTCCTCCTAAAAAGACTCTTTACCATTCACCATTGTAACCACTCATCCCGGTGTAGAATACTCCTTTCCGGTCCGACTTCTCAAGTCTCAGCTTCATCATCTTCACCTCTCACTCAGTGACCCAATCAGTCGTCTCCACACACGTCTCGTCACAACATTCGTCCGAAAAAGCCGTCGTCACACGTCCTTCCTCTCCGACGCCACCCTTGGTCCGATCCTCTGTCGTGGCTCCTCGATCCTCAGTACAATCGTGGTACCCTCAGAGTGTGTCTCTCACTCGTAAAATGGTGCAAACGAAACAGATCTTGATCCGTAATCATTTAAACCCTAGACTCCAAATTGATAGACTTTGAAGTGTCAGGAAATGAACACTTCTCGTAGTTTTTCGTTCCCTGGGTAAAAGGTGTGACTTAACCGTAACCCGAATGTGAAGTCCAGATTGATTACATCGTAAAATCAAGACTCACCATGTGATATACTTCACTAGTATACATCTGTTGTGTCAAGAGAAAGAAACTGAGGAAAATATATGAGATTGTCGATCAACATTCAAATAGTTTTTAGGAAAATTTTTGACATAAACGGTTAAAATGATGGGTGTCCTCATTATCGAAGGTCCCCGGACAGAAGACACACTATGACAGTCTCTAATACTGTATCGCTTCTCCAATTCTCGTGTCTGGGACCTTACCCTGGTGACATAAATTTGGGGTCGAAACGGTGTACGGTCGACATACCGTAACCCTAAATTGGGGGGTAAGGGGTCAAAGGAGTAGATATTTTAGTTTCCATAATATATGGACGGTATTTTATTCTAACGATTCCTTAAGGGACCTCCAGGTCATCAATCCTGAGTCGTGAAAGTGACGACTACCGGACCCAAGGTAGGGACAAGACCCTTCGACCCTTGATTCTAGGGTGTCCAGAGGTCCGCGTCGGTTTTATTTTTATTTGTCTAACAATTTTCCCTAATTCTCTCTATTACGGACCAAGTTTCATCGGCGAGTTGAAAATTGATATTCAGTCATTATTTTTATTATCTATTATAAAACGAAATTTTTTTTTTTAGTCAGAACCTCGTCGAATTTCCTATCTTAATCTCCTCATTTCTCATTCATACTCCTCCAACCAATTCCCCGGTAACGTCATCTGGTCTGTTCTTCGAACTTGTTCACACCCACACCTCGACTTTCACCTGTCTAAACTCACCATAAATTTTTGATTTTAACTGTTATTGGTGGATATCTATGATAAAAGAGATCTTTAGACTAGAAGATCTTAAAAGTAAAGACTGTGAAACTCAAGAGATTATGTGTAAAGTAAATAATATTTAAACAATTCGAGCAAGGTACTCGGTCCATGAATAAGACTTTATTTATTCTATACCGACGGAACTCCCTGACTATGCATGTGTCTGTGGTCTAAAAAAAAAGAAGACCTATTTACGTATCTGAAACTTTATTGATCTAGAATTAGGTATAAGAAAAAGGTTTTTTTCCGGTTTAATTAGAGACAAACTTTTACAGTAATTTCCCTAGAAATTAAGTATATACATGTTGAATCTACAGGGGAAAAGGAATTCGAGATAAAAAAAAAGTCCGACGAAGACATTAATTTTACGTACTGGGAGAGAGGGCATCGTACCGGAAGGACATATAGTCCACCAGGATTGGACCCAAGACGTCTAGAGTCATATCGATACTTAACGGTACTTAGAAAACGTTAATAATTATATATGTTTTAACAACTTACACATACGTATCTGACAATGTCACCTCAGAAAAAGAAATAGTTTAAGAGTTTCCTAAGATAATGGTGTGATGATATGAAAATTTTTAGAAATAAATTATCCGAGACCGAATACTGATAAAATATGGTAAATGGTAAATCTAAAAGAGTGTCCTCCTTTGTCTTTAACTTCTACACTATAAATTATTAAGAATTTTCATAATTATCAAAAATATAATTATGTTAAAACTTCAATAAATTTGTCTCAAACAAAAATGTAAATGATTGTTGTACCATTAATAAGTTGACAAAAAAACAACAACAACGTTTATGTAAAAGACAAACAGAAATCACGGTCCTGGGAGATCACTATTACCGTAGTCATAATGGTACTAGAACTACCGGACCTACCAATAACGTCACTAGAACAAAGACAACTCTGGAGGATTAGATTCTCCTAGGTTGGATTGACCTTTTGGTCGGTCAGGAGTATTGCATTCACAACACCTAATCTCTAGAAAACCCCACCCCCCTACCCACATCGGACCCTGTCCCCACCTCAACAAAACTGACTTTATAGATTTAATGGTTTTCCTTCTAAATCGAGTATCTCATTTAATTTAAGAAGGATACATCAAGGTCATTCAGAACGTTAGGGTTTACCGAATCAAAAGTACCTCAATGTGTATCTCTTCATGTCTGGTCATCGGGGGTGTAGTAAAATTCTATTTAAAGTGACAAATGAGTGTGCTCTTTGTATTTTTCACCAGGTCAAGAATTATTAGGTCACTATCAAGAGTTTAGAGTCAGGAGGTCAAAGCTCCAGACAGGTGGAGTGTCAACTAGGGAAACGGAGAGTACAGGGTTCCAAGGATCTATGACAATGATCGATGTCAAGTTTACAGGGACGAACTCGCACGTGTGTGTGTGTGTGTGTGTAAGTGAATAAGTGAAAGAGAGAGAGGTAAAAGAGGGGAAGACAGGATCTACAGTTTATATCGTCCCTGTGCCTCGGGCAGACCGAGTTGGACGAAAGGGTAGGATAAAGAGAGTTTAAGTAAGACTGTCAAGACGTAGTGTTATCTAGTCGACTCGACCGTTTTCCTCACCATCCTTAGTAAATACAACTATTTAGAACTATCAGTGCTAATATTGTTAAAAATCTTGGATTTACTTTTTATACTATTTCACTGGGTTGCCCCTCAAAAACTAATTGCAGAAATTATCTCCGGAGGTAATTTCCTAAGAAAAATTAACAAAAGTCTCGGTTATAAATATGAACAAAAGAAAGAGAAAACTAAACCCATAATAGAGAAATTTTGATAAAGGTACCACCGAAGTGAACAACCTGTGGTTTAATAGGGTGATCAAGGGAAGAAGTCGGATTTTATTAACGAAGAAAGGGGGTTAGAACACAACGATTATAATTTTTCTTTAAATTGATCTGGTCAACGAATATATCCTCTTTCGTTTATACGTTACAATTAACCAGTCACGAAACCCCGACCTTGTAAATCTATACATCGTACGACTGAAATCAATTCTTTCTTCGGTAGTAATCGTGATATATTTTACGGAATAAAAATCCAAAAGAAGCTCTCCTCATATAGGTATTTTGTCGAACATACAACAGAACTATTTCACGAAAGAGGGATCGGAAAAAAGAAAGACACATGTCAAAACAATGAAAGTATAGTTTCTCGTTGTAGGAGTTACAAACCGCGATTTAATCTTCGGTAAATTTTCACTGTCTTTACGTTCTAATGGTAGTAACATCTGGTCGTCAAGATCCTTACCATCAGGGTGTCGAGATCCTTATTCGTACTTCTGTATGACTGGTTAATGTTCGTCTTTTTAACTTATAGTAGACCCCAAAGTATATCGTATAGTCTCATCATTCATTCACCTTAGAAGGATTTCTAAGGATTTTCGAGACGAGAAAGGAAATGTCAAGTCTACGAAAGATTATGTTCATTGTTTTTAGTAAAGTCGGACCAAATTCATTAACCGAAATAACCACATGTATAGTTTTTTAGGTCACAAATCTTTCAAAATTGTCAAGTAATCTCTGGATCAGAGAAAGGAGTCTGGTAATAAATAAGGTTCCATCCGAGGGAAAGACAGGGGACATCCCGTCGATGGTCATCGTCGACCTCGGTCGATAAAGGAGTGACTTTCTACAAGACATCTCTCTTTATGTTCAGAAATCGAAGTAAAATTAAGATGACATGAGTCAGTGGAATAATCGTTCTTCCTACTCTGATGGAATTAACCAAATTTATAGTGAAGATCTCGACAGTCCCTCTCGTGAAAGTTGATTCAGTTATAGTGACAATGTTTTAAAAGAAAAGAAGGTATGATGTTTCTTCTTTCTCTGTTTACAACCACTTAGTGTCACGACAGAACACGTCTTCTTTGTATCCTCTTCAGGTTTATTCATATACTAAATCCTACCCTTCGACTCCCGGTAGTGACGAGTCAAGAATGACATACACAATCTAACCAACATGACCCCTTAAATTCTTCAGTTAAAGTATTAAAAAGAGAGAGACTACAGTCCCAGTTCTAGGTGGTCGGGGAGGACACCTGATTGAAACACCTATACCCTTCACTTTGATCAAATTGTGGAACGTGCTGGTTTACTTGCTTCTACTGGTCTCATGAGAATTGGGGTAATCTTGACAAAAAAGAAAACGTAGACGTCATACCCTATCATAACAAAAGTACTCGAAGATCTTTAAAGTGAACGCTCGAATAAAAACGAAGGACACAGTAGTGGAAAGGATATAAACTCATTTACTAATGTAATTTTTCAATGTACCCCGAAAAAACCAATAGGATTTGAATTTGTAAGGTAAGCAAGACAAACATTGACACTAGTATTAAAAACACCATTAAAGACCGGACTATCTTCCTTTAAACTCTAGAGATGTAAATTTATAAAATTCATGAAAGTTACCCAAATTTTTAACAAAAAGAAATTATTCCATAAATATTTCAATAAACCCCAATGGACTCTAACATACTTTCTTTTAATCTTGGTGTGACATAAATATAAATGGAACCATCAAATAAACACCTACCGTCAAAAGAGATCAAGAATCCTGACACTGTTGAAAACCTTATAAAATGTGTAATGTCGACTTTAGACATAGTAGGTGATGTCTACTAAATACACCGATTCTTTTCCTCTTTTCTTTACTTTATTGACAAATGATTCAAAAATAAGGGTATTTTACAGATTATAAGTCTTTTGAAATTTATTTGTACTAAATTTACCACCTACTAAATGTCAGGTAATATACTTTAAACATTCGGAGACGTGTGATCGGAATAATGTGTCAAGTACTTTCCTCCTTTTTTAAATTAAGAAAGATGGAAACGGTCCATATTAGATATGTCATTATTAAATTCGATATTGAATAAAAATCTCACCCACGGAGAGTCCTTTGACGAAAACACAACATTTGAAGGGACAATTTACTTTGCTAGAATTTCGACAGAACCCCCGGACAACCCAATGACTGTAAACTTACGAAAGTGAATGAGAAAAAAAAAAAAACCTTCTTTTTTAAATCTCAGAACAATAGAAAGACTGAAATTTTTTATAAATTACTTAAGAACCAAATGAGGTTCCCTTTTCCTCCTTCTACTCTTTGTTAGTTCCTATAAAAAAGAGTTGGAGACAAAGTAAGAACAAACCATTATCCTACCTAACCCCACCCCTCCCCGTGATTATATTCCTTTTAAAAACTTTATATATTTTTACATTTTCCAAAGTAAACAAAAACAAGTCAAACTTTCTTTTACTTATGTTTACCGTAATTTTTCAGACGTACTGGACACACCAATATCTCAAAAAAGATTGTTTACTAGCGTCTACTAAATACCCCCGATCTTCTATGAAACGACAGTTACATTCCTACGACGGGGAGGGTCTAGTCAAATCGAAAAGTGACATATCTAGACTCTTTAATGAACATACCTAATTTATTTGAAGAGATATAATAACATGACAAATTATCTCAGAGACTATGTTAATGCACTGTGAACATCCCATAAAAAGGGGAAATAATACTAAGACAAGATCCGATATTTGTGACATTCCCGAAGTAAAGTAATATATTAGACTATAGCTTACGAACGTAAGGAGGACACGTAGAACCGAAACACGAGTTGAAAAGAACTTTATTTTATTGGATGACAATTAATGAACACAATTAGCTCCCCACAGTATTGTGTCCATTCAGTTTAGGACCCATTTTCTTGTGGTATCTAAATTCCAAAAAGGAGAATTATACCGGATAATTTTCGGAAGAGTCGAAGTATCGAAAATTTCGTCTTTCCCGTCCTTACCGGATTCTACCTCGACTTAGGGACATTAGTAAAGAAAAAGACGGGAACGGGGACTTGAAACTTCCGATCGTGTATAGAGCATTGCCAGACGACAAATTCGACGATCTTTCGATCAGAGACCTTCTCTATCACTACACAGTGACTGAGACACCAAGTGTTTCTTGATTCTTAACTGAAACCCCTTAAGGGACCACCAGGTCACTAATCCTGAGGTACGAAAGTGACGGCTTCCGGGTCCAAGTTAAGGACTAGTCCCTTGATTCTGGGACATTCGGTGCACCTCACCGTTTTGTTTGTTTGTTTTTTTTCTTAACTGAAACCAACTTCCTTCACCGATACTGGACCTTTGTCATAGATCATAATCGATCTCTGGACCTTTAGACCCAAGAATAAGGATCAAGAAGTAAAGACAGTGTACATGAATTAACTGTAATGTAATCTTATAATTGGTAAAGGATATACCTGGTAGATAAATTAATTATTGTTTTCAAGAATCACTTCATAAATCAGAACCAAAAAGACGAACATGTTAAAGAGACGGGAGGGTTGTTTCTGTCATACGCCATCGTGTATTTCATAAGGAAAATTGGATTAATCATTAAATATGATAAGACAAAATAGGGATTTCGAAGATGTACACCGGAAAAATAACTCGTATGAGAATCAGTAATAAACCGAACATTTGTAAGTGGATTTAATACCGATGTTATCAAAAATTTATCAGACCTTTTTTCGAAGTGTAAAATTAGTGAAAACCGAGAATTTGTCGGGTGTTTACGGTAATTATCAAATAAAATAAAATCTCAATAAATTACAATAAAATACGTTTTATTACAAAACAAGACAAAACGAAAGGTGTACCTTTTTTGTAATCTTGACACATATCATTTTCTAAAATACTACATAGATAGGTTTGTGATAGGGTACAAGTCATTCAGTATAAAATTAAAATCTGATGAACCTCTCTCAAAGATTTCATTGATAATTGATGTCGATAAGTCACCAATGAAAATCAAAGAAACACTATACGCTACAATGTCACAAATATTTAATAGATATAGAATATAAAAGTTTCCTTGGAGTCTTCAGAGTGTGGGACTTAGTTTCAGACAGTTACTTATTCACGATTTTAAACTGGTCGAGTCGAATTCTGTGTTTTGTCGTTGAACTTCCTCTTTGACTCTCTCAAATTTAATTACCCACTTTAAAAACAACAACGTTATCATCCAAATCAGAATTGAAATATTGTAAAGATTTACTTTTCAGTATACATAAACAATGACACAGACTACTAATGAAACAATTTTCGTTTTCACCAGTACACTACATGGTTTACAATTGACGACAAAAATTTACAAATTTAGTACGGTTTGTTTAGTACAGACACGGTAGGTCCCAAATAACATTAGAAAATGACTCATGAACCTGACCCTTTTTCCCGAACATGATACGTGAAAAATAATTACTTATTTATCCTTTGTAATCATTGTGAGTGACGAAAGACAAACCAAAAACACCCTTCTCTTCCCTCGTAGAAAACGGATCATTTTACAATTTCAGGAAATAAGTTGTCAAAAAAACCCCCCATTCTAAAAAAATGGGAATTGATTCTGTAAGGATTCGTTCTTCTTGAAACTCAATATGTTTCTTATAAATACATTATCGTTAGACCCCGGTCATAAGTCTTCCTAAGATTCTTAGAGATCCTTTAATCCAACGTTAATGTAAAGAAAACAATAAAGAAGGATCTTATGTCCAGGTCATCTGTCTGTAAACGATAGGTTATCACAATTAATATACTCGTCTATATACAATGGGTTTTCCTCGATCTGTACATTGACAAGACTTTTGTCTGTTTTCACTGTAAACGAAAACGAGACACTGGACCTTACGTAGGTCTATGATTTCTAGTGTCTTCGTTGATTCACAAGTAACTGTCTACGTGTCTATTACTACACCATATGTGCCTTATCTTATAATGAGTCGGTACTTTTTTCCTCAGAACGGTAAACACTGTACTTACTTAGATCTCCTATAAAATACGATTCACTTCACCCAGTCTTTCTGGTTATAGTATGACGAAGTGACTATACACTTTATAATTCTTTTTTCACTTTTGTCTGTCTATGTGTCTTGTTTACCCACCAGCGGTCTTCCCTCTCTCGTCCCACCTTCCACCACACCCCTTCGTTCCCTCCTGTTTTATCCACTTCCTTTAATTGTCCGTGTTTGGAGCAATATTTATTCAGTGTCCCCACATTATGTGTCTTATCCCTGATGCCAGTTATTATCAGATTATTGAAACTCTTGTCTATCAATGATCTGAACACTACTAAAGTACATGTATTTACAGTTTAGTAATGTATCATATGGACTTTGATTGTTACGAAATACAGTTGATATAAAGTTGAATTCTTTAGGGTCCTGACCCTGGACCCATGTATAAATCTCGAGACCAACTCTCTCCTTGGACGTTTTATCTGACTCTTCCTCGTAGGACACTTTCTTCTTCTTTTGGTATACGTACATCAGAACCTTCGGACTTTTCTTTCGTTTAGAGATTTCCCTCCTCCCGAGTCACCGCAAGTCAAGATGACTCTTTTTTGTACCTCCACCTCTCAACTTGTAAAACTGTTTCCTAAGCATCACTTGAACTCTTTTCCACAAAACAACCTCATTACTACGTTTGGGTCGAACCTCATCAATTCCCTTCTTTAATCCCATTCCTTCCTCTCTGTTCATGTTCACTGAGAAACCTCCCCCAAAAGTCACTAACCCTCGTCTCTTTACCTCATCATTGAACTCACGCTACACCCAGACCCCGTTCTTCTTTAAAGATAACGACAACAAAATTCTACCTTCTATTTCTCATACACGTCTCAACACTCCACTATCGGTTTCTCTGGGAAGGTGTCACTACAGTGGGGACATAACCGGAGTCGTGGTTATAGTAGCACACACTGTCGTTCTGAGTGATTATGGATGTACAAAAACGGTTCCGAGGGATGACAGAGGGATGTGGGTATCGGACCGACACCATTAAGCGGAATCTCTGATGGAACTAATTAGGACAGTACAGGACATGGGGACAAATATAACCGAAGGTGTTCAGATTCTGAGGTTCCGGTAGTAGTAAGTAAAGGGAAGTCGACTACGTTAGAGTATGGAAAGGAGGATTTGAATTCCCAGTAGTAGACGTTTTCGGGGTATAAAAGTTACGAAAGAGACTTGTAAGGGAAGGGATTTTGTACCATAAAGGAATTCCCATGATTGAGAACGGAGAAACCACTCTCGATAAAAGAAAAGGTCTAGTATACTGGTTCCTTACCTCTGTCACTTGGAGAAGGGTCAAAGAGAAAACCTGTCGGTCCGATAGTAAGAGAGGAGGGATTTTGAGAGGTTGAGAACTTCGAGTACGACAATCTCATAAGATGGGACCGAAAGTGTCAATAAATATCTGAAGACCTAATGAGGCGTGAGGAACTTCTAAAATCGTGGCCTGAAAGACGGATAGAAAAGTCGTAAGAAGATACCACTAAGACCATAGTCATAGGTTCTTCTGTTGGGAAAGTTATGAGTCAGGAGATTTTAGGAGATCAATAGAGTAAAAGATGTGTGGACGTCGGTAGGTGAGGTACTCGTTTAGGATCTGGATATTAAAATTTGAAATAATGAACATACAAGCATTCTCTTAAAACTTTTCACCGTATGATAAGATTTAAAGAAAAAGGAAAATCTTCAGTTACGTTTCGTTAGAACTACGAGAAAGAATTGTATCCAAGTATACACAGGGAGGGTGAAGTCTTTGACATGATGACTACAGTAAAATTAAGAAAAAAAGACATAAAACGACTTTATGTGTTCCTCCATCTTCCCCTAGATTTGGAACTAAACATAGAAAGTGGGTTTACACCGAGGTACACACTCGTTTGGTTTGTCTTAGAGATGTTGATGGAAGTAAATAAAATTATGTCAACAAGTCATTTCGGTGTTCATTGTCGTTCTAATATTACGTCTTTGATGTTCTCTGACACTCTGAACGTCTGTTTTGAACTATCGGAGTTTCGTAAGTCTATGGACGTTCGGGTCGACGACAAGAAGTACGGTCTTAGTCACACTAATTTGTGGAACCTTACACTTCAGTTCACCCTGAATCCTTCGTAGTGACCCTCGTTTCGATCACCTCCACTACCTTAAAGTCAACTCAATAAACTTTAGGATTCTCTACTACGACATTTTCACGACGTGAGTTAGACGGTCGTTTAAACCTTTTGAGTCGTCACCGGTGTCCTGACCTTTCCAGTCAAAAGTAAGGTTAGGATATCTTTCCGTTACGGTTTCTTACAAGTTTGATGGTGTGTTCACATGAGTAGAGTGTGTGATCGTTTCATTACGAGTTTTAAGAGGGTTCACTCCGAAGTTGTCATACACTTGGCTCTTGAAGGTCTACAAATTCGACCTAAATCTTTTCCGTCTACCTGGTCTCTAGTTGTAGGACGGTTACAGACGACCTAGTATCTCTTTCGTTGTCTCAACGTCTTTTTGTAGACGAAGTAACTGATGTGGTTTCGGAAACTGACACACCTAGTGTTGTTTGACCTTTTAAGAATTTCTCTACCCTTATGGTCTGGTGTAATGGACGGAGGACTCTTTAGACATATCTCCAGTTCTTCGTTGTCAATCTTGACTTGTACCTTGTTTCCTGACCAAGGTTTGACCCTTTCCTCATGTAGTTCTGACATATAACAGTGGAACTCATAAATTGTATACGTCTCAAGTGGTACTCTTTACGACCCCGACTTACTTCGTATTCGACCTTAGTTATACCGGTCCTTTTTATAGTTATTGGAGTCTATACGTCTACTGTAGTGGGAATACCGTCTTTCACTTCTCCTTAATTTCTCGAAGAACTACTTTAACTTTCTCCTCTCTTTTTTTCGACCGAATTTTGAGTTGTAAATTTTTTGCTTCTAGTACCGTAGGTCAGGGTAGTGAAGTACCGTTTATCTACCCCTTTGTCACCTTTATCACAGTCTGAAATAAAAGAACCCGAGGTTTTAGTGACGTCTACCATTGACGTCAGTACTTTAATTTTCTACGAACGAGGAACCTTCTTTTCAATACTGGTTGGATCTATCGTATAATTTTTTGTCTCTGTAATGAACCGGTTGTTTCCAGGTAGATCGGTTCCGATACCAAAAAGGTCATCAGTACATACCTACACGCTCAACCTGGCATTTCTTTCGACTCGCGGTTTCTTAACTACGAAAACTTGACACCACAACCTCTTCTGAGAACTCTCAGGGAACCTGACGTTTCTCGAGTGTGGTCAGTTGGGACTTCCTTTAGTCACGACTTATAAGTAACCTTCCTGACTACGACTTCGACTTTGAGGTTATGAAACCGATGAACTACGCTTCTTGACTGAGTAAACTTTTCTGGGACTACGACCCTTTCTAACTTCCGTCCTCTTCCCCTGCTGTCTCCTACTCTACCAACCTACCTAGTGGCTGTACTACCCGTACTCAAATTCGTTTAAGGCCCTCAGCCACTACCTGTCCCTTCGGACCGTACGACATTAGGTACCCCAGCTTTTCTCAACCTGTACTGACTCACCGACTTGACTTGACTTGACTTGACTTAGTGGGACCTTTAAAAGTTCTTGCCGAGTCTGAAATCAGTTACGAATTTGGTAAATTTCAACCGAAATTATACAAAAATCTATACACACATATTAAAACAATTATTTTCATAATTTGTAGTAGTGACTGAGCTACCTACACTCAGACTCACTTGAGGTCCGCAACCACTACCTGTCCCTCCGGACCGCACGACACTAAGTACCCCAGTGTCTCAGCCTGTACTGACTCGTTGACTTGACTTGACTTGACTTCTACTTTGGAGGTTCACCTTTTTCATAACATTCTAAACTATACGATTCAGTGAAGTCAGCACAGGCTGAGACACACTGGGGTATCTGTCGTGGGGTGGTCCGAGGGGACAGGGACCCTAAGAGGTCCGTTCTTGTGACCTCACCCAACGGTAAAGGAAGAGGTTACTACTTTCACTTTTCACTTTCACTTCAACGAGTCAGCACAGGTTGAGAATCGCTGGGGTACCTGACGTCGGATAGTCCGAGGAGGTAGGTACCCTAAAAGGTCCGTTCTCATGACCTCACTCCACGGTAACGGAAGAGGTTCTAAACTATATTGAATTCAAATTGATCAAATTACTTATTTAGAAAATTTAAGATAGGTACAGTTAAAATAGGTGATGAGAAACGGTAAAAATATCAGGATGTTTTATAAATTTAACGAAATTTTCATAAGGTTGAGCAATTAAATTTACCGTAGAAAAATTTAAGTCTTGCACAGGTTTTACAGGACAAAGATGGAGACTGGAAGTGGGAATTGTTTTTATTTATATTTTACTCCTTTCTGTCTAAACTTCACAGAACTAATTACTCATATTCCCTAAAAGGGGTTTGGTCTTAAGTGAAATAGGGAAACAAACCGCAGGTCTTAAAATGGGGACCACTTACCTAGTATCATTCCCAAACAAACCTATTTTCCATTCAGAAAGAAAACATTTTACGTGATAAGAACCTGTATAGTTAAAACTCTTTCTCATGGACACTTTCAACTCGGTCTTTAAATAAGGGAATTTATATAGACACGTTCCGTATTGATTGGAAATGACAGTTTCGGTTCTATCACAGTGGGAACCACACTCTACTCTCCTCCCCCTCCTATAATGATTTTAGTAGTACGAAAATAAGGGACTAGTAGAACGAGAAAAAATTAAATTTATATTTAAATAAATAAAATTAACCTCCAATTAATGTTATAACATAACCAAAACGGTATGTAGTTGTACATAGGCGGTGTCCATATGTGCACAAGGGGTAGGACTTTGGGGGGAGAGGGAGGGACATGGTAGGGAGACCCAGCAGAGTCACGTGGTCGGGGTTCGTAGGTCATAGTACGTAGCTTGGACCTGACCGACAAGCAAAGTATATACTATAATATGTACAAATTTACGGTAAGAGGGTTTAGTAGGGTGGGAGTGGGAGAGGGTCTCAGGTTTTCTGACAAGATATGTAGACACAGAAAACGACAGAGCGTATGTCCCAATACCAATGGTAGAACGATTTAAGGTATATATACGTAATCATATGACATAACACAAAAAGAAAGACCGAACGAAGTGAGACATATTAGAGCGAGAAAAAATTTTTTGTACTAATAAATAAGTAAAAACGGACGTGACCCAGAAGTGACGACACACGTCCGAAAGAGGACAACGTCTCGTCTCCGAGATCCCGTGTAACCGAAGGTATCAACGTCGTGAACCCCAGTCATCAACACCACGAACCCAAATCAACGGGACACCGATATCCTAGAAGGTCCTAGTCCCTAGTTTGGACAGGAGATATAACCATCCGCCTAAGACTTGGCGACCTGGTGGTCCCTTCAGGACTAGTAGAGAACTTAGACAAGTAACGAGATTTAGAGAACCCAATGATGTGACCTGTATGACGAAGATTAAGAACTACCGACAGTAATCGAGACTTAAGTAGGAAAAATAAGGAGGTTCGGTGGGAGAAACAAAGGGGGACAATTACGATATAAAGGAAATCCTCGAATTAAAAGTTTTGAACTCCTTCCTCGAAGGGCCCACCGAGTCACCATTTCTTAGACGGACGGTTACGCCCTCTGTGCCCAAGTCAGGGGCCAGGACCCTTCTAGGGTGTACGGAGCCTCGTTGACTCGGGTACACGGTGTTGATAACTCGGACACGAGATCTCGGGTCCTCGACGTTGACGACTCCGGTACACGGTGTTGATGCCCTGGGATCTTGGACAAGAACCGTTGTTCTTTTCGGTGACGTCATTCAGACGAGTGACGTTGGTCTCGTATCGGGGACGAGCGGTGTCGATCTCCTTTCGGACTCGACACCGTTTCTGGGTCGTGTCGGTTTGTATTTCGTAGGGACTGGACGATACGATCTACGAAGATAACACATAAGGGTGTTCTGATATATATAGAAGGAATTAGTTCAATAAAATGTACGTAGACACAATGACTACAAAGGGGTGTCTCTCATTTTATATACTTCCGACCCTTACATGATAAGAAATGAGTGTTAAGATAAGGATTACTGATCGTGTTAAAATAGTGCATCATTTGTGAACCTCCTTTATAGTTCGCGAAAAATTTAAAATCCTCCTTGGACAAACATTTAACTTTAGGATGTACTTTAAAACTATTATACTTCGTCTAACTGTCTATTTTCATCTTGACGAGACTATGCCTCCTCCTTCAGCCTCTGTGTCACGAGACAGTCGAAATTGGAGGGTGAGTAAAAGAAAGAGTATCTGAGACTGTGTGGTGGTCCCTTTGAGTCTCGAGGTACTATGTATTAGACTTTTATTAACGGGATGGTGTACGTCAAGAGTTTGAAAAACAAGAGTCCTGAGGAAATATGTAAATTTTGAACTTCTGGGGTTTTTCGAAAAAGTACGAATAATATCGACAAACATAACTGGGATAATCTTTACTTTTAACTATTTAGTGTTTCGTTATGTAGTTGAGGAATTTGAATCGTTATTATTCGGGTAACCACCACCAAATAAACGAGTGGCTGAGACACACTGGGGTCCTTGACTTCGGACGGTCCGAGGAGGGAGGTACTCTAAGAGGTCCGTTCTTATGACCTCACCCAACGGTAAAGGAAGAGGTCCCCTAGAAGGGTTAGGTCCTTAGTTTGGGTCCAGAGGACGTAACGTCCGTCTAAGGAATGGCTCACTCGATGTTCCTTTCGACATTCAGGTAATGTACAGTTGTATTACATAAAAATAATTTAATGAAGATTTATTTTTTAATCTTCTAACCGTAACGAAATGTAAAAACATTTGGATATTATAGACGTGACTACACAATATCCCTGAAGGGACCACCGAGTCTACATTTCTTAGACTCCCTCTGGTCCCAAGCTAGGGACCCAACCCTTCTAGGGAACCTCTTACTTTACCGATGAGTTAGGTCACAGGAACGGACCTCTTAGGATACCTGTCTTCTTGGATCACCCGATATATCAAGTACCCCAACGTTTCTCAACCTGTACCGACTCGCTGATTGTGTGTGACTGGACAATATTATAGTGTACAGTATATCGGAGACTTTTTAAGATGGTATAGGAAGACTGTCTTACTCACTTTTTTCTTTCCCTGTATAATCATAATAGTATTTGTACAAAAAATGGAAGACCTAGGGAACTTTGCAAGAGTCTTTATTAGTCGTGTAAAACTCTTGACAACAGGATATAGATTTCCGGGCAAAATCGATTATATCAAACTAAAACAAAGATTCTAAGATAACTCGAAAAATTTCTAATACTAGCAATAGTTTTATGATTGTTACACTTTACTTATTGTCCATCTTTTTACAACTTAAGTTTTATTTCCCTGATCTTATCACCAAAAAATAATCTTTCGGCTGACATTGTCATTTGTTTAGACATGCGTGGTCCAATTTTTTTTTGGAAACCCTGACTGAACCACCAGAACACCAAATCTGACACACGAGGGTTACATCTTCCACACCCAAGTTAGGGAACAGACCCTTGATTCTACGGTGTACGTCACATCACACAGTACCGGTTTTCTGGTTTTTTTTTTTTTTTTCTATGAAGATAATTTACGTAACTTTAATGACAAGTAAACAGAGGGGGTGTCGAACACTCAAAACCTTCTTTCTTAACCTAAAACTAGATAAAAACCAGAGATCCTATTACAGATTGTGTTGTCCGTGATTTAGAAACGACTTACTTAGTTAAATTCGTATATCTTACATGTTGCGGATGTATACGATAGTGAAAAAGATCCTAAGTGTCGTTTGTTAAGTTGTCGAACAAAGTTCACGTGTAGTACGAGTATAGTCTTTAGACAGTAGATAGATGTACCATAAAATTCCACGGAAATATTTGATAGGTGAAAGGAGCTGTACAAAGTCTACCAGAAACTAAAGTTATAATGGACTTATTAAGAAAATTTTTTTAAATATATTAAGTAAAAATAAATATATTAACTAAATGTTACAACACAATCAAAGTCCACATGTCGTTTCACTAAGTCAATATATATATATAAAAAAAAGAAAAAAGTCTAAGGAAAGGTAATGTCCAATAATGTTCTATAGTTCATATCAAAGGACACGATATATGCTCTAGGAAAAACCAATAGAAAAAGAAAAAAACCGGGATGAGTCGCCATATGGCCACCAATGGGTTGCCCTTAGGTTAGTCGTGGGACACGTCACCTTCGCGTCCCTCAGGTGGTGTCTGGCGGTCCCTTCAGGGACTAATAGATAAAATGTATATCAACACACATATACAATTAGGGTTTGAGAATTATACAGGGAGGAAGGGGAAAGGGGAAACCATTGGTATTCAAACAAAAGATACAGACACTCAGATAAACATAAAACATTTCAAGGAAACACAGTAAAAAATTTTTTTCTAAGGTGTACATTCTGCACTATATCAATAGAAATCGACTGAAGTGAATCTTGCTATTAGAGATCCAGGTAGGTACACTACATTAAGAAATTGGTCTCCTTTCTTTTTCAGTACTGACGAAGGGGGTGGAGAAATTTAAACTCCAAATTCTACTGGAACCTCACCCCTTTGACCTTATCTTGACGAGAGTAATTTTCACCCACCGAGGTATGCAATTAAAGTGAGAAGGAGTATGCGCCGTGAATCTAGAACGTACGAGAGACGATGGATAGCACGTGTCTGCAGAGTTTAGAGTTTGAACCGTCCTCATAGACCTTTTAGACGGACCTCCCGTACCGACAGAGCGAAGAGATGAGGCCCTAGTCCCACCCCTAGTGATTGACCAGGTCAGTACTACCTGAGTCGTAGGTAGACCGCACTGAGGAAGGGTCTTCGCCGCCCAGATACATTTGACTGATTTGGGAGCCTGAGCCCGGGCGTCCCATGCTTCCTAGGTGCTCGGACCTCCTGCACCTGACCTCCTTCGACGACCGGTGCGGACTAGGTGTCCCAGATCCCCTCGGCCTTCTGTTCCGTCCGGGAGGTCGGACGCCCCTCTGGCCTTTCCCCCGGACCTGGAAGGCCAGGGGAATCCGGAGTCGGGGTTTCATACCGACTGGACCGTGCGTGCGCCGTGGTGGAGTCGCGACAGTCTATCCTACCCCTGTGCACCTTCCTTGGCCCCCGGTCTACCGTTCTCTTCTGAAGTCTGATATCCCCTTGATCATGGACTAGATGAGCGAGGGGTCCTAGATCGGCGAACCCGGAACCACCTGGGCGTCGCGTGCGTCGAGGCGGGTCGCGCCGAGAGCCGTCCCCGCCCCGGCGACTCGACCTGCCTCGCCTAAACGAGTCGAAGCCGTTCCCCGCCCCAGACAGGGGGAGGGTCGGCCCTGATCGGTGCGGGGGCATAGGGGCGGGGACCCGGGGCGTCCTTTAACCCCTCCCGGGACCGGATCGAACCGCCCTCCCCCTCGTCCCTACGTTGACTCCCGTCTCAGGCCCTCCCGAACCGAGGGTCCCTTACTTAGGAGGCGGAAGAGCCCACCTTTGGAAATTTATGCCCGAGCCCGGGCCCTGAGTCCCACACCGGGGACCGTCGGGCTCTTCCCACACGCCACTCCCTTCTAGTCTGCCTCGTCCCGCGCTCACGACTTCGACGCCGACGCGCCGGGTCTCGCTCCTCGACAGGCTCGGCCCCCCTATCTTCGCCAACGTCGCGAGCCACGGACCTTCACCCATTCGCGGAAAGAGCCCGACCGGGGCGGCGGGTCACCCCACGAGGCCCTAGGGCGGCCCTACACTTTCCTCGGCCCGCCGCACACGCGCGACGAAGGTCAGCGAGCGACGCGCGCCAGGGTCCGAAAGGTCACAGTGCTGAGAGGTAGAGGAGAAGACCCGAGACCCGCCCTTAGCAGAAAACCTAGACGACGGAACCTTCTCCCTATCGAATCCGAAAACTAATTTCTGAGCCGCTCAGAAGGTTGGCGAAGAGAAAAGACGAAAGAGGGTGAAACGCTGAATTCACTCTAAAGGGACCGCGGAGACTTTTGGCTTGTAGTGGCCTCCTTCACCAGGAAACGAATCCCTGGGGTAAAACCGGAGACTTAGTTTCAGAAAACACAAATCTTAACGAGTGTACCTGACGACGACGAAAAGAGGGAAGTGACTGGCGGGAAGAATTCTTTGACTGTTCTTTTACTTGGTGTCTCGGAAAAACTTCCGCTTCAGGATTTTATAAGACAGCACTGTAGATATATCGACAGGACTTTACGTAACAACCGACGGTGTGGTATATTACCGAAATAAAGTACATTTCTTTCCGGAAAGAACTCACAAAGTCCTCTAGCATAAACACACTCCGGAACTGTTTAATATGGAAGAATATATATCCTTGTATTAACTCATCCCAGCTCTTAAGACCATATATCTTTTCTTCCTAAGTGACTATCCCTTGAAAAGTCCCTATATGTCTCCTCATTGACAAGTGACTGACGGGAGTTTCTGTGTCCCTCAGACACTCAAAGAAGTTTAGGGGACTCTTTACCTGTTGACATCAGACCAGACAAAGAACCACCCATCCTCCCACCAAGACCTTTACTTTCTCCAATGACACACGAGACTCTACACGAACCATCACGGATCGTAGATCAAATTCCATTCCCTATCTGTTGGGACTAAATTTCCCAGAGTAAAGAAGAGGACAACGACATGAGGAAATTATCCTTTAGACGTGGGTTATTAGTATGAGGTAGAAGAGAAGAACAAAGGTGTCGAAATGTACTTTAGGAAATCTATATTTCAATTGTCAGAATAAGTAACTAATTTATAAAAGGGGTCCAGTCCGTAAACAATCATAAATTAAAGACTTTACAGATTTTACTACACACTTCAATTACACTGTAGGTAACGGAATCGAAACACCAACAAATCAGTGATTTGACGTAGGCTGAAAAAACGTTGGGGTACCTGACATCGGACGGTCCGAAGAGACAGGTACCGTAAAGGGTCCGTTCTTTACACCCACACCCAATGTTAAAGGAAGAGGTCCCCTAGAAGGACTGGGTCCCTGACTTGGACGTAGAGGACGTGACCGTCCGCCTAAGAAATGGTGAATCGGTGGTCCCTTCGGGTAATATGACCCATCAATATCTCATATGACTTCTCTCCACCTCTACCTCCCTAATATAAGTGGAATCTAACATTATCCTCCAAGCGACAAACAATCGGTCTCGAACATCCAACTTTATAACTAGACTTAAACATTTTAAAATTTTCTTTTTATCAAAACCCTGTCGAACCTAACGACACTGAAAGGGTTTTGTGCCCCATTTTTCAGTAAAGTTTGACTGAATAAGCATTCGTTTATAATGGTAAAGGGCCTGTCGTGTCATCTCCTAGTCTTCCATATATTTTCATCTTTAAATTTCACCATGGTCTTCTATAGACACAGTCCGTTTCATGTAGTGATTGTGACATAGTTCGAGGTATAATTTCGAATAACTTCGAAACAACTTTGAAGGTTCACCTGAACGTGTCTACCATGTAACCCGAAGAAGTCATTAAATGGGTAACAGTAGACGCTGGGTATACTTTATCGTTGTGTTCCTGTGGGGGTTTTGTGTACGTCAAGATATGTCCGGGTGGACGGTAGTTGTCAAATGGGATCGACGAATATACTTTCCGTTCGACTTATACCGGGCCGTTGGTTCCACCTATTCTTCATTGAGACCCCCGAAGGGACCACCGAGTCACCATTTCTCAGTGGACGGTTACGTCCCTTGTGTCCAAGTTAGGGACCAAGTCCTTCCAGGGTGTACGGTTCCTCGTTGATTCGACCACTCGGTGTTGAGGACTCGGTCGCGAGATCTCGGATCCTCGACGTCGATGACTCGGACACACAGTGTTCATTACTTCGAGCATGCGGATCTCGAACAGGACACGTTGTTCTCTTTGATGACGTTACTCTTCGGGAACGTGACGTTGTTTCTCATCGGGGGGCGTGGGGTGGTCGGCGGTGTTGACCTTGTTCGGACGTTCGTCGTGACTTCTGGGTCGTGTCGGTATTAGAAAAAAACAAACAAAAATTTCTTCATCGAGACTCTTCTGTACGATGTCAAGATGGAATTCTCTTTCCTACTATCCTAAAACCTGTTAGACGTTTTTATGACACTATTCGGAAGATTCGATTTTTATGAGTTCATTGTCAAAAGTAGAGTTTTTCTGGGAATTATTCTGAATGAATAGGTTAACTATAAATAACTCTCGGATAAGATCCACGAACCCACTTCTCGTCGTCTCTTTACAATCGGACCCTGGTGGAATAATTTGAGGACTTGGATTCTCAAGTAGTACATCTATAAGTTGTGTACAAATAACATTCTTACAATTGTCTTGGACAAGACCAACTCTAACTCCCGTATCCGACGGGAATGTTGGAGAACTGATACCCAATTCACTATTGTGGTATTTTAGGAGAGAAAGTTTTCAGGAAACTCTAAAGTGAAAAATCCATAAGGTGTATAGAACCAAAACTAATCTCTCCGGTGGATAGATTATTCCCACAACGACAGACACCATCAGGAAGTCTAAACAGTGTCAAGTGCTGGACTGGAAGTCGGAATGTCTAGACCTTCCAACTAAAAAAAAAAAAGAGGGTGTCTGGGTACCAATTACTCCAAAATCCACAATTGAATGCTACGGATTCGAGTATTCTCTGACTACCTATATGATCCTACCTTGGAACCATTATGTCATCCCTTCAAAATAAGATCACGGACCTTATGACTACAGAGTTTGGGTCCGGTAGGGAAAGATCATAAAATTAAGGACCGTTAGACTTGAGTGTTTCGTCTCACCTTAGTCTCGGTTCTTAAACCCCCCATTAGACGGTAGGTTCGTAACCCTTTCGGAAAAGAACGGAGTGACAAGACTTGGGTCTTGTGAAGACTGAAGGTCTAAGACACAGTGAGATCTATCGAGACTTTATTTACAGTAAGAAGAAGAATTACAAGGAAAAGGTCCGAGGTTCGACTAGTAAGGGAGAAGAAAAAGAAGTTACCTCGAACAATCCAAAATCTTTGTAATTACGGAAACTAACAATACCAATGAAAGTCGACAAAGGAATTCAATAATTTAATATCGGAGTACCTAAAAATACCAGTATGGCAGGACTTTTTCCGTATACTCTGGGTGAAGGTTAAGTAAAGGTGAGATCCTCTGTTAATAATGGACAATTATGAAAAAAAAAAACAAAAAAAGCATTAAAATTTGAAAACCCCGGAAGGGACCACCGAGTCACCATTTCTTAGGTGGACGGGTACGTTCTCTGTACTCAAGTCAGGGACTAGACCCTCCTAGGGTGTACGACTCCTCGTTGATTATCACTTAACTAGGACACGAGACCTCGGACCCTCGACGTTGACAACTTCGGACTCGAGGAACTTGGCCACGAGGTCTCGTTCTCTTCGGTGACGTTACTCTTCGAGTATGTGACGTTGATGTCTCATCGGGGGTGAGTGACGTTGATCTCTTTTCGGACTCGTCGTTGATTCTGGGTCGTGTCGTTTTATTTATTTATTTTAATAAAACATTTTTTGTTTTGAAAATAAAACATAACCCCACACACATGAATCAACGAGTCAGCACAGACTGAGACACTGGAGTACCTGACATCGGGCAGTCCGAGGAGGTAGGTACCCCTAAGGAGTCCGTTCTTATGATTTCACCCAACGGTACGGGAGGAGGTCTCCTAGAAGGGTTGGGTTCCTAGCTTGGGTCCGGAGGACGTAACGTCCGTCTAAGAAATGGTAGACTCGGTGGTCCCTTCGGGTTCTTATGACCTCACCCATCGGATAGGGAAGAGGTCCCTTAGAAGGGCTGGGTCCTTAGATTGGCCCCAGAGGACGTAACGTCCACCTAAGAAATGGTCGACTCGATAATCCCTTCGAGACTAATTGTTACAACACCATCAAAGTCGTCTTGTCGTTTCCCTGAGTCAGTATGTATATGTACATAGGTAAGAGGGGTTTGGAGTAAGGGTAGGTCCGACCGTATATTGTAACGGAGAGTGATGAATTGTAGGTGATAAAAAAGGAACATTGATCCGTCTAGCGGAGTGAAGAAACCTGAGTAAAGACATACATTCAGGAATAGATAAGGGAGGATAGTAGACTTTACGGGAGGGGCGAATATAAAGGAAAAATATAGGATAAGTAAGTAAAAAAAAAAAATAGGATAAGTAAGAAATCCGGTCAGAATCTAGAATGTAAAGGGAACTACATCCAACTAAAGAATAAAACTAAGGAGACCTGAAAATTGTGAATAAAACAGTAAATTAACCAATATGAGAGAACATATTAACTTGGTACAATTGACCCACGCTGATTAAGGTAAAATAGAAAATTCAGTCAAATTTTCAGTGGAGTCTCTCTGAAGTCAAGTCAAGTCAAGTCAGAGAGTCAGCACAGGCTGAGAAACGTTGGGGTACTTAGCGTCGTGCGGTCCGGAGGGTCAAGTGAGTCTGAGTGCAGGTAGCTCAGTCACTACGGTAGGACGGTAGAGTAGGAGACAGAGGGGAAGAGGAGGACGGGGGTTAGGGAGGGTCGTAGTCTCAGAAATGGTTACTCAGTTGAGAAGCGTACTCCACCGGTTTCATGACCTTAAAGTCGAAATCGCAGTAAGGAAGGTTTCTTTAGGGTCATGACTAGAGGAAGTCTTACCTGACTAACCTAGAGGAACGTCAGGTTCCCTGAGAGTTCTCAGAAGAGGTTGTGGTGTCAAGTTTGCGTAGTTANGCAAAGGCGGAGGATCTAGCTCTCCTCCCTATGAAGGGGACGCACCAGCCCTTGCTTAGGGCCGCAAGGGAAGCGTAGAGTTCTCCTCCGCGAGAGGTGTCCTTTCCGCTCTCCTTGAGGTCCCAGCACGGTGGTAAGGGTCTCAGGGGGTCTACAGAGTCAGGTAAGGTCCCTTTGGACAAAAGGGACGTGACGGAACTGAAAGTTAGGCTCCTTGCTGANACTAAAACCTCGGGGGGTTTTATTTCAGACTGTGACAAAGGTGACAAAGGGGTAGATAAAGGGTACTTCAATACCCTGGCCTACGGTACTAGAAACAAAAGACTTACAACTCGAAATTCGGTTGAAAAAGTGAGAGGAGAAAGTGAAAGTAGTTCTCCGAAAAATCAAGGAAAAGTGAAAGACGGTATTCCCACCACAGTAGACGTATAGACTCCAATAACTATAAAGAGGGTCGTTAGAACTAAGGTCGAACACGAAGAAGGTCAGGTCGCAAAGAGGACTACATGACACGTATATTGAATTTATTCGTCCCACTGTTATATCTCGGAACTGCATGAGGAAAAGGACAAACCTTGGTCAGACTCTCTGAACGAAACGGGATTTATTTTATCAGGTAAGGGGTGTCACAAAGAAAAAGTCGAAAAGGAAATAAAGGAAATACACCTTAAATGGTGTTGACGGTAACAAAACAAACGTACGAGAGGATGATTTTATATTGATGGATTTCCATCCTTGAGAACAGACAGGACAAGTAACAACATAGATATCATGTATCTTGTTATCACAGACTATGTATTACCCCAGAAATTATTTACGAAAAGTCAACTTAATAAGGGATTTATTTAACAATTCATCAACTCCCAGTCCTGGATATAATAAGATACCGGTTTAAGAGACGACACGGCTGTGTCATCTGACCATTTAACCCTTACAATTAAAAAGTACTTCCTCTTCTTCCCCTATTCGGACTTCTTTCAACTCCGTGAAAAAGACGTTGGTCTACGGGTCTCAGAGAAGACACCTCCCCTATCGTCGTCACTCACGACCTCTATGTAGAAACCATTCGGACGAGGTCCGGGTTGAGAGGGAGGGTGTCCACCCTTGAAAGTCCTGTGAGGGGAGGCGAAATCGGTGAATCGTTAAGGTTGAGTCAGTATCGAGGGGTATGTAAAAGGAACAGATATCCCGCGAACTCCGACCCTCTCATAATTGTCCGTCTTGACTTTTTATCTTCCCACTTCATTACTTTCTGTGTACCACCGGTTTTCAAATAAAAAGATCCGAGTCACAAAAAGAATTCCACATAGGACCTTATGATTGTTTCCAACGAACACCATCGTTTCATCTATTCCTACCCCATCCACACTCAGAAAACAAATGGAATAATGTGTCTAAAAAAAACCCCCCCGACGGGGTTTACTGAACACCTTAGAATCCAGGGACTGGTCCCTGATTTAGGTCTGGTTGACGTCCCTTTCACGAATTGGTATCCTGGTAATCCCTTGGGTAGTCCAAATTAAAAACTAAGTATACTTAATAATGGATAAGTTTTTTTATGTAAATTTTATAATGAAACATCCATATAACGATTCGTATAACGAGAGAAAGTTTTCAGTAATCCAATGTTTAAGACATGTATAAATGACAAAATGACTTTAAGGTAGAATTCAATAATTTTCCAGTAATCTCCCTTAAGGGACCGCCAGGTCACCAATCCTGAAATACGAAGGAGATGTCCCCCGATCCCAAACTAGGGACCAGTACATCGATCCTAGGGTATTCGACGTGTCGGTTTTTTTCTTTTTCCCTCAGTAATCTCTAGTCTGAGACCCTCGACTATAGAACATTGGTATTGGTTTTCTAGTTAAATATTTGGTCTAATAAACAAATAATCGTGTCTGGTCCTATGAACATACCCAACAGTCCGGTAAATAAAGGTCATCCCTTCGAATGGGTCTCTTGGTCACTTCTAATCTTGTAACAAACTAATCACGTTTAAGTATAGTCTCCCTTAACCTAGTAGAATTAATGCACGAAACACATGGAAAAAAGTGACATCCCTATATGAACTGTCCGTGACATAGATCCACTCGGAAGGTATAATGGAAGAGACTAGGTACGTCCTTATACGATTGTCCAAGAATTTGAGAGATTAAGGGTAAAAGGAAGAGAAACCTTAGGTACTTACCCAATCTAGTCTACCACAGACTCTAATCTAAATCAGGAACCGTTCCCGTTTTAAAGATTCTTAAACTAGTCAAACTAATAAAAATAAGAATAATGACTTATTTAACTGTAAGAAAACATATTGAGTCAGGGAACAGTAAAACTAATCACACTTAGTCAAGTGGAAGTGAACCTTTCAGTAGTTTTAGACACTGTATCGAAACGATTGATGTCTTTAATCAGAATTCATCGATTCAGCACAGGTTGAGAACACTAGGGTAAGGGCGGTCTAAGGAGACCGATACCCTAAGAGGGTCGTTCTAATGACCTCACCTAACGGTAAAGGAAGAGGTCCTCTAGAAGGGTTAGATTCCTAGCTTGGGTCCAGAGGACTTGACGTCTGACTAAGAAATGCTTGACTCGATGCTTTCGGGTTGATGTCTTTAATTAAAGGAAATTGATAAAATATCAAAGACTAATTTTAACTTTATCTCAAATTCTAGAAACAGGTCATGGATTCTTTCTTAACGACTTCGGTTTGACACGTCCCTTATATTAGAGTCTCCAGTTAAAACCCGAATCTTGATTAGAATTATAGACAGTAAAATCAGATTTGGACAGTATTTCGACTGGAAACATGTGGTTGTAAATCAATTCGTTCTTAATGTGCCCACACAAGTGGATACTTAAAAGGGAACCGTTAGTTTCAATACGATGACACAATCTCTCGTCTCCAAAATAACACGAGAAACTGAAAGATTTATAATCCAGTAATATTAGAAACAGTGTGAAAAAGTCATTATAGTCAATGATATTAAAAAAGGTACAAAGCACGACCATGTCGACTCTTGTCCGATCCAGTAGGTAATGGAAAAAAATTCTTTAGTGACAAAAGTATTAAGAATTACCCAGACTAACATCCTTTAGAAAGGGATATGGACAGTGGAACTGTCAACAATATTTCACACTACTTACACGTTACACCAAAGAAATTTAAAAGACAAGAGTTATCAGAATGACAAAGAGAAGATCAGGTCGGTACAAACTTTAATTCTTCTAGACGACGTAACCACGTCCGATGCAACCACCTGGGTGCACATCACAGTAACGAGTGTACACGGGACTTTAGTCCCACTGCCAACAACTATAGTTACTTAGTTCTTAGTTACGTACCTTGAGAGGATGTGAAGGATAAATACTCCATTTGGTATAATTTGTTACGTAACAAGAATACGAGAAACGAAAGAATGAAAAAAACGATTAAATTAAACTACATTTTGAGATACTGACATTGACATCCTTATTTTACCTTTTCAGATTTATGTATAATACTTGTAATATTAATACAGTCTATACGGGTCCTTTTTACACATCTTTTTTCAAATGACTTATAATTATTAACATAATCACCTCACTCTACTACTCATTAAAAGAAGAGGTAAAAGATTAAAACAGACAATCATACCGATGGTATAATATTATCACGTTAATTTTTCACCGTAAGACATTTTTATTTTTAATTTTTTGACCAACAAAGATTATAACTAAGTACATTCGGATAATATAAAAACCTAATAACATAAATAGAGTCTATTTGGAACTTACTTATTTACCACAGAAAGTACAAGTCACAAGTCATAATGTTTAAACAAATTTAACCTTAAAGTCATAAAGAAATTAAATCTCTTGAGTATCAATCCTTTTACACAGAGATAAAATAATTCATTCCAAAGTAAAAATTTTCAAAAGTATCATTTTTCTCAAGTACTATAATAGGAAAACTTTGGGTTGTCTTTTTGTAAACTTTCAAAACTCCTATCGTAAAAAGAGGTTGTAGTTATATAAGAAAAAAAAAAAGGTCTTTTCAAAACAATAAATATTCTGATTAGTTGACATCAGAAATTCGTCAGAAATCGTCCCCTTTAGAGACATTCTATTTAGAAGGACGACAAATATCAAGATACTTATCTTTAGGTACTAAACAATTATAGATTTAGTCTGAATCTTAAAAAAATTTCGGGAGACACACCATCGAAGACAAACACGAAATAGGAAAGAAGGAGATGGTCTACTTGAAGGACACTATGAAGAAATTTATGGAGTCACACTACCGTAAAGAAAGGGACAATCTATTGTGATGATGATGAAACCAAACACTCTTAAAAATTTTCGTAAAACCTTTCTATTGAACTAATTATCAAGTTATTAAGACTATAGGTATTTTCCCGACCTTCAGTAGACTTTAGAACACTTGCTATAAATATAGGTCAGTAAGTCAACTAATGACTTAACTAATAATGTATTAATAGTACGGTCGTATTAGAAAGTTTGTGTTTCACATTGTCTTACCGATTTTAATACTGACGATTGTTACGGTTTACAACTGTTCCTAAATCCCGTTAACCTTAAAATACGTGACGACAAGCAAATCAACGATTCAACACAGTTTGAGAGACACTGGGGTACCTGAGATCGAAAGGTCCGAGGAGACAGGTACCCTAAAGGGTTCGTTCTTAGGACCTCATCCAACGGTAAAGGAAGAGGTCCCTTAGAAGGGTTGGGTCCATAGCTTGGGTGCAGAGGACGTAACGTCTGTCTAAAAAATGGTGACTCGGTGGCTCCTTTACGAATATGTGACGACTAATCTTGTATTTAACCATGTCGGTCAAACATTTTACAAAGTCGCTATTAATAATTTTGACTTTTATACGTATCAGACTGAATCCTTAAGGTGAAGTTCCGCATATACGTTGTCTTTTCGAGTGTATATACGTGGTTTTCTGTCATAATGATTGTCACAATAAGGACTATTGGGGTTTACCCTTTGTGGGATACACAATTAATCGTTGTCTTACCTATGTATTTAATATCAAATTAAAATATTATTTTATGATGCAACTTTTTAGTTACTTTGATGAGGACGTACGTTCGTATACAAATTTAAGAATATTTTCATTGTTCAGTAACCTGTGTTCCATCAGGTATGACACATAGGGTAAATATATTTCAAGTCTATATCTATATGACCGGACCACCATCTTAAGTCGTACTACCATCAAACTCCCCAACATCAAGGATCTTCTCCTGTATGACGTCCGAAACTAAATTACAAAAAACCAAAACAAAACAACTGGGTCGGTCCGAACATCCTAGAGTCAAGGGGTTGCTCTCTGACTTGGGTCCGGTGTCATCATTTTTGGGTCTTAGGATTGGTGATCTGGTGGTTCCTTGAGGGGACAAATATAAGAAGATCAAGAATATATCTATCACTAGTGTGTTCACACAAGTGAAGACTTTTGACTCGTGAAAAGACACGATTTCATATACATGACAAATTTTGAAAAAAAATGAAGTGATTTTAAAAATGAATTTTTTTTCTAATAGAGCTTGATCTTCATATTCGATAGATATTATATAACCGAAATCTAAAAAAAAAGAAGCTCTTTTGTTTTTGTAATCAACTAGTCTTGCGTACAAGGGATCTAAGAATAATAATCATGACAAAAAATTTTTTTATTAACCTAAATAAAGAAATAACTGACACGACTCAGAGACAACTACGGTCCCAAAAAGATCAACCCTGCTCGCTCCCGAGGAGAGATCAACTCTACGTACTCATGAGTCATCAACACCAAGGGTCCGAGATCTCGTGTCCGAGTTATCAACACCACGTATCCGAATCAATGAGGTACCGTCCACCCCACAAAGGTCTGGTCCCAAGCTTGGGCACAAAGGACGTAACCGTCCGTCTAAGAAATCGGTGGTCCCTTTGGGTCAACAACGAGTCAACGATTCAGCACAGGTTGAGAAACTCTGAGGTACCTTCTGGTCACGGTAAAGATAATAGACTTTAAACTTTGAGAAAAAGGACTCTGAAGTCACGAAATTTAATTTATATCATACAAGGTGTCTATGTCTTTTGAACACTAATGGTTTCCCCTCTCCCTTCCCTCCTCCCCGTTTAATCTCTATATCTTAATTGTCTATATTTGATATACTTCATCTATTCGTTGTTTTAATAGGACATATCGTGTCCCTTAATTTGGGTAGTAGAACATTGTTGGACATTACCTGGTATTAGATGTTTTCATGACTCAATGATATTATATCTGGACTTTGATTGTGTTATAATATTTAAGTCAAGTCAAGTCAGCGAGTCAACACAGGCTGAGAAACTCTGGGGTACTTAGCGTCGTACGGTCCGGAGGGACAGGTAGTGGTAGAGGGCCTCAAGTGAGTCTGAGTACAGGTATCTCAGGCACTACGGTAGGTCGGTAGAGTAGGAACCAGCAGGGGAAGAGGAGGACGGGGGTTAGGGAGGGTCATAGTCCCAGAAAAGGTTACTCAGTTGAGAAACGTACTCCACTGGTTTCATGACCTCGAAGTCGAAATCGTAGTAAGGAAGGTTTCTTTAGGGTCCCAACTAGAGGAAGTCTTACCTGACCCACTTAGAGGAACGTCAGGTTCCCTGAGAGTTCTCAGAAGAGGTTGTGGTGTCAAGTTTTCGTAGTTAAGAAGCCGAGAGTCGGAAGAAGTGTCAGGTTGAGAGTGTAGATATGTACTGGTCTCCTTTTTGGTATCGGAACTGATCTGACTGGAATCAACCGTTTCATTACAGAGACGAAAACTTATATGATAGATCCAACAAGTATTGAAAAGAAGGTTCCTCATTCGCAGAAAATTAAAGTACCGACGTCAGTGGTAGACGTCACTAAAACCTCGGGGGTTTTTTTTCAGACTGTGACAAAGGTGACAAAGGGGTAGATAAAGGGTACTTCACTACCCTGGCCTACGGTACTAGAAGCAAAAGACTTACAACTCGAAATTCGGTTGAAAAAGTGAGAGGAGAAAGTGAAAATAGTTCTCCGAAAAATCAAGGAGAAGTGAAAGACGNAAGTGAAAGACGATATTCCCACCACAGTAGACGTATAGACTCCAATAACTATAAAGACGGTCGTTAGAACTAAGGTCGAACACAAAGAAGGTCAGGTCGTAAAGAGTACTACATGAGACGTATATTCAATTTATTCATCCCACTTTTATATGTCGGAACTGCATGAGGAAAAGGATAAACCTTGGTCAGACAACAAGGTACAGGTCAAGATTGACAAAACGAAGGACTGGACGTATGTCTAAAGAGTTCTCCGTCCAATCCACCAGACCATAAGGGTAGAGAAAGTCTTAAAAGGTGTCAACTAACACTAGGTGTGTCAGTTTCCGAAACCGTATCAGTTATTTTGTCTTTATCTACAAAAAGACCTTGAGAGAACGAAAAAGGTACTAGGTCTCCTACAACCGTTAAACTAGAGACCAAGGAGACGGAAAAGATTTTGGTCGAACTTGTAATCCCTCAAGTGTCAAGTGCATAACGACTTCGGACCGAACCTCTTAAAACTCGTAATGAATAAATAAATAAATAAAAAATAAATTCATAATTATTATTTAATTATTTAAATAAATTTAATTGATATGAATTTATTTTTTATTTATTGTCGGTTTATGGGTTTTATTTTCATTATCGGTGTCTTCTTCACTTAGTCACTAGAGTGGAACGGTACAATATGAAAAAAAAAAACTTTTTAATTTTCAATTTAAGGAGGTTTTTTTGTGTTATCATAAGACGTGACTATAACTTAGGTTAACCCTATATATGAATCTCTTTTTCTTAATTCTAGATTCTACTAAA
Source organism: Capra ibex (assembly GCA_006410555.1). Classification (NCBI taxonomy): domain Eukaryota; kingdom Metazoa; phylum Chordata; class Mammalia; order Artiodactyla; family Bovidae; genus Capra; species Capra ibex. The sequence goes on along the minus strand of SJYO01021811.1, from coordinate 1,027,310 downwards.
AAAAGGTACAGAATGAACAAAAAAGAGTCATTGGATGGTTTTTTTAGTTTTCAGAAAGAACAACAAAGTGGGAAAATAAAGTATTTTAAAAAGAAGAAATTTTGAGAAATTTATCTTAGATTTTCTAAACTTTCAGATAGATCGTACCGACGGGTAAGCTTTGTTACAAACTCAAGAGTCTTGAGATTGTCGGGTATTAACATAACCGAAATACATTTCAACATTAATAAACCAGAAGTATCAAAAAAAATAGAGTAAAAATTATACAGATGAGGTCTTTTAATCTACTACTATTCGATTCGTCGATAAAGTCAAGACATGATCAATCACATCGAACGTTTCTTTACCTCAGAAAGTTATTTTGGGTCGACTGAAACCTCCAATTTTTGTACCGTAACGATGAAATTTTAAGATCTTCCTTAGAAGAACATTGTTCTTCTAAGAACAAAATTGTTCATCTTACCAAAAGGAGAATCGTTCATTTACTGAAATCCGAATATTAAAAGTACACATAAAGAATCTGTAATCAACAATTTTCTGTGGATGACTTCCTTAAATATTTAGTCTTCTTTTATCTAGTAAAGGTATCGTAACACATAAATTTTTTTTTTTAACCCCCTTTTTAATCCTTTTACTCGGTACACTGGGTTAATAGATAAAAGTTTATATACAATCCGGAAACAAGGTTTTACCTTGTTTTAAATAAAGAAATAAAACACAACATTTTGATAAGGATGTGTAAAGGAACCGGTATAACTTCCACACTTACAATCGACTTTACAGTTTATCCCTCTTGACACTTTCTTCTTGTTCTCTGTTCAAATTGGTCTCAAGTACGACAAAATACTTAAGGAAATGACTCATCGAATATGTATAACAATGGTCAACACTAAAATGTGACTGGTCACTGATACGGTTTCGGAAACTGACACACCTAGTGTTATTTGACACCTCTTAAGACTTTCTCTACTCTTATGGTCTGGTGGATTGGACGGAGAACTCTTTAGACATACGTCCAGTCCTTCGTTGTCAATCTTGACCTGTACCTTGTTGTCTGACCAAGGTTTATCCTTTTCCTCATACAGTTCCGACATATAACAGTGGGACGAATAAATTGAATACACGTCTCATGTAGTACTCTTTGCGACCCGACCTTCTTTGTGTTCGACCTTAGTTCTAACGGCCGTCTTTATAGTTATTGAAGTCTATACGTCTACTGTGGTGGGAATATCGTCTTTCACTTCTCCTTGATTTTTCGGAGAACTACTTTCACTTTCTCCTCTCACTTGTTCAACCGAATTACGAGTTGTAAGTCTTTTGCTTCTAGTACCATAGGCCAGGGTAGTGAAGTACCCTTTATCTACCCCTTTGTCACCTTTGTCACAGTCTGAAATAAAAAACCCAAGGTTTTAGTGACGTCTACCACTGACGGCGGTACTTTAATTTTNTTGCGACCCGACCTTCTTTGTGTTCGACCTTAGTTCTAACGGCCGTCTTTATAGTTATTGAAGTCTATACGTCTACTGTGGTGGGAATATCGTCTTTCACTTCTCCTTGATTTTTCGGAGAACTACTTTCACTTTCTCCTCTCACTTGTTCAACCGAATTACGAGTTGTAAGTCTTTTGCTTCTAGTACCGTAGGCCAGGGTAGTGAAGTACCCTTTATCTACCCCTTTGTCACCTTTGTCACAGTCTGAAATAAAAAACCCAAGGTTTTAGTGACGTCTACCACTGACGGCGGTACTTTAATTTTCTGCGAATGAGGAACCTTCTTTTCAATACTGGTTGCATCTGTCGAATAATTTTTCGTCTCTGTAATGAAAAGGTTGTTTACAGACAGACCAGTTTCGATACCAAAAAAGTCATCAGTACATACCTACACTCTCAACTTGATGTTTCTTTCGACTCACGGTTTCTTAACTACGAAAACTTGACACCACAACCTCTTTAGAGAACTCTCAGGGAACCTGACGTTCCTCTCGGTTAGTCAGGTAGGATTTCCTCTAGTCATGACTTATAAGTAACCTTTCTGATTACGACTTCGACTTTGAGGTTATGAAACCGGTGGACTACACTTCTTGACTGAGTGACCTTATCTGGGACTACGACCCTTTCTAACTTCCGTCCTCCTCTTCCCCTACTGTCTCCCACTCTACCAACCTACCGTAGTGACTGTGTTACCTGTACTCAGACTCACTTGAGGCCCTCAACCACTACCTGTCCCTCCGGACCGTATGACGTCAGGTCCCCCAGCGTTTCTCAGCCCATGCTGACTCGCTGACTTGACTGACTGACGACTCCGAGCACACTAGGTTGGTCCCTAACTTAGGTCCGGGAGTCGTGACTCTCGAATCTGAGGATTGGGGATCTGGTGGATCCCTTAAGGGTTCCCTTTATAAATCTTTCTTTTTACTAGTCTGAACTGACAACTAATATACTTTCCTACTACCTCTCCTCGTTTAGATCTTACTATAAGTCCTTAAGTCCCGACCCCTTAAGGGACCACCAGGTCACTAAATTCAGAACCGTGGAAGTGTCGGCTCCGGACCCAAGTCAGGAACCAACCTCTTGATTCTAAGGTGTACGGTGTTCCGTACCGGTTTTTCTTCTTTTTCTTAAGTTCAGACTTCTCCATTTCAATTCTAATAGGTCCATAATTTTTTTTATAATACGTCCGTCGTTATTTTAGTCTCATCCAATCGGGAGAGTCCTTCCTGGATATCACTCTTGTCTCGTACTCAGTTCCCGTCTTGGGACCTTTTATGGTTACAAAGTACCACCCACCTCCTTCTTTACGGAATCCCTTCGATACTTCTTATCAAATCTCTTCCACTTGATTTTGGGTCTTCTCAAAATCACCACGTTTGAGGTATTTCTTATACAGAACTAATACTCACTGATTGTGTCCCCGGTCATGAGTCAGTGATGAACTGTTCATAAACGTCTCACTTATTCGACAGTTAATACTGTCTATGTCGTCCTCATTCTCTACTCTGCATAAGAACTTTAAGTCATAATACCTCCGGTAACGTCCAAAATGTTCTTGTTAATGTTCACCATCCTCTAACCTCTTCATTCTCACATCTTTTCCTTACTGAGAATTTTTCAAATCATTCCTTTATTTCCACCACCAGTGACCTCTCCCTGTACCCCATTTCTGCTAAAAAAAAAATTAAATATAAAAAAAGGATACCAACTATTTCTTAGTTCGTACAATTATTTGATTCCATCTGTTTAGTGTATCTCTTCCTTTCCACTTTTAATATTCTTCTTTCTTCGATTGACTACCTTAATTTCAGATCTTTTTATCGTTTCTACTACTCCAGTTTTCGGGTTCTTTTCCTTGACCGGAACTTTCAGCGGAAGAGTCTTTAACCTTCCTTCATTTGTTCCTACCCCGAAGAGTCCACAAAGTCACCATTTCTTAGGTGGACGGTCAAGTTCTCTGATCCCAAACTAGAGACCCAACCCTTCTACAGGACCTTCTCCTTTACCGTTGGGCGAGGTTATACGAACGGTCGTTTTAGGGTACCCGTCTCCTCGGACCGTCTGACGTCAGTCACCCCAGTCTGTCCTGACTCGTGTGTCGGTACGTTTACTCCTACCTATTTCCATGACAAAACAACCACCCTTGCCCTTTATTTTTACTGACCTTGCAACCAGTCAGAGTCAACAGCCTTGTACCCTCCATGTTAGGAGACTTCTTGGACATCACATCCAACCTCGTCATTAGAGTCTTACTCTCCTGTTCATTTTTATAATGGTTCGATGGAACTTTTTGAGTCGATTCACATAAATCCCAGGTGTTTCAACACGAGTAACACTAAAAAAAGGGACCACCAGGTCACCAATTACAATATTCAAATATAAAATACCCAGTGTTGATATAATTATTTTAATCCGTAAAAATGACAGATTCTTCCTTTATCATTACTGGTAGTCTACTTTGAACCATTATTCCATAAGTACAAAAATGAGTCTCTTGTCTTATCATCTAAGACAATTATAAATTGTTACTTTTGAAAAACACAATGGTATAAATAATTTATCAATAATGAAATTCCAATTAAAACAAGTGAATTTTTTCGGTAAATTATTGATGAAGACTTTTTTGGTTTGACCTATTAAACGAAACGAAAAAGACTTATTTTGTTTTCGATTAAAATTGGACACTTTCCTAGACTCAAGAAGGTAATTTATCATGGTATATTTGAGCTTTATGATTAATACTATTAATGTATTACTTGGATTATTCTCCATCTTGGATATAATATTTGACGAAGACGTAAACAAAACCTATAGATGTTTGTAGGGTAACTAAAATTACCTTATTACATCGACAAGTACAACTTCAGAATAATTCTGAATAATATTTAAGACGTAACGAGACTAAAATCCAATGAAATTAAATTTATGGCCTTCTAATATATATCCTAACTTAATTTAGAGACGATAAAATGTCTCTAAATGGAAATGTCTCTATTGGGAAATGAGATTAAAAGATCTTGGATCAGTTTTATTCCTTTGTCAACGATATTGACCACTGTGGTCCCTGAAGGGACCGATAGGTTCCCAATTCTGAGGTGTGAAGGTGACGTCCCCCGTTCCCAAACTAGGACCAGTCCTTTGATTCTAAGACGTCCGGTAAGCCTGTTTTTTTCTCTGTAAAGAACTTGACTTACTTTTACTTTTATATTGTATAGTTGAATTTTTTAATATACCCTTTCATTGTTAAAAAAACTATCTGTACAAAGAATATTATCCTGAATCTTTTCAATATTTAAATGCGTACACATTTATAAATAGTTGATAAAGTGTTGATCAGACTTACCAGACACAAGATGCTGGACCTAAGTACCCTCATTTGGACGTAAGTATTACTGCTACGTTTTAGTTTACAAACGAACTTTAGTGTTTTCTGAAACTGAAAGGACTAGTAATACACTATGAACCACAATTGACAATTGAGAATACTTTATCAGACCTTGTACCAGTCGTTACTTTACGTAATTCAACTAGACGACGAAATTGACAAGTTCAAGTCAAAACGAAAAAAAAAAAAAAAAAAAAAATACAATGTATTACACGTAATCTACCGGAAACCATGGTCAAACTAGAAACTCAAAAGATGTCTCCACAATAAACTCTCGTTTAGATCTGGAAATTTAATGTTGTACTGGAAAGGGACTTACTTACGTTAAGATATGATAACCCAATAGAGTAGACCGACCATTTTAAATACACGTTGAAGCAAAGAAAAGAGAAAAATCGGTCCTGATTTTCTTCACCATCTCAGGACAGCTCCTTTTTTAAATAAAAAAAGATGGTTATAACTACTACGGTAATTCCTTCGACTAGAACACAAATAAAGACATTCATAAAAGGAAACGACACACTCAATTACATAAGAACAGACATATCTTCAAAGTAACATCAAATTATTATTTAGGTCACCGTAATCCGGTATCGTAATGAATCATATTTCGACAGGTCAACTTAAAACTACGAATGATTAAAATACGTTGTTAAGTGGTTTGAGATACTAGTAGACTAGTAAAGTCTAGTAACTTATTTATTCAAGTCTCTTTCAAGATCAGACTCTAGATCTTAATCCTTCACAACTATTGAACACTCGTGTGTACTCGTGTATCCCACTATCATATACATAAAGCAACAAAGAACCAAGGGGACGAATCACATCCATGCCATTTTTCTTAGTCCATTTCAAACGACGTTGACATGTTGGTAGAGGATAGATCTACTTAAATATAAGGTTTTCAGTAAAATTTAATTAATAAATCTTGAACCGTATAGAACTAATCCAACAATCCGATCAGGTATTTATTGAAGTCAAGTATTATCTTGAATTGACAACATGGAAACATTAATTTTTTTCATCTTAGTCACGAACCCTTATGTGAGACCATTAGGTTATACACTTGGTTCCATCGAAAAAAAGAACGACAAAACCACTGAGTTTATAAGACACACACTACCATATCAATAGTGGTCCACCATCGACTCGATCGCACAATATACTGAATTCTGGAAATATCGGAATACCTCATTCCCCTTTCGGTCACCACACTCGAACCTGTCCCAAGGTACTCTATTTCTTTTGTGGTCCCCACAGGTGTCTCATCTCTACTACAACTTAACTAATACACATAGTTCCGTTTTCGTCATGACACTTCTTTATACTTGAGGTCCTCTTTCATCATTACTTTGGGAACCACTTTGACGCGATACTTAAGTCAGAAAAATTTTTAATGAAGTCTCCTTGACCACGGTCAAAACACTGAGTGGATAGGAAACAGACGAGTTCGAACATCTTCCAATCCCATCTCCGTATCTTTTCCTCTTTAATAAACCCTCATAGATCTACGAACCTCTTTTAGTTCTTCAATGGAATCAGGGTTGTAAACCTATTGGTGTTGGATCTTACCCTTATCCCCTGAAAAGACATTCTTTTTCTTTATAAAAAAAATTTCTTAGATAAGAATTCCGTTATCTCAAATGGAATCACACAAGACCGTTTCTGTCGACTAATATGTGACGGACTCAAGGGAACTGAGGGAACTTAGAAAGGTTCGATAACGAAACACACGGACAATCTCAATAAAAACACCATACTGAGGATGGATCGAAGGTAAAAAGAGACGTAGTCAAAAAAAAAGTTTAACACGAACAACATATGAAAAGTAATACGTTTTATCGTTTGAATACGTTTTCTACCTTGGTTGCTATATTACTTGGGGATGCATTGGTAAGAGGTAACAGTTGTCAGTAGTACCAGTAAGCACAAAAAACAGAAATATTAAAAAAACCGACGAGGAGCCCCATACACCCTAGAATCAAGGGGGTTGGTTCCTAGTTTGGGTGTGGGGGACGTCACCTTCTTACCTCAGAACTGGTGACCTGGTGGTCCCTTCAGGGGTTAGAAGAAAATATGAAGAGAGGGTAGGATCTAATGGGTTTAATAAAAATCCGCTTAAGGTCCATCCTTATCAAAATACGATACCTTAGTCAAAAGTTACCAATAGAAATCTCGAGGAAATGGACCCCTTTGGTAGACTAGTAGGGTGTAGAGGTCGTACCGAGTGTAACAGAATAGTCAGCAGAAGCGGGAAGACACGCGGTGGCGTGGAACTGAAGGTATGGATTCAGAAAAGGATTCAACAAGGTACGTATATTTGTTTTAAAGGAGTACGAAGAGTGTGGAGTAGATTTAGAAGTACAAAACTAAATAAAACCAAAGTACGAAAATAAACCAGAGGGTAATTCAGTATTCGAACAGTTCTCTTCTTTTAACCACGATGTATGACCAAGTTTTTAATAAGGATATATCTTCAAACCTGAAGAGTCTCATAAAAGTGAAAATACACTTACAATACTTTGAGTACTCAATCTAAAATCTCGTACACAATAAGAGTAAAAGGTCACTCCAGTAACTCTGTTTCCGTCGGTATGAAGGGGTGCCAATGTACTATGTCGATGTGGTTTTGATTTACGGACCTGAGACTTGAGTACCAAAGAAAAAGAAAGATATACTATCAGAAACAGACGTATCACAAGACATAGGACCTACACGATCTATTAAAGATCAAGATTTATCGGTTCTTTCGTAAACACTTACTGTGACGTCTGTAAATATTTTTGAATAACTATATCCAGATATTTTTTTCCTCTCATGTTCCTCAAAATTCAAATCAAAATTTCTGATCCTATTATACATATGTATATTAGTCCTCTTCTTCATTCTCTCTTGAATGTAAAGTAAAGTCAGGTACTTGAGGAAAACCTCAGAGGAAGTAGAAATATAGAGGTCAGTCGAATCACTTCACTTTCACTTTCAGTGAGTCAACACAGGCTGAGAAACACTGGGGTACCTGATATGTCAAGTACCTTAAGAGGTCCGATCTTATGACCTCACCCATAGGAAAGGGAAGAGGTCCCCTAGAAGGGTTGGGTTCCTAACTTGGGTCCAGAGAGTATAACGCTCTCCTAAGAAATGGTCGACTCGGTGTTCTCTTCGGGTTCTTATGACCCCACCCATCGGATAGGGAAGACATCACCTAGAAGGACTGGGTCCTTAGTTTGACCCCAGAGGACGTAACGTCCATCTAAAAAATGGTTGACTCGATACTCCCTTCGGGTCTACTCGATACACCCTTCGGATCAGAATCGAATCTGGGACGGATAGGACGATAGGACTGAGATTGTGTATATATCATCGAAGAGTTATCTTTGCATCTTTACATTACTCACTCAAGAGGTCCATGAAGTTCGACAAGGGATTCCATAATATAAATATTTTACATAATAAAGGTACCTTAATTATCTCCCACTTTGGTTCGGATGACTACGACAATTGAAGGGTGAACTGATCAGTCAACAACCAGGTCCCACATAGAACTATATTCACTTGTAAAGTGTCTATGAAACAAGAATTAAGGCATATGAAAGTAGTCCACTTGTGTGGTTGGTTTTGGATACCTTACCCTTTTCCGGCACGTCGTCTAGACTTCATATAACTTCGAACACGATCTGCGTAACACGTTTTGAGTGTGCCCATGTTTTAACACTGACTCTTTTCGTGTCAGGGTCACGCCCGTCGTCTTTCATAAGCAGCTTATAAACTACGTTTGTGTTTTGGGTTGAACTTAAATGTCCATACTTTTTCCTTCGTAATCTTAGACCGGAAGAATACATTTATAGTCACGAAACTCAACAGGTATTACTTAAGATCGAATTTTGAAAGGAAACGAAACCCTAAAATCCACGACAGGTTGGGACTCAAGAACCGTCTTCCTTGTCGGTAATTCCTGGACTTCTTGGGTCTGTCTCATGACTAACCTCCCCTACTTTGGGGTCTTCCGGTCTCTCGACATGTTCGTGATACACGACACATACTCGTGACCCAAGGGTCTCTTTTCTAGGAGTGGTGATTATGAACCAGAAGTCTTGAAAGGTTTGACCAATCATACATCGTGAGTTGAGAGATAATTCAAATTCGGTTCCTGAAAAAAAGAATTACGACTATTCGATGGATCCATGAAAAAATTATTTTCTATACGAATACTTCTATTATAAGAACATATAATACTTTATTAAAGTATTTCCCTAGTTCATAAACCCAATCTTTATAAAATCTTATACATTTTCTTTTATCTCACATGATTTTATGATTAAAATTTTTAGTGAGTAAAGGAAGAAAAATAAAAGAGAAAAATTTTAGAAGTGGAAATAAATAAATAAAAAATTTTATAAATAAATAAACCGGCTTGACCCAGAGTCAACGTCGTATACCCTAGAATCGACACAGTACACCCTAGATCAAGGGACTGGTCCCTAACTTGGGTCCGGGGGACGTAACCCTCGTTTCTCAGAATCGGCGATCTGATGGTCTCTTCAGGAAAAACTCCGGACTGCACGACACTAAGTACCCCAGCGTTTCTCGACCTGTGCTGACTCGCTGACTGGACTTGACTTGACTTGACTTAGTAGAAAGAAGAGATTAAATTTTGTAAAAAGACTTGGTTGGGTGGGTAACGGAGAAATCTAACTTGGGTAGTCTTTGAAAGTATAGGGGAAGTCATTAAACGTAGTTGAACTACTTTATATTACGTCTAATATATTTTACAAATAAAATCAAGTAACATAAGAAGGAAAAAAAACAAATTTCTGTCGTTTACGAAAAGACCGGGTCTCTTAGTCGTCGTAATTGAGATATTCACGGGAGACACTTCGTTGTCCTCGACTACATCTTCTCCACCGGTGTCGGTAGCCTTACCTGGTCTCCTAACCTTCATTTAAAGACTTTCGGTCACAACCACTCGACTTTCAAAAGATACGTAGATCTTTTTCAATCTGGAGATTGAAATTCCTTCGGAAACGAACTGTGGGAATTTTACTACTAAAGTAATATGTACATCGGAAGTCGAATAGTCCCTGAAAGATTCACTCTGTTATCAATGTATGACAAATTATTAATCACTGACTAATCATATATTTGTACCAAGTCACAAAGTCTTCTTTATATAATTACAAAACAATCTTGTAAAATCCATCTTATTCAAATCCTCTAGTGTAGTCTTTAGTACATTGTGGAATGACTTCGTTATCCTTTTTTAAGGAATAGTAAACGAAAAGGATGACTAGTCAGTCAAGTCAAGTCAGCGAGTCAGCACAGACTGAGAGACACTAGGGTACTTAGCGTCGTGCGGTCCGGAGGAACAGGTAGTGGTTGAGGGCCTCAAGTGAGTCTGAGTGCAGGTAGCTCAGGCACTACGGTAGGTCCGTAGAGTAGGACCCAGCAGGGGAAGAGGAGGACGGGAGTTAGGGAGGGTCGTAGTCTCAGAAAAGGTTACTCAGTTGAGATGTGTACTCCACCGTTTACACTGGAATCACTTTATAGAAGTAATGAACACCTAAGGTATAAACACTTAATAAATCGGATGAACGATTTTACATAAACATTGGGTTGTAGTCAGGAGTAGACCAGTAAACGTCTATACTTGTCTCGTCGTATTTTAAACTCAGTGGGTTGTGTATGTAAGGGTCAACTTCAACTTATTCCGTCATGAGAATGGAAGAACAAAATCGGGTGTATGACGTTTACAGACGACAAAAACACCAGAAAAATCATGGTATAAAAAACGTAAAACCACGAAAAAGGGGAGACACTAAAGTGACAGATTTTACCGAGAGTTCTTATAACGACTTTAAAAAAGACCACAAGATTTCACAGTCGTTTAATACTACACGGAATGTCTCTTTTATGTACACCAAATTATTCGAAGTGAAGTCACGATAACCGAAACTCAAGTAACAATTACTTCCAGTTGTTATAAAAATTTATTCCACAGAGATTTATATTCGTGTGTATTTTGTTCTAATACAACTAGTCAACTGTTTTTTGTAATGGTCTTCGAGGGTCCTCGGATTACGACATAAAATGGATGTTCGTCGTGAAGTCATAAACGATTAAGTCAGAAACACCACTTAAATATCCTATATTGATGACTCAAATTACTCTTAACACATATAAAAACATAAATTTAATTATTTCAACTACATTTCCATTTTTCTCAGAAAATGTCTAACCCGGTGTCCGTCGTGAAGGATACAAAGACCCCGAAATACGGTAAAAAGTCATGACTAAAGGACCGGAAAAGACAGAAAGACTATAAATGAAGATCACTGGTAAATTATTTTTATCGGTGACAAAGGACTTCCGTATAATACGTTGTTCAAGACTTTGTCCACAAAATATATAGAATTAAATATTGGACAATATATTTTCACAACGACTAATTCCTAACCCCCTTAAAAGTATTCAACAAGTCAGTATGTTGATCACTCACCGATCCACACAGACTGAAGTTTCGAGTACGGTTGGGAGTGACATATGACGTAACGAGAGTTTGTCGCCACCCGCTTGATATCAGGAGTCCGGTTTAGACCGGGTGTCGAAAAAAAAAATTTAATTCAAAATAACCTTTTATCGATACGGGTAAACTAATGTATAACAGATACTGACGAAAACTCGTTGTTTCCGTCTTAACTTATCAACACGGTCTCTGATGTACTGGATGTTTCAGATTTTATAAAAAGTGACCCTTACAATCAAACGGTCGAGACACAATCTCACTCTCTACACCTCGTCAATATGGTCGATTACTGCCTTTTTTATCTTTACATCGGTGTTATTTTGAATTCAATCTTTTAATAAAATTTAATAAACATTAATAAATTTTAATAAATATTGATAATCCTTTAATAAATATCAACTAATCAAAGAATGTTTAAAGTGTATTAAATATTTGAGTAATTAAAAGGGGGTAAGTTTAAAATAATAATTTTTAGGATCGTATCCGGAAGACTAATCATACTGTGTCTTTAAACATTGTACTAAATCAACACACCAAGGTTTACTTTTATAACAGAAAAAAAAAAAAGAAAGAAGTCCAANTAATCAAAGAACGTTTAAAGTGTATTAAATATTTGAGTAATTAAAAGGGGGTAAGTTTAAAATAATAATTTTTAGGATCGTATCCGGAAGACTAATCATACTGTGTCTTTAAACATTGTACTAAATCAACACACCAAGGTTTACTTTTATAACAGTAAAAAAAAAAAGAAAGAAGTCCAAAACCACCCTCAACGAAAGTTTTCCTACAAGACTTAAACCAAATAGAGACACTCCGAGATTTAAACGGACTTCATCGAGCAATAACCGTCGTCCATAAATATCAGTTGTCCAATACTAATTGAAGGCTAATTTTGTACAGTAGAAAAAGACAGTTTACAAAAACTCTCATAATTAAAAAAGATCCTTGAGTTAATAATAATATAAGTTAAACAAGTAAAATCCAAATAAATAACTCGAAGACACAAATATTAAACAGACAAAACCATTAGTCGATACTACTTTCAAATACTATTTGTTCATAAGGAAAATGAAAATTATTGTTTTAAACGAGGGACATATTTCGTTCTCGAAAATTAACATCAAGAAGTAGAACTTTCCGTATTCTCTCTTCATTTTCTTCTTGGAGACAACAATACGAACGTTTACCAAACGTACACAACTATAAACAAAACAGGGAAACTCTAAGTGTCTCGATTTTAACCTCTGGGATGAGTTTGACCTTTATCTCAATTGTAAATAACTCACGAATGAGACACGGTCCGTGAGAAATTTCATGAAACATACATCATAGAATCAAGAGTAGTAATTATAATAGGGTCTTCCTTTACCGTTGGGTGAGGTCACGAGAACGGACCTCTTAGGGTCCCTGCCTCCTCGGACCACCCGACGGCAGATACNCCTGCCTCCTCGGACCATCCGACGGCAGATACCCCAGAGTGTCTCAGCCTGTGCTGACTTCGCTGAATCGTCGTCGTCGTCGTAAATATCTACCCCTTCGACTCCGAATTGTCACAATTCATTAAACGAGTTCTATGGTCAGTCACATACNATTTTAACCTCTGGGATGAGTTTGACCTTTATCTCAATTGTAAATAACTCACGAATGAGACACGGTCCGTGAGAAATTTCATGAAACATACATCATAGAATCAAGAGTAGTAATTATAATAGGGTCTTCCTTTACCGTTGGGTGAGGTCACGAGAACGGACCTCTTAGGGTCCCTGCCTCCTCGGACCACCCGACGGCAGATACCCCAGAGTGTCTCAGCCTGTGCTGACTTCGCTGAATCGTCGTCGTCGTCGTAAATATCTACCCCTTCGACCCCGAATTGTCACAATTCATTAAACGAGTTCTATGGTCAGTCACATACGTAGAAAAGGTTTATAAAAAAGGGTTCCAAATATTAAAAAGTCTAAAGTCGTCACTCATCCTTTCATTCCTTTACTCGTAAAAATCCCTTTATTTGTGAAGATTCAAGGAAAGTGAGTGAGATCACATTGCCGAAATACAATGACAGGTAACACCCCTTTTACGTCTATTTCCGAAGTAAAAGGTCCAAGGTACCGTCAGGTCACCAATTCTAAGGTGTCAAGGTGACGTCCCTTGTGTCTAAACTAGGGACCAACCCCTTGATTCTAGGGTGTTACGGAACGTCGATAACCGTTTTTTTATTTCCGAACTAAAAAGATTTCGAAACTCGAGTAAAGGGTTCGAAAGTCTGAGACTCTACCGAAGACCTTCGAATCTCGGAATTTTTTTTTCAGAAAGGAATTTAAGGAGACCAGTGTTTATACTACAAACAAATATTTAAGAATCCTTTCATTGTCTAATCTACTAGTCTCTGAAATGACCAGTGTTTATACTACAAACAAATATTTAAGAATCCTCTCATTGTCTAATCTACTAGTCTCTTAAAATGAACATTGTAAGTCAATTTTTGAAGAGGTTTACAAGTACCACAATACCAAGTAGACCTCCGTTGACATCGAGACATGCACCAAACTGACAAGAGATAGAAGAAAGATGAGTGTGAGTCAAAACTTCTCCCCAGACCAATTCGTATACTCGCTCATGAAACCTCAAATCAACGAAGGAATCCCAAACCTCTTCAACCGATTCCTCTTGTGATAAAAGATACACGGAAAAATCCGACCGGAGTACCGTCTGGAGTTTACCCCAACCTTAAATGGACACGAGGAGTGGAATTGTAAGTAGGGTCAGACTACGTACATTTCAATTTTGGTTTACTTTGAATATTTGAAAAGCCCCACCCCTCCTCACCCTTTCCTTCCCTCACCCATTTTAAGAAACAAAAAAAGATTAGACACCTATGATTTCTCCAACCTTTGAAAACGGAGGACAATTAAGAATTCCAAACATAAGTATGTTCTCATGATTGGTATTTCCATATGCGTCACATATGCGTCCGACATGGTGAAAATTGACTAGGAACGTATTAACACATGTAGGAAAGTCCAATATCTGTACTTACTGATGGTCTCTTCCTCCAAACGAAGAGCCTAGTATCTGTCAGACAAATTATGTCACTGTCTATTCTTCTATCGATAAAACCCCAAACGAAAGTTTTTCCTGTGGCCACTATGTTCCATAATTAAGAAAGGAAAAACTCTTAGAATTTAGGAGTAGGACTAAAAAACTACCATCGACATATACACTTTATGTACATACACATATCATATTTCTCATTTTTTTACCTGCAAGTATAGGAGTGTTCTTTATCTTAGAGTGGACATATAATTTAGGTATCCATAATTTTATATACGGTAAGTCTTCGTATCGTTTCGACCCAAAACAAAAAAAGGAAGTCTCTCAGTAGATCATATATATAATCGTTTATAAACTACCTACTTCCGCGTGTGGAGGTATATATACTAGGTTTTCATGGTTCCCTCGTTTATCAACATCTAGAAAGAGTAGGTCCTCAAAGCTTCCTACTGGTTCCACTCAGTCCGAAACAGAGGGTGTACAGTAAAACTCAAACCCGAGGGTTTGAATAAATAAGAGACCTTTGGAAACCAACAAGTCAAAAACAGTAACAATAGTAACGATCCGGGGAGAAAAGTTGGATATAAGAGATTTTAATTTGAGACTCAGTAACGAAGTAGTTGAAACTAAACTTTATTAGGTCACCTAATCATTACATTAATGATTAATCATTAGTTCATTACTTCATCTAATGAGATTGTTACAAAGGTTCTATAAGAAAATTTTTCGGGGTCTTTAATATTCCTCTACGAAGACCCTGTTCTGACCCCTGATGAGGTCCGGGGAGTGACAATGGGGGTGAGTATAAAGTTGGTCTGGTAAGGTGAAGACAGTCTGAGAGTTAAGGAGGACGTTAGGATCACAATTTTACGTATTAAAGTTTAGTGAGGAGAGAATGACGTCAAAAAACAACCCAACAATGTCACCGGGCCGAGCACTGGTAAAGGTTTCTAGGGATACTTCGGACACTACCACGGGTACGACAACACTAAACGTGACTCACCCTGTACAAATTCCACTTCACTGTCTTTACTCTAATTCCTTTTAAAATCTCCACAAGATTATCGTAAACCCCACCTCATACGCAAGGACATATACGAGATTAGTAAAGAGACCAAGAAAGAAATATCCTTGACCTAATACTTGCGTAAGTATTTTTTTACGACTTTGGTCGGAAATAGAAACTGCCTGCTGCACAGGACCTACCCGAGGTGTTACTTGATGTTTGGTAACCGAAGGTCCATTCGTAGTAGGACTTAACCAAAACAAAGTGAACAACCCAGCAAACGAAAAACTTTACCCGAAACTCAAAGAAGCAAAAGTAGAAAAAGTAAATAAAAAACCGACGTGACCCGGAAGCAACACTACACGCCCGAAGAGTAAAACCACCGACGAGAACGACGTCTCGTGTCCGAGACCTCGTGCACCCGAAGGCATTGACGTCTTGTACCGAAGGCATCAACACCGAGTGTCCGAATCGACGAGGAACCGTACACCCTGGAAGGGCCTATTCCCCACAGGGGACTTGACCGTCCACTTAGGAATTGGTGACCTGGCGGTCCCCTTATGGACCGACATTCAAAATACTAAAATTATAAAAGAGTAAATCGTCATTGTATTGAGACCCTTTTGCAGTCAGTCAAGAGACCCTTCAGAGACACCACAAACACTTTATGAGATGAGGGAGGAGTTTAAGTATTGGATTTCCCGTAAGTCAAACCAGAGAGAATGTTTCAAATATCCCGGTTCTACACGGAGTGGGATGGAGCATATTTGTAGTTCATTCTTTCATATCCGTAAAAAAAAAAAAAAAGGATCTCGGAGGTTTCGACGAGACAATGTGACACGCGCGGTGTGACTGGGGGAGTCTCCGGTCCAGTAAATAAGGATATCTTTACACAATCATGATATCAACAGGGTACTACCAAATCCTAGGAGACAGAGACTCACGAATCGTGATACGACCACGACACTCTCCAGATTTACTTTTCATACCCTCGACGTCCCCACGGACCGGGAGAAAATTACGTTTCGAACAGTCAGTCAATACCTTGCAAACCTCTCGTCTGTCTTTCGACGTGTTATGTAAAACACAACGTAGGTGAAGTCAAGATGGTCCCCGGAGTTTCCATAATTATTCTTTCTCGGGGAAAGGTAAAGGAGTCGTCTGCACCTCAGACCCGGGGCTCCCCCTGCAACCCTCCTATTTCTTTAGACGGTTCTCTAACAACAGTCGTCTCAGGGTCTCGTCTCGTCTCACACCGTCACAAAGCTCAACCGACACACGCAGACGAATCGTGGTCGACAGACCCTCTCCATGACTATTCCGGAGCAAGGGACAAGCTTTATAGACTAGACAAAGAGAATTGGACAGCGACTGAACAACTTCTAGGAAGAATGAATATTAAGTCACGGGTGAGGAGTAGGTACTCTCTAATTGAACGTAGTGTTTAGTCTACTGTAGGAACAGTCATGTGTAAGGTAGTTTCTGGGACCCCTGAGAAGATAGGTTGGGGAGGAATCACTCATTACCCTGACAAAAAGGGTTAGTACTGAATTGAATCGTCACAATAAAAAATTTGTAATAAACGTCCGTGTCTTTGTAAAAGAGAGTAACGACAAAATGAGTAGATCTCCTCTTTACGTCTCTGTATATATATATTTTTTACTCAAGCTCGAGAATATTAATTGATAAGGATCATTCCCAATTTTTTTGATAATCTGACCTTAACGATTTATTTCTCTTAAATATTCGGGAATTTATTCTGTTGACTAATTATGTTTCGTCTCCCTGGAGGAACCACCAGGTCACTGATTCTGAGGTGTGAGGGTTACGTCCACCGGAGAAAAGTTAAGGACTAGTCCCTTGATCTAGGGTGTACGGAGTTGTTTCTCAAGTGTACGGTGTCAGTTTCTAGGACATACATCGTTACTTCTAGCTAGAACGCACGACGGTGATTCTGGACCGGTTTATTTATTCGTCTTCGGGAAACACCATACTCAGTCGTAATTCATAATTAAAAATTAATTTTTACAGGAAAAATTAATTTTTATGTAAAGACTTTTAATCATATAAAGAGAGACGACATCTCTCCTCTATTTGATAATAATTTCTTTGTCATAGACATTTCTATTATAACTATTAAAACCTTTCTCCCCCTTTTCAAAATTTACATTATACGTTTTACTTTTAACTGATGATAACCAAATAACTTCCAACTGAATTATACGGTCTGTAACAGGACTCGTGAAATAGATTGACTTAGGAATGGTGTCGGGAAGCTACATCCACCCATTGTGGTAAATGCTTGTTCCTTCTTTCTGGAATCTCTCAAATCCATAGTCGTTAATAGTCAGTCCTAAGGTTGACCTCGGAAATTCTGAGACTTCGGACTTGAAGATTTTTGATACGACAATATTGAATACGTTCAAAAAATCTTATTCCCTTTGTTCTGTAATCTTATCTCAAACCTTCTTACACTTACTTACCCTTAGACCCGACAAATAACGAAAGTGTAGACGAAAATTTCGGTGTCACCGTACATTAGATAAGACAAACTCTCTCAGACCACAATTCTTGCTCTCCTCACTCGTACAGATCTATACTTATACTTTTCCCCTTACATCTGACTGACATCTTTGTTTTTTATACCTTCCTTGGTTTCCAGAAAGTGTTGTTGGGTGTGTTGGACTCTTTGAAGAAGACGGAAATTTTTCTTTTTTTTCAGAAGATCCAAAATCGGGAATAATGTGACATACCGTTTTACAATGCAAATCCATAACAATTGTTAAAAGAAAAGAGGAGATCTAACTTTGTTAACCGTTCTTCCACAGAAGTTTCTCTTAAGGTATACGAGGAAGACCACTTTAAGGTTTCAAATCAGAAGTCCTATACGGGTTGTTCTTTGGGTCTCATATCTGTAACGGTAAAAATAAACCTTGAAAAAACCATGAAGTTCTATCGTTTATAGATAGACTATCATTTACTATTTACTTGGTTCACGAAAATTCCTTTGTTTTGATAAAAAAATTATTAGTTTAAATATGATCGATATACCCTTAATCGTATAGACCATTAATACTTTGATCTTAAAAAAATGTATAAAAATATTATAACAATGGAGTCACTAACCTACTCATCGTTTATTAGTACAACCAAAATTACCACAGTTAAAAACATTTTAATTTGAAGTTTGTGAAAAATGAAATCTTTTATAGAAATCCGTCGTGAAGTTTTAGCTTACCATTGCCCTCACTGTGAGGAGTCAAAAAGACTAGTCACCAAATAGATGAACAGTAATTCATACATAAAAGTGACGACCTCATCCTTCACTGATGAGTGAGGTCATGAGAACGTACTCTTCAAGATACCTGTATCCTCGAACCGGCCGATGTCAGGTACCCTAACGTTGTCTCAGTCTGTGTTGAATCACTAATTTGGTGGTGGGGTACATAAAAGACGGTACTTTACCGACACGATTTATGACCCGATTTGGACAATTGGAAAGGTTATCACAGTACCTCTAAATTTCAAAAGACCTAATTAACCCACTCCACACAAGGTACGGTAAAGAACAGAGGGACTTGACTCCTCCCACGGTACCTGTCTTACACCGGAAACACGAAAAAAAGGCGGATACGCAGGTGCAATCTTCATTGGGATGTCCAGACCAAACCAATAACAAGAAAACGAAGAAAACAAAATTACCCGACATAACTACCAAAGAACTCAGGTGACGGGTAAAGGTTAGTTAAGTTTATTCTGATTTGCCATTAGAAAAAAATTTTTTGTACTTCTTTTTTTAGTCACATCACTTTACTTTCAGACATAGTAAGGAACAAAAAGGAGTGACTAGTAACAAAAAATCAGATTTTCGGGTTTGATACAATGAAAATGAAACATAAAATAAGGACACTGAATGACGTCAAAGAGGGTAAAATTCATTATTTTAGTTATATTAGAGTATGTATTTAAATGTCATCATCTAAAATGTTCAATTACATATCGTATTAGGATTTTATTCCTTAAAACACAAAAGTAGACGAAAAAAAGAATACAGAGAACAACTGAATATAAACTAAAAGAGAACACAAATAGTAATAACTTTATACCGGTAAACTACGAACACGAGACGGTTCTCATATGTTTAACTCAATTTGTCTATGTTTAGAGTAGGAAATCCTTAAAACGTCAAGTTATTATCTCTATTTCTACTCCTGTCTCTGTAGACATGTCTATAGTTTATGTATTTATTTTATAAGAAGTATTCGGTCACACACCCAATAAAAAACAGAGCACGTTTAAGCACTGTCATACTGTAATCTGTCCTTTTAGTGAGGAAAAAACTCTTTCCCCGTAATACAACAACAAAGTTTACTACGTTCTTTCCTTCTCTTGTCTGGTCCATAACCGTTTGTTTTAGGGTACCCGGTTTGGGCCGGTCGTTGGACACTCGATTCTACAGAAAATGTAAAAATGTACTAATGTAAAATTTACCAAAGTATATATAACGATAGACTGGGAAATTCCTTTTCAAGCGTCTGATCTCACTTCCTTTGTTTTGTTGTCTTTCTCTGTTATCTACCAGGGAATGAGGATCTAAAACTTTACCCTCACCCGAATAATTGCTTGACGAGAAGTAAAGAGAACTCTTATAAGAATATAAGACGATTGTTAGAATTTCAGATCATTTCCCTAATATTGCGTTTCCACAGAACGATTTCGTCAACTTATTCCGTGGTCAAAATTCAACGTCCTACGAAGTCACGGATCTTAACTATTGATTTACACATTTTGTACCAATGACTAATCTTCCACCCTCTTGACCGTTCACCTACTTTTATGTTTTCTGTTTCTCGGTATATTGGACCGACATTACCCCTTCTTCACTGAACCATCCAATTAAATATCGTTAAACTCGGAAATACACTTTTCAACGTTCTTCTACCAATGGTAACAAAAGAGATAATTCTGTTAATTTCTGGAACACAAAAAAATTTTTAACTATGCAAAGATAAAAATCCTCTCTAGTGACCACCGGGTATAAATCCTAAAACCCGAAAGTGACGTCACCGGGACCAAGTTGGGGACCAACCCCTACACTCTGGGGTGTTCGATATACCATACCTTTTTTTTTTTTCTAAATAATCGATCATGAAAACTCTAATAATTGATCATGAATTTTAACTTTTATTATGTACCTGTACTAAAAATTTTTAAGTTTAGTTATGTTTTCCTATATATTTTTAGAGTCCTGAAGGGATTACCAGGTCACCAAGTCTTAGGCCTCCGGACCGTACGACGCCAAGTACCCCAGTGTCAGTCTGTGCTGACTCACTGACTTGACTTTACTTGACTTGACTTGACTTGACGGTTACGTCCCTTGGTACCCAATCCAGGGACCAGCCCCTTGATTCTAGGACGTTCGACACTCCATACTGTTTTTATTTATGTATGTAAGCCGACGTTCATTCTCTTTGAGGACAAGTTTGATCAAAGTAATTATTAATATAGACTGGTTTATCCTTGACCCAAAACCTCAACCGACTAAATCAGTAACCTTTACCCCGTCTCTGGAGACAAGAGGGAATCAGGTCGTCGATGGGGAGAAGGTTGAAGAAGGGAGAGGGGACCGTTACGACTACGGGGCGACCGTGTAAAATAAGAGAAAGAACAACACTTGTGTGTTTACTCTTTATAATTCAAATACGGTAAAGTTCAACTGAAACACTAATTTTTGATACACGGTGGACAGTAAAAGTGAAAAAGTTTCTTAAAGTAAACATGATGTCTTTCTTTTCCTAGTCTGTATAACTTTACACGTGTATGGTCTATAATGTATAACCTCTGATACCGACGTAATTGAACATGGTGGGCCAGTCTTTAAAAAATATCCGACGGACGGTACAGACACATAAATTTACACGAACAAAAATTACGTAGTAACAAATCCTTCCAGTCTCGAGACAGGACCGGAAAGTTTTAAGTCCGGACGGGTAAGAACACGTCAACATGTTTCCTGATTTGGATGTAGAGATGTCATGTACGGGTGGTCTAAACCAGTGTATAAGATCAGAACTATCTTACCAGTTAATACGTTATTACTCACCTCCTTATTGTTTAAGTTTTCTAGCTTGTAAAGAACGATTAGTGGAAAGTCCAAAAACCTTATATAAATTGACCTCTCATAGGACTCTAACGTTCTACAAAATTTCAAAAATTTACACAATAATAAATCGACATGGTCTGTCCTAAAAAGAGTTCTCATACATTGGTTTTATTTCCTCATTTACCTGATAACTCTAGACTGTTTCCGACGTTTGCAGTGGGTATTGAGGGTTAAAGTGTAGACATAGTTTTATCGAAGTAAAATGGTGAGTGATAAAAATACTCGTCAACAATGTTTAATTTTGAAATTGTAGTCAAGTTAAGTCAAGTCAGCGAGTCAACACATGCTGACAAACGCTGTGGTACCTGACGTCGTGCGGCCCGGAGGGACAGGTAGTGGTTGAGGACCTCAAATGAGTTTGAGCACAGGTAACTCAGCCACTACGGTAGGTTGGTGGAGTAGGAGACAACAGGGGAAGAGACCGGAAGTTAGAAAGGGTCGTAGTGCTAGAAAAGTTTACTCAGTCGAGAAGCGTAGTCCACCGGTTTCATAACCTCAAAGTCGAAGTTGTAGTCAGGAAGGTTACTTGTGGGTTCCTGACTAGAAATCCTACCTGACCAACCTAGAGGAACGTCGGGTTCCCTGAGAGTTCAGAAGAGGTTGTGGTGTCAAGTTTTCGTAGTTAAGAAGCCGTAACTCGAAAGAAATATCAGGTTGAGCGTGTTAGTATGTACTGATGACCTTTTTGGTATCGGAACTGATCTGCCTGGAATCAACCGTTTCATTACAGAGACGAAAAATTATGCGACAGATCCAACCAGTATTGAAAAGAAGGTTCCTCATTCGCAGAAAAATAAAGTACCGACGTCCGTGGTAGACGTCACTAAAACCTCGGGGAGTTTTGAAATTATGAATGCGATTATTTTACGGTAAAATTAATAAAATGTGACCCTATTGTTTTTAAAGTGAACTGTTTTATTGAGACGACAATTCTATAAAGTAATAGTGAACGGATGGGACCCGTTAATAATTGTCGTCTAATACAATGTTTTAGTCTCAGACTTTTAATTAGGTAAAAAAAAAGGACACTTTAGGGTATCTGTCTCCTCGGACTATCCGATGTCAGGTACCCCAACATTTCTCAACCTGTACTGACTTGTGTGTGTTGTATTCCTTTCACTAAGTTTTATATATACCGAGGGGACTCAATTTAATTTTACATTAAAAGTTTCAATATGTGATATTTTTTTTAATCAAGTGCATAAATTTTGAAGTTTTGTCTTTACCGATAGGTTGAATGTATAAAATGGTATAACGGTAGATTTATGTAGGGATCACTCTACACCATCTTTTTGTCCTAAGTCTCAGTTTCCTACTTAAACTCAAGATGATCAATCCTTTCTTTAAGGAGTGAGTCTAGTAATGATACTATCTTGTGTCAGTGGAGTGGTCTCACTACATTCAACTTATTTTCCTTATTCACCTGTCACGTACACTACTTCGTTTAAAATATTTTAGTCTCAATTATAAAATAATAATCCAATATAAAGGGGTAGAACCTGTTTTGGTACCAGAACCAAAGTATCTTCAGGATTTGTTCATTAGTTACATCTTAATACAACATCCAGATTTTGTCAACAATAGATATACTTCCCAGATGTGACTTTAAGAATTCGGAAAGATTTAATAAGGTTACTACAAAAACGATTTGTCTGTATTGGAGTTCAGATATGACAAAGTAGTGTCATACAGTAAAAGGTCTTTACTTTCCACTGTTACTATATGTCTCCGAGTTTTCTGAAAGAATTTCAAAAATTAATAATAAATTTACTTACTATTTGAGAATGTTTCTGTAAAATACTAATATAGTATTGTTCGTTAACAAATGACCCTGTTTCTTCTATAGGATTTTCTACTTACTTAATAATATCAATTTATACGTATCGAATAACTGTAAAAAGAATTTTGTTTTTTTAATCCTATATACGTGACTTAAGATCCGTAATGTGGTACTGAAGACAATTGTTGACCTCACTTTGAAGGTTTTGATAATAGTAGAACTTACAGAGCAATTTACAATGTCCCGAAAACAAAAAGAAAATCGGTGATCTAAAAAGTCCTTTTTAAGTGGATAAATCCTTTTTATTTTTATATAATCATAGTTAAATTCCATATCTAAAGTCTTATTAATATGAAGGTACAAAGGGAAATTTCTGCTGAAGACATAAATAACCACAAAGGAAGAAGAGTTAAGAGTTACCGTTATTAAAAGATTGGAGTGTCTAGGGGGTGTAGAAACCGAGAAAGGAGTTGGTATTACTAGTAATAGGAATTTTCTGTAAAAGATAGTGGTGTTATAGATGGTAAAAAGAAAGTTCATTGAGTTGTATAATATTTCCCACTGGGATAGCATAGATTCCACGTAAATAAGATGAAATACATGTAAATAAGATGAAATACACGTCATAGATGAGGAGTCGTGACTATTTCATAACGACAACCAACCGTGTCAATAAAGTCTCTCGTTAAGCCGATGTAATAATCGGATCTAAGCTATAAATATTTTGTCTCTGGAACGACGTCAACTCGTTTAAGTAAACTACCTTAGAGAAATCGAATAAGGGGAGATCCCTTCGTTCTCGGGAAGTGAATATTACCCGAACGTAAGAGAGGCGTGAGAATTCTACACGGACACGTGATTTAATCGATGAACCTCCTCCGTAAAGTGAAAAGTCCAGAATTCCATGGCGAATCAGAGACCGACAATGTGGTGCCGAGTCACGAATTGCGGTCTCGAGTCATGAGGTCCGGGTTGTAATACGCCTCAGAATTACAACAACAGTGAATCAACACAGACTAAGAAAGCACTGGGGTACCTGACATCGGGTGGTCTAAGGAGACAGGTACCCTAAAGGATCCGTTCTTATGACCTCACCCGACGGTAAAGGAAGAGGTCCCCTAGAAGACTCATCTTACGTTACTGACACTACACATGTATTAGTGGTTCTTGGGGTTCCGAGTATTGGATCGGTTCATTACCTCTCTTATTAGGGACGACAGGGTCCGAAATAGATTTAGACTATTCTTGTCTTGGTATAATAATACAGGATTAGGTAGACTTAGATTCCGAAACAAGAAAATGACCATTAAAATTTCCTTAAATTTTCAAATATTAAGTGAATGAACATTTTCACTCTTTAAACGGAATGGTTTTTTGTTTTGTTTTGTTTTTTGGTTGTATTTGAGGAAAGTTTACTATAATAAGATGAAATTGGTGGGACCTTCGACGACAACCAGAATAGGAAATATATATAAAAATCGAACGGTCGTCGTGACGAACTTCTTCTTATTAAATATTAATAAAGGTTTCAAGGGTGTCAGACAGTTAGTCGCAGACTAGTTTAAGAACCCAAAATATTGGTTCTATTCGACAACGATCAAGTAGTTTTTTCAGAAGTTAAAGAAATGTCTTGTGTGATTTATGATGTGGATTTATAATTAAAAATGTTAGTCTTAAATACAGATTAAATTTGTATAGATCCTAATCTGAAGTTGCATATTGTCAGTAATTTTTCTAATAATTACATATTGTGTCAAACCTATATAGTTTTTTTATTGATCGACAAATAAGAACATTACCGGTAATGGTGTACTGAAAGAGAGAATTTTTCCGAAAATAACAGTGTTCAGTCGAGTTCGATAAATAGTTTTATTCTCGACTTTAATGTTTCCATTCTTTAGTATAACGTCGATCATTTTAATGTGATTTTAATACCTGATTTGTCTTCGTACTTGAATGGACGAAACATACTTCTTGCGTGGTCCCCCGGTGAACGTCATATTACTTTAGGTTCAAGTAAAGGATGAAAAAGGGTCATAAACTTGAAAAGTCCTCATTGCATAAGAAGTTGGATCTAAATTTCTTAAGATCTAAGATCTTAAAAGGCTTTAGTAAAATCAAGATATACATTTAGATGAACAACCGATGAACCAGTCTTGTATTACCATCACTAAATGTCACTTCCCCTTTGTAGTTAAAACATAATGTGATCGATAAGGTTACTCCAGCTATTCTCAGTCTGTACTGACTCGCTGAAGTGAAAGTGAAAAGTGAAAGTACCTAACCTCTTCCTTTACCGTTGGGTGAGGTCATAAGAACGGACCTCTTAGGGTCCCTGTCCCCTCGGACCACCCGACGGCAGATACCCCAACGTGTCTCAACCTTTACTGAATCGTCGTCGCCGATAAGGTTTTCTCTTTCCTAGTCAGTACGGACATTCTAGCTAGGGATTCCTATTCTGACACAATGAATAGAACATAGAAGACGAGTCGTGACACAGACCGTGTACCTTTTCACGGTCTTTCAAAATGAGTTCTTTTCAAAAGACTTACTTACTTATTTACAGACTATATCTTTATCCCTCTGACCGAAAAGAAAGAAAGAAGTGGAGACCGAGAGTATATTAAGATTTTGTTTAGTGTTCTGACCGTCCTCAATATACTTACGTGAAGGGCTGAATTTTCAAAAAAAAGGATATCCAGTGAAAGCATTCTGTTATAACTCCCGTCGTTTATTCACGATCGTATCGGCGAAATACGTCTATTATTTTACCTTGCCCTTGAGTCTTTATATGTACCTTGTAATGTGATTTTTCGTCGAAGACTTAAAATGGATATCTTTTATTTCTAAATTAAGTTTGACGGTTCTTTGTAAACCGTTGGATACCATCAACATGGAATTCCACCGCGAAACAACCGACGTATATAACAGGATTTCAGTTTGTCAGGTGTAGACGGAGTGCTTCTCGATATCCTTCTTTTCGTGTGTAATATACTCGTCTAAAAAAAAATGTCACGATAGACAGACATACGTAACGACATTTCTCATCGAAAATTAATAATAAACTTAAATAATGAGAAACTTGGTTGTCTATTGACGTTCAACCGGTTCCCGGAAGTCCATTTTATTTTCGAAAATATAAAATTTTAAATTCTTCGAGTTCTTAACGTTTCGTTTGTCTAAATTATGTGATTTTCAGTTTTCGTGTGGTACAATACATTGTCACGACATTCATTCGTGAAAGAGTTTCCGGACCTAAGTAGAATCAGTAGAAACTCGAGTCACCAACTGTCTCGAGGACCATGGACCGATCGTGAGTTTTTAACAGAACTGACCTGTTCTTTTCGTCTGTTTTAGTACAAAAATCAACTACTTTCCCATTCCTTATTTTACCTTACGTTTAAGGTATAAGATTCGTAGGACATGTAGTAAGGTATTTCAAAATTCTTTTGTAAGAAGGAAAGGAAAGATACGACGACAAATATTGGTGTAGGATTTAAAAACAAGAGTGATCGTGAAAGTGACTCTGATACCTCTTTCGTATGGTCCAGAAGGTTTCACCCTAAGGACGATAGTGAGTTCAATTTACCTTTTCTCAAAAGTAAAAAGTTAAAGAAATGGAAAGTAGCACCGTATATGAACCAGTAGTAAGAGTGGATTTGGGTTGTATTATCTACAAAATCTCTATTGTAGTCCAGCTTGGAGGAACCGTACAAAATCATGCGCATCTCTGACCAGTTTTAACCGGGCCCCTAGTGCTTGAAAGGAACTTTTGTCGTCTCGACAACAGTCGTTCTTATTGGTGTTTGAGTTGATTCATGTATTAATACGTTCGTTCGACTTTGTGGTCCTTCCATGTAAGACCTGTAGTGCGGCGTAGTATACCCAGTTACCGTCGTAAACACGTGTTTACAGATTGACAATGAAACCCTTTCTTTTATTCCGAAGTGATCCGGGGGTCAAGACAACTGAAAAGTCCGGAAAGTTCGGACCCCGTCCCTTTTACTCTTGTCTTCAGTACTTACTTCATTAAGTCAAATACTTAATGAATAACTCTTTGGTCCTAAGAAGTCGGCCTCTTACTCACCAATATTCCCATTGACTCTCTTCCCCCTTTGTACCTTCTTTTAAAGATATGACTTGTTTCTTTTTTGACAAATTGGACTTGGTAAAGTCTCCTGACTTTGAAGATACAAGTAAAGAAAAGATTTCTGATTCGACGGGAGACGACCATTGATGTGTCGTAACTGTAAAGAATCCAATTTTTTTTTTTTTCGTGATAAGACCTTAAAAGTGACCTTTCCTATTACAAAAAATTTACTTTTGTCTCTTTGACCGTGGGTGACCACCACCCTAGTATTCTATACTGTTCCGACCTTGTCCGACACACGAACTGAAGTTGTCCCCTGTTTGGTGGTTCAAAATTTACCTATTTCTGGGTTTCCTGTGTCAACGACTGCAATTTAACGTAACTAAACTTGAGATTACATGGAAATAAGACACATTGACTAGACAACAATACCAACGATAAAAATTAGTCTCTGGTCAAGTGTGTCCTCCTCTCCCTTGTTTAAATACTTAAATTTTCATTGGTGTTATGACTATTCCTTTTATGAAAAACTTTCATAAATAGGTGACTTAAATTTAATACGAGGGATTATGTCAATACTAAATCATCTTTACGACCAACAACAAATAGTATGAAGACTGTGTCTTATTGCACATCTTGGATTATTTTAGTGATGGTTTACGAAATAATTTTAATACTTTTACTTACATATTAGAACGGACTTTAAAAAATAAAAAGACTTTATGCTTATCAATAACTATGTCTTATTGTTAGATATTAATAAGAATTGATGATTTTAATGATCCTTCTCATTCTTTCGTGTCGTGGATGAAAAAATTTTCTCTAAATTTTATGTAGACTTACTATGGTAAAAAAAAGTCGTAGTAAATGACATATATAATAACAGTTTACGTAACAATATACAGGAAAAAATCTTGATGTTAGTTAACGAGAAAACATTATACAAAGAAAAACTTTTAACAAGAAACCCTTTTTTGGGGTCGAGTAGTCGTGAACGTTATGAAATGGTTTTTTTCCTTTGCTTTTTTCTATGATCAATACAAACATACGCATATGGTTTTGTATATGTGTGTACGTATTTATACATTCATATATCTGTGAATCTGCATTCATTGACTATAACGGTCCACCTTTATACCTACTACAGATGTGAGAAAAACAACAGATATAAAAGATTATAAAGACATGATCTGTATATATAAAAAATTTTTTTTGTGTCAAAACAAGTTTCTCTCAAGTGAAATATTTTAATGTTAGAAGAGGGGCTTTTTTTCATATCGTCTAAACTGGGAGGTTTGAAGGGTTGTAATGAGGTATGTACTTTAGTGGAGACATTAAGACCTTGACAAAGATGTAATACACGCATATGTAGATTAGGACTGTCCCGTTGAAAGAGATAGCGAAATTCTAGAGGAGCCTTTAGTCCCCACTCTGTAAGGTGTTCTTAAAAACCTAAGGATATCACTTTTTCTCTATCCATAGTGTGACTCCTTTTCTTAACTGCTTTGAACGAGTTTTATCTTTGGTAGTCATACGTAAGTCGTAGTCAAAGTCGTGTCATTCGAAGTCTTAGAACGGTTCTTGTCGTGGTTGTCTGTTTACGAATATATACTTGACAATTTACTTTTGTCACTGTTGGATCTTGTAGTCTATTATACATGTGACACCAATTTTGTGTAGACGAACGTTTATTACTAGTCTTATTTAAAACCCTACTGTATTTGAAAATTTGAAATAATTTTCCACAAACTTCTTTAATTTTATAATTTATAATTTATTTTTTATTGTATAAAAATACTTTCATTTAACCCTATGGAGCATACACTTATATTTCACTAACGGAATTAAAACTAAAGAAAATTTTAAGTACTTATTACGGGAGGAGGGAAGGAGAACCATTTTATAAAGTGTTCACAAGACCCGAAATTTTGGACAGAAGACTCAACGACTCAGTACTTGAAACGAATTTACTTTATGTTCGATTTGTAAATAGATAAATATGATGCGTAAGTTCGTAATTTCATACTTGATCCATTATCTCGACAAGGGAAACTATTCGTCATCTTTACTGACTCTTTGATTATTTGAAAAAGTGTTTGTTTTAACGTTGAAAAAAAAAACCTCAACAAAATACTCTCTTGTCTACATCTTTCGTGGTGTAACATGGGAGAGAACCTAAGTTCTCTACAACTTTCTTGTGTAGGATATCGAGTGACAAATTAACGTTCCTCCCTGGGTGACCATCAAACACTTTAGTTAAAATACCCACCTTGTCGTTTGAAAAAAATTTACTTGATAATTTTTTTGTTTATCTTTTATAACCCCCTTAGTCCCGTTTTTGTAAATGACTCACACGATCCACGGTCTGATCAAGACTCGATATCCTTTATTCGTATCTGAGGAAAAATTTCCGAAAATTTTATTTTAAATGTATAATTATTTTACACTCAATACCCATTTTAGGGGTCCCGTACAGTTATAGTTATTTTAAATATAGTACTAATGTATAAAATTGTTACACCCGCAAATAGAGTAGGATTGAAGAGGATCTACTACTAAATAAGTTAAGTCAGGACCCTTCTGAAATTAAAGGTCGTCTAATATTTTGCTCAAAAATATTGGGGGACGTTTTCCAATCATTGGTGACGAAATTCAATTGGAATTTTTTTGGAATTTATTTGACTTAAATTATACCCAGTTGTTTTCAGGGATTTAATGTATTCGTTTACGTTTTTGTTCATGGAAAGGAAATTCATTCTATGTCAGAAACGTTTCACGAGTCGAGGAGGTAGTCCGTATAGACCTTAGTTCTCTTAGGTGACGAATTCTACTGCAGTGTCGAATTATTAAGTTAAATTCTTCTCCATTACTACAGAGTGATTGGTAGAGCTAGGTGTCTGCAGTCCTGTTGTATTAGGTCTGGGGTGAGACGTTAACGGAAACGGCATAACATCCCGAGTGACCGTAGGTCACCTCCACCTAAAGAACGTCAGAATTGTCTTGTTTTGGATGTTGGAGAACATGTACACAGTGGGTAGTTGATCTTATCTCTACAATGTCAAATTTAGTTGATTTGCTTACTGTTTAATATGAGTATTCCCTTATTTTGACGTTCCTTACTTGTTTAAAACTGGGACAAATATACTTTAAACTTTGTAAGTTTCGATTTGTTATATCAATTCCTTATGTTTATATATACCATTTTGTTCTTTCTTTTCCTTTGTTATTTGAGTCTTATTCCTCATCACAATTCCCTTTTTCTTTCCCCTACCCTAGTTCTTCCCTACTTTTTGATTACAAGACAAGAGTTTGACCTCCATAGTCCCATAGACGCATAACCATCAGAAATATTGAATGTGTATCTAATATTTTTAAGAAAATATAGATATATTGTTTTTACTACAATTTTATTTGTTTTATAAGTTAATTGGATAGTTATGCGTCTAGAGACACCTTCAATTTGTCTTCCGTATCGAGGGAGAACAATTTGTCTACTTTGTCTTTTTGTGTATTTTTCAATCATTACCCTAAGGGAAGACAAAGAGGTCCTGTGACGAAGACGACGGTACCCAGTGATGGTATGAGATGGGGAGCGGTTCGTGTCGGTGACACCTACAAAACCTCGGTGACCTCAAAGTTTCGGGATACGATTTTTTTTTTTTTTTTTCGGGATACGATCCCCAAAACTAAACTCCGTCTTTCGTTAAGAAAGGGAAATACAAATTGAGTAAGTCTTCCTTGAGTGACGTCACCATTAATCCGGGTGGTAGAGTGTCTTACAATGACTTTGTTACTTTGGAGGGTCCTCGGTGATCCATGGTTATCACTAGTACCTCTCGTCCGTTCCCTATTTTGGTCTCTAAAGGTAGTCCCTCATAAGTCTTATTGAGGAAGGAAGTTCTTAACTACAACGTATCTCCCTTTCAATACTGGTTGGATCTATCGTATAAGTTTTCGTCTCTGTAATGAAACGATTCTTTCCAGGCAGATCAGTTCCGATACCAAAAAGGTCACCAGTACATACCTACACTTTCAACCTGCCACTTCTTTCGACTCGCGGCTTCTTAACTACGAAAACTTGACACCACAACCTCTTCTGAGAACTCTCAGGGAACCTGACGTTCCTCTAGGTTGGTCAGAAAAGACTTCCTCTAGTCGGGACCCTAAAGAAACCTTCTTTACTACGATTTCGACTTCGAGGTCATGAAACCGGTGGAGTACGTTTCTCAACTGAGTAACCTTTTCTGAAACTACGACCCTCCCTAA
Source organism: Capra ibex (assembly GCA_006410555.1). Classification (NCBI taxonomy): domain Eukaryota; kingdom Metazoa; phylum Chordata; class Mammalia; order Artiodactyla; family Bovidae; genus Capra; species Capra ibex. The sequence goes on along the minus strand of SJYO01021811.1, from coordinate 995,563 downwards.
CCCCCGTCCTCTTCCCCTGCTGTCTCCTACTCTACCGACCTACCGTAGTGCCTGAGCTACCTGCACTCAGACTCACTTGAGGCCCTCAACCACTACCTGTCCCTCCGGACCGCACGACACTAAGTACCCCAGCGTTTCTCAGCCTGTACTAACTCGCTGACTTGACTTGACTTGACTTGAATCTTTTCGAGAGACTCGGTTTCGTTAGAACTCTTTCTGATCTTGACCTCCTTAGTTGGACGGACTGAAGTCCGAGATGATGTTTCGGTGTCAGTAGTTCTGTCATGCCATGACCGTGTTTCTGTCTTTATATCTAGTTACCTTGTTTTATCTTTCGGGTCTCTATTTAGGTGTGTGGATACCTGTGGAATAGAAGCTGTTTCCTTCGTTCTTATATGTTACCTATCACCACGACCCTTTTGACCAGTTGGTGAACATCTTCTTACTTTAATCTTGTGAAAGATTGTGTTATGTGTTTTTATTTGAGTTTTACCTAATTTCTAGATTTGTATTCTGGTCTTTGATATATTGAGGATCTCTTGTATCCGTTTTGTGAGAGACTGTATTTGGTGTCGTCCTAGGAGATACTGGGTGGAGGGTCTTATGACCTTTATTTTCGTTTTTATTTGTTTACCCTAGATTGATTTTAATTTTTCGAAGACGTGTTGTTTCCTTTGATATTCGTTCCACTTTTCTGTCGGAAGCCTTACCCTCTTTTATTATCGTTTACTTCGTTGACTGTTTGTTGATTAGAGTTTTCATATGTTGGTTGAGTACGTCGAGTTAAGGTCTTTTTATTTGCTGGGTTAGATTTTTACCCGGTTTCTTGATTTATCTGTAAAGAGGTTTCTTCTGTATGTCTACCGATTGTTTGTGTACTTTTCTACGAGTTGTAGTGAGTAATAGTCTCTTTACGTTTAGTTCTGGTGTTATTCCATGGTGAAGTGTGGTCAGTCTTACCGACACTAGGTTTTCAAATGTTCGTTATTTACGACCTCTCTCACACCTCTTTTCCCTTGGGAGAATGTGACAACCACCCTTACGTTTGATCATGTCGGTGATACCTCTTGTCACACCTCTAAGGAATTTTTTGACCTTTATCTTGACAGAATACTGGGTCGTTAGGCTGACGACCCATATGTGTGGCTCCTTTGGTCTTGACTTTCTCTGTGCACATGGGGTCACAAGTAGCGTCGTAACAAATATTATCGGTCCTGTACCTTCGTTGGATCTACAGGTAGTCGTCTACTTACCTATTCTTTCGACACCATGTATTTGTGTTACCTCATGTTTCTTATGTAGACTTAGTCAAGATTACTCCACCTACTTTGACCTCGGATAATATGTCTCACTTCATTCGGTCTTTCTTTTTGTGGTTATGTCATATGATTGTGTATATATACCTTAAATCTTTCTACCATTGATATCGGGACATACACTCTGTCGTTTTCTCTGTGTCTACATATCTTGTCAGAAAACCTGAGACACCCTCTCCCTTTCCCACCCTACTAAACCCTCTTACCGTAACTTTGTACATATTATAGTACATTCTTTACTTAACGGTCAGATCCAAGCTACGTTCTATGTCCTACGAACCCCGACCACGTGACCCTACTGGGTCTCTCTACAATACCCCTCCCTCCACCCTCCGCCCAAGTCCTGACCCTTGAGTACATGTGGGCACCGTCTAGGTACAACTACACAGCGTTTTGGTTATGTCATAACATTTAATTTTATGTCATTTTTAAAATTTTTTTTCGTCGATGAATTTTTCTTTTTTTTTTTCGAGAGACCTACCGAGACATAATAAGATCTTCCTCTAGATAGAGTGTGCTTAAAGGTCTAAGAGTACATTTATCAGAGAACGACCATATTGAGTAAATAGTCTGTAAGGGCTCTGTTCATATTGAAATTCAATCTGTATTAAATCTAAATTGGGTTATAAAGTTAGAGAAACATACTTATTTATGCCATCTGACGTAACACTTAAGGTAAAGAATGAGGTAGTATAATTGTAACATGTAAAATGGGTGACGGTACAATGAACGTCCCGGGTGGAAGACTCCCTCCTTGAATCTGGAGATAAGGGTAACTACAGACCGAACCGGTACACTGAATAAAATCGGTTGTCTTACTGTCGTCCGTACTGGTTCGTATTCGGAGTTTACTCGTACCTACGAACCGAACGGGAGAACACGAGGAAGGTAGGAGACACTATTCTTATAGGAACCACTCGTCGACCAGGTTCTTATTTCGAGACGTCTCGTCTGGACTCAGGTTGGATGAAGGACCTCAGGCCAAATCGTGTGAGTTCTAGTCTCCTAGTACCCGATTGACTTTCCGGGTACTCTCCCTTTATATTTAATTATCTTCTCCATCAAGTTCCATCGTACATTAATTAGTAATATAAGATCCATCTACCTTCTTAGTTATTGTCTGAATAAGTCTCTTTCCACTCTAACATTGTTCAATCTAATAAGGCAGTTCCAAGCGGGGGTGGTGTTTGAGTATACATTGTTTTTTATAGTATAAAAAAAACTCTGAGTTTTACTTGTAAACATCCTTTTTCTGTATTTTGTAAAGGAAAGCCAAAGATGTGATTTTGAGACCTTAAACTCCCACCGGAATGGTACTAACACCGACACCGCCATCGTACAAGAGGTGGAGGGGTTGTGAGAGGTTATAACCCTGTAGCTCGAAGGAGTGTGTGGATACTCATTTTCTCTTGACTTATGTTAGTCCAACTTTTATAAATGGTTGACTCTTTAATCAGTAGTCCGTAAAATATGATAGGTAAGAAATATATCATACAATTCTTTAAGTGATAAACCTTTACGACAATTTGACGGTTTGATGTGTCTATAATCCTAAGATAAAAATTTAATTTTTGATACTTACATATACAAAATATACATGTTTATTTTTTCAGATGTTCCCATATACAACTTATGAATTTCACCATTTTGTTTGTAAACTCTAAAGTATATCATACAAAGTGTAAATTATATAGGAAAGGTTGTTCGTACATGAATTAAACATTATGTTCTGTTTGTTTTTGAGAGTAAGGGACTTACCGTCTTTTTTTAAAAAACCAAACATGATAATTTATTCACCGATTCTTTATGTTAATGAAAAACGAAGAAAACGTCCCTTTTATTGAAAATTTAGATAAAGGTAATGACTCTCATTGCACTTTTGCAGAAATGAAAGGAACGATAAAAGTTATACATAAAATAATTAAAAGTTCAATATATACGTATCTTTTTAATACAGAAGACCATTTCTCCCTATGAATTGGGAATTGTCATTCATTGTTTTGAATGACACACTTCTAAATTTAAGGCGTTTCACAAAAAGTCGAATAACATTAAGAAGGGGTATCCTTAGAGACAGAAATCGGTACCTCCATCAGAATTGGACGCCTTTCGGTTTTATTGATATACGATTGTTTATACAAGGGTTTATTCGTGTGGCGAAACTTCAATGAAACTAGATAATTCTACTGGTTGACCCTTAAAAGGGGGACATTAGGACCTTACTAAGAAAATTAAAGACGGTGTCCTCTATTGTCTTAGTTTCAAGTCAAGTCAAGTCAGGTCAGCAAGTCAGCACAGGCTGAGAAACACTGGGGTACTTAGCGTCGTGCGGTCCTGAAGGACAGGTAGTGGTAGAGGGCCTCAAGTGAGTCTGAGCGCAGGTAGTTCAGTCACTACGGTAGGTCGGTAGAGTAGGAGACAGCAGGGGACGAGGAGGACTGGGGTTAGGGAGGGTCGTAGTCTCAGAAAAGGTTCTCAGTTGTGAAGCGTACTCCACCGGTTTCATGACCTCAAGGTCGGAATCGTAGTAAGGAAGGTCTCTTTAGGGTCCCGACTAGAGGAAGTATCACTTGACCAACCTAGAGGAACGTCAGGTTCCCTGAGAGTTCTCAGAAGAGGTTGTGGTGTCAAGTTTTCGTCGTTAAGAAGCGGCGAGTCGGAAGAAGTGTCAGGTTGAGAGTGTAGGTATGTACTGGTGACCTTTTTGGTATCGGAACTGATCTGCCTGGAAAGAACCGTTTCATTACTAAGACGAAAACTTATACGATAGATCCAACCAGTATTGAAAAGAAGGTTCCTCATTCGCAGAAAATTAAAGTACCGACATCAGTGGTAGACGTCACTAAAACCTCGGTTTTTTTTATTTCAGACTGTGACAAAGGTGACGAAGGGGTAGATAAAGGGTACTTCACTACCTGGTCTACGGTACTAGAAGCAAAAGACTTACGACTCGAAATTCGGTTGAAAAAGTGAGAGGAGAAAGTGAAAGTAGTTCTCCGAAAAATCAAGGAGAAGTGAAAGACGGTATTCCCACCACAGTAGACGTATTACTCCAATAACTATAAAGAGGGCCGTTAGAACTAAGGTCGAACACGAAGAAGGTCAGGTCGCAAAGAGTACTACATGAGACGTAGCTTCAATTTATTCGTTCCACTGTTATATGTCGGAACTGCATGAGGAAAAGGATAAACCTTGGTCAGACAACAAGGTACAGGTCAAGATTGACAACGAAGGACCGGACGTATGTCTAAAGAGTTCTCCGTCTAGTCCACCAGACCATAAGGATAGAGAAAGTCTAAAAAGGTGTCAAATAACACAAGGTGTGTCAGTTTCCGAAACCGTATCAGTCGTTTCGTCTTTATCTACAAAAAGACCTTGAGAGAACGAAAAAGGTACTAGGTCGCCTACAACCGTTAAACTAGAGACCAAGGAGACGGAAAGGATTTTGGTCGAACTTGTAGTCCTTCAAGTGCCAAGTGCATAATGACTTCGGACCGAACCTCTTAAAACTCGTAATGAAATGATCGTACACTCTACTCACGTTAACACGTCATCAAACTCGTAAGAAACCGTAACGGAAAGAAACCCTAACCTTACTTTTGGCTGGAAAAGGTCAGGACACCGGTGACGACTCAAAAGGTTTAAACAACCGTATAACTCACGTCGTGAAAGTGTCGTAGTAGAAAGTCCTAAACTTTATCGAGTTGACCTTAAGGTAGTGGAGGTGATCGAAACAAGCATCACTACGAAAGATTCCGGGTGAACTGAAGTGTAAGGTTCTGCAGACCGAGATCTACTCACTAGTGTGGTAGCACTAATAGGCCCAAAACTTCTAGAAAAAATATGTCAAAAAGACACATAAGAACGGTAGAGAAGAATTATAGAAGACGAAGACAATCCAGGTATGGTAAAGACAGGAAATAGCTCGAGTAGAAACGTACTTTACAAGGGAATCATAGTTGAATCTAAACGAGTTTGGTGAAATCTTTTGTGGGTATTGACACAGATAGTCCCGTGAAACGAGTACAGAAACAAAACGTTTCCGTGTCTCATTATGGTAGAAATTTTTTTTTTTTCCTCGAAAACTTTGTAGAGTAAGGGATTACTTATTATGACTGTTTTTCAAGACATAAACAAGTCTAATTTTTCTCTGGGGTGTCCACTTGAAAGACAAGAAACTAAAACTATCCACAATTTACCTTTTTTTTACATTTTAAACCTCATTTCCGATGTATAGGAGTCCAAAGGGAACAGAAGGTGGGTGAACATCAGATCTTCATCGACCCTTTTCATAGAGGGGTTTGTTAAACACGAGACGTGGTTTAAGAGAATGTTAAGAAAATTTGATTCCGTACGATAGGCAGGATCCTCTTTGTTCAATCTAGTAGTCGTGGGTCATTGTTACTTTTGGAATAGTTTCATATTGTCTGATCATAGTTCCACTATTAGAAACGAGAGACTTCTGTGAACAACAACCTACCTGTTTCCCTCTACCACCCATCCTACCTATTCAGGATCGTTCCGGGAGTCTCCTGTCTCTCTTTTCTTTTAAAGTGGATAAACGAATAAGATACAATCAATAATCAAGAAAGATTACTAAAAATCGATTTAAATTGTTCGACTAATTTTTACATAAAGTCCCAAACCAATATAGACTTTTACTGCGTGATACTTCTTTACCCTACAATTTTAATGGGGTTTAAAAGTTAATGGAAAGAGGAAAGACCGCAAAATTTAAAGGAAATATAAGTAGGGTCCATGAGAACAGTCGGTCTAGTGGTCTATATTTAAGAACTTCCAGACCAGGAGAGACATTTTTAAGGAAAAAAAGTAGACCGTCCCATGAATGAAGAGACTGTCCCGACGTATTTATAGAAGGTTTGTGGATTTGTTTCCCAAGTAATACTGTAAATAAATCAAACGACAAATCAGTGATTCAGTACAGACTGAGAAAACGTTGGGGTACCTGATATATCAGGTGGTCCGAGGAGACAGGTACCCTAAAGGGTCCGTTTTTAAATAAATCTTCTCAATTATTATTGAATCAAAATTGGATAAATTTATCGATTTTCCTTCTCATTCGGTCTCTTGACTAAGTCTTTACTACAATTTGATAAATGTTCGAGACACAACTTATTCCGATTCCTCCTGGGTTTCCCTTGTTTTGTTTGGATTTTTTATTATCCTTAATTGATAAAGACAGATCTAAATTTTATCTAAACCTTTGCAGAACTTGACCGATTGTTTTGTACGGTGTGAAATAGACATAGTCCTGATTTTCAGTCAGTAAGTTCAAATTTGACGTTATTATCCTCTTCTACGATGTCTAAACTTAAAAGATAAGGACTCCTCAGTTCCTGCAAATTTATTTTAGACTTCATTTAATAGAGACGGAACCCGAAACCTATTTGTGTACACAATTTTGAATCTTCAAATTCCAAATTGGGTCGACTAAAGTCTCTTGAACTTCATCCCTTTGGTTTGAATGATAAGGTTAAAAGATGCGATATAAGACACAAACTAGTTCCTTCAGTGAGTTGTATATAAACAACTGGTTTTCTTCGGCAGTCGAATACCTAAACTTGTGTGTGTACCTGTTCTGTCGGTTTTGTGATATTTTGAGTTTCTCAATTTTTTTTTTTTTTTCACACGGATAATTCTACGACGTGTTAACGATGACAAGAGCGGGTTCAGAGGGCGAGTTCGAATGTTGTGTCTAAACCCAAGATTGACGGGTTTGGCCACAGATCATGTTTAGTGACTGTACGTTCTTTTTTTTTTTTTTCTGTGGAGAGTCTCAGTCGGTCTCTATGGATGTTTGTTTAGTGATGGTCTCTGAATTGAAGGAACCCCACAGACTTCTTAATCTGCTCTATGGTGTGCTTTTTACAAATCTTCTTTTGGACCGATCTTCATTTGTAAGTCATTTACGACCGTAATAACCCGCGAGATTTCCCTACCCTCGGGAGATGGGATGCGGGCGTGGGACGAGGGGGTCGGCGAGTGGGCCCCCGGGTGCCACGCCTGGCGTGGGGGCGTCGCATCTCTGTAGAGCGAGAAAGAAAGGATCGTTCCTGCTTATTAGTCATTAAGGGCCCTTTTCTCTTTTCCTGTTTGGCAGCGGTCTAAATACTGTTGTACTTGGTGGGACTGGGCCACCTTGAGCGCGTCGAGGCGCTAACCGACGAAATCAGATCGCCACAGCGTGTGACTACTGGGGTGTGCGTCTGGATATGCCTGATATTCACGCACTACTGCTTTCTGCGAGAGAGAAACGGCGTAGATGACGCTCCACTCCACCAAAGACATTAGCCACCCGAACCCCTTAGACTTCGGTAGCCGAGACCCTTCCGGTCGCCGCGCCAACACCGGGAGCCCTTGAGATAGCACCAACAGAGGGGTGTGTCACTGGCGGTATACTTAAACCAACTCGACCTTTAGCTCGGGACATGACCCGAAAGTCCGGATGGGGTCGAGGAGTCGGAACGGCCCTACCGCGGTCGAACTGTCCTGTGGGCCCCCACGCGACTCGTCCCTCAAGCGGCCGACCCGAATATTGTACGCGGACGCTCGACGAGGAAGGTTGGTCTCGCGTCGCCCCTGGAGAGCCAAGCCCAGGAGGACATAAGAACGGCCGCCAGAGGCCATCCTCACCTCGAGGCACGCCACCTCGAACCAGCAATCCCCGGAAGAAGAATGGGATCCACAAACACAAAGTCTTACTTCTGGTAAGAGTCGTTAGTCTGACAGCTGTAGGGTCTTTTACCATGCTCTGAACCACAAACGCAAAAAGAATGCAGAAATGATGTACGAGATATGGAACAAGGCTCCGGAGTGCTCATGCAAGAGAGGATCAGCTGTAATTGAACTTCCCTGCCTGTCAATAACACTTCCCGGGGTCTCCGTGGGACGCCTCCCTGAAGTTAGTGTAGTTACATCTTGAGTCAGAGGAACCTTTCTTTTTCTTCTCCCACTCAAAAAACAAGCAAAACCTGTGTCAACGAACAAACCTTCCAACACTAAATTCTCATTGTTCTACCCAACGAAAAGTTTAATGCTTTAAGTCTAAGACACAAAATCGAAGTTTAACCCACAAATCTTAATATCGATCAAAGTTACAACAACGAAATTGTTTTAACCTTCTAGTTTAAGACTTGTTTCATCTAATCTTTTTGAGGAAGGTCTGGTCCCACGTCGCCCCATCATTACTAAGCATCGTCTAGAATTATTATGACAATGTTCAATTCAAAAAAAAAAAAAGGGACTAACAAAACATTTTTAGAATCCCTGCGTCGTCACCCAGAATTTGGACTATTAAAAGGTCCTAACTGCAAATTACGTCGAACATGGTATGAAAACAAAGACCCAACAGCAAGGAAACACTTTATCACATGGAAATTACGTATCATTATTTTTATGAAACTCCACCACACCGAAAAAAAAAAAAAAAAAACCGTTCAGTATGAAAAATTAATCCCGTTCATGATGTTAAATGTCACTAAAAACACTTATTTACCTGAAGAAAGATTCGGACGAATAAAGACCTTTCTCAAAAGATTTCAAAAAAACAACACAATGTCGAGGCACAACTGTTTACCACCCCTTTGTCTTTCCTTGACCGGTGACAAGCGTGTTAGACATCAGTGCATGTCTTGTACTAGTTCCCACAATGTGACCATTCGTCTAAGGAGTCTGACGAAACAAAACCTTCCCCCTCCAAAGAGTCGACATGAAGTACATACGTTGTATATACAAACGACGTCTCTTATCTAATACGTACTTTAAATCACCGCATGAACTCGAGATCACGAACCCTTCTCCATTACAACCGTCTACACAGGTTATCCGCAAGGACCCAGAACCCTAATTCACTATGTATACACACACACACATTTCTGGTCCATCAGAAACTATCAGACGACTACCAAAAAAAAAAAAAAAAGGATGTGTTTAATTCAGAGTAAAAGTTCCACGTACGAATATCTTTTCATTGTGTGCCCCATCTGAAACCAAAGAACAAACTACGGACAGTTATGATGAGAACACCCCTATCTTTTTCCACCTAGTTTAAAGACTTGAGGTACAGGTAAAGGAATTTTTGTATGGTCCCATCCAAGGAACTCACACCCACGGAAACATAGGAATTAAGAACGATAGACCACATGGAATCATTAAGTCATACAATCGGGACCACGGGTTCTACTTCCCGAAACCCCAAGAAGTACTCTTTGATCACAACAAATGACACCCGTACCACCAATTTAGTGACACCAGAGGCTGAGAAAGCGTTGGGACACTTGACATCAGGTGGTGCGAGGAGAAAGGTACCCTAAAGGGTCCGTCTTTATGACATCATCAAACGCTACAAGGAAGGGTTGGTCCCTAGTTTGGGTACAAGGGACGTGACCGTCCACTAAAGAAATGGTGACTCGGTGGACCTTTCCGTATCCGCCATCACTTTGTGAAAAGTAATTCCACGCGTGACGTCAGGCCGTTTCTCTGTTGTCTTTGGCTACTAAGACATATGTCAACACACCACACCCACTAAAATATTGCGGAACTGTACTCATACACTCTTGTCAAAAGTCAAAGGAAACAGTACCTCCTCCTTCAAAAGGAGATTTCAGAGATCTCTAAACCAGTAGGAAAAGATCCACGTTTCTCCCTTTGTTAGGACTGTTTATACATTTATAAGGAATGTTTCCCCGTCAAGGATGAACCAAAAGTCTCTTTTTGACCCATAGGACAAGTTTAAAGAGTCGTAATGACTACCAAAGAAATAAATTTAGATCCCGAAGGCAATGTTCTACTCCAGCCACATACGGGTGAAGGGGTAGTTGCAACAATAAGTCCTCTTACCAAGAGAACACCTTTAGGCTTTAAAAAACCCACTTTTTATGTATGCGTCCCAAGCTTACTCCGGTCCATACCAAGTATTCAAAAAAAAAAAAAAGACGAACACTTCCGAATTTATATAAAACCCAATCAATATTGATTCCGATCTAATAAAGTCTGAATGGGTCATGTTAATTTCATCTTCACGTGAATTTTATCAAAAAGAGACTATGTATTAACTACGCAGATTGTGACTTCGTTTAAAATTTTGAATCACGAGAAACTAAGACGAAAAAAAAAAAAGATAACTTAACTCCCCCTCACCCTCCAGAACGTGTTTCGAACACTCTAGAATCAAGGGGTGATCCATAGTTTGGGAGCGGGGGACGTAACCGTAGTACCTCCGAAATTGGTGACCTAGTCGTCCCTTCAGGGGTTTTTACTCGAAACTTCTTATGGTTTCCATATGTTACCTTTATTCTTTATTCTAACCTATGTTTCGAATAAATAAATAGACCGACTCAGAATCAAAAACGAATAAATAGATACCCTAAGAATCAGTGTTGTAAGTTTGAGAAATTAAACGTCGTACACCCTTGATCAAAGGACTGGTCCCTAACTTAGGTCAGACGGACGTAACTGTCGGGTCTCACAATCGATGACCGGGTGGTCCTTCAGGGTCCTTATGTTTTAAACGGGTCTATTAAGTCTAAGATAATGTCTTGTCTATCAAAGTAAACCACACACCTTAAAATTTAGTTCATTTAACGAGGAATTTGTAAAATTCATAAGATATTAAGAATAAAAAATAGAACTGTGATACGTTTACGGGAGAATATAAAATCCCCACCGGACAAGTCATAGAGTTCGGGTCTTTCTACTCAACTAAGAACTTCCTTTACTGTAACTTGAACACAGTTTAAGTCCAAACATACAAATGACACGTATTAATTACGGATATTTCAGAACAGATAGATTTAGGACCTCAACTTATGGACCATAAACAAGTAAACCACTCCCAAAAAAAATTAAAACCCTTAGAATTAATTTTCGATATTTCATGTCGTACACTACTTTATGAACACTACTCAAACCGACTATTAACGGAATAGAAAAAGTGGGAATATCGACGAAACTAAGTCGTTCGGTGGTGTCAATTTTTGTTCCTATAGTCTTTTAAAAACCTACCATAGATACATAGACTTTTTCCTTGTCAAGTCGTCCGACTACTTATTCTAGAGTCCACCCTAAAACATTATGGACATATTAAAATAACGAAATCAACCCAGATTAATTATTTGAATTTGACATCAACATCGTTTCCGTCTTTCATACAAAATGTACTAACCCTTATTTTGAAAAGACCCATTCTTATAACTACCTCTTAATGTCTGACAAATAAAAGAAAAAATGTCACTAGGACGACGTCTTTGTTGTTCTATCGTCTACCAAGATACCTGAGTCAATACTAGGAAATTTCTCTGTTATTTTTGAGAACTAAACTCTAAAAAAGGATGACTAAACAGTAAAGTTTGATAAACCGGTCATTTGTCAATTCATTTAAGATTACACAATTCTTATTATTGTCTTCCTTATCCTCACCAACTAAAACAACAACAACAATCGTTCTGAATTACCGTCTTCCCCGAACTTCCTTATGGTTCCTGTAAAGTCCGTTCTCCTTATGTCAATAGTACCCTTCTTGAAATCCTCTACGGGACTTCCATACATTAAAATGTCACCGTATCTAAACTTCTAAACACTCCGTTTACGGACTCAGCGTCATTGACTTTTCCGTCGACTCTTCACGATGAACAGAACCATTCTTAATTTTCTACCTCAATTAAATATAAATACTATTTGTACCAACGACATCAGATTCCAAGAGAGTCTGGGTTTAAAGTCGGTGAAGATATAGAATCAGAAACTATCGAAATTTTTTTGAATTCTTTGTAAGGTACACAGTATGAAGTCTATGTGATGATTTGTTATGACACAAAATTGAGTCATCCCAACGGGGATTTGGACGTCAGGAGGGGATAGAGTAAACAATCTTTGACATTGACACATTAAAGAGTCCGTTATGTAAATTGAAACAGAATGGATGACACAGATCAGGTAGTTATTTTAGACACCCGAATGATTCTAGAACCAACTTTATTTACTTTAATTAAAATATAAGTCAATTAGTAACCAAACTACTATTGTCAATTTAAAAAACATTTATGTCTAAAACGAAACTTAATAAAACTCTACTCCAAACCCCATCCACAACCTACCCATTCAACAGAAGGAAACTCACTGTCCAATCGTCAGTCTATAAAAGTCACTTCGGACAACTCGAGTAAGGAGTACAGGCAGGATCGTATGGGACGAGGTCAAAAACAGGTATTACAAATATTACATTCTAATTATCAAATGAAACAACCCATAACTAATATATGAGAAAAGGACGATTCTCAGATTGGAAGTACCCCCCCCACACTGGAACAGATGGGACCCTATAAGACTCAAGATCTTGTCACAGACCGTATATCGACAAACGACTCATTAACCAAGGGTTTAACGGTCCCTCTAAGTCCAACACCTCTAACTCATTATCATTACCCGGAGTTTTCTACAAAAATTCCATAACTGTCTTAAAATTTTAACTTAAACTCCCAACTTTAAAGGTTCACCGTGACAACGTCTCCCTATTTCCACAATAACGTCTCACAGCCATATATCCGTCACCATCGTCGTTACCCTCACACATTGTGGTCTTCACTTCGCACCTCTGAAATTTCCCATTGACAACCGTCAGACCAACATCGACTCCTCAATGAAGTTAAATTATTGAATCTACACCATTTCCTTGCACATCGTCGAAGAGGGGTCCCTTCGACAGGCACAAAAGACAATGATGTCTACTCGTACATTCACGTAGGAGTCAAAACTCCACATAGTCAGATGTAAAAGATTACTCTTTTGTATGAACCCTCATTTAACGGGTAAACCGTGTGTCAAAGCCGCCTACCTCCCTCCCCCACAACCGTCTTGGGTCAATTTTGTGGTAAGTGTAAGGTGTCAGGAATTCAACTTATATTTATTAGTCGTATTGGGTCAAATAAACCTTACTTAATGTAACTCTTAATTTTGTAGGTCAGTATTAAATGACTGGAGTTAAAGGTCTCCGAGAAATTTGTGGTATTAACGTTATGAAGGTATATATAGTCTGAATCACCACTTTCCCAACAATTTGACTTGCACCTCTTACGTTATTATATGTTTCATTTGATGTAAAATTCTACAAGAAGTTCAAAACTTTCCATTTAATTTTCTAGACAGTTTTCGACGGTTGTCAAGGATTGACTGAGATACCAAAATAAAAAATTCATTTGTTGGTTGGTACATAAATCATTACGTCCTAGATACAACACCGTTTCCGAGAAATCTACACCATACACCCAAGATCAAGGGACTGGTCCCTAACTTGGGTCTGGGGGACGAAACCCCGTACCTTAGAATTGGTGACCAGGTAGTCCTGTTAGGGGTAAATAATAAAATTTTACTTAAATTCTTTTTGGACTTTCCATATTGACTCGTACTCGATCTAATTTTATACATGGATCCCTGAGTGCCTCGAAGGGACCACCGAGTCTACCATTTCGTAGACGGACACCACGTCCTCTGGGCCCAAGCTAGGGACCCAACCCTTCTAGGGGACCTCTTCCTTTACCGTTGGGTGAGGTCATGAGAACGGACCTTTTAAGGTATCTGACTCCTCGGACCATCCGATGTCAGGTACCCTAGCGTCTCAACCTGAGTTGACTCACTGAAGTCAAAAGTCCCTGAGTACATAGTACTACCGAATTTCTGATCATTTTAAGGGTCTACCGTTTTTTCCTGTCGTAACTTAATCCCTGAAATGATAACTATGGAAGAGAAGGGACCACCGAGTCTACCATTTCGTAGACGTTACGTCCTCTGAGGCACTCTAGGGGACCTCTCTTCCCTTCCCGTTGGGTGATCATAAGAACGGACCTCTTGGGGTACCTACCTGGTATCTCAACGTTTCTCACTGATTGTCAAAAGTGAAACACCGTTCCACTGTTCAAATTTTCTATGTAATTCGTGATTTACATTTCTGAATGTTTGTTATGTTCTATTAGTTTTGTCCTGTCCTTTCGTTTGTAGAATTAAGGTTCAGACAAAAATCCTGACTTATACCTAAAGAAAAAGTTTTGGAACCTACAACTACTCAACGAGTTGACTATGAGATCCTAATTTTTTGATCAATGATATTAGTACATATCGGAGTTCGGATTATTAGTCTACTTTCAACGAGTCAGCACAGGCTATAAACACTGGGAAACCTGACATCCAGAGGTCCGGTCTTATGACCTCACCCATCGACAGGGGAAGAGGTCACCAAGAGTCTCTTTATATTTTTTAAGAACCTTTTGTTTTCGACGATTCCAACCTCCTTCCTACGTCAACCTTGTTCCTCTGTTTTCCTAGATTTTAAAATAATAGACTTAACCGGTCGGTCTTTCTTATAACTACAGAATTGGTGAAAACGTAAACAAACTTAACTGGTTAACACAATAAAAATAGAAACTTTGAATTACGACAATAGTTAATCATAGAATCAATACGTCCTTTATTCGAAAGGAAACTGACCTTCAGTCTGAAGGTCTCCTCATCTGTTATCAATTTATAACTGAGTGGATTCCTTTCTTACCCATATTTACCCAAATCTAAGTCCAAAAGAAGGTTGTAAATCTTATGTCACTTACTTACAATTGTCTTAAGTTTTTTCAGTTTGACGTTTAAGACAAAGTTCTTAAATGAATTAGGATCGAAGTTTCCAACGTTACATTCTTATCAAATGAGTCCGGTGGTCATGAGACTTAACACAGGTGTCAACCCTCCACGGAAGATGTGGAACTCTCCAGGTATACACGAACACAATCTAGTCACTTCCTGAAGTCCCCGCTCTTGTTCAGAGTACCCTATTTACCATTGAACTATTGCTATTATATTTTTTTAGTATAGAATCTTACAAAAGACGTAGACAGTGGATTCTAAGTCCACTCCTTATTATGGTTAAACTTCCTTCAACGACATGAGACTCCAACTTACTGGAGACAGAAGTGTCCGTCAACCTAGATCAACTTAAATTAGAAACAGGAGACTACAAATGTACTCAATGATCTTTAATTTACAATAAAAATTTTTTTAGTAGACTATTTTCTCGAGTATTTTACTCTACAAAATATTTACGAGTTAAAATTAAAGATAACTGTTTTCGACTCCCTAACTACACGAATTCTCAAATATTAACCGATATCTGTTTACTATGAATTGGGATAAAAAAAGGTAAACTCTTGGTGGGACTGGTTTCCCCTTTCGTGGATTTTTCACTGTCTTAAAATAGCGACTGTTAGAGGTGACACCTTAGAATTGTCTCAACATGAAAGTTTTGTTAAATAAAATAGTATTCATCGATGACCATACTTATCTCCTTTTGATCTCTTATTACTATCCTTTGTCGAGTAGTTTGTGGTACTCTGTTGCATAGTCTTTTAGCAGTATCCGAATGACAGCTCCCTTTGGAAATGGAATCTAGGTTCTTGACTTAAGTGACTACAGTTGTGGAAAATTCCCTGTTAAACTTGGTATGTTACCTCTGGTTCTAACAGTAATGGAACCGATAGTGATTTAAGAGTTCAACAGGAAAAAGATGTTATATCCACATAGAAGACATTCAATGGTCATATACCTTGACCTCACTTAAAAATTTGAAAAGGTAGGACGTCTGTCTTTATTCTAGTCGAATCGATTTTTGAGAAAACACTGGAAAGAAATTACCATACACGACACTCAAGAAACGAAAGGTTTAAAAAGAAGAGAAAGCGAATACTTTTTATCATTAACTATTGTCATCTTGGTCTCACCTCTTCTTTGTTGTAGGTTTCTTATAGTCGCCAAAGAAGACGTGTTCTTCATTCGTCTGTTATGTAAGACACAAAGAAACTCGGACTGACGTAGATCCTGATGGCAAGAGTCTTTCCTTCGGTAACAACGACTAGTCAAACAACATTTGGACCTAACTCCTAAATCGAAACTTTAGCCCACACTTCTTAGGTTTAGACCCAGATCTAAAAAGAAGTCAGTCAAACTTATGTATTATCGGAAACTAAAACTAAAATAGTTAGTCCATACGACTTTTTATGGTTTTTTTTGTAATAATTAGTGTACACTTGATAATCTATAGGAATTCTTAAATCAAAAGTAACTTTTGTCAGATTTTGAGTACGAGTATTTTGTAAAAGTAATTTCCAAAAAACTGTAAGAAAATAGTTACTAGAAAGAACTCTTCTACTTATATCCATATTACATTAAAAAATTTCTAACTTAATTTTGTATAGATATTAGTATGGTTTTGTGGACGTCCTTTGAGTCTAAATTCTTGACATCGGTATTTCCAGTTTCCTGAATTGACAGTTGAACAAGTGTCACAATTTTTTGTCTTTTTAAAACGAATAAATGGAACTAAGGTCTCGAGTCTACACTCTATTGCCGGGTTATTGACGTGAACTAAAGGGGTCGGTGAGTGAGACCGAGCGGATGAGTTGAGAAAATATGGAAGACAGTTGTTTGAATGTCGTGGAGGAGACAACCTTAGTAGAAACTGATGAGAGTATGTGTGTAGGTTAGGACAACTGATGGAAGTTTTGTGTAGGTCTTGGATAGGTGAAGAGTGATAGAGGTGAGAATTGACCTCTTCCTTTACCGTAGAGTGAGGTCCTGAGAACGGACCTTTTAAGGTACCTACCTCCTTGGAGGATCCGATGTCAGGTACCCCAGGCGTTTCTCAGGCTGAGCTGACTCGCTGAAGTGAAAGTGGTGAGAATTATTGGACTGGGTCAGGTGGTAATAGGAATGGGTCTGGTCGCGTTAAGAGGGATATAGTTAAGAACGAGGAAATCTCACACAAGTGTTTTCTCGTCGTTAAGAAAACCACACCCAACCTAGAACAATTGGACAAATTTTGGATCTTGGAAGGATAGGGACTCTCATTCGATGTCAAAAATGCTGCGGAAGATTCGGGTATTATCTGATAGTAATTACTCGGACAAGGGGGAGTAATAAACCAAGTATAATGGACCATTACAGTATATAAAGTTCCCTTTACCGGGAGCTTGGAGTGGAAAGTTTCGGAGGACTTACATAAAGAGATTCATCATAAAAGCCTCGAGTAGTAAAAGGTCTCTGACCAGTAGCTACGGTGACCGGCACTACATTTGTAGGTACAGAGGTATCAAGGAGGCCTAGGTGAAGTCGTGGGACGCGAGAGGGGTCCCGTAGTGCCGGTCCGCCCACCCCCTCGAGTCCGTCCACTACAGGACGTCTTTGACCTACAGGGACAGACACAGCATCCACGACGGCAAGACCGCGAGCACGTAGTGCTTGGACCACCACTTCACCAAGTCCCGCATCTTCAGGCGTCACGGGAACTGGTCGGAGGAGAGGAGGAGTCATTTGACTCCGTCGCACCTCGCACGCTCGGGAACGGATAAGAACTTCCGCTGCATGAGAGAGTACCGGTCGCCCATCAGGGGGCAGAACTTTTCCCCAAGACGCTTGGTCCGCTAAACCTTGACCTCCTTCGCGAGCCGGCGGAAGGTCACGCTCAGGCGCATCCCTAACCGCCCGAGCCGGGTTAGGCTCACGTCTCTGTCGCTGTCCCGGGGCGCGACGTGTCCGGACATGACGGCCAGCATCTCCACGGTCCGGTCCCGCACCCGCTAGTCGTCCACCACCCGACGGGTCATCCACAGCAATGATCTGACGAGCATCTACAGTGAGTCAGCCAATCCGAGCAACTATCACTAGGTCTCGAAGTGGTCCAGGGGGTCGAGGGCCTTCGTGTCCAGCCGCATCAGGACCTTCCGGAGCCGGCACCTGGCCAAGTCGGTGGGAGGCGACACGTCGTCTCCGGGTCCCTCCGGATCCACCCACACCCAGCCTATCATGTCGCACTGGTAACTCCTCTACAACTCGAAGTCGGGGAGCGACTGGTGTGTGGACATCATGGAGTTTCGGACAGACAATCGGTACCTGTCCAACGGTCACCCTTCCTAACTCCCGGTCAGGTCTCGTTTGGCTATCACCCAGTGAAAGTAAGAACGATTGTAGAGTTCGACAGAAAACTACGACTGTTTTAGGCACGTAACTCGACCGGAACAAAAGTCGGAGTGAGGAAGGTGAGCCACGTTGTCAGACAACGGGCAGTGTAAGGTGTGTATGTCTACTCCTAGCGACTTGACGCCCCTCCTTCGGTGCCGGAGTCCGACACTTTCGTTCGTGTACGTCCGTCCGTCTCAGAATCGTACGCAGGAGATTCTCTTTCTCCACACACAATCAGTGAGTCAGTACAGGTTGAGAAAACGCTGGGGTACCTGACATCGGGGGTCCCGACCTTCACTCAACGATAAAGGAGGAGGTCCCCGAGAAAGACTGGGTCCCTACCTTGGACCCAGAGGAGATAACGTAAGCCTAAGAAATGATAGACTCGGTGAAGTCTGGAAGTCTGGTCTTTCCTTCTCGGACTAGAATAAAACAGAGAGTGTTATCTCTTTTATTTACTACGTGTACAGGAAGTCTTGTTGGATACAGAAGGACGAAAAAAGGACAACTACAGTCGTTTTTTCCGGACTAATAGGAGGGAGGTCCGGGAACTTTAAATGGTCCCTCTGTCCTTTTACATCTCTTTCTTGGTGTGGATCCCGAACCGAACGTTTTGTTAAACAGAAAGTCTTTTGTCCTCCTACAAAAGGTCAAGGACCCAGGATTTTTGGTCCATTATACCCCAACCCCCACCCCCACACACACACCCCAAGAGTACACTAAGACAAGTTTACGTAGTCCTTTAACCGAACCAAGAGTCAATTTTCCTTGGTGTTTTCTACCTGGAAGGTTTGGACAGTGTTTAATTTCCGTTTAATCGTAAGGTCAACACCTCCTAAAGTGACTCTAATCGTAAACCCCAATCTCCTCCGACCACCTGGGGTCGGTGTCAAGGATTTTATCCGGTCACCCTTTCTCGTCCTTTACTGGGGAACTCAAACGACTTACGCCGATTGTGTAAGGTCAACTTTTTAGGTTCACTACAGTGTGCAGGTAGTAAGTCAAGAGGGGAAGGGTACACGGACACTCTTGTGTCGTAAATAAGGAGGTTTCCCTCCTAAGATTTGTGCGAGGAATATATTCCATTACTTCACACTTTCCTCTCTTGGGATTTTATTGGGGGTCTTAGAGTGTCCAACTGAGAACTTAGGTAAGAGACGGGGAGGTGATTCGTCTCTCGGGACCTGAGGACGAGACCAAGACAGGGAAATTTTCGGTCCGAACTGTTGAGACAAATCACTGTCTCGTTAGAGTGGGTGGAGTGTCCACATGACACTCTTCAGACACTGAGACCCGTTAAGAGACAGTTGAGATTTCGTGAGATGTTTGTATTCTATGAATACTGAACCCACATCGAGAGGGACGTTAATAGCGGACAATCCGGGAACTCAGATTTAATTTTGTCTTTTCCCGAATTCTTTTTGTTCAAGTTCTAATTATTCTTTTTCACTTTCAAGACAAGAACAAAATTACACGAAAAAGAAGGGTACTGACTTAAATTGACGTGGACCATTAGTTACCATTAATCGGAAACCATTTATAAAAGGGAGATTAACAAAAGAGTACACAGTAGAAAGTATCAGATTAATATTTTAGTATAGTAACGGGTGAACGGTAGACGGTTGATCGATAGATCTTGTAATTTGCCTCTCTTGTAACTAGTACACTCGTACTTCGATTTAGACATATATTAATAAACTCATTTTGGGAATCGGATCTATCGGTCAAAGTCACAAAACTTTGGAGTCTCGTAGTACCATAACTTTCCCATAAATAAATGTTTCCCGTTAGAATGTCATTCCATTCCATGTTACTTTACTTTTAGACAAAATGAAAATTTTTAGAGGTCTTTCGTAATCAGAATCGTTGACACACTAATTAGACGATTCTCTTTATCAACTTCATAACGTGAGACTGGAGTCGGGGTCGAGGGTCTCGAACCAAGATTTCAAGATAAAAGGTGATTTTCCTAGGACCTGAGGAACCTTTTTACCGACAAAAGTCCAGACCAAGTCCTTTCCTTACTCCCCTAGGACCACTTATAACGTGGTCTTTTTATTCTTGTATGAATTTTTGACCTTTCCTTTACAGTTTTTCTGTATTTTTGTCGAACTTTCTCAGGGTATACGGTTTAAACTCTATTAAACTCGTAGTTTTCAAGGTCACTTAGTCACTGTTGTTACTTAATATTGACTCAATTAAGTGAGTAATTTGTTACACAAATTAAGTGAATTATTTATGTCTTCTTTATTAGATTAATCTTTAAACGGTAAAACGTTAGATGTTTCATTATTGATTAAGTCCGTTCCAAGTATTTAGTTACAATTCTCGTAACCAACTTACGACAACTCTTTATCCTATAAATATGTCAGAATTTTATAGTGGTAGTCTGATTAAGAATTAATGTTTACCTTTTCCTGGAAAGTCAATTCTCTAGACCGTTTACGGTGTAGTTCTTTAGACCACTGACGATGAAGTTGATCACAGAGGTCATTACTTTCTTTGACTGAAATACACGGAGGATACCCGACCTTCTTCGTGTTCGACCTTAGTTCTAACGGCCCTCTTTATAGTTATCGGAGTCTATACGTCTACTGTGGTGGGAATACCGTCTTTCACTTCTTCTTGATTTCTCGGAGAACTACTTTCACTTTCTCCTCTCACCTTTTCAACCGAATTTCGAGTTGTAAGTCTTTTGATTCTAGTACCGTAGATCAGGGTAGTAAAGTACCGTTTATCTACCCCTTTGTCACCTTTGTCACAGTCTGAAATTAAAAGACCTGAGGTCTTATTGACGTCTACCACTAACGTCGGTACTTTAATTTTCTACGAATGAGGAACCTTCCTTGCAATATTGGTTGGATCTATCGTATAATTTTTGGTCTCTGTAATGAAACAGTTGTTTCCAGGCAGATCAGTTCCGATACCAAAAAGGTCACCAGTACATACCTACACTCTCAACCTGATATTTCTTTCGACTCCCGGGTTCTTAACTACGAAAACTTGACACCACAACCTCTTCTGAGAACTCTCAGGGAACCTGACGTTCCTCTAGGTTGATCAGGTAAGATTTCCTTTAGTCAGGGCCCACAAGTAACCATCCTGACTAAAACTTCGACGTTGTGGTTATGAAACCGGTGGACTACGCTTCTCGACTGAGTAAACTTTTCTGGGACTACGACCCTTTCTAACTCCCGTCCTCTTCCCCTGCTGTCTCCTACTCTACCAACCTACCGTAGTGACTGAGTTACCTGCACCCAAACCCACCTGAGGTCCTCCACCTCTACCTGTCCCTCCGGACCGCACGACGTTAAGTACCTCAACGTTTCTCAGCCTGTACTGACTCGTTGATTTGACTTGACTTATACTACATAACCTTTTATGTGTTGTCGTAGATACATCATAATAAAGGTCTTTGTGAATTGACTTAGATTATTTCTTTGTCTTTAGGTACGAACGTCTGTAAAATGTTCGTTGACCCTACAGGGACCACCGAGTCACCAATTCTAAAGTGGAAGGTTACGTCCTCCACACCCAACTCCTCGATTCTAGGGTGTACGGAGGACCAGTTTTTTTTGGTTTTGTATTTCGTCTTCGTTATAACATTGTTTATACTATTTTTAAATTTTTTTTTTCAGGGTGTAAGATGTTTCGTAGACCGGACTTGAGAAGTTTTGATAGTTATGGTACTCTAATCCCCCTAAAGAGAGTTAATTTCTTCGATTTCTATGTGTATCCGGGTCTACGACCCCTTCCGTATCATCATAAAAAATTTACAATAAAAGTAAAACATCAGAAGAATATCTCGGGTAGATGAGAACGGACGGGTAGTAGATAAGTATGTTGGAAACCGACTCAAAAGTTTTTCGTAGGTTTAAAAAGAACCATTTCGTAAATAGGAGTAAGGAATTCACGTTCATTTCGACTGAGGAGTCACCCGAGGTCCACACTCGTTCTTCGGGTCCAGACTAACCAGTGTCGTAACGAAAGGGGACTGGTTCACTAGTCGAGAACGAGGCTCCTTATTCTCATCCCAGGAGTCTCGCCTGACTGCCAGTATCACAGTCAATGACCTCTCGTCTACCCAGAAGTGTACTTCGTCCTTGAACGTCCAACCCAATACATGTTTGGCCTTGAGAACAGAGAGGACCCCGGACAACAACGACCAAGATCTGAAACGTTTTGTATTTGGAAGAACTTCACCATCCCTTTTCTACCAGACGGACACGGTACACCTTCTCCTCTCTGTATGACCCATTCGCGCACGGAGAGGCCCCCAGTGTTTGACTTCCACTCAGTGACACAAATATAGTGAGAGATATAGAAAGGAGGAAAATAGTGAGGGTCCGGAAAGGATTTCAAAACAAATTTATGACTATCCCCAACTCTAAGTATTGAAACCAGTGAGTGCCAAAGCCGGGAAAACAGATCAACATAGGGAACGTGTAGAACAAAAAGGTATTCGAAGAGCTTATGTTCACGATACTCCAGAATATCGTATTACCAGTCTCTGTCTGTTTAGTCCCATTCAACCTATTCAATACATTGGAAGGATTCGAAGCTAAAGAAACGGATATTTTACTCCCAAAACACTAATTCATATGACTTACGTGTATGTAGGTCTTCAATTCACGAACCTTGTATCATCCTCGAAGTTTTTATCAAAGTCTTTTTAATAAAGCCTTTCCCGTAACACGTAGACTCTTGAACTCCTATCGAACGATGTACAAGACAGTGATAAACAATGGAATCCGTTCAGTGAAAGACAATAATTGACTGTCCGGAATGAAAGGAATCGATATTTTACTTTCTAAACCATATCCGAGTGGACCCAGATTTTCAACTGGAAAAAGTATGTGATACGTGACTCATGAATGACACATAGACTTTGACGAGATCATTCCGTAGGTCGTCCGTCATTTCGGAGTTTGGAGAGGTGACAGAACGTCTCTTTCAAACGTAAGATCATCCTCTTTGTCCACTAGTCATTCCTTTTACACATTTCGTCAATGGTCTCCTACCGTCACTCCCTTTACTCTATGACTAACTTCCCATGTTTGAAGGTCAATATTCTAATTGCACAAGACCCCCAGATAATATGTCCTACTACTGATATCGATTATTATAACATAACATATGAACTTTCAACGATTCTTCTAGAATTTAAAAGAATAGTATTTTTTTTCTAGAATTTAAAAGAACGGACACTACCATACCTTCACTATCGATTACGGTATCACCATTACAAAAACGTTACTTTTTACATAGTTTAGTTGTGTAACATGTGGAGTTTGAATGTGTTACAACATACAGTTAATATAGAGTTATTTAGACCTCTTTTTTTCCTTTTACACATTTTGTATCATACCATCTACACTACTTACGATATATTCTTTTATTTCGTCCTTCCCTCTTATTCGTCACTATCACTACTTCAATACAACAAATCTCATCTCCCTTCGGAATAACTCTCCAACTGTAAACTCAATGTAAACTTCTTCCACTTCTTACTCCGTTCAGTCCTCCGGCGTAACCCCATATTTCTGGAGTATTCCGTTTACTGGGTTTAAATAGTATTTAGTGAATTTACTTCCAGGTGATCATTAAACGAAGACCGTTTTGTTTTTAGATCCCTTAAGGGACCACCAGGTCACCGATTCTGAGGTACGAAAGTAACGACTCCCACACCCAAGTTAGGAACCAGCCCTTTGATTCTAGGATGTACGATGTACCAACGTCGGTTGTTTAATTTTTTTTTTTTTTTTGACATTTTAAACAAAGGACATTAAAACTATGATGACTGTTTACCGACAGTGTTTTTACTGACCTTCTAGAGAGATCTGATATACGTTGAACTCCCGTCATACTTTTCGAGAGTCATTCGTACTTAAGAAGGGAAGGAGAGAGAAGAAAGGGGTTACAGGGAATATTGGGGGTTTATTAGTACCATAAACTATAATAGACTGTCGACAAAGAATCTACAGTAACTCATTTTACTTTCCCTTATGACACATAATAAACCTCAACCACTACCTGTCCCTCCGGACCGCACGACATAAAGTACCCCAGTGTTTCTCAGCCTGTGCTGACTCGCTGACTTGACTTGACTATCAATTTAAACACCTCGAAGGATCCACCGCGATCACCATTTCTCGAACGGACGGTTATGTCCTCTGTTTTCTCTACGTACAAACTAGGGACCTAGTCCCTTCTTGGGGACCTCCTCCCGTACCGTTGGGTGACGTCATAAGAACGGACCTTTTAACGTACCTGTCTCCTCGCACCACCTGATGCCAGGTATCCCCTCGTTTCCCAGTCTGTGTTGAATCACTGAATCGTACGTACGTATCAATCAAACATTCATCGGTGAATGGAATTCCTGTCTAAGTCACTGTGGGGTCCTCTTTAGTGTCCCTTTGACTGGGACGTGTAGACCACACCTGAGAAAGTGTCTCTTTGGTAAAAGAACTTACTAGACAAATATCATTACACGACTTCTGAACCCGAAAGAAAGAAAAACAAATGATAATTTTAGGTGTATTTTATTAGGAGCCGCTCACCATATTCGTAGGACGGTAAGTTTCGGTAGGTCCTCCCTGGTCCGACACATTGGTTTGTGAACATAAAGTAGTTTGAACTAACGACATGTCTTTCTGTTTTCGTCTACAAGTCTCCGGATTTGTGAGACCAAGTACGAATGTCGAAGTGTTTACTGTACGGTCCCCGTCGTATAACACTTTGGTTGGAAAACGGATTAAACGTCCGGGTAATATAGTTGATCCTTAAAATAAAATAAATAAAAAAACTTAAAATAAAAATATAAACTTTTGCCCATCAATAAAAGTTGATCTTACCAGAAGGGTTCACTTGTTGTGTCAATTTCCCAGTTCAAATTTTATAAGGAACAGTCCCTTGATTCTAGGACGCACCCCGTGGTGCACCGGTTTTTTATTTATGTATTTTATTTTTATTTTATAAGTACTCTGAATTGAATCACACGTTTAGACACAGTCTCACGTACCATTAAAGGTCTTGGGAAACCCTGGTTACGTCTACGGTCGAAACTGGTTCTCAAAGAGTAAAGTTCGAACCCACCAAAGGGTAAACACCTGTTTGACAGAAAATACTTTGTTAGGAGTCCCTGACTCTGTAGTCGAAACTCTTACTTGTATACACTTACGTCTAAATTCCTCCTCTGTCTTCGTGTCACTACATTCTCTTGTTCTTAACTGACCCGGGTCCCCGTTCTCCCCTCTCCCGAACGAGATAACACGAGGACCCGCCCCGAGAACCCGTCCAAAGAGCTGGAGTCAAAAGAGTAATCATTTTTGTCTCCTAACTTTTTCTACTAGAAAGTCTTTAAAAGATCGAGATTTAAATTGTTGCAAATCCTTAATCTATTTTTAATTTATACGTTATTTTTGTTGTTACCAAGTTAGTTTGTACTTGGAAACAAGAATTTTCGAAAGTAAAAGAGTGCCTTTACAGAGGAAAGACGTGAAACCCCCAAAATAGTGTCTTAAAGAAAAGGATTTTCCCTCTTAACTACAGTTCTCTAAGATTACTCTATTTACAAAGTTGTCCGGCACCCAGAGCACGAAACCACAGTATCCCGGGACACTTTCCTCCTTACCATTACGGATCCCTCGCTATGGTGGAGACGGGTCCGCGATACCCGTCTCAAGAGACGAGACCTCCGGGGGTACACGTGCTCGGGACCCCGACCCGGACCGTGTCGAGACAAGGTACGCTAGGAGGACGTCCAATCTTGTGATCACAGAACGAGAGGGACCCCTGGAAGGGACTTGTGAGAGATGTCTTGACCCCTAAAAAAAGAGTTTCAAACACTGAAAACAAAACCGGTGAGGTACGTCAAACGGTACTAGAATTAAGGGACTGGTCCCTAACTTAGGTACGAAACCGTCACTTTCGTGCTTCAGGTTTGGTGACTTAGGGGTCCCGTAAGGGAAGTTCGAACACTGAAGATTTCTCTCGATATCTCAACATCTTTCTCGGTGGCTCTTAAGGAAATATACCCTCTCTTTACCTCGGGTTTTGTCTTGGTAGTATTAGTTTCGAGCAGAAGACGAGGTAATAAAGAAAGAAAAAAAAAAGGTTTCTTTCGAGGTAATAAAGTTAGTCGGTGGACGTCTACAGTGAGGGACTCATTACCTTTTCCTTACTCTCCTACTCGTCCCGAATCTCTTTATAGGTCCTTGTTATCTTTGACAAGTCGAATCGGTAAGTACCGAGTAAGGGCCATAAGTCTGAAGAGTAGTAGCTCAGTATATTATCTCATTTTCCTGGTGTCAGTTCTTTTCGAAAGTCGTAGAATTTTGACAATTTGAAACCTGTACAGAGGAAATCGTGACCACCGAGTGTGCCATTTTTTAGACGGACGTTATGTTCTCTAGGTCCAAGTTAGGGAACCAGTCCTTCTAGGGGACCTCTTCCCTTACCGTTGGGTGAGGTCATGAGAAAGGACCTCTTAAGGTACCTGTCTCCTCGGACCACCCAATGTCTGGTACCCCAACGTGTCTCAACCTGTGCTGACTCGCTGATTGTGAAAGAAAAGTAAAAGGAAATCATAATACAAGAAAAACTTCCTTACTTCGTCGTGGAACAACTTTTAATCCTACATAGATGTTGGATTTTAATAAGACGAAAGTTTGAGTAAATATTTCCTGTACTTTGACTTTTTTTTCCCCTGTACTCTCATTGTATTTTAAGACAGTAGTGACGTGTTATCTTTTCAGGTTGTTATAGTCGTTGGATCAGTTTCCACTGGAATTTATAGGATATCGTTTTTCATAAGTTTTGTCAAAAAAAAATTAACTCGATTACATGCTGGTTGGAACTTCTTGGACCAACTCCTTCAAGAAGTAGTACATCTACCGACACCATAGGAGACAAAAATGCACTGACAGGTACTTGGTCGGTAAGAGTCATTAGTTCTAAGCCCCTAACGGTATAAGGTCAAATTAGGTCAAATCGTGTAGAGAATTTAACTCACTGTGCAAAACAGGGTCAAATCGGTATCACAACCCCCCGAACTTTAACAACCCAGGTTTCCTTTTCCGTTTCTTCAGTCGACACGGGGAGTGGAGTAAGAAGAGACGAAGTCTCTTTGCTCCATCTTACCTCTCGTTGACGAAAGAGTAGTGAAGACCTATCAGCGGTAGGGACACCTATCCCAACCGTTTGGTGGGCTCGTGCCTTTGGTACCTAACGACCGTGAACTCATATAGGTAACATAAAAGACTAGACAAACCAAGTTAGGTTACCCTAGGGTTACACTAACTGTCGACTGGGAAGACTACACCCGCCTTCAAAGACAACATCAATACGGTTTGAAAGCTTACTCGGATCATTATTCTTTTATAATAATTAGAAATAACGACAATGAGTGTTCCAACACTGAACCGACCATCTTCCATAAAAGTACCTATTTAATTACTTAACGACCCACTACCTCCCCTCTCGACGGTCTCTTGAGACTATTGATGCCTCAGACGTGAGACAAGTGAAGGAGGCACGAAGGTTGAATTTCCAAGGGGACATTCTAGTGGCTCCCCGTCCGTCTCTCGGGAACAGGTTCGAGGTAGAATGAAAAAGAGAGGGACAGAGGGAAGGTCCGGAAGAACCCCGACGTACGTCCACTCTATGATACATCTAATGTCCCAAAAAAAGGAGATGTATTTTTCTGAGCCTCGTCACTAGAAAGTAAGCAGATGTCTTAGAAAACCGTGATTCAATCTTTACGTCCTATTGTGTCGGAAATTTAAGATATTTACCTATTATTGTCTCGAGTGGAGAATAACATTCTAAACTTACTTAATTACATGAAATCCTCTCATGGACCGTGTCTCATTGGAGATATACTCGGAATCGATAATAATGACAATAATGTTTTCCCACCGTCCGTACCATGTTTTGTCTTTTGGTCACCTTTATCACATCCTAAACCCCAGTCGTGTGAACCCGAAGTTCAACTTCATGTTCGATGTCACCGGAAACTGTTCAGTGAATTTGAAAGACTTTAGAGAAGCATAGAAGTCGACATTTTACTTCAATGTTTATTATTAGGGGAAACATTTCAACAAAAGTCTACGTCCCGATTACATATATAACTAATACATCGTATCTTATCTCGTAGGTCCTCGATGACGGATTTCTACCTACAATAATAACCAGGGGGACCTCAAATGTAAAGGTCAACTCGAGTGAATTTTGTCTCGGAGTACTAGCCAGAGATTAGATAAATTATCCATGAATAACTCACGACTGAGTTACTTACGGACAGAACGGAACGGAACTCTTCGACTTTATTTATCGTGTCCTTGGACGAGAGTCTTCGGTTACTAGAGTTACCCTTTTATTCTGATTTTACACACTTTCTCTTTATATATCGTGGTGTATTTTATTTTGTCATTTAATTCGGTCATTTCTTGGTACTCCACATAGTCTTCCTCTCGGTTTCCAATTCCTAAGGTTAATTGCCGAGATCCGGTCAATTCCCGAAGGCACCACCAACTTTGTCATTTCTTAGGTGGACGTTACACCCTATAGACCCAAGCTAGGAATCCTTCTAGGGGATCTTCTCCCGTACCGTGGGTAAGGTCATAAGAACGGACTTCTTGAGGTACGTGTCTCCTCTGACCACCCGATATCAGGTACCCTAACGTTTCCCAGCCTGTGTTGACTTCGCTGATTCGTGTGTGTGTTCCGTCTAATTACGGGTCCCAGAGAAAGGACAGGACCCTTCGGTCTTGAAGGACCCCTTTACTTGTGTAAAAGTTATCCGAAGGGTATAAAAAGATGTAAACGAAGAAAAACAAGGGGAGAGATGTTCCTACCGCAAAATTTTTTTAATTGCGTGTAAATTACACGTAATACATCAGATCACATGTAGGAATACATCAGATAAGAGGAAAGGAGAAGAGTCGTGGACTGAACGAACGGAGAAGGATTTAGACGGTTAAAGAGGAGATAAACCCACGAAGATCTTGTTCTCGTGTTTGGGAATGACGAAGATTGGGTGCTTCAGTCGAAAGTTAGACAAGGAAACGAAAAAAAAAAAGGGGAAAACGAGTGACCTCTACAAAATAATATGACCCAACTTAATAGGTCTTCACGGAAAAACATCCAGTCTTTATTATTTTATACTTGTTACTAAGTTAGGATTATCTAGGACACCTGTAATTTTTACGAGGTATTTTAGAACAATCCCACCCCTCTCTATTTGTATTTACATTCCCCACTCCTAAAGTTTTGACTACAGAGGAACGAAATACGTTCTTCTCGATTTAATTCGTTAAAGTACTTTCTAAAAGACTTCTTCCTCTACGGAGGTCGATAATGGAGATAGATGGACAAGAATGAGTCAAAAGTAACCTTCTAAGACCCTCGTGACTCGTTCGTAGGGTTACAAGGATTTCTAGGAATTTCTTATAAGAAGAGTGTTTTCAAAAGTCCGACATTGGAGAAGGGGACGGAGGTTGGACTCCAACGTCAAAGACCTTCCTGAGAGTCATGACGGACCCTGTCTGAGATAGACTTCACCAGAGTCGACGAGGTCTGAAAAGACCCCGACCTTAGTGTCGTCCAGAATTGACGTAAAAAGGACTAAACTTTGTTTTCGTTAACACGTAACTATCTTAAGTTTCCCTCCGTAAGAAACGAATAAGATTAGGTAGTGAATTAGGGAACCATCGGAGTCACGAAAGTAGGTATTTTCGGGGTCACTAGTCATCATGCGGAGGACACCCACCCACACGTGGAGACTACACATTTGACTTTTCGTAATTTGTGTACATTCTAAGACTCGATATTTCATCGACGGACCGTTTATACTACAGTAGTCTGTGATTTCCCTTTCACTCAACTTTAAACATATTACATAATTTGGTCAGGGTTGTCGTTAATTAGTCGAGATTATCCTTTTTTGTCCCTCTTAAAAGAAACTTTATTTATAAGATGACGTATAAAGTCACTAATTTGTTTTCTACTACATTCAACACTATTTTGTCTGTACATAGAAACGTCATCAAAAGGTTCGTTCAAAAGACCTTTTTATCTAGAGAGGTATATAGATCTATGTGTACGATATATGTGTAAAACAATACGGGGTTCCACTGGAACCACAAAGTGTCACAGAGAAAGTGGAAACGACGATAAACGTATCCGATAGTTCCATAGATCCCAATAGAAACGAGACCCGACTTCTCTCGGAGAGGTAAGAGTACACCTCTTACCCCCCCTCCAAGAAACACGTCATAAATATCAATATTGAACTAGGACAAACGGTTCATTGGTCCATTTTTCATAGCGAGGTTTTCTCACTCAAACTGTATTGAGAACTACTGTGACCTTATAGATACACGCACGAAACCAGGTTGCGAGTCTTTCCTCCAGATGACCCCTTTGACCTGGTGTCAACCACCCCCCTCACGTTGGACCCGGGACGTTGGAACGTGTTGGCAGTAAGACACTAAAAGGTTCCAATGGGAGAAAGAACATGTTCCGGTAGATGGAAACCTTACTAACTAAATTCCCTCGAAGTTGGAAACAAGAAATCTAAGTCATCGAATTTCCTCTTCAGACGAAAAAGAAAAACTCCGTCTATCGTCCGTCTCTGTCGGTCCCCGGGTTATAGAGTAAGACGAGGGGGGAGATTAGATTGTATCTTCAAGAGACTACGGTGACCTTCAGGTCTACGTACTATCCTTCGTTTATTCTATCGACCTGTTGAAATCTTTGTTTCTACTTCTTCCCCAATCCCAATCCTACTACCTTCCCTGTGTTTACGTTCCGTCACGAAACCTACCGTACATAGCTTCTTTGGACCATGTAGTGTGTATAGACATAAATTCCTTACGGGTTAGTAACCAGTTTTTAATTTAAAAGTTTAGACACGTGCCAAAATCAGTGTAAAACCGACTTTATAAACGTAAACTTGAAATTCGAACAAATAACAATTTCGATAAATTATTTCATAATCGTGGTAATTTCGTTTAAATGAAATTTTGAGGTGTCTCGTGTAACAAAGGTATAAAGACAAAGGGAGGGTCGAAAAGTTTTATATAAAGAGTCGATTTCAGTGAGATTGTAAAAGGTACAATAAAAATCAAAAGTATTATTGGAATTGTCATACTCAACCTACTTTATACTAAAGGAATCAGTAGAGGGAGAAAACTATTTTTAATCGAACAGAAAGGAAAGGACAGAGGAAAGGAGGAGGGAGAGAAAAGAGAGAGAAGCAAGGAAGAAGGGAGGCAGTGTGGGAAAGGAGGAAGGAAAGACGGTATTTATTACATTACTGAGAGAAACCAGTATATCGAAAATTAAACAAACTTAATAAAGGAAAAAAAAAAAAATTTATTTTTGGGTCCTTACTCGATAGACAAAAAACTTTATGGAAATGTATAAAGGTTTAACGAAACGTATGTAAAACAGGAAGTCACACCGACAAAAAGTTGGTAGATGAACCTTAGTAACTAACGAGAAAACCTCCTATTGACCGTCAGTCCTTACGATACATTCACGACGAGTGGATGCACCATGGTGCCCCCTGTCCTGGACCTAGAACTCTCGTCCTGCGGATCCGAAACCGTGACCGGGACGATGATTGATTGAAATTCCAGAACACATTCAGTAAAGGGAGGATGTCCGTCAGTCCAGGGAGGAAGTAATATGACTCGATTTTTATCTGTAAGGCCTCTTAATGACACTTCTATCTTGTCCATTATATGAATTTCTGGATACTTTTGGTGTCTTTGGATTTAAATTTCATGAAATTTCCTCCTTCGACTTTTAATTAATTGAACGACACCTCTTGTCGAAACCCTTCAACACACCCGTATGATCACAAGGGTCCACCACGAGGGACTTGAGAGTTCCGAGGACCGGCTGTCAAAACGGGAACAACGACGACTGACTCAAATAAGTAACAGATAAACCCGATCTTAATTAAAGGCAAACCAAGTAAAAATGTAAATGGATCGTGAATTTTTTAAAAAAAAATGAAAATGGGTCGTGAAGAAATATAATTCATAGTTCAAAAGATAATCAATGTTAGGACGAGAAGATTTAATAAATTATAAGTAAGTGAGGTGTAATAAATAACCCACGAATTCTACACAGTTGAAATATCAAGTAACGATTTTTCTAATATACTGATAATAAAGAAACTTTATATAATACACTTTTTTTTATACACTAACAATAAAAGAATAATCAAAAACCTGTTAGAACTTTGAGAGAACCTTTGTTATAGAATGCGAGTAATAAGAATCCTCTCTTAAATTTATAATTATCTTCAATACTGAAAAGTATTTCTTTTATAAATGGGTAAAATAAAGATTACCAAACTTAAACACAAAACATACCAACCTCATTGTGTCTAGTACAATTTTAAGTAATAAAAGGAGGATAAAAGAAAAGTTAGTACTAGAGAAGTTGAATAAGAATGTTCAGTAACTAACAATAGTTAAATGTATCACAGTCCTAAAGGGGTATCTTCAGTACATTTTTGATTATATAAACAAGGACGTTTTTTTCCAGGATAATAACAGTGTCTTAAGATTAAAGTTAATATTATAATGATCTAATTTGATTACGGACTCGGTCTTAGATTCGTTGTGTTTCTTCTTTTCCAAATCTTATTTCCGTTATTAGATAATTCACTTCGTAGACATCCAAAGAGGTCTATGATCCGCCCGTGAATCTTCTTTAGTTATAGTCATTTAACCATGGAATAACTTCAAGTCTAATGAACGAGTTCCTCTTATATACGTACGGTTGAAACGTCTTCCGTCTTACTGTAAAATTCAAAAGACAATAATAATTTAACTGTTATCACTAGGACAATCATTATAAAAGTCCGTTTTTCTGACATAGAGGTTCATATTGACTTCGGTTTTACCGGACCCAACCTCTGAACTTCGGAAAGAGTCTTAAATCTTTATTTTTCAATTTCTATCAGTTATATCTTTGGTGAGACTTTTAATGTTTATTACATTAATAATGTTTTCATTTTTCTTCTGGATAGTGAAACCCCGAACGGTGTTTCCGTCTGACCGACCTTTGGATTCCTTGGATTTTGAAGTCCCGAGGAGTGACCGGACTCCGGGGTACTTTATAGGACCCACCCCACCCCTCGGTCTGTCATTAACCTTTGCAAAGATTAATTCATAAAGACTATTTAAGGAACTGCTCTGGAGTCTTTTATTCCTTAGACTTAGAGATTCTGATGTTAATGATGTCATTAAACAACATTATAAAAAGAGTAAGATTTATCTACAAATGAAAACATGGTCGTGAACACAAATACTGAAACAAAACGAACAAAAGAGGAAATACATTTAAAGTCCGGGTCCGTTGTATCTAGGTGAGAACCGGATGTCCCAAGAATTGACATAGATAAAACAAGTGTCAAAATGTTTGTCTACGAGTCCCCTCTCGGACCGTATCTTATGAACAACTGACTTACGGGTGATACCTAGTCGATCAAACGACCACTGGACTCTATGTAACAACTATTATGTCGGAGACGTCTCGTCGAAAATAAAGAGGGTAAAATCTCTTCTTTGACTTCAATTTCTCTGACTTATCGCTACCTCGGTCCTGCACTTGGGTCCGGAGAGACTTACGATATGATTTGGTAGGCCAAAAGAGATACAGGGTGGTCAAGATTTAAAACTTAGAACCCCTTTCCGGTAAACTGTACCTGGTACTGTCTGACAAAATTTTAATGTAAAAGAAAGACGACGTGAACCAATAATTTTCTTGATTTATCAGAATCTTACTCCCAGAGTGAGAACGGACAACTCTTATTTTATAGATATATGCCCAGACTTTAAATCCTAGTACATCTTTCAAGTACCTCCTGGATGGTCGTTTAAACCCTAAAAGTCTTTTGGTACAACAACAGGTTCACGGATCATGTCGTACACTGTAAATACACATTAAGGGGAGAAAGGATCTTGACCGTTACAACTGTAACCTATAACAAGAGTGACGACAGTCTCCGATTTACTTAGGGAATCCTTGGTAAAAATGTGAACTGACAGAACTGATTTCTACCACTTGACATGTGGTAACAGTTACAATCTGACTTTCCCGTCCCTACGAAACCAACGTATCGTGAATCGTGTCGTAGTAGAAACGTGTTCAGAATTAATTTATCAAGGAATTTCCACTCACTGAAAGTACTATTTTATCTTTTCATAAATTTAACGTCTTAGTCTTTTAAATATTATATTTGTCATCATTTTTATTTGTATATAGATCACGATTTGTATGACTCGAAAAGTTATGTGACAGATCCAAACGGTATCAAAAGGATGTAGTGAAACGATTGTTTCCAGGCAGATCAGTTTCGATACCAAAAAGGTCATCAGTACATACCTACACTCTCAACCTGGTATTTCTTCCGACTCGTGATTTCTTGACTACGAAAACCATCACGACCTCTTCCGAGAACTCTCAGGTCCCCTGTCGTTCCTCTAGTTTGGTCAGTTAGGATTTCCTTTAGTTAGGGTTTATAAGTAACCTTCCTGACTATGACTTCGAGGTTATGAGACCGATGGACTACTCTTCTCGGTTTAGTAACCTTCTGAGACTACGATCCTTTCTAACTCCCGTCCTCCTCTTCTCCCGCTATCTCCTACTCTACCAACCTACTGTAATAACTGAGTTACCTGTACTCAAACTGGTTTGAGACACTCTATCACTTCCTGTCCCTTCGGACCGCACGACGTCAGGTACCTCAACGTTTCTCACCTGTGTTGAAACACTGACTTATTGTCTGTAAACACCAAGTCAGTTATTTCTATGATTCGTGATAAGATTGATGAAAGGTACAGGATAGAGTAATGTCAGGAGTAAATTTAGAGCTCTCCATCCATGATATTAATAAGGGTAAAATATTCTCTCGTTCCCTTCTCTCCAATCCACCAAACAAGTATTCAATTCAATTCGACTCCGACATAACGAGGTTCAAAACACAAGAACGGACGATTAATCTCCATCTTCTACCTGAAATCTCTAGTAAGCCAGATTAAGAAATTTTGAGAAACAATGTCTTTTCTACGACTTCGTGCTCTTTATTCATTGAACGGGTTGCAGAGTCAATCACGTTTCGATCTTAATCTCGATTTAGGAAGTCGGAGATCCAGTGACAGTAAAGACCTGTACTACGTGTAATTTGATACACGAAAGTTCTGTCTGTAAATATAAAATCTGAGTTTCCACTAACTTGTCCGACACATTTACGTTCCTCATACATTGTCTGTACCGTGTTTTTGCTCCCCGTCATGTGACTCTTTCTGTACACTGTCCCCCACGGTCCTTGTGAAATTCTCCTGAAGGGAACACCGAGTCGTCATTTCTTAAGTGGGAGTTACGCTCTCTTCGTCTAAACTAGGGACCCAACCCTTCTAAGGGACCTCTTCCTTTACCGTTGGGTGAGGTCATAAGTCCGGACCTCTTAAGGTACCTGTCTCCTCGGACTATCCGATATATCAGGTGCCCCAGTGTTTCTCAGTCTGTTTTGACTTACTGAAAGTGAAAGTGAAAAGTAGGTCAGAATGGTCGACCCTGTAGTAGAGTCAGGGGTTTGACTTTCCAGTAGTCGTAATGGAGGACAAGACGAATTAATAAAAAAACGGGACTTTCTTTAATATGTGTTGTCATTTTCGTTCAAATCTTTTTAGTAAAAATGAAGAACGAAAGGAAGTTGGGTACCGATAATAAAATAGGAAAAGAAGTGTGACGTAAGTAATACCACTAATTAACGAATTTAAGTTCAGATATTTGTGAATAAATTGTTTTGTTCCGTCGAAACGTGTCACTGTCATAACATCGGTTAATTTAAATAGGTTTCACACTAGCAACGATTAACTTTTGAAAAGGGTTATAGGACGAATTTTTGTTTTGTTGTTTTTACGTGTGTATGTTTATGTTTCTCTTTTGTTTATGTTCGGTGAAATCATCCGTAAATCTTTTTTATAATTGTTCTATCGAGGACGGAAGTCCACTGGATACTGGAGATCATCCTCTCTCTTCATGTCTTTCTTCATCTTCTTTTTAATCAATCTTTACTATTGTTTTAGAATTACATTATTATACTAAGTTTCAAAATTTCTTACAGATATACACATCCGAATATATATCTCTCTTTATATAAAACTGTAACTTGTTCGACGATCGTAACAATCAAGACTCCATACCTAAATCCCTCATTCTTTTCTCTTCTGACAAGTAAAAATTGAAATACAGAAAGACATAACAAATTTACAAAACATCATTTTTACGTAATAAAACTTTAAAATTCTTCAGTTCTCTTATCCAACTTTGTACAAAGGACAGTCACTTAAATTAACGAGACACGATAGTGAAAAGTGAAAGAGACTTCAAAGTTTTCAGAGTTTAAAATTTTTTTCACTGAATGTATTTTTCAAGACAAGAAGACCTAAAGTAAGATATAATTTCTTACAAATCAAAAAAAAAAAAATGAGGTCTTATTGTGCAAGTATAAATTTCCATTTTGTTCCTTCGTATGTTATTGTACACTAATGGTACATTTTACTTGACTATTGTCATTTGGGTTGGGAAATAAATTCTGAGTCAGTGTCTTAGAACCCAGTTCGATACTACGATATCTCTTGGTTACTTACCTGAGGAGGTTTTATGATTTCCTAGGACCAAAAGTGGTCGGAGTTCAGAGGGAGTTAAAAATCCATCATGATAATCTAGTGGGTCCTTCAGTTAAAGTAATGAAGACACTAAGTGATAAATAACTAATCATTCAATCCTCCAAGATCAGATAAGAGTCACAGGGAGACGAAAAGTCGTTGTCTTAGTGACAATTACAAGTTATTAAAATTAATGAGGAAAAGAAAGTTATATTTGATAAAAGATTATACTCAAAAGAGTCATTCTAAAAAACGTACGTTAATTTACTGTCCACAATATAATATTTGATCATGTACAAAGGGAGTCAAGTATCAAAGTAACATAAGTGACAAAGGTAATCAATGTTATAAAAACTAGAGGTCAACCCGGATTAAAAGGTACATACTCTCACAAGTGTAGTTTAGTTCGACAAATTTATGCTAGGGTTACAATAAGAGACTTGTAAATATTAATGTAAATAAATTTGGACAATTAGTAAGTGACTTCATATTCAAAAAGATGAATTACTAATCTTTTCCATTTGTGACCAGAGAACTTCCAAAATTTTATGGTTGACAGGAGATGTTTATCAAAAAAATGATCTGACAAGACAGTTTGTTACCATAAGACCAGTAACTTTGAGAAACCGTTAAGAATAGGTTTTCGACAAAATTGGAACATAAGTTTAAACTAATCTTTGTAACTATTCTTATGATAAAAATTGAACGAACTAGTAATAAAGGACACAGAACAATCTGCACAGAATCCAGGATTATTTCTACTCAACCCTAATATTATATCCATGATACCGCAAGGGACCACCGGATCACCAATCCTAAGACCCAAAAGTGACGGTACCGGGCCCAAGTTAGGGACAACCCTTTGACTTTAGGACGTTCGACGAGTCACTCCGTTTTTTATATATATATAATATATATATATATATGTGTGTGTATAAACACACGTATATTACAATATATATATGGTACGTAATCGATCAATTTACTTATTAATACAATTGTAAAAATTTGAAATCTACTATAACAGTTTCCGTGCGTATATACTCATTTATCGTGAAATTACCCTGTAATTTCAAAACTGTTCATTTTTAATTTTATTACCCTGTTTATTATTTGGAGTACTAATTGCGTACTCAATCCCTATTTGACAAGTATCTAAAACCCCTGTTTATTTTGTGTATCGATCTAACAAAACCAGAAATTTATCCGTTTCACTTCAGTTTATAGATAGTTCAGACGTAGTTGTGTTCACCGACGGTACTCCAACATCCGACATTTAACCAGAAAAAACGACTCCGATCCATCGACTAAGTGCAGTCGATTGAACGATTGAACATAAGTCTGACTACTTTAAATTTAAAACCTAGACTGTGAATAACACTTAATTTTTTTTCTGTAAACATATCAACACGTTAGAGTGTTAATATGTTTTATGTTTAAAGACACCCGAAGTCAAAGTAGTTGATATTTTACGGATATTCTTATGGATGGACCGTCCCAACTACATTTTTAATTTACTCTATTGTATACTTTTCACCCCTTCCTTTACCGTTGGATCATCAAAGACTGTGTTATTATCCACACGTTATTTTATCAAAATAGTATTATCGATAATTCTTATCATATTATCTTGTATTTTTTTCAATAGACATTATTAACACAGTTCACGGGTAAAATTCTTAATTTTGGTCAAAGACAGGAAATAGGGTAAAGACATAATAAAAAGGAAACAAAACAAAAACCACAATCTTCCCTTCACCACCTTCCATCGTTCAATCAAAAAAAAATTACAAGAGTACCTGTCTTTTCGAACCCGTTCAAAAAATCGATCGTCTAAATTGTTTTTAATTAAAACTATATAACAACAGAACGTTGGGTTGAAATTGTTCCCTCGAAAATTTTTAAGGAAAAAAAAAGGGTACCTCTTTTGGTAAAGTCTACTAGGAACCTCCAAAACGAAGAGACATTGGTTCTGTTCGATTTTTCATGAGGACGATCTTTGAGGTAAAACTTTATAATACGAATCAAAAGTTTTATAAGCACCCTCCAACCCGACTTCTCCAAATTTTTACTGTAAATTAGATAAATTTACACAGATACTTTGTCCCGTCGGAAGAACAAGTTCTTTTGTCAACGTCGGCAGACAACGGTTTCTTCCGAATCGATATTTAGTACACTTACCACCGAAAAAGTGTCGACAAAGACGTCAAAATCGTGATTTAAAACCAATCCTTAAAACTGTCTTGGGAATTCTTCGTATGATATATTTCTACTGACAAAAGAAAAGAAAAGTTTTATGTTTTATTAGAGAAATGAAAGAATGAAATACATAAGAAACGAAAATAAAAATAAATAAAATAAAAAACGAAAATTAACACTTTTAACAGTATTGTGCATTTCCATCTTTCCTATGATATTTCTGGGGACTTTTGTGTAGTGAGTCAAAATTCTCGACAGTTGTAAGACGTGGAACAAAAGTCTACCCGAAAGTTACATTTGAAAAATTGTCTTCGTCCATATGTGTTACTTAAACGTACAAGACTTTTCTGTCACACAAATACGGTCATAGACCAAATCACACACACACACGCAGACTTCGGTGAAAATAAGTTAATGTTAAAATTTAGGAAAGACCCCGTTTCGTCTAAAAGGAATTTATCCTTTATTAGTTAACTTAATAAATAACTTATGGATTATGTATACGTCGGAACACACTGGAAGAGACTCCCTTACTGCGGTTATTTACGGTTCTGTCTCAAGGAGTTTCTCCACCTTTTTATCCCGTATTTAGTTCAGCATAAGGTCCGAGTCCTTGTTTGACCATTCCGGAACTGGAGCTCATCTCAAAGGGTTGCATAGAACAGGACTTTCGGAGAAAGTGTCATAATTCGTTAGAGAACTCGGGGACTCCTTAAATTTCTATAGTAAAGTAGTAAACACAATCCATATGTTTGTTCACAACTAGATATAAAAGAAAATACATTAAGATAAAGTAATTTCTAACATGACTTTTCAAATAAAGTTTATTTAAATTTTATAAGTCTTTTATTTTATACTTATAAATTTTATGAGTATGTATTTCTATTTATAACCGTAAAAGGGTAAATTATTACTTATCCAAATACAATGATTTTAATAAAATTGATGTATTCTTTTACATAAAATACTGTATAAAAATTTACTGTGTGACACAAACCATAATCCTGACTTTTTCATTTTTCACTTTCACTTCACTGAGCACTGGCTAAGAAACGTTGGGACACCTGACATCGGACGGTCCGAGGAGGTAGGCGTCCTAAAAGGTCCGTTCTTATGACCTCACCCAACGGTAAAAGAAGAGGTCCCCTAGAAGGGCTGGGTACCTAGTTTGAGTCCAGAGGACGTAACGTCCGTTTCAGAAGTGGGAGACTCGGTGTCCCTTAGGGTGACTTATATATGAGTTTATGTCTTATTTTACATGTATAAGTAATACCAAAAGGTTCCGACCATGTAAGTATAGAAAAACATACCTTACACTATAACCCGTATTGTTTCTACTTGTAAAAAAATAAAATTTACAGTGTATAAATTCCTATAATCTTTTGTGACCAGAAAGTATATATTATCATATATTCTAAAGGAAAGTTTTATTTGAAAAAAAAGTGAAAGAAAAAAAGACCGGTTAATAGAATACCCTAAAGTCAATGGGTTGGTCCCTAACTTGGGGCCCGGTACCGTCACTTTTGTAGTTTAGGATTGGTAATCTGGGGGGCCTCTGAGGGGAGTTTTATTTGTAAAAATTTCTTTTTTATTAATTATTACGTACACCATGAACCCACATGTTTGCTCGGACGTTTTTCGGTGGTACTTCATTACGAAACACTTTGTGTTTCAATACCGTAGTTTTTACCTATTTATAATTATATAAATATTATAACGAAGATATTGTAAAACAGACTTAAGAACTTAAAATGAGAATTTTTTCTTGTTCACACGTTTTTCATTCAAATAACAAAACAAGTATTTATTGATATATTCTCTTTACCCAACCCCGTTGAGAAAGTTCATAAAATGTTACTTTTCGGTTTGATCTATGTTAGTAGTTACAATGAAAGAGTAAATTATAAAAAATTTCGTAGTAAACAATAGCTTTTTGTAGGACTATACGATATTTAATCCCAGACACATACCCTGAATTGTTCAGACCACTTTTAGAGGAACTCCACTAAAATATTTTGACTCTGTTAACATACAGGGAGTATAACTAACATAAAGTTTCAATGACAAGAAATACCAAGTATAGAAATTGGTCAACTGTTAAATATCGAAATTTAGTCAACAAAAGTTCCCTCTCTTCCCCCTCTTTAACACGTAGGGGGGAGTTGAGGTCCCCTGTAAACCATTACAGACCTCTGTTAAAACCAACATTGGGACCCCTGTTTGTACGGTGACAGTAGATCCCCTATCTCCGGTCCTTACGAAGATTTGAAGGACATTTCGTGTCCTGTCTAGTACCTCCTTCTTAATAAACCGGGTTATACAGTTGTCGTGGGTCCAATTCTTTAGGACCATGACACATTTGTCATGTGTAGATACTACCTATTATTGAATTTGGGTACTTTACTAGTCTTGATAGTATCTTCGACCGTCATAAATCAACACATTATTTGACTTCCTCAATGGTAGAATACTCGTTGGAGTATAGGGGGTGGAGGGATATACAAATGAGTCTCCGAGAGTTTATAAAGTAAAATTCCACCCCCTTCCCTTATTTTAAGTATATAAATTTAATAAAACGTATAAACAACTAAATGTCTATCTTATTTTTGTATATGGTAATGACGGAAATAATTGTACTTTTGAACCGCGAAACGACGAGACTCCGTACGCACGTATCCGGTTTGTCCGATCTTAGAGCAGAGACCCTAAAATTTTGGACTAAAACCCTGTCTCTTGAGAAAGGAGATGTTTCCTCTCATGCTCCGTTTGGGTGTTCTTCTTTACTTGTTCTCTCTGATTCTATTTCCCGAACACTCCCACAGGATCAATGACCCAGGTAAGTAGGGACACTAAACCAATGTCCTTTAACGAGTAAAAACGAATTCAGTTGAACTCAATCCAAAGATAGAGAACGTTGGTTCTTAGGATTGTATTTTGTATGGTGACTTATTTATATTCGTTATAAAGTTCTTAATCGATCTTACGTTACTTTATGCTTAAAACTTGGACACCAACCAAGAAGCTAATGTTCCATATTCTATCTGTAGGGTTTGGTAAGTAAGGTGTCATAATTATGGACAACGACGACGACGATTCAGTGAAGTCAGCACAGGCTGAGACACGCTGGGGTATCTGTCGTCGGGTGGTCCGAGGGGACAGGGACCCTAAGAGGTCCGTTCTTGTGACCTCACCCAACGGTAAAGGAAGAGGTTACGTACTTTCCCTTTTCACTTTCACTTCAGTGAGTCAGCATAGGCTGACAATCGCTGGGGTACCTGACGTCGGGTGGTCTGAGGAGGTAGGTACCCTAAAAGGTCCGTTCTCATAACCTCACCCAACGGTAACGGAAGAGGTATAATTATGGATCGTACATGGATTATAAGACATAATCCACGACCTTTGCATTTTGTGTAGTTTGTCAGAGAGGAACGTTTCTTGAGAGTCCGATCAACTCCCTCTACCTTTTTATGGTGTACTTTCCTCACGATACTATCTTCGTTTGTACAGAATAATGCCCTCGGGAGTCCTCCCGTGATTGAGACTACTCAGCTCTTGAATCGTCACCTCTGACGGCTTCAACTCAGAACTTCCTGTAATCTACCTATTTCGTCCCTCAATCTTCCCGTAAGATCGACCTATCTCGCGACCATCTGAATCGTGCGTGTGTGTCTCCGACGCACCTCTCCTCATTCACTTCACTTCAGCGAGTCAGTACAGGCTGAGAAACGCTGGGATACCTGACATCGCGTGGTCCGAGGAGGTAGGTACCTTAAAAGGTCCGTTCTCATGACCTCACCCAACAGTAAAGGAAGAGCCACCTCTCCTTACCATCGCATTTTAATTCTGGGAGAACCCGAAGGTCCCACCGAGTCTGTCACTTCCTAGACGGACACTATCCTCTCTGGAATCAAGGTAGGGACCCAGTCCTTCTAGGGGACTTCTTCCCTTGCCGATGGGTGAGGTCATAAAAACGGACCTCTTAGGGTACCTGTTTCCTCGGACCACTCGAAGTCAAGTACCCCAGTGTTTCTCAGCCTGTGCTGACTCGCTCAAAGGGAAAGTGTTTCGTGAGGATCATCACGCAATAATACCTCTCATCTCATGATCCCCAATCGCAGTGACTACCCTTGTCCTCACACCGGTCCTCCCTCCTTTACGTCCGACCCCGACACAGAATTTCTAACACTTTTGAACCCTGAAGTAAGGATTTTGAAACCTCTCGGTGATTACCTAAAATACGTTTCCTCACTGTACTACGAACCATCTTTACAGTAACATATTTGTCTCTACTATTATCCATGGACCCTTCCAACATTTTTAGTATCTTTTATAAATTTCGATACTAATGTCACGAATCTCTATCAGTTCCGGCTTCTTACGTGGGAGAAAGACAGGTTTACAACAATTTTTGAGTCTCACCTCCTAGATAATCATCGATAGTCTGAATCGAACGAGATTCCATTAGGGGTCTATAAGTTATTTCACTTTAGATCTAAGGTCCAGTCAGAGTCCTGACCGATCTGGTAAGTCCAAAGGACGTTTGGTCTTGTAAATTCTGACTCTACCACGAAAGTTGTAGTAGGACCTTGATCTTTCCGATGTTTCTCGGTGACACTTTAGAAAAGTCATAGACTCCTGACCCCTTATTTCACCAGATATTTACTGAATACTTAAATCAAAATATAATCAAAAAAAAAATTGAGTTATTTACAAGAACCTGTTTTTTGATTCGGATTTCTTTACGAAGAAGACCCAGTGTTCAACTGTATTATTCCCTCTTTATAAAGCAACGTTGTATTTTATAGTTTACTTAGAAAAGATACAATTTCCTTCCGCTCTCTCCCCCATTTATTCTTTTAGATCAAGTGGCACCCGACGGTTTGATAACGCTCTAAAGAGAGACCACGATATTCAGTGACCCAATACGTCATCTAAAGTGAAAGACTGACTAACGTTCTCTGGGGAGTACGAGGAATAAGTGAATATCCAGTCACTAAATCTTTGAATTTCCCTATTTTCATTAATAAACCTTTTATTAATTTTACATTAGGAAAATAAAATTTGTTATTTTAAATAGAATGATAGATTAAAATACAATTTCTGTCAAATAAAGTTTGATCTCCTTTTACTTTTTATAGACTTTTATATCGAAACTATCTTATTCAAACCTTTGTCATAGATAAACAATTAATTTTGAAAAAAAGACACACAAAAATAGTCAAAAATCCCGAAATTTAATTGGTGACTTTGTATAAGAAGTACTATTAAGATTAACAATTGTAAAAAGGTCCATCCACTGGTTTTTGAAAAATTGTTAAATCTTATAAAAATAAATATTTTTCCAATTTATTCGTATATACGTGTACACATAAAACGTATCTTTCGAAATATTTCTGATATACTCTATGATGATTGTCATCAAAGGAACTCAAACCCTAATAGTCCACGTCTTCCTCCCTATTTAAATTGAAAAAGTGAAATATAGAGTTAAATATACTCGTACATAATAAAATTATTAAATTTCTTGATTTATTTTCCTTATAAAAAGATTTTATATATACGTATTAGAAGTATCAATTATCGACATACGAAAGAGGGGAAACTCCAGATAAACGGTTTAGTGTCATATGGGTATGTAATTATAAACAAGACATATGTTCATGTCACTTTCTATGTATTTACTGGAACTC
Organism: Capra ibex; assembly: GCA_006410555.1. Classification (NCBI taxonomy): domain Eukaryota; kingdom Metazoa; phylum Chordata; class Mammalia; order Artiodactyla; family Bovidae; genus Capra; species Capra ibex. The sequence continues at coordinate 950,653 of SJYO01021811.1, read as the reverse complement.
TAACATCACGTTATACAATTGACTTGACGTTCCCGTCCACACTGACTTTGTATCACGTTACATGTACATATTATTAGGTTTTTCAAGTTTTTCCTTTCTTCCCAATTGTCCATAAAAACATACACTTTTAAATCTGTACCTCATTAAAATACAAGGATATGTAAAAAGACAAAGATATATAAATTGTAAACTAATAATTTTGTAGTTTAATGAAGAGGATCGTGTAATACTTTGGGACGATCATTTCGAAAAAAGTAAAAGTTTTACATCGTCCACAGGTCTCATTAAATAAAAAAGGTTCATTTGATAAATCTAATTTTTCACTTCGGACTAAGATCTATAATCGGAGTTATATTCTGTTTTGAACTTTTAAAGACTTTCTAACGAGAAAATTTTTATAAGAATTATATCTATAAGACACAAATTATTATAATATTAAATATTTAAGGTACCAGTGTTGTCGAGTAAAATGAGAGATTGGAACCCGTTGAATAAATTAGAGTGATTCGAAGTCAAAGGAGTAGAAATTTTACCCCTATTATTTCCTGGATCAAGTATTCCAATAATACTCCTAATTTATACTATTATGTATATTATACGAATTACAGTAAACACCATTTATTATTCGAGAGTTATTTATAATCGATAATAAAACGAATGTAAAGTGATAAGAAAATTAGTAAAATCGTAAAGGGTTGTACTTGAGATCCAAAACTTTATATGAGGAAATTTTGTGAATCATCTCGTAAAAGAAAGGTCAACAATATAATGATCAAATTAAAATTGAGGATCTTGTTTATCAGAGTAGAAAAGACGGTACATTGTGTTTTAGTTGACCTTATGTAAATAAAGTTAAGAACGCAAATTATACATAATAGTTAATCGATTGTAAATAGATGGAGTAATAACGATTTATAGTGATTCTTATCGTTATAGTTGTTGTTTATGTACAAACTTTACCAATACGGAATTGTAATTCAAGACTTAACCAACGTATACCAGTCTTTTTCCCAAAGTTGTTAATTTAAATACTTCCTGACCGAAAGGTGTCTTACTTTCATTTGAGTATAAGAGTGAAAGACTACATATCGACATCTAAATTTTTATCAATTAAATTTTTCACATTATAAATTCCTTTTATTAACCCAATTATGTCATTATTTTGTACGTGATGGAATTCATACTTTAGACTCCTATCTTGAACACTTAATCTGATTTTAATCAACTCGACTAAAGTCATTTTTAAATAAATTTACTTTGTATGTAAAAGTATGTCAAAGAAAATTTGAGGACGAGAAATATAAGACTTTCATATGATACTTCAGTCGACATGTCATGGAACTAGTCCAACACAGGGTGCCACATCTGTCGACGATTTAAAGGGAAGAGAGGTCCTCGTACCTATGGTCAGGGTATGGGTACGGTTCGCTGATCTATACCCAACACTTAACATTAGGTTATAAACTGTGCCAGGGGTTTACAGACCTTTGTCATACACCGTATCAGTAACTTCTTTAGATAATACCAAAGTAAAAAGGTGGGGGGTATAAAAAGGACCTCTCGGTTTCCGTTTAGGGTTACTATATTTCATTGATATCCAAGTTACAAAGATTCATGGTCTCGTAACTCTTCTCATAACATTATGACCTCTGGAAAGTGCAACTGTCGACTATGATAAGGTGGACCCTTTTCGGAACCGGTCCTTTAACTTTTAACTATCTTTCTTTGCGGATATTTTAGGTCTCGACTATTCAGGAAAAGGTCTTTTTACATTGACAGTGACCTTGATAAGCACCACAACTGTAAAAATTCCACACATACCTACTTCACTAGGGTATATCTTCCAGGAAAAGGCAGACGGAAGGTTAAAGGAAGGTGAACTTTACGAGGTCAGGGTTGCGGGGTCTTTTTCAAAAATCCTTTTCACAGTATCTCTTTGTCGACTGAAAGTAAATGGCCTGACTTTAATCCTAAAAATCTGGTATATCAAGAAGGCAGAGGTCTCTTAGGTCATTGTCGAGCATCCTCTTATTTGCGACTGTCCTACTGTCTAGAACCGTCGGGGGGCGACCTGTAACAAAAGGATATCGCATACAAAGAAAGTAGCCACGACTTCTTTTAGGTAAGTAAGGGACCTCTAGTACGACGTGTCGGACCGAAGTAAACGGTGATTGACGAGCTGACAGAATAGTTGCGAAGTCATATTTTCGAACACTAACATTTCGAGACAGTTACTAATCGAACTTGACACTCTGAATCCTACCCAGTCCCTCTCGTTGCATTAAACTCCCTCCACCGAGATAATGTGAGTGGTCGTACAACGGAAGAGAGAATAATAACCTTTTTAATATACCTTTACGTAGTCACTGTTTATCAAGTTTACATATTGAATATATATTTATTCCTTCCTTTACGGTATCAAAGAAACAGCTGAAAGTATCACTACTTTTAGAAAAGACCTACAAAACCTGTAATAACTCATTTCTCATATGGAAAAGATAAAAACATCCGAAACTCACCATTAAAATACAAAGTGTAAAGTCTTTTTCGTTAAAATACCTGTTTATTCGTCGTAAGGATATACGATTATTATTTCTTAATCTTTTGTATTCTATAATATGTACGTACTTTTAATATTGTGTAAATTCTTATTAGAATAATTGATGACAAATAAAATTCTTGTAAATTTTTTACATAAATATTTAAATTTTTACTTCCTTCTTTATATGTCGTGAAAGACCCACCTTTGTGACTTATTAAAGGTTAAATTAAATATGCAAATTACGTGAAAATTGGTTTCAGGAGACTAGGGTTTAAAATCAAGTTGTTTTAATAACACCTTTAAGTGAATTTCTTATTTATGTGTTATTAACGTTTTTTTTTTGTGACTTTTTCTTTTATCACTACGACACATGACGGAAATCTATACTTTTGTATTTCTTTTTAAATTCCTCGTAACAGACCTTATTCTTATTTATCTTTATTCATAACATGTCTTGGATATCGGAGGTTCACTGGAACCAATAAACCAGTAATCAATTTTAAAATTTTTAGACTTCGTAGTGTATGATCACTCTCCGTCTTGCCAATTACCAAACCGGAGATGTCAATCTGACGGACTCAAATTGCCAACACACCGACTCCTGTTCAAAAAGTCGAAGGACGTGGAGTCAAAGAAAAGTACATGTTATTCCGTATTATTATCATAGTTGATGGACTTAATAACACTCTATTATGTACATTTCGTGAAACTTATCTGTGACTGTGTATCATTCACGAGTTACTTGTAGTAAGAATAAAGATACACTTTTCACTACTAATAAGTCTTTCACCACGTTCCTAAATCGTATCTTCTGTGATTCAAGACCGAGGACGGATGTACAAATGGAAGTAAAGAGTAGGTAATTGGTGTGCTAGACTTGGCGTGCGTTGGGAGAAGAGACGTCGACATTGTCGGAAATTACTCGAGACGTGTGTGGGCAACGGGGACGGGGACACGGAACCAGACACACGAGAGACGTATCTACACGAGAGGGGTGGAGTCAATCGAGACCAGATGCACAGGACGTTTTGAAGTCGTGCAGAAGACCTTTCGGAAAGACTGAGGGGGTAACTAAAATAAAAATTTTTACTAAAACAAATAATTAAACAAAAACCGACACGACCCAGAAACGACAACGATCCCGACAAGAGATCATCTCCGCTCGTCCCTGACGGGAGGTCGACGTCGCGTGCCCGAAGAGTGACCTCATCGAAGAAAACCACACCTCGTGTCCGACAGGTGGCGCGTCCGAAGTCATCGACACCGCGTGTCCGAATAAACGAGACGCAGTACACCCTAGAAGGGTCTAGTCCCTAGCTTAGACATGGGTGGACGTAACCGTCCACCTGAGCAGTGGAGGAATAAAATAAATAAAAATTTAAATCTAAAATTCTTCCAAAATCAAATAACCGGGAGAGGACTTTTGTGAGAAGTCAGTGACGTCCATTTTAGTGAGGTAGACGTCTTGGATGAGGTGGACAACAGGTCCGAGGTCGAACGAAAAACGGTCACAGTGGTAACCGGAATGTCAGGGCTGAAGTAAGACACGAACGTAAGGAAACCGACAAAAGAACTCCAAACGAAGAAAAGTATGTCCGGTGCAGAACGTTCAGACACAGACCCAAGTAAAAACCCCTACATTAGATTCCTTAACATTTAGTTGACAGAACAGTGGTATTTTACCCAAGATTTAGGTTTACGGTTCTACTGTAGACCACACCAAAATATGTAAAATCGATCAAAAAGGACTGAAAGACAGAATCCGTGACGACACAGGGGTCCCACTTCCTGTAAACAAAGATGACTCCGTCGTCAAACCAGTACTTGAAGGACCAGGTCTACCAATGTCACTGTAAGTACTACCTCCAACTAGGAGTCCGTCCAGTCCTCCTTCTTATCGGTGAGACTAAACTAAATTTACTTATAAGAGACACAAGGGTACCGTCGGGTACAAAAGTGACAATGCTGTGAATTGTATGTGATGTAAATAGACATAGAAAACAAACTGACATTAGAGACAGAATTTTTGTTCTCGTAATGACAAACCAAGGGACAACTTATAGGCCCCGGATTTGAACACAACTTCCTTCCTTACATCAGTGACGCAAATAGTATATTAGGGTCTTGACAAACAGAGAGAATGATCTGACATTCTTATAGAGAATAAATTTAAAAATAGAATAGTCTCATTTACGAACTAGTAACAGACAATTTACTTACCTCAACTACGTTAATCAAGGGACAAACTTCTAATTTTAAAGGAGCCAGATCACTCTGTTTTAACTGTATATCCCGAAGGGTATACTGCGTCACCATTTCTTGGGTGGACGGTTACCTTCTCTACGTCCTCTACGTCCAAACTAGGGACCTACCCCTTCTAGGCGACCTCCTCCTTTACCGTTGGGTGAGGTCATACGAACGGACCCTTTAAGGTACCTGTCTCCTCGGACCACCCTATGTCAAGTTTCACGACGTTTCTCAGTCCATACTCACTCGTTGACTCGTGTATGCGTGTGTTAACTATCTATTGTAACAAAATCAAATTCCACATGTTTATTACTAAACTATATATATAATACTTTACTAATGATTTAAAAATTTTTATATTATTAAGTCTTGGAGTATTTATATAAGTAAAGTTTTTATATGTCGGTGTCTTTAAATTCTACCATTTAAAATACGATACACATAAGATGGTGTTATTTTTTATACATATGTATCCCTTAAAGGACCGTCAGGTCACCAATCCTGAGACGTGAAAGTAACGACTCCCGAGTCCAAGTTAGGAACCAACACCTTGATTCTAGGGTATTCGGTGTACCACGGTGTCTTTAGATCTTCCTTTGTCTTCATTTTTACTTTAATATATTTATATACCAAATATCCTACTATATATATAAACTCGTATGTATTAAACATTAATTTTATAAACTTTTTTATTTTTTAACTTTTCGATTATTGTTTGAACTTTTTACTCGTTTAGATCTTTCCATTATCGGTTGAAAAATAATATATTCATTAAGTAACGTTTAGTTCTTTTTATTTATTTACCCATTTGATGTACTCATTTTTTATATGTTCTCTTCTTTAACATTGACACATCGATTACTTTTTTAAAATTACTGACCATTAATTTTCGTGAATGTTTTTAATGATATGTTGTAAAAGAAAATATTTTAATAGTTTTTATATACATTCATTGTTTTTAGTTGTAATTACTCCAACATTCTGTAACGACTAATCTTATATAAGCATGTTATGAGTACCTTTTGTTAAAAATTATATAACACTTAGAATCTAAAATAAGATAGAAAATTAGGTCACTAGAGACTACATATTATTTAATTAATTTTTATATATTTCACGACACACACGTTTATAAAAACATCGTCGTAATAAATACTGTCTCCCTTTAATCTTTATTAAATTTCTAAGTAAGTATCCCCTTATTAATGGATTTCGTACTTTACAGGTAAACTACTTTACAAATAATAATTGTAAAAGTTTCTTATACATCATTGTAATTTTATAATTTCTATTTTTTGACTTTTTTTAAGTCTGTTATTTTACTTATTAGTCATACTAATATTGCTACATTATTTTCGATATTGGTTATAAATCTTAATATTCTTTTATGGGTGTAAAAACCGAAGGGACCAAGTAACCAGTATTTAGACGGACGTCACGTCCTCAGTACCCAAACTAGAAACCTAGTCTTTCTAGAAGATTTCTTCCTTTACCGTTGGGTAAGACCATAAGAACGGACCCTTTAGGGTACCTGTCTCTTCACACCACCCGACATCAGGTGTCCCAACGCTCTCAACCTGTACTGAATCGTTGATTTGTTGTTATCGTTGTTGGTGGGTGTAAAAAATGGCATAACGTAAGCCATTATATAGTATAGTATGGTAAAGAATCATAAAGGGGTTTACTTAATTTTTAAATACAGGTGTGTTTTTGTACGTGTATTTACAAATATCTTCGAAATAGGTATTAAAGGGTTTTAACTTTCGTTACGGTAAGTTATCCACTTACCATTTGTTTCGACACCATTTACCTTATAATAAGTCACTATCCTTTACTCGATAGTTCGGTCCTTTTCTGTATCTCCTCGGAATTTATGTGTAATGATTTACTTTCCTTACTTAGACTTTACCGATGTATGACATACTAAGTTTGATATACTATTCGACATTTTTCTGATAACCAACGGTCCATGACCCCTCTCCTTTCGTACTTATCCACCTAACGTCCCCTAAAAATCCCGTCACTTTATTTATAAGACATCCGAGGACATTACAACTCGGGTAATTAGTTTTGGATATCTTAAATGTTGTATTTGTCACTTAGAATTATATCCGATATTTCAAATCAATCATTATTATATAGTTATAATCTAATAGTTAATATTATTTATATGGTGTGATTTCGTTCTACAATTTATACCCTTTTTACACCCCATTTCCTCACTTCCTCAAATACCTTTGAAACATTGATATTAACGAGTGCTTTTTCATAATTAATTTTTTATCAAACAACTGTTTCTGATCCAAAACTTTACATATGACTCGTAAAAAATTCAATTAAACAATTTAATTGATATCAACTAAATGTTATAACACAATCAAAATCCATATGTTGAAGTCTAAGAAAAGTAATGTCTAATAATCCGATATAACTTATATCAAAGGACACGATTTTACATTTAGAAGCAACAAATAGATAAAATATATATCACCATATGTCACTATACACAGGGTGGGGACAAACTATTGGTATCCAAACAAAAGACGCAGAGACTCAGACAAAGGCAAAACATTTATTCGAACAACACAGTATAAGATGTTTATTCACTATCGTATGCCATACTACTAGAGATCTAGGAGGACACAAGGACGTTTACCATTATAGAGTAAGGAAAAATACCGGCTCATTATAAGGTGATATAATGAGTAAGTTAAGGCAAGTCAACGAGTCAGTACGGTTGAGAAACACCGGGGTGACTGACGTCGTGCAGTCCGAAGGGACAGGTAGTGGTCGAGGGTCTCGAACGAGTTTGAGTACAGATAACTTAGTCACTACGGTAGGTTGGTAGAGTAGGAGATAGTAGGGGAAGAGGAGGACGGAAGTTAGAAAGGGTCGTAGTCCCAGAAAAGGTTACTCAATCAAGAAGTGTAGTCCACCGGTTTCATAACCTCGAAGTCGTAGTCAGGAAGACTACTTATAAGTCCTGACTAAAAGACATCCTACCTGACCAAACTAGAGGAACGTCAGGTTCCCTGAGAGTTCTCAGAAGAGGTTGTGGTGTCAAGTTTTCGCAGTCAAGAAACCACGAGTCGAAAGAAATACCAGGTTGAGAGTGTAGGTATGTACTGGTGACCTTTTTTCTGATCTGATCTACCTGGAAACAACCGTTTCATTACAGAGACGGAAAATTATACGACAGATCCAACCAGTATCGAAAAGAAGGTTCCTCATTCGTAGAAATTTAAAGTACCGACGTCAGTGTTTGACTTCACTAAAACCTCGAGTTCTTTTATTTCAGAAAGTGACAAAGGTAAAAAAGGGGTAGATAAACGGTACTTCACTACCCTGACCTACGGCACTAGAAACAAAAAACTTACAACTCAAAATTCGGTCGAAAAAGTGAGAGGAGAAAGTGAAAGTATAATGAATATATATATATATATATATGTGTGTGTGTGTATGGGGTATAGAAAAAATAGGTAAATAGGTACATAGACAACTATCCGTGAATCCAACGAAGGTACAGAACCGTAAAAATTTCTTATTTTGCCTTTTTATCTATTTATTTAAAATACTACTGTTACTGAGTTATGACTTTGTTTTTAAAGGTTTATAAATGTTTTTATCTAATACTTAAATACTTCATAAAAAGTACCGAATCACTTAGTTCTGATCCTCGAAGAAAAAAAACATTTGTTGATAGTTTATAAAAAACTTATAAAATGAGTATTTTCCTAGGTAGAATCCAGGATCCTCTCCTGATATATGTAGGCACGGGAGTTTCTCAAATGTCAAATCAGTTCCTTTTTTTCTTATTTTTTGTATTTTACAGATTCTTAAATCTATCACAGACGGTTCATGGTCCACTCACCCCGTCTAGATATGTGAGATCCTTAAGATGTAAGTTTCGTGGTGAAGTATTACGAAACATGTTTACTGTCTTAAAATATCAACTTACCCAGAAATCTCTAGACCCAGTTGGGAAATAAAATATCTACTCCCGAAACTCTGGTTCTATAATCTTCGGTCTTAAGTAGTAAATTAGTAAGTAGATAAAAGTAAGTTGTTTAGAAATAACTAATAGAGGATACCAGTTCGTGAAACAACCTCCAACCTTAAATTTTGACTTCTACAGTGTCTAAAGTGACTAAGTTAAGTGTCTAAGTCTAGAATATCTTTATGTAGACACGAGTGAGTCAACACAGACTGAGAAACGTCAGGGTACCTGATATCGGGTGGTCCGAGGAGACAGGTACCTTAAAAGGTCCGTTCTTATGAACTTACCACATGGTAAAGGATGAGGTTCCCTAGTAGGGTTGGGTCCCTACCTTAGGTGTACAGAACGTAGAGGACGCAGCCGTCGACCGAAGAAGTGGTGATCGCGGTAGACCCTTCGTATCTTCGTGTATCCTCAGCATATATTAGGTCGTGACACTCAGACACACACACACATGTACACACACATACATTCACCTTCCGACTCACCTCTACGGACTTTTGAGAATGAAAAAAGGATTTTTTACTTCTTACTTACTGTTCTAAATCGGTCCTCCTCCTCCCCTCCTCTCTCTTTTCGATAGGGTACATCTACCTCCTCGTATAAATTTCAGGGTCCTTACCTTTGCAAACCGTTCAGCAAATCCTGGGGGCCCCAGGATTCTCAATCTCCCTTTACCGTTCTTTACTAAACGTCTCTAACCGTCCCTGATCCATTACTTCTTCAAGTACTGGGTACAACGACCTTAAACCGGAAATGGAACTTTCTTTATCCGTCGGTGACTTTTATAAAATTCGTTCATACATTCCATCCCATTATGACATATCTGTCTGGGTCTTTATGTTTCAATTCCGGGTGTGTCTTCCAGTAGACGGTGTGTAAACAGACTTCTTCCTCAAGGTTCAACAGTCCACCGAGAAATGTCACTAAGTCTCTAGGTCTGACGAATACACATACCAGTCAACGGGGATTCCGGAGCGCCCCCGGAGTGGGTGACGTGAGTCAACCACTTTCACCTTTGGACTGTTCGAAACCGGACCTTCACTACATGTGTCAAAGATTATGTAACGTCACCTCTTTTGATCAGGACACCGGTGAAGATCTCCGTCCCACTTGACCCGTTATAAGAGACCACGAGAACGCACGAGTCAGTGCAGGCTGAGAAACACTGGGGTACGTGACACCGGACGGTCCGAGGAGACAGGTACCTTAAAAGGTCTGTTCTCAGGACCTCATCCAACAGTAAAGGATGAAGTCCCATAGAAGGGTTGGGTCTTGGCTTGGACGCAGAGAAAGTAGAGGTCATAACCGTCCGTCTAAGAAGTGGAGAGGTGGTGAACACAGGGCTGAGATGAGAGATGAGTTACGACACCTACCCTCTCGTGCGCTAAACCATAAATCGGTCGTAGGAGACGGTGTCCCTCCCGGGACTAGTCTAGAAGTGAGATCCTTTTAGTGAGACCGTCCCTCACCCATTATGACCTCCGTTCCTCTAACCAATTATCCGAGCAGACAATTAGACTTTTTACTAGACCGAACATGTTTTGTATCATACATCGTCCCATTCTACCTCTCTTTCTCTACTCAAGTTCTTGATCAATCTTCTATTATGGTTGTCCGAAACTATTAGTTGACCTATAACTCTGTCTCAAATCTTCTCTTTCCTCGGTCACCACTGGGTCCAAAGACTGAACCCGTTGACCAATTTTCACTCTTGTGTCCTAAAACTTCTCTCTACCATAAGAATTGTAAAACTCAAACTCCATACTCTATAGACCACAGGTCAATCGATAAACTCTGATTTCAAACTCCTTTCTAGAAAAAGACTTTCATATTTACACCCGGCATAGTCACGCATTTGTCACCAACTTTGAAATCTTTATTTACCTCTACATAGTGTGTTCTTCACTTTTTCATCAAAAAACGTTTAGAAATGTTGTAAAAATAACACTACTTTGTATGTACCTTAAATGGTACATTGACAAAAATCCACATGTCAAGTCACCGTAATTCATGTCAGTATAACAACACGGTGGTAGTGGTAGGTAGAGGTCTGCAGAAAGTAGAGGGGTTTGACTTTGAGACATGGGTAATTTGTTACTGAGGAGTAAAGGGGGAAAGGAGTCGGGGATCGTTAGTGGTTGGATGAAAGACATAGATATACTTAAACTGAAGAGGTCCATGAAGTATATTTATTTTATTATGTTATGAATAAGAAAACACAAACTGAATAAAGTGAATCGTAATATAAAAGTATTACCAAGTAGGTAAACATCGTACACAGCCTTGAATTAAGGGAATACTTTCACTTTCACTTTCAGTGAGTCAGCACAGGTTGAGAAACACTAGGGCACCCGACAGGTACTTTAAGAGGTCCGGTCTTATGACCTCACCCATCGGAAAGGGAAGAGGTCCCCTAGAAGGGTTGGGTCCCTAAGTTGGGTCCAGAGGACGTAACGTCCGTCTAAGAAATGGTCGACTCGGTGTTTCCTTCGGGTTCTTGTGTCCTCCCCCATCGGATGGGGAAGGGGTCCCCTAGAAGGGTTGGGTCCTTAACTTGGTTCCAGAGGGTGTAACGTCCGTCTAAGAAATGGTTGATTCGATAGTCCCTTCTCCAGCTTATTATAAGGTAACGTACCGATATAGTGTAAAATAGGTAAGTAAGTAACTACTTGTAACCCAACAAAGATGGAAAACCGACAACACTTATTACGATGATACTTGTCGTAATAAGGGGACCACCGGGTCACCGATTCTGAGACCCGAGGGTTACGACCCCCGGACCCAAGTCAAGGACCAACCCCTTGACTTAAGGTGTACGGTGTCGTTTATTAAACGTACGACATTGGTTTTTCTAGGGCATACGACGTTGATTCTGGGTCGTTCGATTTATTTATCTATAAATTTTATTTATTTATTTAAATAATCTCAGGGACGAAAGTTAAGAAGACTCATATGTATGTTTTCATCTTGATGACCTAGTGTACAGGGAAGATACAATTTAAAAAACTCCCTAAAGGTATGACAAACGGTGTCAGAGTTAAAAACGACGTGTAGTTTGAGTGGAGAACTCAAAATTTTTTATGTACACGAGTCAGAGGTAGGGGACCTCTGACTAAAGTCATATAGACTTATCTGTGGACTGAAGACAAAGAAAAATCTTAAGTATAAGAAATTCTATGATCTTTGTTTAATTATTCCAACCAAAATTTTCTCATTCTTATTTTCTTATACCTCGATTTTCAACTTCAGGAGTGAATTATAAACCTCACATAGGAATGTGTGTGTGTGTGTGTGTGTGTGTGTGTGTGTGTGCTCGGACCGTTCGATTTTCAACTTCAGGAGTGAATTATAAACCTCACATAGGAATGTGTGTGTGTGTGTGTGTGCTCGGACCGTTCGATTTTCAACTTCAGGAGTGAATTATAAACCTCACATAGGAATGTGTGTGTGTGTGTGTGTGTGTGTGTGTGTGTGTGTGTGTGTGTGTGCTCGGACCGTTCGATGTCAGGTATCCCAGTGTTTCTCAGTCTGTGTCGACTTCACCGAATCGTACGGACGTACGATTAATATATATTTCGTAATTTAGGGAACGGACTATATATACAACGTTTATGAAAGAGGGTTGTTAAAGAGAGAATTGAGAAATTTTTTTGTCGAAATAACTCTATATTAGAGGTATGGTACGTTAGTAGGTGATTTCTATATGTCAAGCTATCAAAAATCACATAAGTCTCAAGCCGTTGGTAGAGGTGTTAGTTAAAGTCTTATAGTGACTTGAGACGAAATTATATAAATGTACACTTTTACCAAAAGCGAAAGACATTAGTTTAATAATTAAAGGAAAACCCAAAGACCCGATCCCTTCGTCAGGGGTCAGGTTTTAATATTCCATAAGAGTATATAAAAATCATGAAAACATCAAAACGAAAAGTACATCCTAAAAGAATTTTAATTAAAAATAAAAATATTTGACTGAGTAAACTTTTTTGGCACTACGACCCTTTCTGACTTCCTCCTCTTCCCCTACTGTCTTCTACTCTACCAACCTACCGTAGTAGCTGAGTTACCTGTATTCAAACTCATTTAAGACCCTCAACCACTTTCCCTCCGGACCGTACGACGTCAGGTACCCCAGCGTTTCTCAACCTATACTGACTCACTGACTTGACTTGACTTGATAAGGGGACAGGGGAGGGGATGAAAGTTGAGACATCGACAAGAAGATCTTAAACATATAAAGGTGTAAACTTCGAACGTATTATCAGTCCATGCCAACAATAGGAAGTCAAGTAATTAAAATCTGATAACTATGGGAAGGTGTCATCGATTTCTAAAACCAAAGAATACAGTGGTAAAAAACAAGCGATTTTTTAAAATGAAAAAACCAATGTAACTATGTAATGTAATAAAAAGTGTGTTTATAATAAGTAACGACTCATAACATCATATGATACTAATACAAGAGAGAGAAGGAAAAACAAAAAGAATGTCAAATTATTAACGAAACAAAGAGTGAACGAATCAACAGACATCGACAACAGTTTAAGGGTGTGGATGGTTATCGAGAATCATGCTTCAACTAGAGATAATAATCAAAGTTAGGAAAAAGAGTCTAATGAGGAGGACTTCTGGAAACAAGGGGAGGTAGACGACTACGAGACCCGGACAAGGAAAGACGGATAAACAGTAAAACCCTGAAGAGAAACGACTGTTGAAGCCTTAAGGAAATGGAAAAGTACCAAAGTCAAGGTAATATACTTAGAGCAAGAAAGTAAAAAAGACCAAATAAGGGAGGACAGGACCTCACTTACGGGGTCATCGAAACAAGTCTCCCGTGTCACTACGGTCGGGAACTAGACGGACAGAGGACCCACTGTTGAAGATGTCAGGCCTGACGTACGGGAGAGTGATGTGGACCCCGTGTCGACGGTGGACCCCCGAGGAGAAAGAAAGAAAAAGTCACGTTTACCATCCTACGGTAGTTAACTCTGTGTCCAAATACTCCCTTCTAGTCCTCAAATCAAAACCTGTCTAATTGAAACTATATAGATAATCACCTCTACACTTCAACCTTTTACCTATGTCTTCAGACTTCAAATATCCTTTTAAGTCGTCGACTATCTTTTAACCTTTACAGTCATAAGTACATCATACAATCCGATACTCTAACCTATTTTAATGGTCCGTCACTCGTGTCTCGTTCGGGATCTCGTTAGTTTATAATTTTCCTTTCCTTTTAATCCTCGTTACTTGTATTCTTAGACTCCTCACCGACAACTCCTTCTTTCTTTTGGTCCTCTGTTGTACAGGAACTTTGGTTCATTTCCTTCACAAAGTAATTCTTTAATAAGAGTACTTCTTTACGAAACGACTTTAGTATCTCTAAATTCTATATTCCAATAGTTATTAAATAATTAATATGAGAGTTCAAAAAAAAATTTTGTCTCCTACGAAGAATTTTTAAAATAATTCGAAGTATCGGTACAATGGACCTGTACATATGTTTATGAACCTGTATTTATGTCTAAAAGACTAAAGAAACGACACTGATAAAAAAAGTAGGGTTCAGACTTCTGTAGAGTCTGAATTGTACAAGTTTTTTGTTTGAGAACGAAGGATAGAAGCTGTCAGGACACACAAAGTGCCATGTTGATAGGTGAAATCCCAGAAGAAAAAAATTATATTTTTTCAATATCCTTTCACCGATTTTCTCATTCTCTCAAGTGTGTGTAGAAAGTAAGTCAAGACGAAGTCCAATTGAATGTATTAGTGAACGTTACTAGTTTTGTCCCTATGATACGATACGATGATAAATAATTTCATGTATAGAATAATTTTACATCGGATAAAGGAAGATTAGAGGAAAAACAGGTAATAAGGTGTAACGTAAATAAAGGACACATTAAAATCAGGAGAGGTTAGACACTGTCAAAGAGGTAGAAAGAAACAGAAAGTACTGGAACTTTCTTACAACGACTTAGGACCAATCAATTAAATATCTTCCAGAAAGTCAAAACCAGACAAACTATAAAAGAGTACTAGTCTAAATCTAATATGCGTGTTCATCTTCTTCCAATTTCTCCACTTTAAGTTGAAAACATTACCCAAAGTTGTATACCATTACAAGTCAGGTCAAGTCAAGTCAAGTCAACGAGTCAGCACAGACTGAGAAACACTGGGGTACTTAGCGTCGTGCGGTCCGGAGGGACAGGTAGTGGTTGAGGGCCTCAAGTGAGTCTGAGTGCAGGTAACTCAGTCACTACGGTAGGTCGGTAGAGTAGGAGACAGCAGGGGAAGAGGAGAACGGGGGTTAGGGAGGGTCGTAGTCTCAGAAAAGGTTACTCAGTTGAGAAGGGTACTCCACCGGTTTCATGACCTCAAAGTCGAAATCGTAGTAAGAAAGGTTTCTTTAGGGTCCCGACTAGAGGAAGTCTTTCCTGACCAACCTAGAGGAACGTCAGGTTCCCTGAGAGTTCTCAGAAGAGGTTGTGGTGTCAAGTTTTCGTAGTTAGGAAGCCGTGAGTCACAAGAAGTGTCAGGTTGAGAGAGTAGGTATGTACTGGTGTCCTTTTTGGTATCGGAACTAATCTGTCTGGAATCAGCCGTTTCATTACAGAGACGAAATCCAAAACTTTTATTATAAAAATCTAGTTCGACTTGTAGAGTTTTTACAGATCCTTTAGGGTCCACAATCTCTATACGATACATCACAATTAAGTCTCGATTACTATTATAAATACATTTCTAGTTTGGTCCATATTATAAATCTTTGTATCTCATGTTTGGTGAACTGAAAGAGAATTTCGTTTCAATTGAGATATCCTTGATCGTCAAATTTATCTATAGAATTTTAATAACAAATATAGGAAAGACACCGTCACTTAGTCTGAAGTAGACTGATTCTAAAACGACATATAAAATACTTTCTACACTTAAATAACCTTAAGGAAAAAGTACACAGAAAAGATAAGTCGAACACAAGTAAATGTTCTATAAAAAGTGGGAGATTATATGTGATGAGACATATTTGTCACTCATGTAAGTTAAGATGAATTTGACGTGTAACTCTTTCTACTGGACACTCTAAAGGGACCTTCAAGTTTTTATAAAAGTAACGTTTGAAACAACTTTATACGTGTTGTTAAGACCCACATAGAATAGTATCTTTGAGTCTAAGAGTTCACAGAATTTGAAGATATTATAGGTTCATACACTAGTAAGAAATCACACGCACACCCGTACGATTCAGTGAAGTCAGCACAGACTGAGAAACGTTGTGATCCTAGCATCGGGTGGTCCGAGGAGACAGGTATCTCCAAGAGGTCCGTTCTTATGACCTCACCCAAGGTACGGGAGGAGGTCCCCTAGAAGGGTTGGGTCCCTGACTTGGACGTAGAGAATTCAAAGGACGTAACCATCCGACCAAGAAATGGTCATCGTGGTAGACCCTTGGGGATATGGACCATTAAAGGAAATAAACAACATACTAATAATATATAGGAGTGTAATAAGGGTACTTTGTTGTTTTCAAGATCTTGATGAAACTAAACATCCTGAACCTCTTACTTTCTGATAGAATTAACATTTAGATGAGAGTGATGTTTTATACCAAGTGTAAGGACAACAAGACAGATATCTGTTGAAATTGTAACGGTTACGTATAAAATAAATAAATAAAAAACGGGGTGCACCGTACGTCCTAGAATCAAGGGGGTGATCCCTAGTTTGGCCACGGACGATGTCACTTTCGTGCCTCAGAATTGTTGACCTGGAGGTCCCTTCAGGACGTCTACTTATAAAATCCCTAAATTAAGTATTAAACTCTATGTAAAATAAATATATTAGTTTATACATACGGTCTTCATTTCAATATACGAAAAACAATTTAAATGATAAAATTCACGTTGAAAGACGATTGCATTCCCCTTCTATAACTAAATAATTACCTTGTTTGAAAAAAAATAATAAACATTCTATAATAGTCCGTTCAAATATATTTAAACCTAATGAGTTCGTATTAGTGTAATTCTTCTATAGTAGGTTCTTAATTCTATTTACTGGATCAATGATGGATTAAAGGATTCAATCTTATACAGGTGAAATTACCACTGTCTAATACTGAATTACTAATACAAGTATTTACCTAATATTCCAGTTGTAGTGGCAAGACCTAGAGACGTCCGTAGTGTTTGGATCTTTTCCTGTTCGACGGATAGCCTGCCGAAAGATGTTCCTTTTACAAGGTTATTTAGGATCGTTTCGTCCCGCACGATTATAAATAGGTCTGCCGTCTTTCAGTGTAAACAACAACGTGTCACTTTTGAGCTAACTAAAGACGACTGAATATTTACAGATTCACTTTCTGTTACATTGATAACACGAGAACTTTTCGTAAAGACTCACTGAGATTCCCAATATAGAATAATGTATCTACTAAATTGATTCTGTGTCCGTAATTGTGATTAAATCTAACGGAAACGTTAACAAAAAGTGAATACATACCGTCATCTATCATTCTAATATTTCCAATTGGTTTTAAGTTCAATACGTGAAGGATTGATTATGTATCGAAAATTCAGTAAAAGTTCTCCCGTTACCTCCAAAGGGTCCACCACCGTCACCATTTCTTAGAAGGACGGTTACCTCCTCCGTATCCTCCACACCTGTATCTTCCGAGTTCTCTGTGTCCAACCTAGGGACCCAGTCCTTCTAGGGGACCTCATCCTTCACCGTTGGACGAGGTCATAAGAACGGACCTTTTAAGGTAGTTGTCACATCGGACCGTCCGAGGTCAGGTGCCTCAGTGTTTCTCAGTCTGTACTGACTCATAAGTGTATGTAATACCTTCCTCTCGGTTAAAAATAAGAGTATTAGGTTTGATAAGTGTCTAAATCTTTATATAATTGTCTCTACAATGACAGTTATAAGAATGAAAACTTCATTTCTCAAGAGGTACCTTACAGTCGTTAAGAAGATGTCCACTATATAGGGATTTACCTTCTCCCTTTCTCTCGGGATGGAAAGTGTTTTAGATGAAAGAGATGTTTCAAAAGGAACTTCGAAAAAGAAAATTCTTGATTCTGTTCCGGTCAGTCATAGTCTACTAGTGTAGGTTATGTATTATATAGGGAATTTTACCCAGAAGAGACACTATACAGTGTTTGGTAATAATTTTCGTTTCTTAAAAATTTTTTATAAAATCCGAAGATCTATCTATGGGGATTAAGACCTTTGACGTCGTAACTAGATTAACGATATAATAGACAATGACCACAATAAGATGGTCAATTAATAATCAGAATAAATAAGTAGTCGATCAAAATCTTTGTAAATATGATTCTTCTCGAGTTGATTCCTTTCGTACTGGTTCCTTTTGTACTCCTTTATCGAAACCACTTTTATGGAAGTTCTTTTGTAATCGGTTAGACACAACCGATTACAAAATGTAGTCACTATTTACTGAAAAGACCCGGAGAGATCTTTTTGACAGATTTTTAGTAATCGGGATCAAGCAACATAAGAAAAAACGTGCGAGAGTCAAAGGACCTCTACGTAATAATATCAGAAAGTCAATTATCACTCTCTACCCTCATCAATACTGGATAACAGTAAAATAAAAGTAACAACTTCTTTCTGGTGTATCTCTACCTTCCACGTGTGTCCGACCGGAAAACGAACCTTTTTTAAGTTTGATAATATCTTATCACGGAACATTCGCAATTTTAGGTCTACGTCAATAGTCCCTCTTCGTTTGAATTGTCCCTTGAGACGACGAGAGGATATCTGTGTAAATTTTTTTTAGTGTAAACTAGTAGAAAAATCGTGAAAAGTCTAAAGAGATGGTACGTTTTGTTTACACATAGTATAAAACGGTGTTTTGTGAACCGTTAGAAAATAAAAAAGAAAAAAACCAGTATTTTATGTTTCCACCGAGTCAACCATTTCTTATGTGGACGGCACGTCCTCTAGGTCCGAGTTTAGGACTTACCCCTTCCTTTACCGTTGGGTCAAGTCATAAGAACGGACCCTTTAGGGTACCTGTCTCCTCGGACCACCCAATATCAGACACGTCACCGTTTCTCGACCTGTGCAGAATCGTTGATTTGGTGGTTGGCTCTTATTATCCTAGCATCGTGAGAAATCCGAAGTTTAGAATACTAAAGAAATATCGTGAATGGGTATAGATTTTCATGTCTAAAATAAAAACAGATGAATAAAAATAGTAAAGGAGTTTTTATCTGAAGTCTTTTCGACCCTGACAGACAGAACAAACGATACCAAAGGGTCGTACATGTATTTTACACGACTGTGTGTCATCTACGAGTTATTTATAAACAACTTACTACGTAGTCATTTTTTTCGTGGTGTCACCTCTTTTATTCGGACTTATAAAACAAGGACGAATAAAAAACCAATAGGAAACCAAAGAAATTTTGTAACGACAAGACCAATAGAATAATAAAATGTTGTTTGATGGGATTTGAATCATGGGATTTTCTTGTTAGTAAAATAATACGAGTGTAATGACAACCAGTCTCTTAAATTCGTTCTGAACTGATCCACCAAAAAGACGAGGTGTATCACAACTACCCCAGTAAAGCACCTTAAGGTGGTCGTCGACCATACCACACAACTTCTACCAAAGTGACTATTCGGACAATGGACCACCTCTGCCAACATTCGGACCTGAGTTGACCGGGAGGAGGACGAAATGTACCACCGAGTTTCGAGGTTCTCTCGTTCTACCCTCGACGACCAGGAGATTTTCGAAATAATCCTTCGAAATGAACCTTGGCAGTATCGTAGTAAAGGTGATATAAGAAACCAGTTTAGACAGTGTCCGGTCAGGTACAAACCCCTCCTCGTAATTTATATATATCGGTAAAGTTTAGACCATGTAAAGACTCTATCCTATCAAGGTTCATTTACAAGGATTTCTTTTGTTAGGTTGTTTAAGTCAAGTCATAGAAAGATCACCAATCAGAAAACTAAATTTAGAACGGATTCAAGTTCCTCCCGAAGGGACCACCGAGTATGCCATTTCGCAGACGGGCGTTACGCCCTCTGGGCCCAAGCTAGGGCCCCAGCCCTTCTACGGGACCTCTTCCGTTACCGTTAGGTGAGGCCGTGAGAACGGACCTTTTAGGGTACCTGTCTCCTCGGACTATCCGATGTCAGGTACCCCAACGTTTCTCAGTCTGTACTGACTCGTTGAAGTGAGTGAAGTGAAATTCAAGTTCCTTCCGAAGTTTTATGATTTTATCTTTACGTTTTCAAATTTGAACATATTACATTTTCTATACATTTACAAAATTGTATGTAGAATAAACGAACTCGGAGAGACCAGCGAGCCGACCATTTCTTAGACGGACGTTACGTTCTCTGGACCCAAACTAGGGGCCCTCTTCCCTTGTCGATGGGTGAGGTCATAAGACCGAACCTCTTAAGGTACCTGACATACAGGTACCTTAGTGTTTCTCAGTCTGTACTGACTCGCCGAAAGTGAATAAACGAATAAATGTTGTGTTACTTGTGATATTTAACCAAATCCAAGAGACTTCAATGTGCGTTTTAGAAAACACTACACAGACGGTACATGTAAAAAGACCCCTCATCAAAAAAATAACTAAAGAGTTGTCTAAACTAAGGGAAGAAGGGGTTAGTTCATAAAGGGATTCGTTTTGACACCTCATCCATACAAGTAAAAACCTTGATAGAGAGAACTATAGTGGATCGAAACATATTATTATTATCGACTAAATTTTTTTTAATAAGTGAATAGGTCCTTTTCAAAGTATTATTGGGATGCTTCTTGTGTCTTGATAATAGTAACAAAATGTCAACTCCTTTGACTCCGTATTGTTGAACGGGCACCAATGTGTTAATCGTACACCGTCCCGATCCTTAGGACCGTATAACCGTAGTCTCCCAGGTTACGTGACTCCGGGACAAGTACTCTCATCAAATGAGGAAACATTTAACACCTACTATTATCATCGGTCACAGTGACATCCATAGTCTACTCAATTTCACCCTATCAGGTATCGACGAACGGACCGTGTATAATACGACACGTCAATTATTTATCCTCGAGAGACCCGAACGCACGAGTCGACGAATTCAGGACAGACTGAGAAACACTGGGACATCTGATATCGGAGGTTCGAAAAGACAGGTACTCCTAAGGGTCCGTTCTTATGACCTCCCCTAACGGTACGAGAGGAGGTCCCCCAGAAGGACTGGGTCCCTAACTTGGGTTCAGAGAATACAGAGGACGTAACCGTCCGTCCAAGAAATGGTGATCGGGGTGGAACCGAGTCTCCAATTTCGCAGACGGGCCTTACGCCCTCTGGGCCCAAGCTAGGGACCCAGCCCTTCTAGGGGACCTCTTCCTTTACCGTTAGGTGAGGTCATAAGAACGGACCTCTTAGGGTACCTGCCTCTTCGGATCATCCAATGTCAGGTACCCAGCGTTTCTCAGCCTGTACTGACTCGTTGAAGTGGTGGGTGGAATTGGAGACAAAGTAAGGACTTCCGAAACGATAGAAAGTAACGTCTCTATGACCCACACTATTTTACGTTCCACCTTGTTCCCCACCCACTCCCACCTATTCCTAAACTTTCAGATCCCGGTTTGGACCTCTATAACGAGAAGGGTAATTTGATGAATTCCAGAGTTCAAAAGAGAATTTTAACATACGTTTACAGTGTAAGATAAGATTTTACGGTAACGAATAGATAATTATATTTTGAACAAATGAGGTTTCGAAAGCCCTAGTAGCAAAAAGATCCCTCTACATGGAGTAAATACGGAACCGAAGGTTGTGTCAAGAAACTGTCTGAGTCGTCGTCGACTCCATCCAAACCCTTAAACCTCCGGATCTAAGGGTCAATCCCGGGGATCGAACAAACCCTGGATGAAGTCACAAGAACGGACCTCTTAGGGTCCCTGCCCCTTCAGACCACCCGACGACAGATGCCCCAGCGTCTCTCAGCCTGTACTGACTTCGCTGAATCGTCGTCATCGTCGAACAAACCCGCAATATAATAAGTAAATATTTTACCTCACCCACCATTACTGATAAAATAGTTTTAGAAAAAACAAGACCTTAATATGTCATATTTTAACAGGATTTTCACAAAAGTTTGACACCCAGAGGTGAATTTTCATCCGCTTGTTTTGGTTGACCTAACCAGTTTGTAAATTTTCTAGTCCCCTTTATGACAAACCACTTTAAAATTAAAGCCTTATCTACAATTTTACATTAAACACTTTGTATGTGGGTTTTACAAACGGAATGACGGCGACCATTATCTTTGTAAAAATTTTTTTATATTTGTAAAATTTCGATGATTCTTCCCGTTACTTTGGAGGTTTGCACGAGCGGGAGCCTCCTGTAGGTAAAGCTCTGGAGGGGTTAACTCCCGGAGATGGTTTTCAGCTTCCGCGTTTTGTTCCGAGCCGGTGCCAGGGCGGTGAGGAACGCTGCGGTCGCAGGTCCGACAGAGTTCCCGGCGTGGACCCGAGTGCATCGGGAGGGCGGAGGGCGGCCCTGGGTTTCCTTCGACGCGCGGAGGACTGCAGTAGTAGCCCGCGGCGACGGAGCTGGAGGAAGGTGAAGCGCCCTCTTCAACAACCGCGCTTACCTAGGGCTCAGGGCCATTGCCTAGGGGGTCGGCCGGCCCGGACGAACGAGCGCGCAAGTCGGCACCCGACGTTACCACTCGTGGACCCTTTCCGAAACGCCGACCCCCCGACCCCTCTCAAGCGTCCGTCCCGCACCTGGACCGAGAGAACCGTACCTTCCAGACCCTCCTGGCTCTACGCACCGAGGCCTTCCCTTGCTTCCGTGCTTTCCCCGATGTTCGACCCGCGGCCCGAGTGTCGAAAGGAAGGTGACGCCCGAAGTCGAAAGCCGGCGTCGGTCGCGCGTCGCGAGAACCACGACGCGCCGTCGAAGTGCAAAAGGGTGACAACCCCCTTCCCTCCTTCCTTTCCTCATTACTCCACTAAACCCCCCGAGTCCCCATTTCAACGAAAAGGACAATTCACAACGAAGGTTGGAGCCAAACTCAGGACGGATTGCGCAACTAAAGTTCGTAACTCACAGTCTCTTCTTCTCAGCTTGTTTGAAGTAAAGACTACTTGTTCAAAGTCCGGAAGTTGAAAGCAGAAATTGTCGTGGCGCTTTATGAGAGTACTTACAAAGAGTCGGAAGTCAAAAGCATGACAGGAGTAATCGTCGAGGCGCTTCACGAGTAGTCGGCAAAACGATAGCTCCCGTGCGCCTCCTACAAAATAAAACGAGTCTACTCAAGTATCTTTAATTTCCCTATTATGCCAAATGTCCTCTCTCCCGTTTGGACCCTCCTCGTCGACATCACGTAAACTGTCGACAGTAGTGAACAGTGGACTATAATTTTTATTAGAATTTGTTTGGGAGTCACGGATTAAGACGTATTTGGTATATTTCTCACTTTATTAATACGTCGGCAGTTTTGTTTTGTAAGTACGATCTTACCGTCATCTATGATCACACACAAACTTTATAAAATTACATTTCCTGTCAAATAACACGACGTAATTCGACCTCAGATTTATTAGTCTGTAAAAAAAGTCAGTAAAATAAAAGTTAGTCGTATAAACAGTGTCACAGGTGTAAGACCCGACACACACACATTAAAATACGGTCTAACCCTTTGGAATGTCGGGAAACACAAAGAAGAGTCTCTTCCTACTTTATTACTATTGTCGTATTATCAGTCGAACATCGTTCAAAAAAAGAAAAAAAAAACCTTCCATCGTTCATAGAAGTCCACCTATACACCCGATAAATATAATGTACAGAAAAGAGTAAATTTGGAATGTCGTCAGGTCAAAATTTCTACCATTTCCCCCGGAAATCTCAAATTTTGTGAAACACTACATTGATTATTTACCAACTTGATCTTAATTTTGGATCCAAAAAGACTGGTGGTGTAATACGGTGGGGGGATTTTACTGACATTAATCATTGATGTAAAACCTGAATTCCGTGACGTATCATTAACACCTTTTAAGAATTCTGAACCTCAGAACTTCCATTCTCACTCCGCTACAAAACCATAACGAGACGGTAAATTACTACTTCACCAAAAACTTGTTGATTTATCGGATTAAAATTGGAAGAATTTAATACAAAGGAATTGACATCTTTCCCTCTTTATATCGACGGAACTCACTAACAGAACTTCCAATTTGTTTTATTATTTACATTTCGAAGACAAGACCAGGGACCGAACACCATCCTTTGTATGTTGATGTGCTGATTACTAGAGATAAAGAGTCCTTCCTAACACACCTTGCAATTTCTCAAATTCCCCGTAGTCTCTATGGAAACTACAACAGTCAATACCTCTTGCTATCGAATACATCAGTTGAAAACTAGTAAGTCCATGAAATGTATTAACCAAGAATCATGAGGACAAGTCCCACGTCTACTTTTTATTTCGGGAAGAGTTTTTCTCACTCTCAGTTTCCCTAGCCAAAACGACAAACATTTCCCTTTTCTAAGATATTTCTTGTATCGTTCAAACCTAAAATAACCACAAATCAAGAGAGAAATCATGTTTTTTCTCGTCTAGGATCTGGTTTTAAGACAAGTTGGATACAAATAATCTGTGGACGTGTATTCAATGTACCATATCATCAGACACTGAAAACAAACCGAGAGTCGACAGGGAAACTATTACACCACTTACCCTACGTTCGAACGACGGGTGTCTTTATACATTCCTGTATGTATGTGGCGAATTTTCCTAAGTGTATAGAAGACTCCGGGAAGCTATCTACATTCCCATCGTTGAGAACGGGACCCTCGACGTAGAAAAAGAATTTAGAAAAGGTTAATTTTCAATAGTTTCCACATTTTATAACACATAGATATTTTACCTTATGACACGTTGATAGTTTTTCTCTTTAGAAACACGGGACTATGCCTTGTCAACGGTTTTATTAATTCACTTCTTTCTATGTCTGTCATACATTTTATACGACGGTCAAATAACATCTTTTCCTCTCTTCTCTTATATATGTATAAACGAACTTCTACCCTTCCGATGTGTTCCGTGACTATTGTAGACAACGGAAGTTTCTAACCCTTTACACACAGACTCTCCGTCCCATCCTCCCTCTGTAAAATGGGAAAACTTAAAAACTTGGTACACTTATCTTACAGATAATTTCCTTAACTTTTATTTATCTTATTTTTCATCGGTACATTCACTAAACCTAACGACGACGACGATTCAGCGAAGTCAGCACAGGCTGAGACACGCTGGGGTATCTGCCGTCGGGTGGTCCGAGGAGACGGATACCCTAAAAGGTCCGTTCTCATGACCTCACCCAACGGTAACGGAAGAGGAGCTAACGATACTCCTGAATTAATAAACGAATTTTGTAATTACTTTGACCTCTCTACGGTAAATTTTTTGCACGGGACCACCGAGTCTCCAATTTCGCAGACGGACGTTACGCCCTTTGGACCCAAGCTAGGGAGCCAGCCCTTCTAGGGGACCTCTTCCTTTACCGTTGGGTGGTGACGTCATAAGAACGGACCTCTTAGGGTACCTGCCTCCTCGGACCTCCCGATGTCGGGTGCCCCAGCGTCTCAGGTGTGCTGAAGTGAAAGTGAAAGTTGTATAAATTAAGTAACTGACGGTATCAATAAATAACTTTTATACGTCTTCAAACTTAATTTGTCCGTACTCTGAACTCCCTACTCTCTCTCCAGTCTTACGTAGATTCGACGACGAAACGGTGTAAGATCCCCTCTGGAAAGTGTGACTTCAAATGACGTACTTACGAAGGGACCTCGTTACAACAGTGGGAAAACATAATTATTATATTGAAAACGGCAAACATGATCATGAACTGGATATTCTGAGAATAAAGGAAAGGTCCGAGTAGCTAGACAAGAAACTCACACAATTCGATCAAGACAGAGTCGAAAATAAAAACAATAAAAGAGAGGAACCCTATGAGAAGGAGGAGAACCTTATGAGACGGAAAAAGAGTGAGTAAGTTCACAGTCAGTAGTGAAGGAGTCTCGAAAGGCGCAGTATAGATTCTTTGGGTAATGGATTAGGTCCCAGTACGAAGATAACAGAAGACTGTCAAAATATCAAAATCGAGAATTGTAAATCCTGAAACTAGGTAAAACTCAATTAAAAACATATACCACACTTCATCCCCCGGGTTAAAAAAAAAAAAAACGTACGCCCAGAGGTCAACAAAGACGTGGTGAACGTTTCATAAGAAAAGGGTGACTTAACGGAACCGAGGGAACAGTTTTTAGTCAAATGGTATTCACACTTCCAAAGAAAGACCTGTGACTTAAGATAAGGTAGCTAGACACACAGAAGGGATTTCGGTCATTACGTGAATAAAATAATGACATCGAAACACCATGTAAAAATGTAACCCTCCACATTCAGGAAGTTGAATCTGGAAAAAGTTCTAACAAAACGGACAAGACCTAGGGAACTTAAAGATTTTATACTTAAAATCTTAGTCGTTTCTTCGGTCGATCCTAAAACAATCCCTAACATAACTTAGACATTTAGTTAAACCTTTCATAACGGTAGGATTGTTGTATTACAGAAGACTAGGTACTATACCCGATAGAAAAGTAAACAAACACAGAAGAAATTAAAGATTTATTATAAAATATCAAAAGTCTCATACCTAAATTGTGAAAACAATTTAAATAAACATTCATAAACCAAGAATAACTACTACGATAAAACAAGAATAATTACTACAATATCTACCTTAACAATTAAAGTAAAGACCAAACAAGAAAACTTTTCATATCTTTATGTCAACCAAAATCATATAACTAGAACATAGTACGTTGGAACATCTTGAGTAAATTCAATCAAGATTGTCAAAAAGTAAAATCATTTAAGGAATCCTAAAAGAAATAAATTCTAGTAAAGTCGACGTTTATTTTTATTAGAACGAAGAAAGACGGGTTAGAACATACGGAAAATATTAAATCGAAACGGATTACCGAAACAAAAAAAAATTTTGGTCTCACAACTTATTCTCACCACTCTTACCTAGAGAGAGGACTTGAATCCCTTAATGTAAGGTTGTCGAATGGACAGCAAAAATTTCATATTCGAAAATTATATTAAATTTTAATAATTTAAAGTAAACAGATAAGACACGACGACAATTATATGTGAAAATCAGTCTATATAGTAAAACGTAAATTGAAAAAGTCCTAATTTCTAAAAACGTAAACCTATCTAAAACACTTCACACAACCACTATTAGTCAAAGACGAACACCTAAACCACCTATTTAATTTGTATCATTAGTTTTATAAACATAAAGAAATGAAAGTTTAAGTACCCTTTATCTACCCCTTTGTCACCTTTGTCACAGTCTGAAATAGAAAAACCCGAGGTTTTAGTGACACCTACCACTGACGTCGGTACTTTAATTTTCTGCGAATGAGGAACCTTCTTTTCAATACTGGTTGGATCTATCGTATAAGTTTTCGTCTCTGTAATGAAAAGGTTATTTCCAGACAGATCAGTTTCCATATCAAAAAGGTCAGCAGTACATACCTACACTCTCAACCTGACACTTCTTTCGACTCGTGACTTCTTAACTACGAAAATTTGACACCACAATCTCTTCTGAGAACTCTCAGGGAACCAGACGTTCCTCTAGGTTGGTCAGGTAAGACTTCCTTTAGTCGGGACCCTAAAGGAACCTCCCTTACTACGACTTCAACTTTGAGGTCATGAAACCAGTGGAGTACGCTTCTCAACTGAGTAACCTTTTCTGAGACTGCCACCCTTCCTAACCCCCGTCCTCCTCTTCCCCTACTGTCTCCTACTCTACCGACCTACCGTAGTGCCTGAGCTACCTGCGCTCAGACTCACTTGAGACCCTCAACCACTACCTGTCCCTCCGGACCGCACGACGCTGAGTACCACAGCGTTACTCAGCCTGTGCTGACTCGCTGACTTGACTGACTAAAAGTTTAACCTCTTCATTTCGGTTGGGGTGTCTCGTGACGTCACGAATAAAACGTATTTTAGGACATGAGAAGTTTCACTCACTTGTGTCACCATACTATACCAAAGAGAAACGTAAAAACCATCCGTCTATATCGAACAAACGAGCAACTCGGGTACATGTCACCTTTTCAATGATCGACAAACCAATATGAAGTTTCATTTATACATAGTCGAAAACATGAAACTAGAAAATTTCAATTTTCCAGTAATACTATCGAAGGAAACACGTCCAAATCCTCATAAATAACGTTTCCAAAAAAAAAGGGGTGGAGATTGAGATGATTATCTAAACATTAATCGTCTAAACCTTTGAAGATTTTTTAATTATTAAAAAAAAAACTCATGACCAGACCATGAAACAGAACTGAATACAGTCAAGTCCAGTCAACGAGTCAGCACAGACTAAGAAACACTACGGTACTTGGCGTGGTACGGTCCGGAGGGACAGGTAGTGGTTGAGGGCCTCAGGTGGGTTTGGGTACAGGTAACTCAGCTACTACGGTAGGTTGGTAGAATAGGAGACAGCAGGGGAAGAGGAGGACGGGAGTTAGAAAGGATCGTAGTCCCAGAAGAGGTCACTCAGTCGAGAAACGTAGTCCACCGGTTTCATAACCTCAAAGTCGAAGTTGTAGTCAGGAAGGTTACTTGTGGGTCCTGACTTAAGGAAATCCTACCTGACCAACCTAGAGGAACGTCAGGTTCCCTGAGAGTTCTCAGAAGAGGTTGTGGTGTCAAGTTTTCGTAGTTAAGAAGTCACGAGTCGAAAGAAGTGTCAGGTTGAGAGTGTAGGTATGTACTGGTGACCTTTTTGGTATCGGAACTGATCTACCTGGAAACAACTGTTTCATTACAGAAACGAAAATTATACGATAGATCTAACCAGTATTGAAAGGAAGGTCACATTTACATATAATTTTAACGTAAACCCGACGGACTATCCACTACGAAAAGAAATTATCACAACATCTTAACAATCAATGTGGAATCCCATCCTTCACGTTGTCTAGAAAGCGAAAACGAATGTAAATACACTGAGTCGACCATTTTCTAGACGGACGTTACACCCACTGGACCCAAGGTAGGGACTTAACCCTTCTAGGGGACCTCTTCCCTTTCCGATGGGTGAGGTCATAAGACCGGACCTCTTAAGGTTCCCCAGGGTTTCTCAGTCTGTGCTGACTTGTTGAAAGTGAAGTGAAGTTCTTGCAGAATATAAAGTTTTGAAAATGATCTTTTACAGAACAACCGTAAAAGTCAAAAAAGTAGATACTTAATTTCTTACAATATCTGAAACAATACACCTAATTTAAGCAAAAAATTTCACAAATTTAGTAACAGACCGTGTCTCATTCAGGATAAATTCCCAAACAATTTTTTCATTTATCCCTGAAAGAACCGCCAGGTCACCAAGTCTTGGACGGAAGGTTACGTCCCCTGCGTCCAAGCTGACGACCAGGAGCTTGACCCTAGGGCGTACAACGTTGATTCGAGACCACGACGTCGACGACTCGGGTGTGCAAGACCTCGGGTGTTCGGTGTTGAACTCCCGGACATACAACGTTTCTTCTCGGGTACTACCTTCTAGGAGGGACGTCGTAGTCTCTAGGACACACGGGGTTAATTCTGGGTTGTGTCGGTTCATCTATTTATTTATAAAAAAATAATTCATTTACTTCGGGATTTAGTCCCGTAACCGTTATCTTTGTCTTCTTCCTTCTGTCGTCATCAGTCCTCTAAGAATCTATCCAACCACTCCACCTCCCAGTCTTCCTCCTTTTTGTCACGGGTAAAAAGACAAAACTCACTTACGAATACGACACGTAACTCCACCCTTTCTCTCTTTGTTTATGGGGGTTTTATACTCGAACCAAAACCTACAATACTCGACCTCCGTAGAAACCCCGTAAACCTATCTCCACTCTAGGTTGGTCAGGTAAGACTTCTAGTCGGGACCTTAAAGAAACCTTCCTTACTACGATTTCGACTTTGAGGTCATGAAACCGGTGGAGTACCCTTCTCAATTGAGTAACCTTTTCTGACTACGACCCTCCCTAACTCCCGTCCTCCTCTTCCCCTGCTGTCTCCTACTCTACGGACCTACCGTAGTGACTGAGCTACCTACACTCAGACTCACTTGAGGCCCTCAACCACTACCTGTCCCTCCGGACCACACGACGTTAAGTGTCCCAGTGTTTCTCAACCTGTGCTGACTCGTTGACTTGACTTGACTTCTACTGTCTGACAAACCGATGTACCTATACCTCGAGTCTCCAGACCTCATCTCTGTTCTAAATCCTCCGAGTCCACCGAGTCACCATTTCTTAGGTGGACGATTCGTCCTCTGCGCCCAAGTTAGGGACTCAGTCCTTCTAGAGGACCTCTTCTTTTACTGTTGGGTGAGGTCACAAGAACGGACCTTTCAAGGTACCTGACTCCTCGGACCGCCCGAAATCAGGCACTCCGGAGGTTCTCACCCAGTGTTGACTCGCTGATTTGTCGTCGTCGTCGTCGTCGTCGTCGTCGTCATCACACGAAGATTCGCCATGGACTAAAACTCTACCTACATTCAATCGAATACGTCACACTCATACACTTAGTCTTCAAAAATTGACTTCCAGGCACCTCTCGGTAATTATCCGAAATCTCTTTTCGACACTTCTTCTCATAATATGATTTTCACTTTCATAAAACAAAAAAACATCGGTGTTATGACATTATACTGTTCTCATGGTATACTATCTTCTCAGTTGAACTTATTAAAAGGACCCTTTATTATGTGCTATTACAATTAAATTATGGACGAATTTTAAGGAATTTTGTTTCTCGTCATCTATTTTAGTACGGGTGTTTAATTAGAGTTTCAAATAAAATTATTCGTTAGAAATTTTTTTTTTAGATGGTAGTCAAAGTAAAATGTGTCAATTCTTGGAGAGAAAGACTCGGGTCAACACTTCCAGTCACTGAAATCTTTATTGGTGAGTACACAAATTGGTAATAATTAATTCGTAGACGAATAGACTCCACGACCGAGACATGAACTCTATGTCTCCACTCATCCTATCTGTTCGGAGGACATACCTTAAATATCGTTACACAAGTTTGAGTCTAAAGATACTGATAGTTTTCATAGAGGATGATTAGTAAAACCCTGGGTAAAGTCCAGAATGAGGACAGGAACTCCGACAGACATAATCCGCGAGGACCACGAAAATGTCAAAACACTAATCGAGACAGAATCGTGACAAAACATAAATTAAGAAGTATATGATTAAACAGAGGGTCCATTGAAATACTCCAGAAAAAGGACAAACACAGGATTCAGGGACCGTACCACGGATGGACATTAGTGTATTCCTAGTTTACATAGTCTTTATTATTCCCTTTCCGGTATAACGATCACTACCTCACACCGACGAAAACGAATCTAGGACTCTCAATAGTCCTAGATAGTCCCGAAGGAACTATCGAGTCAACCATTTCTTAGACGGACGTTACGTCCTCTGAGGTCAAACTAAGGACCCAACCCTTCTAGGCGACCTCTTCCCTACCCGATGGGTGAGGTCATAGGAACCCGAAGGGAACACCGAGTCGACCATTTCTTAGTGGACGTCATGCCCTCTAGACCCAAGTTAGGGACCCAACCCTTCTAGGGGACCTCTTCCCTTTCCGATGGGTGAGGTCATAAGACCGGACCTCTTAAGGTACCTGACATATCAGGTACCCCAGCATTTCTCAACCTGTACTGACTCACTGAAAGTGAATCTTAATACCATTTTGATACTCCCCCGTCAGCACCAGTTCATCTCTCTCTTGATACTTTCCTTAAACCTCAGTCTCCTGGTCCAGTGTTAGACCACACGGTAGAGATTAGGGGTGTTCTTAGAACACTCCGTTCACCGTAATACTCCTTTGTCTCCCGGTCTTTTCAATTCATTAAGTAGGGTTCACGGGCCACGTACACACGATTCAACGAAGTCAACACAGACTGAGAAACATCGGGTGGTCTGAGGAGACAGGAACCCTGAGAGGTCCGTTCTTATGGCCTCACCCAACGGTACGGAAGGAAGTCCCCTAGAAGGACTGGGTCCTAGCTTGGGTACAGAGAATGTAGAGGACGTAACCGTCCGTCCAAGAAATGGTGACCACGGTGGACCCTTCTGGGGTTCACAGATCACTTTCACTTTCAGTGAGTCAGCACGCTGGGGTACCTGATATGTCAGGTACCTTAAGAGGTCCGGTCTTATGACCTCACCCATCGGAAAGGGAAGAAGTCCCCTAGAAGGGTTGGGTCCTAGCTTGGGTCCAGAGGACGTAACACCGGTCTAAGAAAATGGTCGACTCGGTGTTCCCTGTGGGTTCTTATGACCTCACCCATCGGATAGGGAAGAGGTCACCTAGAAGGGGTGGGTCCTTAGCTTGACCCCAGAGGAGGTAATATCCGCTTAAGAAATGGTTGACTCGATGGGCCCTTCGGGTTCACAGATTATCATTCACCGTTTTGACTGATTTTCGAATACAAACAGTCTGAATTAAGATGAATAAAAAGATATTTTACTTCTATTTAGCAAGACAAACGGAAATATGGAGTATCTTAGCAGTTTTCTCTATTTAGACACAGGTCATCGACATTTATCTTCACACTTTTTGAACAACGATAATCGACAGACACGATTTTAGACAAAATTACAAATACACTAAAAACGGATTTAGAATACGAAATAAACTTGACAGTACAAGTTAATTATTGATAAATTTTTCTTTTATTCTCAATTAATGGTGAGAAAACCAAAGGGGTTTATTTTGGCAAAGAAAATGGTAAAGAAAATCTTCACTTTAGGACCCTGTTTCCCATACGTGTAAATTTTAAAACTATTCACAACAACCTAACAGAACCTTTCCAATATGGTTAAAAATGACAATAATCGTCATATCACACACTCTTAGACAAAGGGGTGTGGAAACTGTATGGACCCGTAATGCTTAGAAAATTGTGAATCTTTTTATTAGTTCAGGATTAAATAGATAATAAACAGTCCAACTCGTAGAAAATAATAAGCCAATAAACGTAAAGAAGATATTAAATAGATGACCATTGAAAATAGGTAAAAAAAGATGACCCAATGGAAAATAACTAAACATCCTCGGGAGTATATATTACACACCATCTATAAAAGTGCAATCAATAAAAAATTGAAATACTATAGAAAATAAAAATACATCAGTTTAAAAAGAAAGAATTACCCATCAAAGATCAGAACTACAAGACGAACCTTCCTGAAGGGAAACGATTCTAATATTTTTATTTAAATTTTCACACAAGGAAAAAGATGAGTATATGACTCGTTCTTAACAAGACACGTCCATTCTCACTACAAATCTAGGTAATAAACCCTTAAACTAATCAGTGATCACAATAAGAAATAAAGTACTTTAGAAATTTCTGGACCTTATGGTCCATCCCTGACAACTATTTCTTATTCCATTTCAGTACCATATTTAATTTCAGTTTAACCACTGGAAAAATAGAATCTACAAATATGTGGTCTACCGACGAGTGAAACCTCCATTGAGGATTTTTTTCACACTCATCTTACTGAAAGTGAGGTTACTTTTAAGAAAAAGTTTTCAAATCTAAAAATCA
This sequence comes from Capra ibex, assembly GCA_006410555.1. NCBI lineage: Eukaryota > Metazoa > Chordata > Mammalia > Artiodactyla > Bovidae > Capra > Capra ibex. Next base: position 917,146 of record SJYO01021811.1, on the reverse strand, counting down.
TCTATAACTCAATCCTAGTCCTACGACATTAAATTAACAAGACGACGGCAGTCTCACATTGCCGTACTCCTCACCCTTTCATCCCCTCTTATGTCCCTTTCCTTTCCCCAACACTTATCCTTCTTAATGAATCCTTCTTTTCCAACGTTTTTACGAATCCTAACCGTCCCACCATGTCTGTCTTCAGTCTCTCGAGTTGCAATGGTTATCAAGGTAAAGGACTTAATACAAAACAAAAGAAAGAGAAACACCAAAATTCATAAACACAAAGGTAGTGTCTACCTTTTGGTGGTGACTGAAATTCGACTAACAATTACAAGTCATAACTTGACACCACGTACACACGAGACACACACATAAACTTTTTAGTGTGATAAACTTCTGAGTGAACCATTAAAGTTTTCACTTTGAGGTTACACTTTGAGAGTAAAGGAGGTCTCCGTTATTTCATTCATCAACAGGGGGAGTTTAAGTTAAGAAACGTTTAATATACCTTCTGACACCGAAAGACCGAAAGAAATAATAGATCAAAAAGAAATCGTTGACTGTGTTTACAGAGTCAAAGTATCGATTCCATGGTAAAACGTTTGTTATATAGAATCTAAAATAATCCTACCTAAACACTGAAAAAATATAATCCTTTAAATGTCTTCTCCCATATTTTGGTCCCTTCAGACATTGGAAAGTTTTTATAAATTGTACAGACACATGGAGCAAATAGACAAAAGAAATAACCGAATTGGTGTTTCGATACACAAAGACACAAACGTCTTGTGTGAATAAACCCTAAAAACTGTAAAATTCTCACACTGTCAATGGCGATCCTAGCTCCTTTTTGTAACAATGGAACAATGTGAACTGTTTCATGAAAATTGTCCATAAAAGGAGTAATGTCATTTCTCTCTCTTGAACCTTGTCCGTTTTTTTTTTAACTTCTGAGTCCTAATATTCGTAACTCCTATCCTTATCCCTTTTATCAAGTTGAGGGAGAAACTTGGGTCAAGAAACTTTAAGTCTAGGATTTTAGAGTATAAGACACAAGGAATATGGGAAGGAAAGGACACTCATCTCTTGACATCCACCTCTACAAAGTCACTATACCTCCCAATTATCACGTATTTACTCCCTCTTCCCTTCAAAAAATGACTCAGTCTTAGCACTATCTACGTATTAATTAGGAGTATTTCACATCCCTCATAAGCTGAGTGAAATGACTACTCTTTTGTCTAATTTTCAGTTCCAGTATGGAACCAGGTGACCTTTCACGATCTCGTCTCTAAGTATGGTCCCTAAAGAATGAGATTCCAGATAACGGAAAAGAGATGTGGTGTCACATAAGTCTCGAATTTAGATTTTCAGGCAGGATTTCTTGTAGTCAGGATTTATAGGTAGCTTTCCTCACTACAACTTTGACTTGGAGGTTATGAAACCGGTGGACTACGCTTCTTGACTGAGTAAACTTTTCTGGGACTAAGACCCTTCCTAACTTCCGTCCTCCTCTTCTCCTGCTGTCTCCTACTCTACCAACCTACCGTAGTGGCTGAGTTACCTGTACTCAAATTCATTTGAGGACCTCAACCACTACCTGTCCCTCCGGACCACACGACATCAGGTACCCCAACGTTTCTCAGTTTCTCCGCCTGTGCTGACTCTCTGACTTAACTTGACTTTTAGATTTTCGCATCCTTCTTATACACAGTATTCTTTCTACTCACTATAATTAATATTCAATGTAACGTTTACAAAATCATACTAATTAAACTGTCTCATTAACTTCCTTCATATTAGTTTTAAAAAGGAAACCTTAAACCTTTTTAGTACATTTCCCTTTATTAAATTTTCAAGAATCAATAATTCCAGAATTTACTAGTCCCAACATTCTCAACAAGAGAGTTTGACCTCATATTTAAGGTATCCGTTCCTAATACAAGAAGTTGAGAAACAGAAAAGGGGATCACACAGATGCTACTACCCCATACACGTCCGTATTAGTTATTTACGAACAATGAACGGAGAATTGACACGACAAAAATCGTTTTTAAAGGAAATAAAAAGGGGACAAAAACCGGTCTAAGACTCCTAATTTTAATGAAAAGTAATCCGTGTAATAATAATAAAAACTTAGAAAAACGGACACGACGAGTCGAACATCCTAGAATCAAGAGGTTGGTCCCTAACTTGGGCCCCGGAATCGTCATTTTCGAGCCTCACGAATGGTGACCCGGTGGTCCCTTAAGGAATCTGAGTAAAAAAACTGAGTCCATTAAAATAGTCAATTAAAAACGTAGATTTTTCCTACGACGACGTGTGAACCTTGATATAGTAACACTTCTGTACTAACTCTCACGTGGTCACAATACATCTCAACAAGGAAAAATGTTGACTTTAATCTTAAAACACGTCAATTACAAACAAATACTTAGAGGAAAAAACGAAGATCCTATAAGCTTTTAAGAAACCCCAATATGGTTCACCTTTCTTTGAACATTCACTTTGTCATTTCTTCTTACTCTTTTGTTTCAGACGACTTCTTTCAAATTTTCGTTTCTTTCCTTATTTCCTTTAGTTCCAGTCAAAAGGTCTACGTTACAACTTAACATATTTTATTTGAGTCAAGACTCTAAACTATATAACTCTCGGAATACATTTATATTTAAAGCTGCATAAATCGTCTATTATTCCAGAATGAATAAAGATCAAATATATAGAATGACACAGATATCAAACCATAAAAGCAATTGACAAAATTGCTTTTGCATTGGTTTCAAACGAGTATTTCTGTATTCGAGGTCATAACCCGAAGAGCACTTCGTTCCGAAACCTCCTTTCGAAATAAGAAAAAGGATAGGAGGAACCCGAAGTCTCTTAAATTCTATATTATAGTGATACTATTCGTCCGTCACCACGGTCATCACATAAACTCAATTATAACAAGGAGACACACATTTTACACTCTTAAAACGTCGAGATGTCCATCCAAATGATGATGGGGTGGGAAATACGGTATTAACCGTATACTTAATATAGATATATACAATTATGAGGTGTAAGTTATATTATTAATAACGAGATTTGGTTGCAATAAAATTTCCTTAATTGTTTCCTTTTAACGAAACACTGATGTATACCACTACCTACAATTGATCCGAATGCCAGTAAAATATCATATACATTTATAACTTAGTAGTACGACATGTGGACTTCGATTCTATTACAATGTACAGTTAATGTAGAGTCATTTTTGAAGGAAACATTTATTCCATTTTTATTAAAATTTGTTATAAAATTTTTGTACATTCTCATTTTAATGGTTACGTACATTAATTTAACAGTAATTTTATGGTTATTTAATATTAAATTTGTGTATTTAATTGAAAAAAACAAAGGATCCACTCTGATTTTATTTTTAGAGTCAGAAGACGACAGTTTTTTTTTTTTTGTGTCCTTCTAACTAGAAAACATGAATTGGTATATAACCGGTGAAGACCACAAAAGGAAAGAATAGTTTCTAGACTTAAAGGTAGATGATATTAAAAGAAATTAATTATATAAATAAATAAATTAATATATTTACGTGGGTCAGAATCAACGTCGTGTGTCCTAGGAAAGTTAGAAACAACCGTCGTACGTCTTAGAAATCAACGCCGTACGTTTAAGAATCAATGACGTACATTTTAGATCAAGAGACTCGTTCCTAACTTGGGTCTGGGGGACGTAACCCTCGCACCTCAGAATCGGTGACCTGGTGGTCCCTTCAGGGAATATGGTAAAAGACATTTAGACTTCTTAAAAGAATTCGTAAAGAACATCTTATCCGGATAACCGTCACTTAAGATATTCAAAAACAAATAGATTTTTACAGAAATAAGACAGAGGTAAGAGCTACAAAAACGACCTATATCTCAAAACCTGACTATCAAAAACAAAGTCGTGACATTTCCACAAGGTAAGGAAAAAAAACCAGAGGTAAAAAAAGACCACTCTACAATCGTCAGTAAATATAACAAAAGAGAACATACACACATAATAAAAGAGTACGACGAAATTTTCTGAAATAGAAACTCAAAGTCGGAACGGGTACCACATGAACCTATATCAAAAGAAAAAAAATTTATGACAAATCCCAAAGACTCGAAGACTCAGACACTTAAATATATAAAAAAACTTAAACCATTATAAAATGGTAATAAAGAAGTTTATATAAAGACGAAATGAGAGAGGAGAAGAATATCCTCTTCTCAGGAATATATATATATATATGTGTGTGTGTATGTGCGTATACGGGTGTGTGTGTATATACATATATATAATCTTAATACCTTAACGTGATGTCTATTAACTCCGAACAACAAATCAGGGAGTCAGCACAGACTGAGGCACTAGGGTACCTGACATCGTACGGTCCGAAGGGACAGGAAGTGAGGGTATCAAACGTGTTTGAGTACAGGTAACTCAGTCACTACGGTAGATTGGTAGAGTAGGAGACAGTAGGGTAAGAGGAGGGTGGAAGTCAGAAAGGGTCGTAGTCCCAGAAAAGTCTACTCAATCAAGAAGTGCAATCCACCGGTTTCATAACCTCAAAGTCGAAGTTATAGTCAGGAAGGTTACTTATGGGTCCTGACTAGAGGAAATCCTACCTGACGAACCTAGAGTCACATCAGGTTCCCTGAGAGTTCTCGGAAAGGTTGTGGTGTCAAGTTTTCGTACATAAGAAGTCACGAGTCGAAAGAAATATCAAGTTGAGAGTGTGGGTATGTACTGGTGACCTTTTTGGTATCGGAACAGATCTGCTTGGAAACAACTGTTTCATTACAGAGACGAAAAATTATACGACAGATGCAACCAGTATTGAAAGAAAGGTTCCTCATTGGCAGAAAATTAAAGTGCCGACGTCAGTGGTAGACGTCACTAAAACCTCGGGGTTTTTTATTTCATACGGGCAAAGGTGACAAAGGGGTAGATAAACGGTACTTCACTACCCTGGTCTACGGTACTAAAATCAAAAGACTTACAACTCGAAATTCGGTCGAAAAAGTGAGAGGAGAAAGTGAAAGTAGTTCTCCGAGAAATCAAGAAGAAGTGAAAGACGGTATTCCCACCACAGTAGACGTATAGACTCCAATAACGATAAAGAGGACCGTTAGAACTAAGGTCGAACACGAAATAGGTCGGGTCGTAAAGAGTACTACATGAGACGTATATTCAATTTATTCGTCTCACTGTTATATGTCGAACTGCATAAGAAAAAGGATAAACCTTGGTTAGACAACAAGGTACAGGTCAAGATTGACAACGAAGGACTGGACGTATGTCCAAAGAGTTCTCCGTCCAGTCCACCAGACCATACGCGTAGAGAAAGTCTCAAAAGGTGTCAAATAACACTAGGCGTGTCAGTTTCACAAACCGTATCAGTCACTTCGTCTTTCTCTACAAAACGACCTTGAGAGAACGAAAAAGGTACTAGGTCGTCTACAACCGTTAAACTAGAGACCAAGGAGACGAAAAAGATTTTGTTCGAACCTGTAGACCTTCAAGTGTCAAGTGCATAACGACTTCGGACCGAATCTCTTAAAGCTCGTAATGAAATGATCGGACACTTTACTCACGTCAACACACCATAAGAAACCGTAACGGAAAGAAACCCTAACCCTACTTTTGACTGGAAAAGGTCAGGGCACCGGTGACGACTCAAAAAGTCTAAACGACCGCATAACTCACGTCGTGAAAGTGTCGTAGTAGAAAGTCCTAAACTTTGTCGAGTTGACCTTAAGGTAGTGGAGGTGATCGAAACAAACTTCATTACGAAAGATTCCCGGTGAACTGAAGTGTAAGGTCCTACAGACCGAGATCCACTCACTAGTGTGGTACCACTAATAGACCCAACACTTCTAGAAAAAACATATCAAGAAGACACATAAGAACGGTGGAGAAGAATTATAGAAAACAAAGACAATCCAGGGATGGTAAAGACAGGAAATAACTCGGGTAGAAACGTACTTTACAAGGGAACCATAGAGATTAAAAGTACTTCTCTAGAGATCAGAAAGGGTAGGACAACAAAAGGAGATAAAGAAACGTAACTAGGGACTCCTTCCGAAAGAACAGAGAGGAACGATCAGAAACCTTGAGACGTAAGTTTACCCATATAGAAAGGAAAAGAGGAAACGAAAAGTGAAGGGAAGAAAAAGAACCCCTACCAGAACTAGGACAGAGGACATGTTACAGTGCTTGGAGGCAGGTATCAAGTAGTCCGTGAGACAGACAGTCTAGATCAGGGAATTTAGATAAAGAGTGAAGATGACATATCAGTATTTCCTAAACTGAATCCAGTATGGACTTACCAGATCACCAAAAGAGGTGAAAGAAATTAAAGTCAGACTTAAACCATTATTCCTCAAGCACTAGCCTCGGTGTCAGTTGAGGGCCAGAACAAAAACGACTGACATATCTCGAAGAGGTAGAAACCGACGTTTCTTATATTAGTTAGACTAAAGCCACAACTGGTAGACCACTACAGGTACACATCTCAGAAGAGAACACAACAACCTTCTGCCACAAACGATACTGGTCATGCAAGAGAACCGTCTTGAGAATAATCGGAAACGGGACGAAGTAAGACATAAGGTTCCGGTTTAAACGGACAATGAGGTCCACAAAGAACTGAAAGATGAAAACGTAAGGTCAGGGGCCATTCTGTATGTAGTGGACAAGCAAACTCCATATGTCGTACTATCAAACTAAATGTGTATAATACTTTACTAATAGTGAGACCCAAGTCAATCGTAGGTAGTAGAATATATGTATGTCACTTTCCTTCTTTTCAAAAAAAGGAACACTTCTTGAGAACCCTAGACGACAGGATTTAAAAGGACACATCGTATGTCGTCACAATTGATGTCAACAGTACAACATGTAGTGTGAGGATCGTGAAGAAATAGAATTTGACCTTCAAAAATGGAAAACTGGTGGAAGGAGATCCAGGGGGAAGGGGGGTGGGAGACGGAGACCATTGGTATCTAGACTAGAGAAAATAATACTCAAGTACGAAAAAATAAAAAACGAAAACTAAGATACATGTCACTCTATTGGTCATACACAGAAAGAGACTAAATAAAGTGTATCAATTTACGGAAGCTCCAGGGAGGTGCAACAATCTTTACCATCCTATGGGAATAAAAAATACCGACTCATTATAAGTATATAAGTGTTGAAGAAATAGGTAAGTAGGTAACTGACTGCGAACCCAACAAAGATACAGAACCGAAAACATTCATTACGACGATACTTGTACACCCACGTCTATTGAAAAGTTCAATCACAAAAAAGAAGGAAACTTATATAAGAGTCTTCACCTTAACGATCAGTACACCATCAATCAAGATAAAAATTAAAAAACTTTTTGGAGGTATGACAAAAAGTATCACCGACAAGGTTAAATGTCAAGGTGGTCGTCACGTGTTCACAAGGGAAAATAGGCGTCGGTGTGGTCGTAAACACTAGAGAAATAGAAAAACTACTACGCAGACCGGATCAGAAATCCCAAAGAGTCTACCATGAGATCACCATTTCTTGGGCACACGGTTACGTGTGTCTCTGGACTCTCTACGCCCAAGTTAGAGACCCAACCTTTTTAGGGGCCTCTTACTTTACCGTTGGGTGAGGTCATAAGAACGAACCTTTTAGGTGTACCTGTCTCCTCAGACCGGCCGATGTCAGGTATTCCATCGTTTCTCAGTCTGTGCTGACTTCGCTGAATCGTCGTCGTCATCCTTATCCGATTTCTTATCCGGTCACACACGCACGTACGACGCAGTGAAGTCAGCACAGGCTGAGACACGCTGGGGTGTCTACCGTTGCGTGGTCCGAGGGGGCAGGGACCCTAAGAGATCCGTTCTTGTGACCTCACCCAACGGTAAAGGAAGAGGTTACGTACTTTCACTTTTCACTTTCACTTAAACGAGTCAGCACAGGCTGAGGCGTGTTGGGGTGTCTACCGCCGGATGGTCCGAGGAGACAGGTACCCTAAAACGTCCGTTCTCACGATCTCACCCCACGTAACGGAAGAGGTAAGAAATCGGATTAATCCCGTAATAACTGTAAACCCCACTCTATTAAGTAACAAGACACGTAACATCTTGCAAATTATCGTAGGGAATAGATGGGTCATATATGCACATTGTGGGGGTGGGGTCATACTGTCCACTTTTACAAAGGACATCCCCGTCCCAAAGAGACGAACACTTGATAACTCGAGTTCAGATTGTTCCTTTTTTATCCATTCAATATATCCGAAGGAACATAAGATTGATATGACACTACAAATATCCATTTATTAAGAACATGTCTTCTACTTTAGTTCGGCTTCGTCAGTTTGTTCTTTTTCTCCTAGTAGATACTAAGCCCATTATAAAGAAAAGTCCTCAAAAGTTCAAATTTTTAAAAGTAAAACATAGACAATCTCGACTACAAGACATATTACAATTATCCACGACACTCTTCTCCCGAGACACAAGTTCTTTTTAACTTTTGTTGAAAATAATATGATGTCCTAAATAGTCTCGACTTTATACAATTATTTCAAAACAAGACATCTCTACACCATATATACCGCACAGACTTTGAATGAAACTTATACAATTTCATAAACATAATTAAAGAGAAAGTCGACTCCAAGAACCTTTGACTTTTTCTCACGGTATTTTACAACGAAATGTTTCTAGATTTTGAAGTAAAAACAGGAAAACTAAACCAGGAAAAAATAACGTCAATTTTTCCTTTTTACCATTTTCAAAATCTAAAACTAAAAAAACCTCTTCTAGATAGGTCATACTTAAGAATTTTAAATTCTTACATTGGATTCCTTCGTAAATATCTAATAGTCCTAAAACTGTCAGTATCGTTTCCAAGATTTTCATGGACTTACAAATAACACTCAGAAAATGACGGCATATATTATTTCTTAAACTTTATTCATGTATAGGGATAAGGGGTCTTCAAAGGTAGAAAACCCTGTCACCTTTATATTGACTATGTAAAAATCTTGACATACTCTGTCCTAAATATTTTCGTACCACTCTCCTTCTCCTTCCTGTGACTTTAAAGACTTTGAGGACAAAACATGGTCTGTATATGATCCATAAACATGAAACAGAACTAAACATAAATTCACGAGACCCACTAATCTGACACCATCTGTCTTATTACCGAGGATTTCTACGGGTGCGGGACCAATGATCTTGGAACACTGATACAAGCCAACATTCCGTTTTCTCCACTGTAATTTAAATATCCACTGGAATTACATCCCTCTAATAGACCTACCCGGGTCACATCAGTGTTTCTTCTCCTTCCGTCTTCTTCTCCAAATCTTTAACTGACACCCTCCTCCAGTCTTTTGACCTCTCTACCGTCACACTCTTCCTGAACCGGATTACGACGTCAGAAACTTCTACCTCCTTCCCTCCCCCGATACTCGATTCCTTACGAACGTCAGTGATCTTTGACCTTTTCCGTTCCTTACCTAAGAAGACATATCATAGGTCTTTCCTAGTGTCGTCAGGACTACGAACTAAAATCAGGTCTCCGGGTTCAACCTAAAGATTGGAGGTCTTGACCCTTATTATGTAAACACAACAAAATTCGCTCATTCAAACACAACTGAATAATGGCGTCGTCATCTTTCCGAATTGGTGACCCATCACTATTAGATGGTCTTAAATTTTTTCTCTAAACAAACCTTTTCTTAGAACTCCTTAACTAATTATTATTAGTGAAATTTCATTAAGGATCATCGGATCACCAATCCTGAACCACGAAAGTGACGACACCCGAGTCCAAGCTAGGAACCAACTCGATTCTAGGGTGTCCGACACAAAGTACCGTTTTTTTTATTTTCGTTTGATATACCCCCATCCCACCCTCCCTCCAGGTTCTTCTACATACTTATACCGACTAAGTGAACACAATCGTCTTTGATTGTGTTACAATATTTCGTTAATACATAAGGTTATTTTCTTTATTTTCGTGTGATATAATTATGATAAAGAAAAGTTTCAAAAATAAAAGGAGAACATAAGTCTAAGTCTTAGTCTCCTTTGTCATGTCCATTTTTTACGGTTTTTCGCTGGTCTTTTTAACGGTGACAGAAGATTTGGACGATTTTAGGTTGTCGTCCTAGGACAATGGATGTAAAGTCTTTGTCCATTCCCGTGATTTATACAAACAAAAGCTCTCTTCACGTGACACATAACACAAGAACTCAAAGAGAACCATCGATTTACATAGAGGAAGTGAAAGTCGACTTGAAGTCAACGGAAAAAGAGACACATCTTAACAGGAATGGTCCCCTTCCGACATTAATAGAAACCGTAAAGGACACTCAACTCCCGGTTATTGTCCTATCAACAAAGAACCTTAAAAAAAAAATTCACGAGATATAGTTTGGTATGTACAACTATGATACAGAACTTAGTATATAATTTGATAATAACCTAACAAATTTTTGAAACCACAAAATAAAATGGAAAAATTCAGTATTGTTAGAATTCATATATTACTGATACGTTTAAACACGGAAGATTAGATATTAGAACACTGAACTTAAGGAATATAAGAGACCACTGGGATTTCTAAATTATCACCGAAATTTTTATACGAACAAAAACACAAATATAAATAAACTAGATAAAACTCACCAGGTTTTTATTCTGTAAATATTTACATGTGATTAAAATTCTACAGTATCATATTTATTACAGTATCATATATTTATTAACGTCATAAGAAAATATCACTTTCCGGGACTTAATGTAACAGTAGAATCCCTTTTTTTTTTGAATCCCACCTAAACAATATTTCAGTAAAACTAGACTCGTAACAATTGAGGATCTCCTCTGACAGAAGTTTAAGTGCCTCGGACAACTTAGTCAAAGATTATTTTTACGAACCCCCGGTACTCTCGTAGACCATATGGAGTAACCAAACAAGCAGAACTTCTTTTGGAGACTGTCGTAATAAAAATCGTGAGTCAATGAACACAACGACCACTTCACTTATGTGGACCAAACTTCTCTATCCCATTTTTGGTGTATTAACAAAACGCTGTCGTACAACGTCGAACGTAAGTGGTCCGAAAATGACTAACAGAAAAGGTAGGACTAACGATCCACGGCCCCTATATTTCCATCCTCATATCTGAGGATTCATGACATCCTTAACGGACTCCGACGTCATACGTGATCAGTCTCTCTCTCGAATTACCTCTCCCATCCTAAACCAGATTAGGAACTTCCTACTCGTCCACTACCTCCCTTTCTTATACAGACCACCAACAAATTAGAGAGTCAACACAGACTGAAAACGATGGGTTACCTGACATCGGACGGTACGAGGAGACGGGTTCTCTAAAGGGTCTATTCTTATGACCTCACCTAACGGTAAGAGAAGAGGTCCCCTTAGAAGGACTGGGTCCCCAGTTTGGGTGCAGAGGACGTAACCGTCCGTCTAAAAAATGGTGACTCGGTGGTCCCTTCGGGTAGACCAATTATCCTACCCTAATAAATTCTATGTCGTAGGTCGTGCTCCGAACTATACAAACATCCTGGGGTTTCTCTAACGAACGGGTGTACTACTCTTTATTACTCACCATATACTCCGGTTAAATCCCTTCTGAAACTTTTGATCTACCTTATTAAATCAAATTGTATGTCCCTTTTACCTTTTGATTATTAACTCCTCCGACTCTGAGAATCTCATTAGATACTCACTTCATTAATCATAAAATTTCTCCATCGTTATCATTCCCTGACTAGATATTTGTAAACTCTGCACTCAATATCTAATCCAAAAACCTAATGGACACCAAGTCGGTACGACAGATACTAAATGATAATCCTATTAACCTTTCAACTACAATAATAGGACGAATACAAATTAAAAAAAATAAAAGATCGTAGTCGAAATAACTCTATCTTAAGTGTATGGGATGTTAAGTGGAAAGTACAAAATCACAACGACCTTAAAATAATAAATAATGTACAAACTCGACCATGAACTCTCGTACTTCCATGGCTACCATCTATTTAACCAGTCATTCATCCCTTACTTTGTCCTTTCTTCAGGAACACAATATCTTTCTTCGATTTTCTTCAGGACGGACCCCCCTATGTAGGAACCAAGGATAGATTGAGATTTCCCGATTTCCAGTCACTGAGACGGAGGGAAAGACATTTCGTCTTTGAGAATTAACTTATCCTGTCAACCCTGTTGAATTGTCCCACTACGTGTACTCTCCCGGTCTGGGTCACGGACTTTGTATTTATCGGACGACAGTTTTCCCTTTTGATTTTTGTTTTCTTCGGGTGTCTACTCTAAACGTCCGAGAGACTTTGTAAACGTATAAATTATTTCAACAAGTTTATGGTTTCCCTTTTAGATTCACCGTACTCGCATAAAGATATTGTAAAAAACATTCGACTCTACAAAGAAGTAATACTGAACACCGTCCAACTGAAAACTTGGACCAAGCAACGATTTATAGACGAGTCCGTTTGCGTCAGAAGGTAATTTCCCGGGGGAGAATTGTAGATCGGTGGAAACAGTTCAAAATTTATACCCCCTCTCTATGATTTTGGTCAATTCCACTATCCAAATAATACATTGACTTCCACCACACTAGTCCGAAAGGTCACTGTGAGACTTTTGCAGTTTCAACCGTCTGTCGTTACCGGAAGTTGGCCCCTAGTTCCGATAGGAATAGAACACTAAAAATCTCCAGTCTGTCAAATTCGAGACCAGTGTCTAAAAAAATTGTACCCTGACAAATGAAGTCTGGTCCATAAAAATTTACAATAAAAGATTCCTCTATTGACTGTAGAATAGACTTTTAAAATACTGGTAATCTGTCATAAATACAGTAAGACGGTTCCCATACACGCACACTTTCACTTGCAACAGAGGACCAAAATAGCTTCTTAGAACCCCATGTTGCATAGGTAAATTATGCTAGGACAATATATCAAAAGACGAAAAAGAATCTTAACTCTATATCCTTTCTTCGATTGAAAAAAAACGGATAAAATAGAAAAGTATAAAAAAATATGGAAGCTTACTATCCACTTATCCTCTTTCTATTCGGGAAAAGGAAGGGAAGTATTTTCTCTTACTCTGACAATTTTTCTTCAGACGTTATTTTTAATCGTATTACTCTAGTCTTTATTTACTCAAACATTTTGTCTTTTCACGTCGAACTTTATTTAAACTTTAAAGAACTGGTGTTTTATTAGAAAAATAAGTAAAAATTTCGATTTAGATATTAAAACTTATTTATTTAATATTTATATTTGTAAATAGTATTCAAATTTATTTTATACACACCATTATCAAATGTTTATTTTTAAGATTGGATTTTAACAAAAATAAAATAAGAAAAACCTCAAACCTCGAAGAACACCTCTTAATATAATAAGTCAAAATTATTGGATAATTAAGGATTTCTTTACTAAAACGAAATGATAAGGTATAAAATAGAAAATATTTAGTTGAAAAAAAAAAAAAGACTGTCATATCGTACATATCACTAATTCTCGTACTCGAGAACTCAATTTGGAGGATGACGGACCCAATTTGGAAGTAAATGGAAGGGATACAGGATCAAAGGAACAAACATTTTACTCCCATAATGATCACGGTCGTAGTCCCCGAAAACACGAACTAGTTTACTCTATTACGAACTGTTCGTGAATTTCATCCCAGACCATGTATACTTTACCAATCATTCATAATTGACAATTAAGAATATAAAACTGAACTAACAAATGGATGTAGACGGAAATTTCTAATACGATTTCTGTAAACGAAAACGAATCCATAAATCCCGAAGAAAACTAATATATTGAGACGAAATCTTTAAATCTTTAACACAAACTGGGTGAATACAATATCTACGAGAGACTGGTTACATCCTAGTACACAGATACCTCGTGAACTTTACACTAATCAGGTTTACCTTTTCCACCATACACACTTCATATCTAAAGTTTCTGAATTTTTTTTCTATTTAACAGAATAATTATTAAAGAATCGTAGTCAATGTACAACTTTAGTAGACTTATAAAAACCTATCTACTTTATATAACAATTTCAATTAAAGTAGACAAGGAAAGATGAAAAATAAGAAAGATGAAAAATTTTACACCTAGTGTAAAATAAAGACAACGTATCACGAAATATTAGTTACTCTTTATATAAATCCTTTATTGTCATGAAATCTTTTATTGGATGAATTGGATGAAGTCCACGAAAACAAACATGATAGTATACTCAGAAATCCGATATAATAATATGTGTAGAATTCCGAATAGTAAATCGAGGTACTGTATGAAAAGTAGTAGTGAAACTGATTTGAATAGAAGACAATGAATGACTAAAGATTTCATGAAATTGATGTAATCAAAGGGTCTAATGTCCTTTCCCTTTTTTAAGACATATGATATGCATAGAAGTATCGTTGACAACTGACATCACCCTACAAAAACTTCCAACCATTTTTAGGTTTCATGACCCATTTATATAAATGAAAATCGACAAATTACTTCACTCTCTGGAACTCAAAACAAACCATTTTCTACTGGAAAATAATACGTTAAAGTAGTCCTCGACACCCACAAACGAACTTTTATCACTCCCAAAAGGCACAGAACTCTTAACAAATACTGACCATTAAATTTTTTTTATTTTAAAAATTAACTTCATATCAACTAAACGTTACAACACAATCAATATCCACATGACGTTTCAATTAGTCAATACGTATACGTACATAGATGAGAAAAGATCTAAGAAGTGGGTATCTCCAATAATGTCTCATAACTCATCTCAAGGAACACGATATGCTACCCGGGAATAAACAATAGACAAAATATATATCATCATACATATACAGTTACGGTTAGAAGGTCAAATAGGGGGGAAGGAGGAGATCATTGGCATTCAAACAAAAGAGATAGACACTGAGAAAGACAAAACATTTATTCAAGTAAAGAAAAGAAAAAATTCAAGGTGCATATGCGTTATAGTACTATGAACAAAAAGAGACAGACTGTCTGAAGTAAGTCATACTATCAACGATCCAGATGGGCACAACGATGTTCACCGTAATAAAGTAAGAAAAAGTACTGGCTCATTATAAGGTAACATATGTACGTGGTGTGTAAGAAATAGACGAGGACACAACCACCTGTAAATCCAACGAAGGTACAGAACCGAAAACGCATCATGATGGTACTTATAACCCCACGTACAGGGAAACCCTTAATTCTAAAAGAGACCATATACGGGTCCTCACCCTGACGACTTAGTATATCATCAAGATATGAATCAAAAAACATAGTCAAACGTAAGGATCGTTGTCACATCTTCTGCAGGGAAAAGAAATGTGAGAGAGGTCGTAAATAACAAACATCTGAAAGACAATTGCCAGTAAGACTGGACACACTCCACTATAGAACAATATACCATCCAAACTAACATAAAGAGATTATTGATCACTACAACTTGTACAAAAGTATATTAAAAATCGGTAAACATACAGAAAAAACCTTTTTACAGATAAATCTAGACGGGTAAAAAACTAACCCAAACCCCAAAAAAAAAAAAAAAAAAGATTAACTCGACAAACATATAAAACCTCTAAATTAGGAAACAACCAAACAAACGTTTATAAAAGAGGGTAAGACACCCAAAAATACTGACCATTAAAAATCACTCGTGTATTAAGGTCTCCGTTCACGAGAATGTCGACATTAATAAACCCCTTGTAATTCACCCTTTTTTAACCCTTACACCACAAGAGGTCTAAATGGTCCGTCATAGGTACTGAACCCCTTTATCGTCATCTTTTATAATGACCTCTACATACACGATTAAAAATTACTGGATATTGAAACATATGACCTATTTACCTTTACCTAAAGTATATCCCATCCCTGGAAGAGAATCTGAAAAGTCCCTTTGGGTCGTACTAACTCTGTCTTAAAGAAACTTCACTCTCCTTTGAATTCTTAATATCAAGAAAGTAATATGAACAAGTTTTTGATTATAACTAAACACGTGATTCTGATATTTTCTTTGATCCAAATCCAAAATCTCCTACTCATAAATGTAATTATAATAAATTTTAATAGATTCATTGTGTAAGAGTGACTTTTTCTTAATTAAGTTTATATTTTGTAAGGTAAGGAAGTAGGTAGGGAAACAGACTGTATCGATATATTTAAATTTGATATATTATACTTTCTTTCTTTCACTTCAGTGAGTCAACACAGACTGAGAACGCTGGGATACTTGATATCGGGGGGCACAAGGAGTCAGACACCCTAAAAGGTCCGTTCTTATGCCCTCACCCAACGGTAAAGGAAGAACTCCCCTAGAAAGGGTGGGTCCCTAACTTGAGTCCAGAGGGCGTAACGTCCGTCTGAGAACTGGTAGACTCGTGGTCCCCTGTCTATTTTTTTTTTATATATATATATATATTTTATATATACATGCATATATGGGTGTACACATACATAAACTCTCGCCGTAGAATATTGTAAAGACATCGAACCAAAAAGTATCAAATTACAGAGGGAGGGAAGGAGGAAAGAATAACGGAAAAGAGAGGAGGAAGGGAGGGGTGGACGGGGTCGGAGAGAAAGAAAGTTATGTCTTTCTAGACATAGAGTAAGAAAATTTGAAGAAGTAAATTAAATTATCATACGTAAATGAAAAAGGAGTAGGAGAATAAAACCTATAACCTAATAATATACTTATAGGAACAAATACGAAGTAACATTCTCTTGTATAGATTGATAGTTGTTCACCCGTCAAGTGTTACTTCTTATACTAGTGATTTCTCTCTCATCACCCTGAAGGAACCACCAGGTCCCCGATTTTGAGACACGAGGATTACGTCCTCCGGACCCAAGCTAGGGACCAGACCTTGATCTAGGTGTACGAGTCTGGATCACGTCGGTTTATTTATTTTAATTTTTTTTTTATCGTAAAGAATTCTAAATCACCATAAGTAAAAATTCCTACATCAAGTAGACGGATATAATACTTCCTATCTTACCCCGAAGATGAGTAACTAAGAATCCAGGTCTTTTCCTTGAAATGTAAATAAAAGTAATTTAAAAAAAGCCTTCGAGAACTGTAAAAATAGAACTAAGGTCCGAAAACATAAGACTAAGACAGTAGATAAAAATTTTAAAATTTAAACTTATGAAAATAACTTGTTATAATTTAAGAAACCTGAGGAGACCACCAGATCACCGATTCTGAGGTGTGAGTGTTACGTCCCCCGACCCCAAACTAAGGACTAGACACTTGATCCAGGGTGTACGACGTCGATTCTCAAGTGTACGACGTGGATTTCTAGGGTATATAGGATTCTGGACCACGTCGGTTTATTTATAAAATTTTTACAATTTAAGAGTGATTAAATAAATAAATTGTTTACACTACCAAGTGGTATATACGGGTTGGTACATGACCTGTTAGATATTTTGTCCATTCTCTTATTTCAAGACAACATAAAAGTTCCCCAATATTTGATAGTCCAATAGAGAAAATTTATGATATTTAATATTATATTCCTTTGTTAATTGTCACTATCTTTATAGAAGGTTCCTATAAACCCGTACTCTCTTTAGTGAAAATAAAACCTCCAAGTCCTTCGTAAGGGACCCTCTCTCTAAGTTAAACATTTGAAAGTATCTGAATGAATTTGATCTAATAATGATGGATCTAACACAATATGGAACATAAAAGAATTAATATCGTAGTAGACACATCCTTAGAGAAGGAGACGAACTTTGGGGACACAGGTGTCACTCTCCGTCCCCCTCAGGCTGGTATTATTACTATTGTACAAAACAGAGCATACCATAACATTTAAAAAAAGTTTCGTCACAAAATGTCTGAAGTACTTGTCTTATTGTAGTAATATACCGAACACAAAGATAGACAGAGTAACTAGAAATTTTGATGGAATATAAGTCCCGACTGAATGGAATCCTTTTGAATGAAAGCTTTCTTAGTTGAAAGTTTGGTAATATGTCTGGAAGTGACACCTACTTAAGACATCAAGAAACCTACAGGGGTAGGTGAAAAAAAAAAAAAAAAGTATAGAAGGTTAAACTACTTGGATAGACACATGTAAAAGACCTAGTAATCATTTTACGTCCTCTGCGTCCTCTATGTCCAAGCTAAGGACCGAGTTCTTCTAGGGGACCTCATCCTTTACCGTTGGGAGAGAACAGTAGAAAGGACCTCTTAGGGTACCTATCTCCTCGGACCACCCGACATCAGGTACCTGGTTTTTCTCGACCTGTAATGACTCACTGACTCGCGTGCACACATGTGTGTGTTTCTTTGGAAAAAGTTTTACCTGTACTAGGTAATAGTCGGGGGACCTATGTCGACAAGTCAAAGAAAACTTATCGACAAGTTAATGAATGCTTAAAGTCTTTGGTGCCAGTGAATAGAACATAAAGAGGTAAAACGGTATTTAGTCATGAAGAATTAGTTCCCACTAAAACGGAGGGTCCCCTTGAAACCGAATAGAGCTCACGATAAAAACCAGTAGTGTTGACCACCTAGGACATCGTAGGTCAACCATCTCCGGTCTCTGCAATAGTTTGTAGGATGTTACGTTTTACAGTTATTACGTCTCCAATCTTGGGACGGCACCGGATAGTCTTCTGTCAAAACCATCTAAGAAACAACTTTAGGTCTGTAGGGACAAAGATCATAAGAAGAATAGATGATCAGGATATTGAGTTCCTTATTTACTACCGAATCCGGTCACGTCACATTACAGTCACTTAAGAGACGAAGATAATTTATGAAAGAGATTCCAAAAATTAACTTCATACCAACTAGACGTTACGACACAATTAAAGACGACATGTCGTTTCATTAAGTCAATATTATATACATGTAAGAAAAAGTATAAAAAAAGGTAGTGTCATATAACTAATATCAAGGGACACGATATGTCATCCTGGAACAACGAATAGGTAAGACAGATAGTATCAAACGTAGACGATTGGGGTTTGAGGGTGACTTCGGGAGAGGTGGAGACAGGGGAAACCGTTGGTCTTCAAATAAGAGACATTCAGACAAAGACAAGACATCTATTCAAGTAAACACAGATATAAAATCTAAGGTGTACATCCAACATAGCATGTCATAAACAGAAAAAGAAAGACTGAAGTGAAGTATACTATGAGACATCAACGCCGGTATACCGACGTCTACCGTAATAAAATAAGAAAAAATACCGATTCATCATAAGGTAACATATATACATGGTGTAACGGAAATAGGTAAGTAGACAGTCACCCGTAAATCCAACAAAGGTACAGAACCGATAACACGTATCACGACGAAACTCGTAACCCATCCCTACCCCCACACTTGTATAGAAAAACTTAATATTAAAACAGACCTATATACGGGTCCTCACTCTAACGACCCAGTACACCATCAAGACCGAAAAATCAAAAAACTCATTGGAGTTATGACAAAAGGTATAACCGACGTGGTCGAGTGTAAGGATGGTGTCACATGGTCGCAGGGGAAAAGAGGTGGGCGAGAGGTCATAAACAATGAGCATCTGAAAAATTACTACCGGTAAGACTGAACACACTCCACCATGGAGTAACATCAAAACTAAACGTAAAAACATTATTAAGTGTCACAACTCGTGGAAAAGTACACGGACAACAAAATCAACGGTTCAACACAGGTAGAGAAAACACTGGGGTACCTGATATCTCGGACGGTCCGAGGAGACAGGTACCCTAAAGGGTCCGTTCTCATGATCTCAGCCGACGGTAAACGAAGAGGTCTCCTAGAAGGGTCAAGTCCATAACCTGGACACAGAGGACGTAAGTGTCCACCTAAGAAATGGTGACTCGGTGGTCCTTTCGGACGTACACGGTCAAACGGTAGACATTTATGAGAGCAAAACTTGATAAGAACTATAACTACGTATCTTAACAGTGTTTTGGAAAGACCAAGATAACATCAACCCTTTAACGGAAAGAGCAAAACTTTAACCCGGAGATGAAGAGAAATTAGAAATCTCTGAAGAAGGTAAAATACAGTACTAAGTGTCCAACGACTATGGGAAATCGTTAAAAATAAGTGTCTAAATAAAACTGATTTCGTAGTAATATTCTCGATCTACGAAAAAATTTTTATATTTAAATAAATAAAATTAACCTCCGACTAACGAAATGTTATAACATATCTACGAAAGAATTTTATAAAAAACGGATGAAACGGGAAGTAAGGAGAAAGTTATAAACTGGATTTTTTTAAACCACCGTACACCTCTCCCTCTTAAATTTTCCTGTAGACTTATCACTTCGTGGTCGCACAGACCTTACTAATAAACACACTTCGTAGAGACTTTCACTTGTCTGACAACAACCAATAGCACTGCACATAAAACAACAGTCCGCGAACACTTTGACTCTCTCTGTGTCCTAACATAAGGTCTTACGATTCATCCTAATACAATACTTTTACAGTCATTCATGATTATTTTGTTATGTGTCCACTAAATACGACACATATTTAGCTTTGGTGTCAGTAAGGCAAGAGAGTACACGTCCCTAAACCTTGCACTTACCTTCACCCCTTAACGCAACGACTTGGTGAGGGAATTGCGAAGACCAGTCAGTCCAAAGGAAGACATTGACCTACCTTTTACATGGACACCGGTCAACAGGTTCAGAAGGGAGGGGATTGAGGTTTGGAGGAAAAAGAAAAGGACTCTCTACGTCACCTCTACCTCCTTCCTCCGCTCATTCATCATCTCATAAGGTGAAAGAAGAGGACACAACACGAAAGAATCTTTAACTTTGGTCGACCATAAAAGGTACCTGACAATAAGGACGACACCACTCCTGAGACACCATCTATTGTAGTGTCGTGTTCAGTCACGAAAATAGAGAACTCCTATTTATAGTAACGAATGAATGGAGTGATATATGGAGTACCTAATAATTTATAAAAATAAGAACTTTATATTAACTGAGGTAAACTAACATTCTCCTAAATAATCATTTCTTAGTATTATAGATTAAAGAACTAATTTCTACTAGTCAGAGTCAAAATAAAGTAATATGACTCTCGATAAACTAAGTGGTGTCTTATAGACTAAGAGTGTGAGGAATTCAAAACGTCTCCACCATACACATTAAAGAGAAGATAGGTGAATTAACTGTCTATAAATAACTTCTAAACTTTATACGTACTTGGAAAGAGAAACAGATATTGGTCTCAATGTCAACCCTAAAAACTGAGTGCCTCCATAATTTTTTCTTGAATTATCTTTTTTTCGAGATTTCTGAGTCTAAGGGAAAAATCGAAAACTGAACAACATTTTATTTAATAAAGTTTAGAGACATTGGTCTAAGAGATCGTACCAGAGGTAACTAAACCAAAGATACACAAAGTGTGACTTCCTTTTTTTTAGTCTTAGGGTTTGAGACTCGTCATCCTTGTAGTCTTAATCTAAAAAAATCTCTCGACGTGTAATAAAAGAACGAGAAAGTAAACAATGGGAAAATTTATTTACTTACATAGATTGAGTCTCACCCTTTCGTTAGAAGAAAAGATCCGTCAAGGAGACGACACACAACCTATTACGATCAAATGCACCACTGACAATGGTACAAACTCCAATATAACATATATTTATTTTTATTTACCACAAAAATTTCCCTCAGTTTATAGGACCCCCCTCTAAGACTCACAAGTTAACGGTTTAAAAGTTCATCCAGTGTCGTTAAACTGAATCTAAATAGATAGTGATGAAATAATATTCAAAGACCCTTCTTCTCTTGTGTTAAAACGGAAACCGAAGACTGTTCCGTCTTGTTTAAATCCAAGTAATCTTTTGTTCTTATTCACAATTTTTTCCTTTTGTTCGTATTGAAATAAACCGTACAAAGTAGGGATATGTGACACATCTTAACATTTATGAATAAAATGCACTCCAACCAGTATTGTGGTGGACAATTTACTACCAGAAACAGTTCGTCGATCAACGTAACAAGATTAGGGATCGGAAAAAACGGAAGACCTTGAAGTATTATAAAACCATATCGAAAACTTTATAGATCCTCCTCGGACCACCCGGCGACAGGTACCCCAACGTGTCTCAACCTGTGCTGACTTCGGTGAATCGTACGTACGTACGCAACCTCTTCCTTTATCGTTGGGTGAGGTCATACGAACGGACCTCTTAGGGTCCCTGCCCCCACGGACCACCCGACGGTAGATACCCCAGCGTGTCTCATCCTGTGCTGACTTCGCTGAATCGTCGTCGTCGTCATCCCGGTTTTCTCAAAATCCCCCAAAGGGTCCACCGTAATCACCATTTCTCAGGTGGACCGTTACGTCCTCTACCTTCTCCACGTTCAAGTTAGGGACCTAGCCCTTCTAGAGGACCTTATCCTTTACCGCGAGGTGAAATCATAAGAACGGACCTGTTAGGGTACCCGCCTCCTCGGACCACCCGATGTCAGGTACCCCAGCGTTTCTCGACCCGTTCTGACTCGTGCACTCGTGTTTCCCTGGAATTCGACCGATCAAGTCTTCAGTAGTCCATCTCTCTCGTCCTGACGACGAAACAAGTCCAAAGGACTACAATAGTTCCGTTCCACTGTCGTACGAGAGCCTATACGGACACTGAAAAAGTCACAAATGGAACTACTTTAGGAGAGACTCTTTGTGTCCCAGTACTTAAACGCAAAACCACAAGCAAAAAGGGTGTATTGATATTTCTGATGCCTCTTCACGTGTTTAGTGTTCCGTGATTTATTCATAATTCAGTTTGTAATTAAAAGAAAAGAAGAACGTATTGACATAAAGTGATCTTAACGAGGACGAAAGGTTCACGGACTTCTTGGTAAAAAAAAACCACACCAATCATCTCTTTTTCCTTGAAACTATGTTAAAGAAGAGTCATGTTACTTTTGTATGAACTATAAAGTACGTCTTATAAAGAAATAAAAAAAGAACTCTTAATGTAAAAAGAATCATAAATACTTTTACAAATATTTTAATACAAACACAAATCCATATTATATAAAAACCTTAGATATCGAACTTCTATAAAATTTAAAATTTAGGCACATAAGATTCGGTTTTAAAGTCTCCTGAGATAATGGGAGGTGGTAACATTTCTCTAGAGATCATCTCTTCCGACACTTTTCTTTGATAAAATCCTTACTACAAATTCCGATTGAATTTTCTTGTTTCACTATGTAAAAACCAAAAGGTACTTGGATAATACACTAGCCCGAAAGGACCACCTAGTCTGCCATTTTTTTTAAATGGACGATACGTCCTCTGGGCTTAAACTAGGGACCCAACCCATCTAGGGGACCTCTTCCCTTACCATAAAAATGGACCTCTTAAGGTACCTGTCTCCTCGGACCGTCCGTTCGATGTCAGGTACCCCAGAGTCTCTAAGTCTCTGTTGACTCGTTGATTGTGAAAGTGAAAGTAATATACTAATCTAGCGTTAAATATATCGGGAAGGTCAAAATTTATGAAAACAACGAATGTAAAAATACAAGAGTTATCACACTACTTATATAAACATATATTTATAAACAGTCGTGGCGACTAATAGAGATTCTTAATGAT
Organism: Capra ibex; assembly: GCA_006410555.1. Lineage (NCBI taxonomy): Eukaryota > Metazoa > Chordata > Mammalia > Artiodactyla > Bovidae > Capra > Capra ibex. The sequence continues at coordinate 893,437 of SJYO01021811.1, read as the reverse complement.
ACGATTTACAATACTTAAAGAAACGGTTTAACGAAAGATCTTTTCAACACGATCAAATGTGAAAGTATCAATCACAAATATAATCATGTAGGAATAGTGTAAGAGTGGTCATGACTCATACCTTCGATGTTTTAGATGCACTGGTAGGTGTCTAAGAATCTTAATATCTGTCCTTTAGACTTCTCAAACAGACCAGGTTGTAAAACACCTCCTCCTATCACGTAGAGTCTATTAATTTTATTCAACCTTCAGTCCAATCTTAAAACCAAAAGATCTAAAGACTAAGTCATAACAAAAATGGTCTCTTATGACGAAATAATGAATAACTTACAAATAATATCGTACTACTCAACGATATGACTCGTCAAACTAAAAATTTTTAGATTAGAAGGATGATTGAGTTTACCACTCAACAAACTTTGACAAAATGGTAAATATCCCTTCTCCTCGATTTCTTCTCTTACTCTCGTCAGAAGTTTACGACTTACACTCTTTTCCTTTTATCCATCTTAAGTGTCCCTTTATAAAACCGAATTATATTCCTTCTAGAAAGGATTTCTCATGTCATCACGATAAGTGATTTCTTTCTCCTCCGACGCAACTCAAAGTGACAAGATAAAACCTTCATAAATTCGGGTCAGACACAAACGGTCCTTACACCTTTTGTGTAAGTTATGTACACCTCAGGTACATAACTTATTCTTTTGATCAACTGATTTCCATTACCTAAGATTTCTTACACCATCTCTTGGACCGTACTTCAATTTACGGGGTTTTACTATCGATAATATTTAAAAATAAGATAGTACATAATCTATCTTTCTATGTTACATCAGGGACTTCGGTCACTGTCTTATTCGTCTCTACAATTATTCATTACTTTCTTCATCGTTTCTTTTTACCTCCCTCTTCGATTTCGGTTTGGAAAGACAGAGTCTTTCGGTTTCCCTGTCTCTCAAAGATCCTCTATCAGTTAAACAACATTTATAATCTACATCCAATTTTTCTTTCTGTTTACATTATATTTCTACTTTTTGTATGCTACTTTCTTTAAGTCTGGTGGGCATTAGGGGATAGATCTGTATTTTCAACGATTGTAAAATAAGAAAAGTCTAGAAACTTGTACTTAAATTTTCGTATTTACTCATCTAAATCCATATAGTGATTTGTAGAATACAGAGAGTAGTGTATTTGTATTCGTATAGAACTACAGTTATTTATAGATATACGTAACATTAAAAGACAGCCTCGTATCTGAGGTAATGTCCTAACTTGTATTATCATCTATAAGACCATTAAACAAAAGGGTGAAATATTTGTTACAAGTGAATGGAGACAGAAACCACGGTGAAGTATCAACTCCGACAGAAAAAACGGAGTTGACATAAGTGGAAATTAAATCAATGATAAAAACCGACGGGACCCAGAAACAACGACGTGCTCGAGAGAGAGAAACGCCACTCGTACCCGAGGAGAGATCAACGCTACGCACCCGGCGAACAACACCACCGAAGAGAACACCGTCTCGTACCCGAGATCTCACACCCGAGTCTTCGACATCGTGTATCTGGATTAACGAGCAACCGTACCCCTCAGAAGGGGCCGGTCACTACTTTGCGCAGACGGAACGTAACCGTCCACCTAAGAATTGGTGACCTGATCCCTTCAAGGTCAGGGAATTAAAAAAAAGTAGAAAAGAATGGGAGAACGTCAGATAAGAAGTATGAAAACTTACCTATTTACGGTAAAGTTCGTAAAAACATGTATGTAGAAACATACATACAAAGAAAAACAAATAAATAAACAAAAAACCGACGTCGTACACCCTAGAATCAAGGGATTGACCTTCACTGGGGTTCCGGGGACGTCACTTTCGTATCGTAACTTTGGTGACCTAGGGATCCTTTCAGACAAAACAAAAATCTGATTAATTAATCTCCACCTTAACGACCCAGACTGATTACCCATACGTATCAACTCTAAAACTATATATAACGTCCAAACGGGGGGTATTTCCAAAAAATTTCAAACGATAAAAATTTATGGTCTTCTAGGAAAACGTATATACTTCCAGGGCAAAGGGATATGTGAACGGTTGTTAGAAAAATTAGACTATCAGAATCTTTAAGAACTAGAGTGACTTAAAGTATGATCGGACAATTGGACACTTATAAATACTCTAACGATCTCTTTCCCAATTCGATCCCTAACGTTTATAGCGATTATGGCAACAAAGGAAAAGACTCCATCGTCACCTACTAGAACAGACTTAATTAAGGAATTCCTGTCAATAATATATGTTTACTTCAAGAACTCACTTCCCCCTTCTTGATATTGTCTCTTTGTCACCAACTGAACTAGGTAAGTCAAGATTCTAAAAGACAGTATGACGAACATGTGTACCCACCTACATCACCTTTAATTTATAATGGCGGAAACTGTAAAAATTTCACTCCCTTTTTGATCATCTCCTGACAGTAAAACATTTATGTCAAATCAAATAAAAATAGGTAATTTCCTCAGGAAGGAGGGGTTTTCATGTCAACAACTTGAATTTGGTTCATTTTTAATATTTTAAATTATTCGAGAGTCTATACTAACCTTCAGAATATATATGATCGATACGAGAATTAAAGCGTGAATACCGGATTCCTCTACATAACCCACAAGTGTGGATCTTCGAAGGTCCAAACAACAAAAGAATAAAAATAATTTCGGTCTATAGTCGTCAAAACAAAATTAGAAGAAAATCCCCGTAAAACACGTCAAACCAAACCGACCATTCCATCTCATCAACGACTTGTGGCTGTCAAACGGACACGACGTGGAATCGACTCACATCCCTAAATTTTAACTGTTTGTTATTTAATAATTTTTTTTAACCTGAAGATATTGTCAAGTAAAACAACAATAGAATCTTCCTCTCTTCAAAGTCTAATATAAGAGACACCAATGATCCTGACGACACCCACTAAACGCACCGACAACATGGATGCACCTTACCCCATATTACAGTGGATCTGAAACGTCTTGGCAGACTTATGTCACCGTCCCTTTCACTTCCTGACTAACAGTACATCCCTCTTGTCTATGTACTCTCTGACTTAAATCAGACAACTGAGAACAGTTGTGTACCAATTTGACTTTAGACCATTCACATAGTTTGGAACGTACACGAATCTTCCTAACTATGCTTAAAAATTAAATTAGAACTTCCATCTAACCGACATCAACTTCGATTCATTTTGTTCATACAATTTTAGAAACCAACGTCCAATTCTTCTTTTGGATCGAACAACACTCGTTTTACCTTAAATAATCCAGTAATAACTCAGAGTAACTTACATTCTTATTTGGAAATCGTGGAATCAAATTTGTACACTCAAGTCGTTTTGCTAATTCTCATTCTAACCCGGGTGGAACAAGTTCACGGGTAAGGAACAGGTCAAACACTGCCGTGTCTTATACACGCACACATGATTCGACGAAACCAACACAGACTGAGAAACACTGGGACACCTAACATCGGGTGGTCCGAGGAGACAGGTACCCTAAGAGGTCCGTTCTTATGACCTCACCCAACGGTACGGAAGGAGGTCCCCTAGAAGGGCTGGGTCCCTAACTTGGGCTCAGACCATAAGAGGACGTAACCGTCCGTCCAAGAGATGGTGATCGCGGTGGACCCTTCGGGATACCTTATGCCTTGGTACATTATTTATATAGACGCCAATATCCTCCGGTAACCCTACAGTTCACCCCACATTCAGGAAGCCCTTTCACCTGAACATCACTCGACTTACCCGTAAGAGACTCTACAGACAATATAAAAACGAAATATATCACCTAATGAAAATTCATGAGTCTTTGGAAATTCTCAACAAATACGTAACAAATATCAAAGTAAAATTACATTTATTTATCTCTTATTCTGATTTAGGAAAAACTAAAAATATATAGAATCCGTGAAAAATACAAACTCTACCGTCGTGGATCCTTATCGGACCAAGGACGGTGTATTGTGAGAATCGTTTATGATCACCAACTTACTCCTGATCTCTCCTTCGTCCCGGGTAAGCATCCACCGGAACTTATTGTTTGAATCTCTCACTTGTACGCGAGGAGGCCTCACTGGATCTCTGACGGAAAATCTAAAAAGAAAAGTAACCTAAAGAAAAAAAAAAAAAAATAATCCGGTTTTCGGAAAATAGAACACTTAGTGACTTGGTTTGTTTTTCTCAAATGACTCCAGGAAAACTCCACGTAAAAACCCCAGAGATCAATACATAGCAGTGCGTACGAATATTTCTGAAAATTTCGGTCTATAAACTACATTCGTAAAATCTTTGTATTTTACATTGTGTCGTTTCACAAATTTCAGAAGTCACCAATCTATAACGATCTATAAGGCGGAAGTTTCACATCGACATGAGACGGAGAGTGGTGGAGACGTCGATGGTGGGATTAGGTCCCGAAGCAGTAAAGGAGACATTGATACCTCTTGTCGAAGGATTTACCCGAGGGACGTAAGTGAAAATAGGGAACTATAACACATTGGTTTTCTGTACTGAATTGAACCTAATGAGTGTCGAGACGATTTTTAAGAGGTATAACGTATCCTTGGACCTTACAATCCAGGTACTTAGTTTCATTTAACCTACACCAGTTCGTCCTCTACCGTTCTCACTTGTGACTGTAAAATCCTTAGTCACTCGATTTTTACCTATCCTTACCCGTTTAAATTAAGTCTACTGGCAATATAGATGATGACACCCGTTCTTAGGGAATCTTCTTTACCTCATCAGGAGTTCAGTAGTCTCCTCAGGTTTTACGTCATGAACCCACGTTAGAACTTTCTGTCTTACTAGAATCAAGATTCAGTTTGGTAAGTCGTAGTGTTATTAGGTTCACATACAGGGTCGGTGATTACGACTTCTTTAATTTCAACTTGTCAAGACATTTCTGGCTGTTGTGGAAGATCTTGATTGTGGTTTTTTTCAACAGGAAAAGTAGTATTCCCCAACCTTACGTTTCCATCCTTCAGTTCTCAATGGACCCATTGTCAGTTCAAACCGGAACCTCACGTCTTACTTCGTCCCGTTTCCAATCGTCTTAAAACGATTCTCTTGCGTGACAAGTATCGTTTGTGGGAGAAGGTTGTTGTACTCTCTGCTGAAATGTGCCCCTGTAATGGTCTACCAGTCATGACTTTAGCCTAACAAGTATGATGGGACAGATTTTCTCTTGGGAAGTAGGTTAGAGTTAGAAAGCAAAACAAAATGAAAAGAAGTATCGTGAATATTGAACTGTCGTATACAAATATAGACAAAGGAGAAGATCCACGGTTCGAGATATCCCCGTCCTTAAAACAGAAAAATTTTTTTAAATAAATAAAAATTGACTTCCTATTAACGCACCTTAAAACAGATAGAATAACCGAGGACATAGGAGTCACGGAACGTGTATCACCTGTGAGTCATTTATAAACAACCGATACACTTATTTACATGTACAAATACATGAGACCCATTAGTCACCCCTATACCACATAATGTCTGTATCGTGACCATTTACACTCCCATTGACAACTTAAATCCTCTCTCCTTCTTTTTTTCAGTAATCGTAGGGTATCGTACACCTATAAAAAATCTTTCAACCACCTTTACCAACAGAAACATCAATCTTAACTACAAAATAGTTTGGTGTAAACCAATACAAAGTAAATTCTACTTCTACTACTGAAACACACATTCTTCTGTCGGAGATTTAATTTTCTTTTACCTCCTAGATGTTTATCAATAAAACCTCGTAGTTTGTACTTTTTCTTACTTCTTTTGTGATTCTGGTTCTTATTCGGAAACAGTGGTTATTTTGAATGGGGGTGTAGTCACGAACTAATAAAACCTTGACCTTCGTAGGTTTCTAGTCTATTCTTCTACCACCGTTCGTTTTCTTTTCTCCACTCACAAGAGGTACGTCCGTTCTTGTAAGTCCTAAACAGGGACAAGTGACAACAATTATTCTCCACTGTACACTTAAAATATTTATCTAGTTGTAAAATAACTACTTCTATCAAAAGGAGACCCATTTTACACACCTACGACAAAACCTCGTACTTCTTTAACCGTATAGTGTGTAACTTCGAAGATTATAAACTTTCACCCTTTTCTAGTAAATTTAGTACTCTTATTTAATATTAAGAAGCACAAATTTATGAGTCTTACATTTGATTAAAATGGCAATTGGAGTCGATCTGTTTTGACCGGTTATATTAACAAGGGTTCACTCCAGTACTTATGTATTGAATCTTATCTCGGGTGGGTAAGACATGTAAACTGGAAAGTCCGACTACCAACCTAAATAAAACAAACCTGTGAATCCTTTGTCTTTATGTCTATTTATTTCATCAAGGGACGCACCTTTGGACCATGTACCACACACACACACACACAACTAAAGTAATCACGGAGGTATTCTACTACATTAAAGAGAGTGACAACCAAACGGTGACAAGACCCGATAAAGACTTCAGTTCTGTCTATTCTAAAACCCCTATAAAGAAAACTTATAAAGTTATCTTATGCACTCTTAGTAGACAGACATCCTATAAACGAGTAATCCTTTAACTTACACTGGTACCTCATCTACACTTGTGTTAAAAAACCGACTACGACGAAACTCTGACATAATTAGAGAGTAACCACATAACCCAATCGGTTTTTCAAGCAAACCCAAAAAGGTATGCCAAAATGTCTTTTGGGTTTGCTTGAACAACCGGTTGGGTCAATAAATAAGTAGATGCAAATTCTTTTTCGTGGAATGAAACTTGAATTCCAAATACGACAAGAACGAACTAAAAGAAACTTTACATCGGAAGTGTTTTACGTCTACTAAGGTCTAATTTACTACTTCGGTAGCGGTTCGTTAATGTCGAACTACTTCTACGTCTCCATAACCGTAAAAGTAATCTATTAGCATTAGTAACCTCAACAGTGAATAATAAATCAGAGGAGTCCGTCTGTTAATCTCATCAGAATAAAACTTAACTCGGAGTAAGATTCTCAATATACATTTTATTCAATTCTAGATTTCGATATACTTTTGGATTCAAATATATTTTCTATTTACTACTCTCGTCTCCTATTAACAAATTTCTAAATAATAATCCAAAGAAACTTATCTTCGAAGGAAATCATATTAATTTTATTAAATTGAACCAGTATATAGAGAAAAGTGATACCTGGTAGAGTAGATGAAGACACCGGAATACATCACACGCATACAATCACTAGGGATTTAGATGGAAGTAAGTCTCATAACAAACATCATTTGGACAAGGTGAGTAAATTATTCACAAATGATTCGTGAATGACACCGTGTGAATATCCACAACTCCGATGACGTCAATTTTTTTTTATTACAGTCCAGTAATATTTACGATACTCCTGTTCATTTCCCTATCGACGAAAACCCCCGTTAGTCACCCCAATAAATTTATTCTCCAATCCTTTGGGGAGACTCCCTCACTGTAACCTCGTATTTTAATTCACCATTCGAAGGGAGGTGAACCTCTTTCTAAAGAAGATTTGTCTCTCTTTTCGTCCACGTTCGGAGGACTCCATCTTTATAAACTTGAAATACTGAAACTTTCTTTCTCGTCGTTTATAACAATTCAGTACTGACCAGAAACCATGGATGGTCTTCCTGAACCCTACCTTTCCTCAGACCTAAAATCAGAGACACTCTACTCTTTGGTAACCTCATGACTTATCTCTTTACTGTACTGAACTACCTAGAATTTTCTTTTAATAAGACCGACAATACTTCCATTATTTGGTACTACCCCATTTTAGTCTAGTCAAACCTCTGACAATCTCACCCCACTCCCCCGTTCTCTGTCACAACCGAACATGGTCCCACCACCATTACCTTCTCCACCACTCTTCACCAGTGTTAGACATACACGAAAAACTTCTATATTGGAAGTTCAACGACTATCTAACTTACATTCCATACTCTCTTTCTCTTCTAAGTTTCTATTGAGGTACAAAAAAACCGAACTCGTTGATCCACTTACCACAACAGCAAATAATTCTGACTTGTCACCATGTCCCTTCAGTTCCTTAGACAAAACGAGTCTTTACGGATTATCCGAAGGTTTACCTCTACGTCTCACCCATCAACCATCTCCTTAGACCTCGAGTCCCCTCTCCAGATTCGACTTCTATGAATAAACCCTAGTCATCGTAAACTTACCATAATTCTGGTCACATTGATCTACTCTAGTGCCTCTCCTACATTTGTCCTTTCTTCACAGTCTTAACTCGAGACCCCGTGACAATTGTTACTCTCCAGTCCTTCTCCTCCCCCTCGTTCGTCTCTAAATGGTTTCACCGATCCCTTCACCTCGTTAGTCCTTTCGAACCATAAAACACCTTCGGTTCACTTCTTCCAATAAAGTTCCTGTTCACAAGTAGAGACAGTCTCCGAGGTCTGGAACCACGGACAACAAACTTGGGAGAAGGATAAATAATCGAATTTACAGCGAAAGAATATGAGGGATTTGATGCAATCTTTGGGGAAGACACATGAAACGACTTGGGGGACATAGACGACAATTGTAAATTCACAGAAGAATTTAACGATAAATTTACAGAAGGACATACAGCTGAAATTTGAGATGGATGGTCCCCACAAATACAGTGTCGACAGTATGTAATCACGGACAAAATCACGAACCGTTCCTTCTCCGAGAACTATTGTCAACAATACCCTCTTGTCATAAGGTCAGAAGACGTCACATACAACGACAAGTGCAAAATAACTAAACCGTCAAATATCAAACACAAAAGTTTTTAGAAAAAGGTAGAATGACAGATATGACTTAAAATATTTGACGTATGTCCATAGGTACACTGAGTCCCATCGTGTGTACCGGATCCATTTTGACACCCCACTCAAAATCCCTGACTGAAGAATAGACAGGGTTTATGACTTCCGAATGGGATAGGAAAGGTTTGGTCCACACCACGAAACATAGTGTTAGGAGATAAAAGGGTAAAGACAGTGTAAGAAAGTCTTAGAACAAACCCATTAAATAATCAGACACTTCCTGAAAGTCCCACAATTACTGACTGACTACGACAGGAAGAATTAATAGGGAGATTCTCGAAGATAAAAGGAGGGGAGGGGAAGTGAAAGTGGAAAAACAAATAAGTAAATCACTTACACACGGGTCTTAGATTGAACGTTCAGTCATACAATTTGTGATAGACGATACTATTTATAACATAATTTTATATTCTGAAAACTAGTGTATTATGGTATTAATGGTTATTACTTAAAGATTACCTTCATAAATTTAAAGAAGATTTTGTTGATCTTAGGACAAATGATCTTCACATGATGATGTATCATACTTTAAAATCTTTTTACTACATCTCAAGTCGGTCTTTAGGAACGTCCTGGTGACCTTCAAATCTCAAACCTCCTTGAAATATACTATTTCAAACAAAAACAAATAAAAAAATCTTTAATCTACACATCAAGTCAATACCATTTCTTTACGATCCGTTGTCTCTCGTATGACTACACGTGGACAGACCGAACGAATATCAAGACACATCGAACTCAATTAAGTAAAATATTTGTTCTCCTCCGAACCAATGGCTCAAGAATGGTCCAAATATGGTCAGACGTTTAGAAAAGAAAAGCTAACCAAAACTCCAGGAAAGGAAACAAACTTATTCCATAACATAATCCGGTAAAATAGTCCCTCGTATTTAAATATTACTCTTTATATTAGACAAAGATATGTAAGAGAAGATCTTCTCAAGGTAAATTGACTTTCATTTTTATCATTATAAACCTTTATTGTAACTCCATTAATCTTACTGACACACAATATAATCGTACAATCCTTTTGAAGACCATATTACTGAATGTAAAAGTCTTCAATTTTGTCTCTTTAATGATGACACAACATATGGAATTTGATCATATTTTAACAATTCAGACGATATGAAGTTAATTTTTTCTTGTCTATGTAAACTCAACCATTAACTTTTATCTTCAAACTACTATAATCACTATCAACGTAACATACATAGAATGACAGTACACGTTTCTTTGATATATTAAAAGAACTAAATAAGTCAAAAAACACGGGGGGTGGGTCCGATAACGAAAAACACAATCCTACTACTAAGAAAAGACTCGGGAAGAATCTCAAATCTTATTTATCTTTACTCTCTAGACATTCATAACGTAACCCTGGTAATTCTCTTTCGATTTCTGAACCTAGAAATACGAGTCTAGGTAGATAGAACGGACGTTTTAATCGTCATATATAAGACGTTAGATTAAACTGAATCGTTTCGTTTGGACACTGTGAATTCACTTTTTTACAGTATCAATGAAAGATCTTTTACAAAAAGGTCAAATTCATAGTGCTTGGCTTGTAAAATTTCGAAAAATAAATACTTTTCTTTTTTTTCGTTGAGTGACACAACTGTGAAATGTCGACCTCTCTGTTGACGTACTTCTACTTCTCAAACGATCTTGCAATCGGTACAACCTACTTCTTGGGTTCTGGTTTTTCCATCACAAAATGGTCCGACAAACGTGAGACTTATATGTTATGTCTAGTCACAAACTCTATGTTGGTACTTATTGAGAAGATCTCTCTACGAATTTTAATAAAGTCAATTGCTTTTACGAAAACCCCTTCGAGTGACTCTTTGAATAAGAAGGATTTCCTTCTAATTATCCTGGTTTCGATTAGTCTTGGGAAGAAGTGTTTTTTTGTTTAACATTGAAACTGAATGACAGACAGGGTTTCTCCAAGAATACATGAACAAGTCTCTTATTGTGACTATTTATTTCTAAGGTCACCTTAGATTTCAAATTATTGATATTATAATTAATGACAGAAAAATTTTCGTATTAAACAACAAACATCGATCGATTGAAATTCTAGACATATCCTGTCAGAGTTTATCACTCATAAAACCCCTTAGAGACTTTCGTAGTTCTAAAAAAAGCAATTCGTGAACTAGAGGTTTTTTAATCGGAATAAAGATAACTTAGTGTGAGACAATTATAACAGTCATAGTTAGACTGGCAAAATTCTCTAAAATGTCGCCCGTCTACATTCCGTCATATCCCTTACCACTTCTGAAACAGTAATCTTTTCGGAATAATAAAGTAGATTTCTGTAAGTGTAACTTTCATGACGTAGCATGTGGGGTCAACACTGGAAAGACGTTTTACCTCAAAACTTCTCGTCACCTCTCTTACCTGTAAATAAAGGGAAAACTCTTTCACGAGACAAAAAGAAAACTCGAAATCTAACAACAATCAGAAAACCCAATCTAAAATCAAAAATTGACGTACTACGATTATCAAACTCTTAACTCTACTTTCGTCGTCTTTGTTCCGAAAGTAAAAGTCTCAGTGTTCACCCCTTGTTGACCCCATCAAAAAAAATCCAGACAAAAATATGAGAAAGTAGACAAAGGAGTAGACATGTTAACTTTCATTAATTTGTACAAAGTAGACGGGGTCTTTAAAATACATTCTTACTTACTTTTAAATAACGTAACAAAACGATGAAACCTTCTACTGGGAATTAGAAACCAACTAAAATTGTTGTATGAAACACCATTTTCAAAAGGACAACAGCGTAAACTGTGAAAAAATGTAAAAGAATCCGACTTTTCCGACGTCTTCTCTCTCTCTGCAAAAGTAGACATGTTCAGTTAAATGCATTTCGTCTCTTTGGATTTATAGGAGTATTTCCATTTTGATCGTCTTGTTTCATTCGACCTTGTAAATAGAAATATCTTCTTTGAAGTACATTGGAAAACAAATTTGCAAACAAGTTATTAACGGACCATAAGAAAAAATTTTTAATTAATTAAATAAAATTAACCTCCTATTAATGAAATGTTATAACACTACCAAAACGATATCTAGTAATATTTAACCGGAATCCATATGTACACAGAGGAGGTAGGACTTGGTGGGGGGTTGGAGGAAGAGGTGGGGTAGGGAGATCCAACAGTGTCTCGTCGACACACTGTCAACGGACAGTGTACCACTACCCAAACCCACGGGACGAAGTATATAGTTTGAACGTGACCAATAGACAAAATGTATGCCATTACATACAAAGTCACGATAAGAGAGTTTAGTAGGGTGGGTACGGAAGAGGGTGACTCAGGTTTTCAGAGAAGAAATGTAGACACAAAGGAAACGACGGAACATGTATCCTAGTAACCATGGTAGAAGATCTAACATATGTCAATTATATGTCATAAACAGAAAAAGAGAGACTGAAGGAAGTGAGACATTCATTAACGGACCACAAGAATCCAACTGTAATAAAGTATCATGGCCTCGTACAAGATGAATCTACGAACCGTTTGACACCTACAATCGGTTATGTCTTACGGACAGACGAGACATTAACAACAAACCCAAGTACAATTAAAGGTTCACATCGCGTTCACACACCTGAAGTTATGTACTTCTGTTTTCCGAGCTACAAAGTTCGAGCACATCAACTTAGCAGTAGCGGGTCCAGTAGACTTCGAGAAGACGATCAACATCCAAAATCAAAAAAAATTCACCAGGACTATAGATTGGTACACGATCACCAAACTACGATTATCTACCGGAATTAGAATGTTCATAATTACATAGACAAGTATATTAAAATCAGAACTTTGGGGTCCTAAGAAAGTCTGAAATAATGTTTGTCTTAAGAATACACTGTCCTATAAGATTAATCATTGAAAAGAGACACTTAAAGCCTAGTAACTTCAAATAGACACCTTATTTCAGGTACAAGAGTCTACATCAAATGATAGAGTAAAGTTAATTACTTATTAAATATCAATTTTTCCGTCTAGAGAATAAAACTTGACCAATGTGTTTCTTCATTATATGTTTATAAATTAAAAAATTTTATTTATAAAACATATTTGAATTGATTTTAAAATTACACTTACAATACTTCAGTGGTATACTGTAATACAGGATGATTCTAATAAGACAACTTTTACTTTTTTATCAGAACTATAACCCATAGTAAAACGTTTTTGTTGTAAATATTAGGAAAGAAAGAAGGAGTATTTTTGTCTTGTTAAAAGTCTACTTTCTTTCTTGAAGTCGGGATTCTTCGTTTGATTCAAACTTCCAAGTTCTCTTAGGGTCGTCGCAAGGTCCAGTAGTCGAGTATTTTGTCCTCTTTGAAGAGGTTTTCGGTCAAGATTCGACCGTGAAAACTTTTTTTTTCTGCTGTCAAGATTATTTCTTTGTCTCAGATACCGGAGTTTTTCTTTTCTTTTACAATAACTCAATTTTCTCTGTTCTTGAGGATTCTTTTAGTTTTCAAGAGGTCGATTTTTTCTCCATCTGTAAAAGCTTTTCCCATAGTAACGTCCCCGACACACAACTAGACCAAACAAAAGTTCAAAACAGAGATTGAAATATTCCGTAATATCATAGAATTTCTATTGAGAGAATAAATTTCTACGACAACGTCTTATATCCAATACAATTATTATATCGATTTATTCGGTCATACATAACTCCCAATTGCACATAGTCTGTGACACGAGTATGTCCACTATACAGTACATTAGAAGTGGTGTTCTCTATAAATGAAAATAATAAATTGAAAACTTCTATTTTGTCCGATTTTCCCAAATTCATCGAAAGGGTTCTAGTAGACCACTCATGAACCGTCTCAGTAAAACTTGAGTCCAAGAGATTCTGGTCACTTTTCATTACATTATAACACCGAGACTTGTACCTAAGACCTCGGTTAAAACCTAGTATCAGGATGGTGACCCGTCTATACACTGGAGCCAGACCAATGAAGCGGAGAGAGACGAAACCAAAGAAGTAAACATCTTAACCCTATTATTACCATACGTTACTCTATTACACACATTGACGAACCTTGTCACGGACCATGTATCATGTACGATATATTTAAAACCGATAATAACAATAATTTTATTGAATAAACCTAAACAGGATTTACATACGGAAAAACGAGAACAAATTGTCACAACTCTATGACTTTAGTAAAAGTCTCCCTATTTGTCACTTCATTACGTCTTACTAAAAATCTTCAAAAAAACAAAAGTATATATAAACTCTTAAAAAAGAATCACAGAGGTCAAACTTTGGTGGAATAATCCTAGTACTCTCTTCGGTGACAAGCAAGTTCGGAGAAACCGTGAACCTCAATTTTCGTCTTATAATAGATAAAATTCACGAGTAGTGGTAATAAAAAATCATTTTTTGACTTTACGACTACTAAAGATCTACGAAAACAAAAACCAGTCACGATTATTCATGCGAATTCCCTTGTTAATTGAAAAACCAGAGTCTAAAAAGAAGTGTTTCATGAATTGACCTCTTACTTATAAAAAGAAGTCTGAGCAATTTGTACAAGTGAAATGTCTACGAACAGATAAAAATAATTTCGTCTTATTAAAATTTTACTATTACAACGATAAGTGGAATAAAAAGTTTCAACCTTATCTTTACTGAGTTTCTTGAATTCATCAAAACTCTTGTACTTTCAGACAAAATATTTAAGTCAGATAGAGTCAGTTTATTAAAACTGAAGTGTTTACTTACACGAAGTCTAAAGAAAATATTAAACAAATATTAAGTCAGTAAAAAAAGTGTCTTAATAACAATATTTACTAAAAGGGTAAAACTGTACGTAACATGAAAGGATACTGTGACCAATTTTTATACTAAAGGATCCCGTACACCAGACCCGTCCATATAAAGTTGTTCGAAGAGTCTACTTTACCAACGTGTGGTGGTAAACTCTTGGTGACTATTTTCATCCTAATCTCAGATCCTAATCGGATATCGGATACCGTGTTAATTGAGTTTTGGTTTCGTTGAATAAAAGAAGACAACTAATTTAGTACAAACATATTTTCACCATAAAACAGATGAGAGTCTCCTGAAACTCCACCGCATGTTCAATTTTTATTACATTTTAATCCTTCATCTTTTTTACTGTCTCTAATAAGAACGTCACTAAGAATTAATAGATTCTACAAGAAGGGGGTTTATATGTGTACGACCAATATGGCGGATAGAGCGGATAGAGACCTAGTTTTTGAACCTCACGTAGGTCCCTAATGTCAAATTTTCTAAAGGGGTCATAAAAGACTCTGTGTGGGTACCAGTCTAGGGAACTCTCTTTGTCTTATCCCCTGTAATCTGGGTCTTCCATCTCACCACCGTATGTCTTACACAGACGAAAAACCCCATATCGAATGGGGAGTAAACTCGGTCCACAAATATACTTCGGTAACTAAGAGTCTGACATCACGAATAAAGGGGTCCTCATGTCAAGTCAAGTCAAGTCAGCGAGTCAGCACAGGCTGAGAAACGCTGGGGTACTTGACGTCGTGCGGTCCGGAGGGACAGGTAGTGGTTGAGGGTCTCAAGTGGGTTTGAGTACGGGTAGCTCAGCCACTACGGTAAGTCGGTAGAGTAGGAGACAGCAGGGGAAGAGGAGGACGGGGGTTAGGGAGGGTCGTAGTCTCAGAAGAGGTTACTCAGTCGAGAAGCGTACTCCACCGGTCTCATAACCTCAAAGTCGAAATCGTAGTCAGGAAGCTTTCTTGTGGATCCTGACTAGAACAAATCTTACCTGACCAACCTAGAGGAACGTCAGGTTCCCTCAAGAATTCTCAGAAGAGGTTGTGGTGTCAACTTTTCGTAGTTAAGAAGCCACGAGTCGAAAGAAGTGTCAGGTTGAAAGTGTAGGTATGTACTGGTGTCCTTTTTGGCATCGACATGTCCCCTATTCAATAAAATTCCCATAAGTCTCGGTAACCGATTTTTATCATATAAAAGAAGACACTAGCAAATGAACCCTTTTTTAATTAAAAAGGTGACTTTATATGTACTATATAATACCTTATCTTAAATTTTAAGTGCACCCAAAAACTTTATTGTAGAAAAACAAAACACCGAACCCCGATCGTCGAACCGAACATGCGAGTCAGATGGGACTCCAAACACGGAAATCTCTCTCAACTTCCCAAATTCTTCCCGATTACTGTCCCGACAAACATTCGGACCGTACACATCCTACCCCGCATGGATGCACCAACTTTTACAATCATAGTCCTAGTTCGTGACTTCACTGAATCACAAATAAATAACTATCCACAAAAATAAATAAAAAACTATACATAAAAATTAAAACATTCTTAAAACGTACTGAAATAAGTCAAAAGAAAGACAGAGGAGTTTCAGACATTCAGGACTACTACGACTTTTCTCTGCGTGATTAATAGTTCGAATGGCTTCGATGAATTTAGCTCTTCCAGGGTTTCGGGACCCGAGGTTTCTTTATGGTTTCCATTCTTATGACTCTCCTACAAAGTTCCGGAGACCGGATACCCAGGTACATACATAAGTGATACTGACGTTCTCGTCTCTTAATTATTAATTTTTACTTGTCCCGAAGGGACCACCGAATCACCATTTCTTAGACGGACGGTTACGTCCTCTGTACCCAAGCTGGGGACCAGATCCGTCTAGGGCGCACGGAACCTTATCGATTCGGGCACGTGACGTCGATGACTCGGACACGGGATCTCGGACTTTGGCGTTGACGACTCCGGCACACGACGTCGACGACTGTGGGCGCACGGGAGCTCGGTCGTGACACGTTGTCCTCCTCGGTGACGTCGCTCTTCGGGAGTGCGACGTTCCTCTCTCATCGGGGGCGAGTGGTGATCTTCTTCGGGTGTGTCGTTGTCTGGGTCGTGCCGGCCTTCATTTATCTATTCCTGTCCTTTTGTACTCAGTGGTAGAAATGTCCAATCCCTCACCGTATGCCGTCAGTGTTCTGATTACGAAAAACGGAAGTTCCATAAATTAAAAATATTAACACTATACACGGTATTCCCTTTTTCGTCTCTAAGAAAATCCCTTAGACCAGGAATTCACCTCAACACCCACCCCCTTGTCATACTGGTCTAAACGTAAAGTCCGACTCGTGAGAACCGACGATTTATGTCTCATGTCACCTCCCTTGCCCCTTATTTATGTCCGTCTAGTTAATCCTCTCTACCACTCTTTACTATCTCTGAACAGATCCCATCACCGTCACTGGTCCGACTCTCACTTCATCGAAGTCACTTTTTCCTTTTAGAGATCCTGCACCACCATTAACCCTCACCCTTGGCTCTTTATTACTCGTACACCACTAAAGGAGCAATGACCGTACTCGTAGACACCCACCTATGACTACGGCGACCTCCGTCTCGTCTAAACCCCTCTACTGTTACTCAAGTAACACTGGTACGACACGAAATCTACATACGTTCCATCGGTGTACCTTTATAAGTCACCTGTCCTCCTGACCGCGAGTCTTGTCTTCAGTGTTACCCTACGTTTTCTAACCCGTAATAACCGTACATCTTTTACAAACTTCCTGAACTACAGTGGACCGTTTGTTCCTGTCTTACTTTTCTCTGGAACCTGGATCGAAGGAGCACTTCACCTCCTCCCACTTGGGGTTTTTGTCTGACTCCTCGTCGTCGGTGTCTAAGGCCTCTCTTTGGACCAATTCCACCATAGTGTCATCGTTTGCCTCTTCTCTCAAAATTTTTTTGTAACTCCTCCGACTTTTAACAGGTGACGCAAATCACTACACTTACTGGGAATCACTAGAATCGTTTTCAAAATATCTTACTACCTCCGTCTTGGACCACCTTCACCCAACTTCTCACTCACCCTCCTCTACTTTACCTCCGTCGTATTCATCTACTACAACCGACACTTCCCCTCTCCTCTCTCTCCTGAAGATAGATGTTTGCCCTCCGCCGAAAGCCCCCTTTTACACTCGCAGAAATCCCAACAAGTGAGCGAGTCAGTGTAGACTAAGAAAACGCCGGGACACCGGACATCGGACGGTCCGAGGAGACAGGTGCCCTAACGGGTCCGTTCTTGTGACCTCGTGACAACGGCAAAGGATGAGGTCCCCTAGAAGGGTCTGGTCCCTAACTTGACAGTAGAGACATTAACCGTCCGTCCAAGAAATGGTGACTCAGTCTACGAATTTCGTACAAAAAAAAAAAAACTACTACCTTAACTAGATGGTCTTTCCCTCTCTAACTTCTATAGGGTCTTTCTCTTCCTATTAGTTTCTATGACACTCCAAAGACTCTTACATCTTCCCGTCCCCTAAGTCTAGTGTCTACCTCCACATCAAGAGTATTATTTCTCCCCGTCTCCTACTCGGTCTTCCCCGATCTCCCGACACATCCTCCGACCTCCTTCTACGGTCCGAACGGAGGACATACTTTTTATTTTTTCGAAGACGAACTCTCCTGAACTCGGTTTCACCACAAGAATCCCCCACCGGTCCAAAGTCACTTTCGTTCCGGTACCTCCCTTATAACCTCTTCTCCAACTCTTATAACCCACCAAACGACCAGGACGTTACTCTCAAACTCTTACTTTCTCACACCATCCCTCTAAGTGTTCCGGCAAAGTTAGGATCTCAGTATCCCTGGAACTCTACAACAATCAGTTTGGAGAAGAGAGGTTTGTCTGAATGATGTGAAGGGGATGGGAGGGTTGTTGTTAAGAAGTGGACCTACCATTTCCTAACTCGAACATAACCCCGTCAGAAACTTAAAACGAATCGACGAAGAAACGTTCGTACAAAATTCAGATACAACTAGAGTTAGGAGAAAAGTTTTCATTACTCATTGAACCTTACTGAATATATAAAAAGGAAAACGAACCCCAATATGGTATAACTCGGTAACACTTTCATTTTTTTTAGACATGGACATGTGTCAAGGTTAATTCTAATTTACAGAAAGGTAGATCGGAAGAAAACGACTCACAGAAAACAGAATAGTCTAATTGAAAAGTTAGTTCTCTACCACACTATCCCATTCTCGAGTTTGAACACATCAAAGAAAGTCTTAACTTTGAAAAAAAATCGTCTTCGTTCTATAAGACATCCACGTAATGTAGACCAACGAATGAATTTCAATATGTTCAATTGGTCATCATTTGTTACTCCTATCATACTCACCTACTGAAATTATTCCAAAGGATTGGTATGACTTGTATGTAAAAAACAACGACCAAAATATTCGAACAATTTACAATTGGATGTTTTCTTAAAGAGTCCTAAATTAAAGGCAAAGACACATAAGTAAGTGACATTTAAAGGACGTGTAAAAAAGTACGACTCTAATAAATACTACAGTTTACTCTTTTTAGTTGAAGGACGTCAAAACTACGGTTTATAAAGAAACCTTTCGATGGTACATTAAAGGAGAGACGAACTTGTAAAACCAAAAATCCCTCGACTTTTAACGAACCTTCCGGAATGCAAACATTAGTGTCCTCACGACCTCAGGTAACTTGCTCTACTCCGGTTCAGAGATTAACTCGCAATACCCCCTTTTCACTGCCCTTTACAGTCGTTCTTTTGTTTGATGGACCAGTACCCAGCACTATCACCGGTTAGGTTCTCACTGTTCCACCCATCACGACACAAGAGTCGTGTCACTTTATCGGACGAACGGAACCGTCCGAGTACCACACTGGTATGCATCATTACAGGACATGTGTCTCCCTTCACTTCTCTTTTTTACCTTTTCACTAAAGAAGAGATGTAATAAAGAAGAGGTCTTCACAACAAACCGAAACTGGGCCCTAAAGCCAAAAGGTCAACTTCCGTGTCAAGGATAAATGAACCGAAAGAATCACATCATAAGATCGGTTTTTAGAAATAAACTTCCATCTTTGTTTTCGTCAAAAGGAGGAGAAGATCAGGATTCATAAGGATAAATACGACGACAGCTGAGGTAGAACCCAAAAAATTAACCATTGAGAGAAAATATGAATCAAGGTTATTATCTTATGGACTCATTGACACCAAAACTGTCTATCGACGAATAAAGGAATGGAATACTCCTAAGGTCTCCACCCGGCAACGACCCCCACCAAGTCGGGGAACCACTACATCGACCTGAATCAAGACAGGAAGTGAGGACAGAAGTACGTACAACGGAACACAACGTTCGACCGGCGACGAGAGTTCAAGTGTAAGTTCCGTCCTTTCTCCCTCGTCACCGTTCTACAATGTGATCCACACCGACCGGAGTATTCTCGAAAGGGCCTTTATGGAGGATATCTTAAGGTGACTTCAGAGTAACCGGTGTCGACAGGACACCGGTAAGTCTCACTATCTCAAACCCCTTCTATTTCTCAGAAGACTAAGAATCTGGTCAGTATTCAGTAGGGAACCTCTACTTGTGTGACCTCAAGACAATCGTCCCCTCTGCCACCTCCTCTTCCAGACGGTCGGTCAACACGGACCTTCTCCCACACTTCTCGACCTGAATCCGGGATCTCCGAAACTGAAAAAATCCCATCTTTCTTTCCCTTTCGTCAGATGTTTTCCCCGTCACACTATGGGGTCCACGGTTGGGTGGTAAGAATCTCCTCCAAGACAATAAAAGAAAATTTGCTACGAAAGAGTACGTATGACAACATTTGTTATAAGGTCACAATGGATCAAATGTTCACACCAAAAAGTGGAAGACTGTTCGGACTCTTAGTATAAAAAAAATGTCTTTCATTACCAAAGTTACTAAACTTAAAATTTAATTATCCGTCGTCGGAACCCTTGTTTATAATAACTACTTCTACCGGACAACTTAGACTAAGCTTGGTACGGTCCGTTCTTCAGGTTCATACTTTATCGACGACTTCGACTCCAAACATATTTTACTTGAACTGAATAAATACAACCACATATCTGGAAAGGACAAAGTATCTCTGTAAAGAACCCACTTATGTCCGGACACCCGATTTTTTAATTGAAAAGGAGGATGACGTCTACTTGTAGGGAATAAAGGAAAACTCATCCACCTGAGTCGACATCCGACAACAGGAACTACATAAAGAAATTAAAAGAGTTTCCTCATACTCCTCCTTCTCCCCTGGTATGTAACATGATGGGTATAGATAATTAAAGACTAATTTGACAGGTAGAAAAGGAAAAAGAATGTCATTTTGACACGTCTCGAAGAACTAATTCTTAAGAAACTTCCAATATAGTATCTATAGCCGTACTATTTTAGTAAACGTAAATTTTGATACAGCCCTGAAAAAGTCAACACTATCTTTGGTTCGGGTACAATGGAATCGTTCTTTCCCTTGGTAAGACTGAGTGTATTCATTTGAGACTCTTCAGACTACATCCCTGACGACCCAGACGTCTGACGGCACGAAGATCAAGAGAAAGGCAAAGACAGAGAGACGAAGAGGACCACAGTCGACGGAAGTAAAGGTGACATACGTACAGGCACACACCCTGTGTCCCCACGGTCGTCGGGTTCACAAGACAGGGGTCGAGACAGTGGGTTCACCACTCCACCAGAAGGTCAGATAAGGTCAATCTTTTCAGAACCCCTTACTAGACCTAACGGGGCGGTAGGTACAGGGGATCACAAGTGTTGAATGTATTGTATCACGTCAAGACTTGTGGTCCTCTACTTGTGACTACGATTTGCACAAGGGAAGTGTAAACCGGGGTAGCAGGAATCCTAGAGTGTGACGCAACACAGAAGAATCAGAGGAGGGCAGATACTCTCAAGACGTTCAGAAAGGAGACAGAGAAATACCGGAACTAAACTACTCACGATCAGTCAACTAAACATCTTACAGAGAGTCAAACCCGACAATCAGAAAAGAGTACCACTCTAACTCCAATACGTAAAACCCGTTCTGCTGGTATATACACTATGACACAGGGGGAGTCCCGTAGTCTAGTCGACACGTACTACAACTGTACAGAATAATAACCACCACCATCGGAAGTAATGAATCAAGTATACTAAAGACGGAACAAAAAGGTGATCACTTCACTGTCAAAAAGGAAAATATCAACTATATATAGAACCCCTCTATGAAATTATGTTACGATCATGGAACGAAAACCAGTTTAAAGGGTGATTAAAATCAAGAGTATCTACTATTTTAAGTGGACAGAATTTTACATACAATCACCTATAAGTGTCCTAACACGTTGACAGCGACGACAGATAAGGTCTTGTCAACGTAGTGGAGGGTGTTTTGGACGAGGTAATAGTCAGTGAGACGTATGGGTGGGGAATCGCTGGCGACGAGATAAGACTTGTAAGGCATATTTCGCTCCGTACGTGGTACACCGGGAGAATAGAAAAAGATGGAGCGCGGAACGAAAGTTTCAAGTCGATATAACTTCGTATTAACCACGAGGAGAGGAAAAATAACCACTAATCAATAAAGTAACACACCTATATGGTGCAAAATAAACAAGTAGTAGACAACCGGTTTTCACCAACAAAGATGAAAAACCGACATTATAAACATATATATTTTATATTATTACTACGATACTTGTAAACACATTTACAAAAACACCTCCTTATTTTATAATTACAGTGTTTCGTTTTTAAGAATTAGGAAAAAAAGTTGATTAAAATATTATGAATTAACGAAAGTTTTTCGATAAAAGTAAAAAAAATTGAGAGTAAAAATTTTAACCTACACCTACGAAAACCACACAAAAAGTAAAAAAATTTTATTCAAACCTTGTATGTCCAAAGGTGTTTGTCGTCTCAGGTAACACTCTTCTGTCTGGGTCCGACGAGTGGACCCGTGGATTCGAACGGGAGATCTCATGTAAATCGTCCTATCTTTAAGACATATAGAGTAGTCCAAAGAAAAAAGGAGGTTAAAAATTCTACTTCTTTCTTTTTAGGTTTAACCTTTCTTGTGGGGTTTTTTTACTGGTTCCTTTTTCTTTTTCATCAGGTTGATTCTTCCTTAGTCTTAGATTTTTCACGTTTGACTGAGGGCTTTCCCTTTCGAGATATTTCAGTGATTTTTTCCTTCGTTCACACAGAGTCTCTCCGGACCTGAAGTTCCTCGTCCGCCGACTCCTCCGTTTACCACTGTCGGCCCGATCCTTAAACCGACTACTGTCGTCTCTTTCGTTTCACCTTTCAAACGAGACCCACCTATTCATATTCGGTTGGAGCGAGTTCTGGTATTAACCTGTCGTTCCACTGGTCTCGACACGGTTGTTTGAGGACGCGACCGAGGTTTTGACCGTGTTCTCAGGTAGGCTTCTATTCTTTGTGCCACTAAAATGTCGAAGTAAGTAAGAACACACACAGACAGTGGTACAGCAACGAGTCCTTGTGTATACAATCCTTCACATTATCAACCAATAACTAAGAGTCGTCGTAAATAATTCTCGGACGAGACTCGGAGCCACAGTATGATCTGGGGTTTTCACGACAACACTTGTTTCGTGCCAGGGGAAATTCCTAGAAGGTCAGTCACTCCCTCTGCATCTATTTGGTCGTTAATTTTACATGACACGATTCATGACAATGTCCCAATTCACATCCCGTGAGTCCCCAACCTTCTCACACCTGGTCCCTAAGGGTAGGGATCTCCTTCCCTATCGATTCGATTCTGAATCTTTGAGTTCTCCTCAATCGCACCACTTCCCCCTCCCCTCAAAGTCCACCCTCTCGTGTGCACCTGGTTCCAGGCGCTGTACACTCTCGTTCTGGGGGATCTCCCGGTCTCTCTGAGCCACCCCTTCCCACACTCATTTTTCGACTCCGTACGACGTCTCATCCGTCGGATTTTTGGGGTCGTCGTACAAACGAAAACGATCCGTACCTTTTACTTACCAGTATATATATATATACAGGTGTATATATAAATTACAGGTTTCATAAATAATAACCTTGACTTCAAAGATTAGTGTTTACGATCATCAGAACTTAAGGTCGGTGTTGGGATCCCCTATAAAACACTCTTTATCTTTCCTCTTTAAATCACTCGTAGCATCACTTAAAGGTTTCACTACCGATCCAATAAGCGTCGTTCCAACAGTGATCTGTAACCAGTTGTCACGGTTAAATAAAATAAATATTGTAAATTATTTATTATATTAAAACTACTATGTCTCAATTTGACTGGGGAAAAGAGACAGTTTTGGTTTATTTTACACCACATTCACGAAATACACGGATTTCTTCTCTAAAATTCCGAAGTCCGCTCGACATCAGGGAAAGGGGTACGGACTCCATCCGAATTGGTAGAGAGAGAGACAGGAACACATGCATAACTCGTGGACAATACAAGGTCCGGGGGTACTATTCCTCTCCTCAACTCGACCCGTCCTATCAACGCCTGCGTTGTAGAAGTTAAGTAAGAAAAACACCGGTAAGAACAATTATAAATAATTCTGTACGGTCCGAGACACGAGTCGAACAGGTAGGAGTGTCGAAGGGGAGGTCCGTGTAGCGACAACAAGGGGAGTAAAATGTTTCCTCCTTTGTCTGTCCCCAATTTAGTGGACGTCGAGAGGGGTTTGGGTCCATCAGACGAGTTACTGGATACGAAAACATCCTTTCCTTCGAGTATTTTAATAACAAACAAAACTTCAAAAAATAAACTTACTTCTACTCCATCCCTCATCTTAAAGTGATTTACGAGTCCTTTCAACGAATTTGAAACATTTTTTTTATAAAACGTCTAAAAGTCACTTTGACCTCCTGACGAGAACTACGATTGAATTACGTGTCAATAAGGACAGTAAGGATGTAAAGACAATCCAGTATCTCCAATTGTAAGACCTTAAAGAAAAAGGGATCGTCGTTTCAAACCATTTAAACGACCGTTTCTACTACCCAGGTCAAAATTTCGCCGTAACGAGAGTCCAGGAGGACCACAACCGTTTTGTTGGTGTCGAAGAGACCAAACAGTCCACCCATAAGACAGTAATGAAAAGATTTTAGATTGGAGACGTCAAACGAAACCAAGACTCGGATAAACAGTAAAAGTCGGAAAATTTTTATAACCATTAATATTATTATCCACTATAAACGAACACACGGTCCGGCACACGTCTATTCGGGAACCCACGTATTAGAATATCTATTATACAGAATGTCTGACAATGTCTATAGAATATACGGGGACATCCTTTTTAAGACACATGGCTTATATATATGAGAACGGTAACGGTGCACTGTCTACTTTGTCTACACATCTCCTGCCACCACCGTTTCACACTTGGGTCTGTCAGACTGAGAAGTGGTGACACCCTAGGACGGAAACCAGAACAGAGATGCCAACGGTGTGGAGACCTGTCACTCTCGCACTCCGTGACCTCGTTTGGTCCTGAGAACATAGTCTTACACACGATTCAGTGAAGTCAGTACAGGCTGAGGAACACTGGGGTACCTGACATCGGGCGGTCCGAGGAGACAGGTACCGTAAGAGGTCCGTTCTTATGGCCTCACCCAACGACAAAGGAAGAGGTCTCTAGAAGGACTGGGTCCCTAGCTTGGGCCCAGAGGATACCGAGGACGCAACGTCCGTCTAAGAAATGGCGACTCAGCGGTCCCCTCAGGTTTACATAGTCTTACCACACTTTGTTATGTACTTCATCATAGTCCTTTCAATTTACTCTCTAAAATTTAAATGAAATAATGACCTAAAGGGTTGGGAAAAGGGTATCCCACTACAAAAACAAATCATAAAAAATAATATCTGGTCTGGTATTTAAAAATCGAACACTTATTGATATATAAAAGATGAGATAATAAATTGTAAATTTTTGTTTTTGTTTTTTACAAAAGGGATCAGAAATGTTAACACTTTTACTGCGGAAAAAGGGGGAAATAATAATAGTAATGAACAAACACCTTAATAACCAAAATGTATTACGGAATTGTATTACTAGGGAAAACCCTTTATTCGGGTTCAATCAACTAAGAAGTGTTAAACTCTCCCTCTAATATATAACCCTATTAAACTGTGTCTTGTTAAATATCAAATAGAACTCAGTCACTAATGAAAAACAATAGAATTACATGAAAAACTATAGAATTAAGACATAGACCATAACTTTAAAACCCCATCAATATAAATTAAGAAAACCCCTGAAATTCTTCGCTTGAATCATTTTAACGAACAAGTCTATACGAGAAGGTCTAATCAATATGCATCGTCAACTCCAAAATTCTGGTGTGAACGCACACATAAATACACAACACAATACATACATATACTATAAAATTTTTTTAGAGAATATCAATTAGAGTAATAGATAATCACAAGTGACATAGTAAAATGGGTACCAATGAATACACTGAAAAGATCGGAGAAAGAATTAACGAGACAAAGACACCCCTCTCAAATTTTAAACGTAACACTACCGTTACAAAAGGTTGCAAAACTGATCCTTAACCCCATATCGATACACCTTGACTTACGTTCACTGTGAGCCTCATTCTTGTCAAACTTCCTCTAACAACGACTCAGTGACTTATTATGGTCGTAGTTTCCAAAAATAAGTTCATACACCCAAAGAAAAAAAGAACCGTCTCCCCAACCCCCCTCCAATACATTCTTTTTACCCAAGCAAAGTCACAAGTTATTGTAATGATACTAACTTGTAATGATACACGGTTCGTGGGACAATCTAGGACCCCAATGACTCTCTTCCTGTATTGGGACTCTCCGTCATCAATTGACAAAAAACAAATCCAGAATCACCAAAGACTCTCACACTAATTTTTGTATATGCACCTGTATTAATGCGTCTAAAATCTCCTAAGTTCTCACTTAGGACACTTCTTTCAATTATTTATTGATTGTTTCACACTACTCACTCCTTTATCTCCGGACATCTACTTCCTTACCAAGATAGACCCTGTGACCCCTTTCGATGGTACTTTCCCACTGTAAACAAGTTTCCCGGAACTTGTTACTCTTCCTCTTATCAAACGTCCTCCTTTTCTAACAAAGTCCGGCTCCGTCATCTCCTCCTGTGTTCTGTGTCGTATTTTCACGGCGACAAAGGCCGACATCGATCACCAGACACACCGGTCTCAAATACCCCTTTTATCCCACGAGTTTAATGTCTGACACGACACATGAATCTTAGACACCATAACACGCACCAGTGACTTGCCATCTCTACTAACAATTTTTCTCAAACGAGTCTTTACAGTGTGTATGCGTACTAATAGCCCTTACATTTAACCACGTTGAGACCTCTCGTTAGACTGTCGTAAAGAACTTCAATAAATTATTTAATATGTATGGGAATTGGGTCTTTAAGACTAAGGACCTTAAATCGTTGACAATATGAACATATGTACGTTTTACTATGTAGGTACATCCCTAGAAGTAAAGTATGTTAAGTATTATCGTTTTCTAACTTCCTAGAAGTATGATGTAGTTACTTTTCACTAACTAAAAACTACACACACATTTTACCTTATAATGTCGGAAATTTTTTACTCCACAAGACATAAATATCTATTCATTGTCTTATGCTTTTATATAATTCACCATTTTGGTTCCACACACACACATAAAATTTTTATCTTTAAGGTAAATAAAAAAACCGGTACGGTACACTGTACGCTCTAATATCAAGGGACTGGTCCCTAGTCTGGGTGCGGAAAACGTCACCTTCACGACTCAAAATTGGGGACCTGGTAGTCCCTTCAGGAGTTCCACATATAAAAATACATGTGCAAAAATTGCACATCCTATAGAGAATTCCCCATACAGGGACTCAAACAAATGCAGTAAACGGAGATCTCTCTCTTTGACGTATGGGATCGCCTGTCTCCACCCTCTCTTAAAGTGACGAATGAGAACACGGAAAACTTAAAACATAGTACATAGATACAATAAATATATATACACATATATCAACAAAAAAAAAAAAATTCGTCGTCACAAACTTGTTGTTAAAAAGAAAAACACAGGGTAGGGTAACGAAGGGTGGTACCCAGTCCACCTTGTCAGGTAAGTCATCCGTGTTCCGTACGAGAGTAGTACCTACTTCATCTACCGTACCGACCGTTACTCCTGTCCCCTCCTTAAGTCCATTACTTTCTGACATAAAGACATCACCATGACAATTAAAAATCCAAAAATTTTTTTAAACTTCTCGATTAATATTAATGCCGTTAATTCTGTACAACGACTCCAAAATTTTGGATTTTATGTAAAACACTAAAAAAAATTGTTTAATATATATACAACGTTTAAACGAAAAATCCTTAATTAACCGGACTATTTTGTATGTTTTTAAGGGTAATAAACATACACGTTACTATCTTTGGTAGGGTTCTAAGCGAGAAACCAAGTAATAACAAAACTAGAAGCAAAAGTTTCTGGAGCCCAACTTGTCTAATTCCATACTATTAACCTTAAAAAAGAGGTAGTATGACAGGACATATAAAAACCCAGTCAAAAAATTTCATGGACTATTTATGAAATTTTATAGACTAATATACGTAATTTTCTTTTTAGTAACTTCCAAGTAAGAGGGAACAGTTAAAGTCCCACGCTACTACAGATAACGTAAATTTCTCCCAGATTTCTAGGGGGGAGGTCGATACTTACTTTATTAAAACCCTCGATTAGTTCTATAGTCTGTCCATTTAATTTATATACAATATATCGACAACTGTCAAGAAAACTTGACTACGGAAATCACAAAACCCCTATCCCTCACCGTCACAAAAGGATAGAACTGTCATAGAACGAACACTAAGAAAATCCAAAATGTGTTAGACTTATACACCACACGTGCTTTATTCCGTGATTGGATACTGGTCCGGTTCCGACTAAGAGTATCTCGGTTTTTCCTATAGTTTGACCATTTTACTTAAAGGTAAAGGACGAAAGAATCGGTTTCGTAAAAAAGAGGACAGTCATAATTAGATTACCTTTATCAATAATATCAAGTCTCTGTAGATATGTTGGATACCTATAAATATCATTTGTTTATATCTATATCGACGATTATCGAAAAGGTCTCAGGGAACACACACCCGAAGTCCAAAACTTACCAAAACTTTGAAGTCTTATTAGAACAAAGTTTACCAAATATCAACTGGAGAGACTCTGATCTCCAGATATATTTAACTCTAAAGGATCCATACAGGACAGGGGGTCTGAACACATATCACAGGGGATGATAGTTGTAGGGGATGGTCTCACAATGTAAACAATATTGACTACTTGGATGTGACTGTATAGTAATAGTGGGTTTCAGGTATCAAATTGTAATCCCAAACGAGACCCAAAATATGTAGGACACTCTAAACTGTTACACATTACCGAACATAGGTGGTAACATCATAACGTGTCTTATGAAACTGACGGGATTTTTAGGAGAAACGAAACGGAGAAGTAGGGAGTGAAGAGGGTTGGGGACCGTTGGTGATCAGAAAAATGGCAAAGACATCAAGTCCAAAAAGTCTTACAGTCTGCTAACCTTGGTATATCACAGTGGAAAAGTCTGACCGAGGAAAGTGAATCATAGGTAAATTCCGAAGAGGTATAGGAGAGTACCGAAATATTGAGAAAAAAGAAACCACGACTTACCATCATGTCACAAACCTATATGGTATCAAATAGGTAAGTAAGTGGACAACTTCCTGCAGAACCAATGAAGGTCCAAAACCGTCAAAACTGATTTTGAAGATATTCGTAAGTACACGTCCAATAAAACACAAAAGTCAAGTAAATCCATTTATAGTTCCTCGTGTGAACGACCTACCCTACTATTTCTCAAAACATTCCAGACAGAAGGTTTCACGGATATTGTAGAACGTAAGGATGGTCGTTACTTTACCTCAAAGACAACGGGGTGTAGAATCGGACGCAAACCACCACAGTCACAAAACTTATAACCGACAAGTTGATCGATACAGGGAGAGAGAAAGTCCCGGGCAAACTACAACGGGCCTTTCACAAACATTGGCCTCTTCTCTGACGAGTATACAGTGAATACCTGTTTAGTCTAGAGAAGAAGGTACTAATAAGTTATCGTGGGGAGAAACAGGTCCTCTTGATGTATGTACACTTCGGGCATCGACGTCCCACTCACAAGTCTCCATCGCTCCTCAATCCTAGTCGTGGGAGCGTCGGGGTGTTTCCGGTCCATGGGACCCTCCCTCCCACACCTCACACTTGTCACCACATTGAGTCTGACCACATAAGGACGTCCCCACTGTACTTTTTCGTGAACTACGAAAATTCGTCTCGTCGTCTGTCGTATACACTACCACTGGATCACCTGGCAGTTTAGGCCTTATTCGTTTTGACCTCAGAAGACGGGTGTGTCCATTCGTATCCCGAGGGGAATTTCACGTCTGAGACGAAATCAATCTTGTTTTTATCGAAAATCGAGGACATTAATAAACTTATGGTCTATTTGTAAATTTGAGAATTACCGTTTTTATCAGAAAATATTTCATAGGACACCCGTGATAAGACAAAGAATTAGATCGGAATAAAAAGTTACAAAAATATATTTACCTGTATACCTTATCCTTTCAATCTAAAACCAGTATTACCTCTTCCGTTACCGTGGGGTGAGGTCATGAGAACGGACCTTTTAGGGTACCTACCTCCTCGGACCATCCGACGTCAGGTACCCCAGCGCTTCTCAGTCTGTGCGGACTGGCTGAAGTGAAAGTGAAAAGTGAAAGTACGTAACCTCTTCCTTTACCGATGGGTGAGGTCACAAGAACGGACCTCCTAGGGTCCCTGCCCCCTGGGACCACCCGACGACAGACACCCCAGCGTGTCTCAGCCTGTGCTGACTTCACTGAATCGTCGTCGTTCTACACTTAGATCAAAGTAAACGAAAGAAAATAGAATTCTTAGGTAAAGAAAGAACAGTAAGAACCGAAAGGGTGCAACAATGATTCATCGAATAAGAATTTCTTTACGTCCCGTCTAGATATCGGTGAAAAGACTATGCACTTAAGACTAGAAGAAATTAAAGGAACGATGTCTCCGTCAAAATATAACTAATGAAATAGATCCAACTATAGAAAATGAGTTTGTCTTAAAACGTTTGAAAGTAGCAATTCTGACAATGAACGAGAACTCAACACGTATACATCAATACCTGGACTCATCGTTCGTTCCCTGACGACCTTCCAGATGAGAAGAAAATTTCTATGGAAAAATAAAACAAAATCTTCACAAGTAAAAAGAGACATGGATTATTAAGTAATATGGACACTCCTAAATAGGATTTCTTTATTACGATTTGTGTCGTTCTTGAATTACACGTTTTTATGAGGGATTTCGTAATTAAGACTATCATTCTTTACCCTCTTTTAGAGATACCAGTCGTTATCCTCAGACTAATTAATACCATTTAGGAGAACTACCATACAAGTACGTCGGAAATTTTAATATTTCTACTAGATTATATTTCTTGTGATTACGGTCTTTTAACAATTTCGTCCCATCTTTTAAATACATATTAAGGTCGGAATTTTTTCAATTTTTGACACCGATATTTTCTATTGGTTCCTACGGATATTTTTTTCTTGAAAGGAGTTCACGGTCAAATGAATGAAGAGATAATCTAAAAGGTACGAAACTAACTGGACCCAGATAGTTATATAAAAAGAATTCTGTCAGCATAGGGAGAATTTTATAAAAAACACTGTAACTGGACTTCATTGACCACACAACTCTAGTCGACCGACTCCTCCGATCCAGCCACTCTACTGGAGACTCCGGTATTGTACAAAACCAGGTTCCGTAAATGTCGTTAATCAACAAAAGAGTTCAGCTTCGAAGGGTATAGTCGTTTAGTCTCTGTCTCCCTTTCCCGAACTGACAGAACCTTAACCCGTGCCCCCTATCACAACGGAGAAAGGTCTCTGACGAATCTTCGGTCGTCGACGATTTCTTCGTTGAATCATGACCTAAATTGAACACCTGACGTTAATTAAAAAAAAATCCGGTAAATACGGTCACAAGAAGGACCTCTCAATTACTCCCCCATGTACTGGGTCAAAGGGTGGAAGGGTTCAACCAACCCCTTTATGAGTAGATACCCGTTTGTGCTAGCATGACAAGTCCTGGACCGAGACGTATACTCAGAGTCCATTCGTCATAATGAGGTACGAGTTGTAAAATTTTAGTCCCATCATATAAATCGGAAATAGATTATTGCTGTCGTACTTAGTGTTTCTAAACACAAAATCAAAACTAAAATAATGATTAATCTATTTACTAGTACCTATTCAAGTACCGGGACTCAAAATAATAGATATTAATCACATTGTGAACGAAATAATGAATTTTCCTATGAAACCTTTTATTTCGGTCTACCATCTACACGGTATTACAATTCAAGATTTTGATATATTTAAACTCCATCACGATAATAAACAACAATAACACTCATACAGATAATGGTCCTTCGTATGTATTACAGAACCAGAGGTCTTATGAATTATCCTCTTTCTCTTGATAAATTTATCTACTTGATGAAAAACGGAGGATACGATTATCATTTGACTGGACCAGTAAACCCCTTCCCCTATATCAAATCGTATAATGTCTTCCATCTATGAGTCTATTAACTTTTGGTCAGAGAAATCTCCTCAAATTTCTTCAAGTTTTTAAGAACAATAAACCATTTTAAGACAATGTCAAATCTTTGCATCTTTTACATACATGTGTGTCTATAATCCACTTGAAAGTCAAGTCAAGTCAACGAGTCAGCACAGGCTGAGAAACGTCGGGGTACTTGACGTCGTACGGTCCGGAGGGACAGGTAGTGGTTGAGGGTCTCAAGTGGGTTTGGGTACAGGTAGCTCAACCACTACGGTAGGTCGGTAGAGTAGGAGCCAGCAGAGGAGGAGGACGGGGGTTAGGGAGGGTCGTAGTCTCAGAAAAGGTCACTCAGCTGAGAAGTGTACTCCACCGGTTTCATAACCTCAAAGTCGAAATCACAGTCAGGAAGGTTTCTTGTGGGTCCTGACTAGAGGAAGTCTTACCTGACCAACCTAGAGGAACTCCAGATTCCCTGAGAGTTCTCAGAAGAGGTTGTGGTGTCAAGTTTTCGTAGTTAAGAAACCGCGAGTCGAAAGAAGTGTCAGCTTGAGAGTGTAGGTATATACTGGTGACCTTTTTGGTATCGGAACTGATCTGCCTTGAAATCCCTAAGTAAAAATTGGTGCTTCATGATGAACTTATAAACATAAAAGGAAAGACCAGGGACTTCTCTTATAATCAGATGACAATTGAAAATAGATTTTGACTTGGTTCTACGCGGAAAGAAAACAGGGATATCTTAAGATGAAGGATGACACAAGGGAGAAGTATCGGACACCATACCCCAAACAAACAAACAAACAAAAACGGTGGGGACATAATCAAAAGATAACGACGACATTGTTTAATGGTTTTGAATTGCAAAATTGTACTTAAATAAGAGTAGAACTCTACCATTCCAATAGGACCTAATAGCCCTATCCGGGTTACATTAACATTCACAAAAAAAATGTGGGGGGGGGTTTTTTTTTTTTTACCACTCCCTTCCGTCGTCAGTCCGTCTCTAGACTTCTACGTCGAAAAGGAGACGACTGAACTTCTACCTTCTTCCCTGACACTCGGTTCTCTGCATCCACCGGAGGTCTTCACCCTTTCCCGAGAAAGGGATCGAGAAGAATAATTATTTCGACTTCCGGACGTAGAGTCGAGAAAAGGACAAGAGACGGGCAACGAAAAATTTCCACTTCGTAGTGAGATAGGTCCACAGCGAGAGACTACGAAGGTGACATAAACACATCTATGTGATTACACATAGGTAACGGGATCACTACATTCACGATTCGACAGGGATGAGGTCGATAATTAATCATTCGTAAGGAGACTCGAAATGATTTTCACCTAATTTAAGATCGTTTGACACTCGACCACCATCAAACGGTCACTGATGTAAACATAGAGAAAACAAAGTTCTTGAATGAGGTCGTTTTCCTGTCATTTGTACCTAATAGACAGTGTAGATTCCCTACGTGAACATGTCGGGAACCGGAGTGTTCCCTATCTTCCTCATGTCCTACAACAACGAGAGTACCTACGTATAATAAACTACTTTCTACTGAAGCTCTTATAATACCTTTAATCGTTGACCCCTCCGTCTGGATCAGGCAAAAGATTTGACCTAGGGTTCCATTTGATACATGAGGTGACCAAGAGGTTGTCAAATATTAATGGTATATCTCCCTTATAAAGTCTTTACAAAATCTACGAAAGTTTTCAAATTAAAAAAAAAGCATTTACGAAAAACGAATACCAGACGTGAAAGGTTTCTATGATAAACTCATGTTATAAACTGAAACATTAAATATCAAAATAGAAACGAAATACGATTTACCCTTTCGTACTACACTTTAGACTCCCCGGTTACATAATTATTTACATAAAAAATATTCCTACCCGTCTACTCGGACCCCCCCATTGTCTGTGTGTCTGAAAAATATTTTACTCGTACTTTTTTGATTTCACTGTAATTAAACACTATAGATTCTGGAGTGGACCACGGAAAAATAAACCACGACAAGACCTTCAATATAAAAGACACTGAACGGAAGAGATCTTGAAACTGGACTGATACCCTTACTGATAATCCATTTAAGAGTGTTCTCTGTAGGTAACAATCTTAAAAACGTGATTAAGTCGTCAATCCAAATCTTCGAACTTCAATTCTGAAAAGTTCAATGGATCACAAAACTTTATTGGACAAAAACACCCTTTACATTAAATAAAGACATCATTAATTTCCGGTGGAAATCAGACATGAAGTAACATTTAGAAAAAACTAAACAAGAAAATGACTAGTTGAAACAGTGAAACATCTTGACGTCTCTCGTGACTTATCTTTTTTTACTGAATTTTACTAATAATCTTTAGACGGATTACAAGGGTTTATGACTAAAAAATTTTTAAATAATTTCTATCAACTAAATGTCAAAAAATTTTTTATGTAAATAAATAAACCGACACGGTTCAGAAGTAACGCCGTGAGACCTAGACCAAGGGACTGGTCCCCAACTGAGACCCGGGGCACGTGACCCTCATGTCTCAGAATCAGTGACCTGGTGGTCCCTTAGGGGACTATATGTCACAAACTAAGAATGAAAAACAGTACCCGAGATACTTCTTACAGTACTTTGTATACCTTGAAGAGGTATCTTTTTACGTATCTCTATCTAAATGTACATGTACGTACGTATAAAATGTTTGTTAAAGTTCCCCAAGGATCCCAGAGAGTTCCGGAGATCCGGATATCTCAAATTTCCCCAACAAACTGTGAACTTCAAAATTTTTGGAAGAAGATAAGGAAAACACATCCACTTTCGTCGGAAGTGTTCTCGAATGTTATTTCTTCAGGTGGAATGAGGCATAAGTGAGGTCCGTCATTTCTGTGTGTCTGTATCGTGTCCGGGTAGTGACCTAAGACTTATGTCACTTCTCAATTTACTTCTACTGAGAGTTAGACTACTCTTTCTGGTCCTGTGAAACCTTTGACTACGATACTAGTTCCATGATAAAATTATATGATTATCCTCTTCGGTGCTATGAGGGAGTTTTATCGAATGGAACATACATTGAACGGAAAACTTTACTAAGTCTCGGACAAATCGTTCATCGTCTCCTTCGACTCTTTCAAAAAAACAAGTAGTGTCAAGGTTCCCATTTCTTTCATATCTAAAATATTTGTCGACGAATATTCCCACATCCTCGGACTATCGTTCTTTTATCCGGTAGTATAACTACCAGTATAAGAGACAACCTCTTTCCTGACAAAACCAAAAAAAAAGGCGAGAACCACACACGAAATGGGTGTCTGTGTAAAAGTGTCGTATTAATTCTTTTCGTAAAAATTACTTTGATAAGGAGGGAAGACAACAAAAAAACGATATCGATAACTTGACGGATATCTTTGAAGAGTCTCGTTTTGTAGGAGTAGAAAAGGATCCTTTCTACTTTTAGTAAATACCACAGCCAGGTGACAAATGGTACCCGGTTCCGTTTCCTTTAGATCAAACATAGGAGAAGACAGGAACCACACCCACGCAAATAGTAAGCACGGGGAGCTAAGACAAAACATACACATCCCCACCCCTATCACCGGAGAGGTCACACCGAGAGTGATCAGAACAGATCTGTATGGTGAGGAAGGGGACGAGTCTGACACACAAACCTAGAGATGAGACTTTGACTTTCTCTTCTATTAAGAAGTACCTTCGTAATGACACACACATTTAATAGAGAACGAACAAAACAGAAAGGGATTCATATAGATATGGACTTCAGATGCTTTGACGTATAACCCCTTGTATAAGATCAAGATCTCCGATTTATCGAAAAGTCATCAAATTTCCGGTGTGTGGATCGGTCAACAATCATTCGAGTAGTTCCCATCGGTGTCGAGTCCTATATCCACAAACGTCGGAACAAAGAAATAATTCAACTTCTATTTCTAAACTAAATAACATCTCTAGTTGAATCGGTATGTGTGTTTACGATTGATAAGACACGTAGAAAGGGAGGGTTGTCTTTTTCTGTTTTAGAAGTTTCGGAAGTTTTAGTCTTTTTCTATTCCTCAGGTCTTTTCCTTTTCCTTTTTCAAGTTTCTTTACTTTGAGAAAGTGACAACTGTCGATGAAAAACGAATGGGACGACTGGTCAGAGTCGACCAGAATCTCTTATAGAACAAAAAGGTTTCCTTGGTACAAAAGCACATTACCCTCTTGGAGTACCAGAGTAACGTTTATTTGCCACCATGTCGATCTTCCTGCATTGGCCATCCGACTACATGTGGAGAATATCTCCAATAATCCCGACACATCCAGGAGGTGACAGGGGACAGTCAGATTGTTCTAACATGAAGTTTTACTGACATATTAGTCTTAATCTTTGACGTACACCCGAAACCTCAGTCTAAAAATCAATTCTCATTATACAGACCCTTGTCTCCATCATTCCGCCGAAAACATCCGAATGCTCAAATAGGATTACCGGTTATACCCTGGTCAGGGCTAAAAAATTTTTCGTAACAATGATATTACACCACTTGAAAACATTTATTTAGTATTATGTTTTATTAGTGGTGGATCTTGACCCAAAAGAAACATATAACAGTTTATAGAACGTTTTATATTCGATCCTTATTTTTACAAAGTGTCCGATGTACATGTCTAAGAATTCTAACAATAGAACATGTCATTTTATACAACCATATAAAAAGGAATGATTAAACGTTTACTAACCTATGTTTTCGATTGATATAAGGATGATTGGAGAACACATTTTGTACATTGAAAACGTCAACTTCTCAGTTTGAGAGTAAGGTTTGTAACAAGGGGACACTTTCAGTTGGTGTGTGTGGAGACGACACTTGTCTTAAAGTACCTCTCCAGAGAAACAATAATGATCTCCCATAACACCGACGTTTTCCTAACAGTCTGTAAGCATTGGAAGGTCTCAAAGTCGAGTAGTCCAAGTTTGGTCTTTCCGGATCCGACCGAGTCTGAGAATGGAAGGAGACCAAAGCCTGTTTTACTTGTGTCCGTAAACAACTGAGACAGGAACCCTCTCGGTCAAGACAGGAGTGTCGGAGGTGTTTGGGACGATCCTAAAATCTAACATGGACGTCGACGTGAACAACTCCTCGGAACTCCGACACCTTGGTCGGACCTCAAACCCACAGATCGCTAATAAATTAGAACAGTCATTTACGAGTCTCCATACACGATGAAGACACTCCATACACAATTTTCCTTACATTTTAGACCTTAGACAAGGGTCGGAAATCCCTTGACTAACAGAGAGAGTGGAGATATTGTTCTAATTCTTCAGAACTCTGTAAATTTTACATAAATGGTCACACTTTTTGCAGAAGGTACATCTAATTCAAGTAATACCCTTATTTTACAAAGGAATTCGGAAACGGATGACTCGGTACAGGGAAAAAAACAATTTCGGGACAAGCTTTGAAGACGAAGTCACTTCTAAAGGAACTAACTACGGACGGAGTGGAGTGGTCACCCCACTCGTATTTAAAGAATTCGTATAAGAAGATAGTGAAAACCTATACGTTCAACACAGACAATTGAACGAGACACGAGGGGCCCTTTTTCTGACATTAACATTAGAGGAACGTGGGTCCAGTCGTCCAACACAGGAAACGAACAAGTCATACTAAACCTCGTTGGTCTTTTAGGAATAACCTCGAGGACCTCCGGTGTGTAGTAGGAACGTCCGTGTGAAAGAAAAAAACTTTAGGTGACTTAGAACCGAGAAACCATCAGACATTCTTTGATGATCAAATAATGATGAAGATGATGAAATGGGAAGTAGAAAATTCAAAACCGTCAGAAAATAAACGTCGTAATAACCCGGAGAACTTCAATAATTGTTCCTCATATGACCACGTAGATGACCCTTCTCATAGAAGGATTTATTCAAAACCATGTTAATACAAGTAATCACTTACAGATTCGGAGAATACCCATCCAAATTACTATTACTGAACATAGTGAATCATTCATTCCGGTTCCGGAGATCGGTCGGAAACCCTTCTTTTTTCTCTAATATTTCAACCTCCATAAGTATACCTATGGACCACGGTATTTTGCAGTAACCGTGAAACCAAAGATGGGATCCGCGGATCCATGGAGACATTACGAGTCCTACGACCACCGATGGGACATTTTAACATAGTAGACTATGTAAGTCTCAATCCGATGTACTGGAACAGAGACGAGTCTGAAACCATGAAACCAAAACCTACCGTTCCTTCATATATGAGTGGACATATCATACCCCCCATGATATGATACCCCTTCCTTGGGAGTCCCGGTGGAACCCCTTCTATGACTTATTACATGTAGATGTCGGCTACAGTTTACTAAATTGAAAACTGTCGTTAAGACATGATGTATCATATTACCGAGTCCTTTGTATTCGAATATCAAAGTGAGTAAGAAAGTTTATGACTAAAATGACTAAAAACTACAAAAATAAGATCCTGACTAAGACGATTTATCGGAACTAAACACATTCGGAGAGTGAAATTTGAAAAATTGTGACAATTGTAGACACGACAGATTTGAAGTCACAAAGTTTCGATGAAATAAAGAAAAAGACAGAAATTTATGTCCTTTTGTAATGTTTATAAATTATTCAAATAAAATTTCCCCTATAAAGTTTTATATTTTCTATAGTTTTTCGACTTATAAATGTTAATACAATATCCAATGTCTCATAACTTATACATTCTGAGTCTTCTCCTTTATATGTTTCATATTTTTTATCGTACGATATATAGTGACAGTGAGATGTCTTCAAGTTTCACCACTGGACCTCTACACTGAAATAAAAAATACATAGGTCTTTCTTGGTAGGAATTAGACGGTCCCCGTCTTTGTGTCGGAGAACACCTTTTTGCAACAGAAGAGTCCTAGTAATATGGATTTTTCCGGTTTTTTTTGGGGGTTTTGGAGTATACGAAAATATTCCCAAAGTTTATTATTTGACCGTAAGTCATTATTTTTTCGATTCGTACCATTTCTATAAAACGAGTAAAGACCTTACACTTCGTCCTAGTGATGTACATCCACTCTTTAAAAGTCAGACATTAATCATGACTCAAAGTCAGAACCGGAAAGTCAACTGATTTTGACATACCCGTCCAACAACTTGGAGCAATATTTTATTCCTACTACAACTGTTGTCGGTGGAATGACTCTTGTCACTCCTTTACGTTTCAATCACGAGTCGCTGAGTTGGGTTTCTCTGGGTACGGTTCTGTGTAATGTCAATTTGACGGTCTTCAATTTCTGTTCCTTTCTTAGAATTTTCGTCGCTTTCTATTGAACAATACATGTTCCCTTGGAGGAGGAGGAGGGGAATTCTTACAGTCGTCTAAAAAGTCCTCTTCGAAACTGTTGTAGTCCGGTAAGAGACGATCGGACATTTCACGACTTTCTTATTTTGACGGACAGTTCTTGTCAAAAAGACCGTTTCGGTGGGAAGTCTTGATTTCCTCTCTCTTTCTTAAAAGGTCTGTTCCTTTTCGATCTCCAAGTAGTGGTGATCTGACCGGAATGTCTTTACAATTTCCCTGAAGAAATTCGACTTTACGTTCCCGTGATGAATTATTATCCCTCTATATACTTTAACATTTAGAGTTACCATTTTCATTTATGTTTAAGTCTGATTACTTTCCATGAATATTGATCACACTTTCAATTTGTTCTCATTTTTATTGTATTAAATAATATAGGTATTTCACTTATTTGATACATATATTTGATAAGATATCTATAGGAAGAGTATTACGTTTCCGAAAGATTGATGTCATTAAACAATTACTATGTATTCCAAGTCAACGAGCCAGCACAGACTGAGAAACGCTGGGATACTTGGCGTCGTACGGTCCGGAGGGACAGGTAATGGTTGAGGGCCTCAAGTGAGTCTGGGTACAGGTAACTCCGTCACTACGGTAGGTTGGTAGAGTAGGAGACAACAGAGGAAGAGGAGGACGGGAGTTAGAAAGGGTCGTAGTCCACCGGTTTCATAACCTCAAAGTCGAAGTTGTAGTCAGGAAGGTCACTTGTGGGTCCTGACTAGAGGAAATCCTACCTGACCAACCTAGAGGAACGTCAGGTTCCCTGAGAGTTCTCAGTTTCTACATTTGACACTCCAGTCTTTGTCACACCTATTCCTCTCATTTTTACGTAAACTTGAATTCAACAATAGTCGAAGTTTATCTGATAACGTAAAATGCAGTCAGAATACCATAGGTGAGGTCCCAAGAACGGACCTCTCAGGGTCCCTACCCCCTCGGACCACCCTACGGCAGATACCCCAGCGTGTCTCAGCCTGTGCTGACTTCGCTGAATCGTCGTCGTCGTACTATAGGTGTTTCGTTTTGGATATCATCTGTTTCCTTAGATTCGTATGTTGATGTCTTTTGACAGTTTAGTGTTTTCCTCTCTTTCCTCGTTCTTGTTTCCTTATTGTCGGTCTTTTGTTTTACCGTCAATTCAGGCATAGATAGTCATTGATAAATTGATATTTAAGAGACTAGTTTTCTCTTATCTAATTTTGGTTCTAGGTAGACATCAGTCGGAGGATCTGAGACGAGATTCCTGTGTGTCTGACCTTACCTTTTTCTATCCCTTTAGTTTCTTTGGACCTTATCGATATCAATCTGTGTTATCTGAACTTTTGTTTCTGACATTATTTCCTGTTTCTT
This sequence comes from Capra ibex, assembly GCA_006410555.1. Lineage (NCBI taxonomy): Eukaryota > Metazoa > Chordata > Mammalia > Artiodactyla > Bovidae > Capra > Capra ibex. The sequence goes on along the minus strand of SJYO01021811.1, from coordinate 852,219 downwards.
CCGGTAATATATGACTATTTCCCTAGTCAGATGTTCTCCTATATTGTAAACATTTATATTTCGTTTATAATTGTATAGAGTTCCCTCTTCCTCGTTATAGTATTACCATCCCCTGAAGTGAGGGGGTGAAAGTAGTCACTTATTTAGAAGGAAACTGTCTTTTAATCATTCATTTGTAACCAGAATTTACTACACAAAGTGGTCTATCTGATTTGTTCGTATTCACCTGTCTACTGTACAGTCCGGTGTTTTGTTCAGAATTTAAATCTTCTGACTTTAGTGTAGTTTGTAGAAAAGACTGGTGTCTTTATGTTTTGATCTTTAGTTGAAGTTCTTTTGACCTTTTAAATGTTTATACATCTTTAATTTTGTATGGTGAATCGTTGGTGACTCCAGTGTCTTCTTTAGTTCTTCTTTTTTTTTAGAACTTTTACCGTCATAGCAACTGGGAGGTATAGATACCCAAGACATAAGTGTCTAGGTTGGTTAGTACCTAGTTTTTTTAAGTCCCCTTCATGGTTTTTCAAGGTTTTCCGTTTTACACTTAAACGGTGTACGACTGTCGAAAAATATATCGTAAATGTAACATAAGTCAATATATTCATTAGATACTGACTCGCTGAAGTGAAAGTGAAAAGTGAAAGTACGTAATCTCTTCCTTTACCGTTGGGTGAGGTCACAAGAACGGACCTCTTAGGGTCCCTGCCTCCTCGGACCACCCGACAGTAGATACCCCCAACGTGTCTCAACCTGTGTTGACTTCACTGAATCGTCGTCGTCTCCACTAAATTTCACATACCCTTCTACACGTATCCAAAATACGTTTATGATGTGGTAATATTTATTCCCCGAACTCGTAGGCACCTACAACCATAGGTGATCCCCAGGATCTTGGTTAGGGGGTGCTTATGACTCCCTGTTGAGATGTCGTTTGGTTTGTGTTGTTTTTGTGAAGACTTTTCTTTGTTGTTATTTATGGATGTAATTCATTTTTCTTACTAGAGTTTATCGGATTGAAAGGTAGAATTCCTGGATCTTTTACTTGTTCGATTCGGGTTTCAATCACCTTCCTTTAAAGTCTCGTCTTTATTTACTTTACCTCTGATTTTTCTGTTATCTTTTCAAGTCACTTTGACTATCGACAAAAAACAAAGAGTTTTCTATTATTTGGAAATCGATCTGAGTGGTTCTTTTTTTCCCCTGAGGCTTTACTTCCTTCCCTATACTGTAAGTTGTTGTACCTTTATGTTTTCTGACATTCTCTGAATATACTTTGTGATATTCCGGTCGTTTTACGTGTTGAATCTTCTTTACCTATTTAAGGATCTTTGTGTGTTGGAATATTCTGACTTAGTACTCCTTTAAATTTTTTATCCGGTTAATGACATTTCCTCTAACTTAGTCATTAAATTTTTTAGATCCTGATCTACCGAAGTGACCACTTAAGATGGTTCATAAATTTCTTAATGGAAGAGTTTGAAAAGGTTTGAGTAAACTATGGTTTTGGTCTGTTCCTTTGATGTTTTTTCTTTTAATGTCCGGTCACAGAGACTTGTATCAACGTTTTCGGGAGTTGTTTTATATACACCACATATAGAACACATATATGTATATGTTTTCTTCCGTTATGACGACAAACGTTGTTGTGCCTACCTGGAACTCCCGTAATACGATTTACTTTATTCTCTGTCCATGGACATGATAGATGAATACTTTTCACTTTCACTTCAACGAGTCAGCAGAGAGAAACCCTGGGGTACCTGCCATCGGGTGGTCCGAGGAGACAGGTTCCCTAAAAGGTCCGTTCTTATGACCTCACCCAACGGTAAAGAAAGAGGTCCCCTAGAAGGGTTGAGTCCCTAACTTGGACCCAGAGGACGTAACGTCCGTCTGAGAAATGACAGACTCGATGGTCCCTTAGGGGTAGAATGAATATACACATCAATTTTTTTGGGGTGACTTGAGTGTCTACGTCTTGTCAAATAACCAACGGTCTCCGGGTCCCACCACCCATCCGGCTTACTTGCACCGATTTTCCATATTTTAAGACCAATGTTTATTTGGGGTCCATACATCACATGTCGTACCACTAATATTCAATTGTTATGATATATAGACCTTCAACGATTCTCTCATCTATAATTTTCAAGAGTTTTTTTTGGACAATTGACACACATCACTACCCACAATTAATGACACCATTAGTAAAGGATTATATTTGTGTTTTAGTAATACAACATACGGATTATGATTGTGTTCTACTAATTAATATGGAGTTTTTCAACTCTATAATTTATGTATAATCCTACGATTTATACACTATTATACATCGTTGTCTTTTTATTTACCTAGGGTTAGTATTAAACTCGTTCGAAAATTTTGTCTTAGACTGTTCGACTAAGATTTTAAAATATCTCTTTACCTTTCTTTTCATCCTCATCAGTTTTGTTAGAACCTTTTCTACTGTTTCAACATCCTCTGTGTTATAGACCGAAATTCTATATAATATTTCAGTGTCATTAGTTCTGTCACATCATATTTTTATACCCTGTATGTATGACTTTTGGGTTGACTAAAAGTTATTTCCGTACGTTCGTCAAGTTACTCCTTTCTGAAAAGTTGTTTACGACAACCTTCTCATCTATAGATGAACTCCGCCTTTCTTTAGAGTTAGGGATGGAGTGTGACATTTGTTTTTATTGAAGTCCTACCTAGTGTCTGGATTGTGTCCGCTTATACGTGGACTGAAGGTTCATCCCTTTATAAAAGAATCTGTGTCTTTCAGTATTGTTATTCTATCTAACGATTCTATATCAAGTAGTTTTAGAAGACGAGTAGTCTTCTGGTGATTTATATTGACTAAGTGAAACGACATGTGGACTTTGATTATGTTGTAACATTTAGTTGAGTCTATTATGTATTTAATTCTTTTTCTTAACCCTTCGGTGTCACCCTCTTTTATAGACGTTTTATTCTGTAGATCTTGTATTGTTTATTTCTTGAATATATTATTCTGTTAGTAGACCATTATTGTCCTTTCCTTGTCGGAAAAGTTGTTTACCACGACTGTATAGACCAGTAGGTGCACGTCTTCTTCCTTAACCCCAGGGATGGTGTGTAGTATATGTTTTTATCTGACTTCTGTATTTATGTTCTCGTTATTGATATTTTGAGAATCTTCCTTTACATTGACATTTTGGAAACGCTAGGTCCTAATTCGTTACCGAAGAATCTGTATTGTGGTTCGTTGGTTTCCTTTTTTATTTTGTCTATTTAACCTGAAGTAGTTTTATTTTTGAACTCATGTAATTTCCTATGATAGATCTTCTATAGATGTTTAGTGCATAGACTATTTCCTGCATGGATCTTATATAATTCCTAAGAATATTGAGTTACTTTTCTACTTTATGGGTCAATTTTTTACCCGTTTACTAAACTTGTCAAGAGATTTCTTCTATATGTTCACCGGTTGTTCGGGTACTTTTCTACGAGTTGTAATCATAGTAATCCCTTTACGTTTAGTTTGGTGTCACTCTATGGTGAAGTGTGGATGATCCTACGGACATTAGTTCTTCCGTCTGTTATTGTCCACAACCACTCCTACTCCCCTTTGATCTTGAGAAATACGACGACCGCCTTTATACTCTCTGACGTCCACGACATCTCCTTCGTCAAACCTCAGGTTCCTTGTCGCTTTCCGGTCACCCCGACGCTATTCATGTCCTTCTCCGACCCCGGAGAGAGACAAAAGTGAACGTTAGTTTTCGGGGTGGACGCCTTCCCTCGGTCGATGTGATCTCCACCTGACTTTCCTGGACTGGTACCTGACCCACTGCCCCCCAAAGGTCCAAAGGTAGGACTAGTCGACCAACCTACCTCGACGTCAAATGACTCCCTCATTTCCTTACGTTCTTGTCCAAAACACTTTTGGCTCTTCTCGAAAACCGTCCCCGAAAACCGAAGGATCGATCTCTGACGTAAAGGGGCGGAGGGGACGTCACACACACCGGTGTACTTATCCAAGAAGGGTCACCTCTCACCTTCCCAATACACGACGAAGATACGTTGTTTTTACTTTGAACCTTCCTTTTTACCCTTAAAAAGTCCAGAGACCTTTGTTTTTGAAAATGTTAATGAGAGGACTCAATGTTTGATTTTGTTAGAGGTAAAATTGTCGATCGATATCAAAATTACTTGACCAATTTTTCTTTGGGTACACTGAACTATTTTATGTGAGGCCAACCTTAGGTACTACGACAAGCCAGTTTATTGGAAACAGTGGTACCTCTAACATGTTGGACATAAAATCAAACAACAAGTTTAGACTGTCCAAGGTACTACGTGTTTTTCCTTGGTTGCCGTCTTGTGTGACATTTCGACACAGACGGGACACCTAGGGCACGGGACTCCACTCACCTACTGGACCATGAATGAACGTGTACGGCGAGTAACGAGGTGAAGACAGGCGTCCATGACCCATGTCAGTCTCCAAAAAAAGTCAACTAGGTTCAAATTAGAAAGGCTTGTGTATCCTGTACACGAAAGTCACGAATTGTACGACAAACCCTCCCTTTAAACCCTCCCTTTCCGTCTCATCTAATTTATATATTATAAGGAAATGGAAACGTAATAACACTGTTCTTTTTGTTGACAAGGAAAGATACAGAATCATGTACAAGTAGTACGTTGAATTCTTAATCCTTGTAAGTCAGAATACGTCATCAGGGAAATTCCTTTTACAAGAGTCTTCAGTATCTTCTAAGAGGGTTCTTCTGTTAAACTCAGAAATCTCTAAAAATCCTTTACTTGTTTATTTCTCTGGAGTCATCTTTGACCGACTTATTTTCCAGATAAAAAACTATTATTCAGACATACTGATTCACTTTGCTATGTTGAATGTGGAACTTAAGACTCATGTCTCGACCCTTCAGTGTTACACCTGTGTGGCAGGTTAGTAGGAAGTTGTATACAGCTGGGACCTTTGTCATGTAACTTCTCATTTGGAGTAGAAACAAGTTTAAAGGGGACAATGAGTCAATGTTATGTACCAATGTCAATTTTCGGTTTGGAGATTTAGTACTATATTATTATTATTATCCACCCATTAACTAATTCTTCTCTACTGTAGTTTTCCTGGATTTCGGTCTAAAATAGTTTAAACACATATTTTCTTATTAGAAGTCTTAACACTGTAATGGATTTAAACAAAAGTAAATTTTATTTCGAATATAATCAGATCACTACTTGTTTGTAAAATTATAAAAGATTATTATCCAGAATCAAAATTTATCTACTCCTGTTGTCACCTTTGTCACCGACCGAAATAAAAAGACCCGAGGTTTTAGTGACGTCTACCACTAACGTCGGTACTTTAATTTTTTGCGAATGAGGATCCTTCCTTTCAATACTGGTTGGATCTGTCGTATAACTTTTCGTCTCTGTAATGAAACAGTTGTTTCCAGGTAGATCAGTCCCGATACCAAAAAGGTCACCAGTACATACCTACACTCTTAACCTGATATTCCTTTCGACTCACGGGTTCTTAACTACGAAAACTTGACACCACAACCTCTTCTGAGAACTCTCAGCGAACCTGACGTTCCTCTAGGTTGGTCAGTTAGGATTTCCTCTAGTCAGGACCCACAAGTAACCATCCTGACTAAAACTTCGACTTTGAGGTTATGAAACCGGTGGATTACTCTTCTCGACTGAGTAAACTTTTCTGGGACTACGACCGTCCCTAACCCCCGTCCTCCTCTTCCCCTGCTGTCTCCTACTCTACCGACCTACCGTAGTGACTGAGATACCTGTACCCAAACCCACCTGAGGCCCTCAACCACTACCTGTCCCTCCGGACCGCACGACGTCAAGTACGTCAGTGTTTCTCAACCTGTACTGACTCGCTGACTTGACTTGACTTATTATCCAGAATTATAATTTCAAATATTATTTTTGGTGGTGAATTCACGATGTCGTACGGTCCATAACTTAATTCTGAAGTATAAGTAAGAGACCAGTTGGACGTCAAGTAGAGTTATCTGCTCTCTAATACTACCTCCCTGGATCACTCCATTTTCCGTTTCGCGTGGTCCAATATGTCGGTCATACACCGTCTTTCTCCTAGATTCGGGTCCTGGTAGACTAGAGGTTGAGACCCGAGAGGAGGAGACGTCCCGGAGTATGAATGAGTCCAATAATATACGGAACTTATGTTGAAAGTCGAAACAACTAGTACGTTAATATACGATTTGCAACGTCCTTTAAACTCTCCATTCTAATAAAGCCTTCGTTTCTTACACAATTGTGTAGTTCATAAGTTCGCCCGATATCTAATATATATACATTTCTTTCCCTTTACTATTTCTTTGAATGACAACGTTACGTTATACCCTACAATAAAAATGTGGGTCCTGTCTCCTCAAGTGTGAGACCCTCCTCTTTAAGCGTCTTCCCTGTGCCCCAACATCGGAGAAGACAGAGCCTACATAGTCCAGAGGATACTCCTTCTCAGTGTACTTGCGTGGACAAAGAAGTATTAGTCCAGGACTCTGATCTCTATGTTCGATCTCTGATACCCGGGTACGCGGTCGGGCTCCTCCTCGTTCTCCTTACTCGCACCGAGTCTGGCAACGTAAGGTGCCCGGCGGAGACCACCCCCACCCATCTCCGGTGTCGTGTCATACACGTCTTTCGTACGGACCCAGACCGACATGGGACAGAGGGTCTAGTGATCTCGTCACTCGGGCGATGAAGTGAAACACAAGACTTCACCATTTCCGACAGATCCCGACACGTTGTGTTGAAAGGGACGACCGCCGATACAAGCTTAACACACGTGTGGTTATACCATCGATCCTCGGTGTGTCTCGAGACTCACGCACCTTACACCCATCACACTCTTTCAAAATGTAAAATAAGTGAAAAGTGCATTTATCGGGATACAGGTCACCGACGGTGTCGTCTGGAGTGTCGATATCCCGTGAGCACACCCCGTTCTAGGTCACGGAGGGGTTTGACCGTGGTCCGACCACACCGTACTTGGACCCCCAGATACGGAATCGTAAAAGAGGGGCGAAGTAAAGGGTGCGACCGTCCGTACGAGCTAGGACTACTAGACCGGACTGCGCGGAATCCGAATAGCCCTCGCCAGGTACATCGGGGTAGGTCCACTCTCAACACACGGCACTCGGGTCGATCGTCAGTCGCCATGGACCAAAGGGAAACGGCGATGCCCGCGTCGGCAGCGCGAACCGACTGTACCCCCAAGACCCAGTCGTCCGTTCATGTGGGCTCAAGGGACCGGTTTTACCCTGATTGTCCGCGGGGTCTACAGTAGTGACGCCGGGGTCTTAATGGTGCACTAACGTTGATGGAAGAAAACATTTCTACTCACGATGCAAGGGACTCAAAGGGACATCTCTCAGTCTAGTGACATGACGAAAGACTTCGCCCCGACACTGAACACACGGAAACCTCGATGTGTCCGAAACCTTTATTTGAGAGAACCGTTATCCGACACATTAATGGTTCAACAAATGTGACTCTTCGTAAGTGAGAAACAGGAAGGCACCGGCTGTCACAAACGACAGATGGATTGTCGGTAGGACCGGTCGTCTCGAAACAAAAATAAGTCTTTATACGTAGCGTCGATCTTCCTCGGTGCGTCGTCTCCTGATCGGTCATTCTCCATTTGCGTTACAGAAAGGATTGATTGTTCCGTTTTTGGAAGAGCAGAAACCTAAAGGGATGAAGAAAGAACGACGGAACTTGTCCCATGCACTACAGTCTGTTGGTGTCGACACGTCGACACTCCGCCCTTGAAAAAAACAGGAACCACTATTCGTCCTGTCTCCATGGTCGGACCCTGACGTTGTGGAACACATACTCAGTTTGTTTAGGACTGAATAAGTCCAGCAGCGACCCAAAGGACGAGGACTATCGACTCATGTTAGGATTAACAATAGGGGTTAGACACAAGAATAAGTCAGGTGTGTAATCATCGACACAAGACTTTTTATATGAACACTAGTCTGTCATCCTTACCAACAGGGGTGTATGGACTGGTAGCGGAGCTAGAAGAAAAACATAAACCGCAGATAGAACAACGCCATGAGCCCGGAGTAGTCGTACCGACGTTTTGACTTCCGGCTCAAGAAGTCCGGCCGGGACACTGTGAGCTAGTGTCACCTGCAGTCCTACCCATGCTACAGACGTTTCGTTTACCTCCTCGTGACCGTACTACGGTCCTAGCGGAGAGAGTTAGACGGAAATGACCGTTTCTTGGACACTACCTGACAAACTCCTCCTGTCCCGTGTCGCCACCTTAGCCCACAGAAAGGAGGCCACTATGACACAAAACGACTATTGTGCCCCGGGGTGTGAGGGAACTCCATTGGAAACCGTACAAAGGAAAGGACGGAGCTTCTATTTTCAAGACGTAAACTGTCCTGTCGACTACTTACTCACCCCTCTAATTGTCAAAATACGTGATTGGACTCACGTGAACAAAGAAGTCCTGTCTATGGATCTTCAGTTAAATAACCCAGTTTATCGTATTGAATTTTTTTTGTGTGTCTTTGAACGCGGGTGGGTCACGTTTGACAGTTTGACGAAAGACCTGTCTGTTACAAACAAGGGTGGTCGTTAGTCCTCTCACGGACAGATCGTGTGGGAAACGGTCGGTGTATGTCAATAAATCAGAAAAAGTACATTGTTTTTACTTGAGTAAATTTCTTGCCCCACTTGACACTGGACACTCGATTTAGACCGGGAGACAAAAACATACCAGGTACCCGAAAATGTAAAAATTTACCAACCTTTTTTTAGTTTTCTTATCATTAAACACTGCACTTTCAATATCCTTCAAGTCTAAAATCATACGTTTTCTTACTTCAAGACAACCTTGTGTCGACACGAGTAAATGCATGTCAAGTCCGGTTTTACCGTCTCTGACCGGGTGTTTCGGGGTTCGGAAGCTATAGACTGTGAAATATCTTTTTTAACTAGGACAGTATCTTACACTGTTTTAGATTAGTGACTTTTTACAATACTGTTGTACAGAATCTTATGACCCTGGAGAAAGTCTCCGTCCCTGGATGTCACCAACTCTTGTGTCTCATTCTGAACAAACGACTGACATACTAGCACCCGTGCATGGTGGAGTGAAGAAATTGGGTTCAAACGAATAGATATTTCATCTCTTTTATCCTGTGCACACGTTTGACCTCGGACCATCGGACTTTTTCTGGACGAACTTGGACCTCGAACCTAAAACCCTCTCAAGGGTGGTAAAGGTCCCGTCCCTTACTTACCAAGGGACACGGACGGGAACCATGTTTGTTACCGCAAATATGACTCGTAGACGAAAGACCCTCGGTTCCGACCCATGGACGAGTAGTCCCCCATGGATACACCGGTCGGGGGGTACGAGTCGGGACCCGTGACTCAGTGCATGTGGGACCATCTGTGCGATGCACAACGGACCTCCGAGACTCACACAGGTCACACTGTCGTGTCCCCCGCGAACCCACGACCGTGGACTGGGGGTCCGGGACGGGGAGTGGAAAAGGGAAAGGACCAAAACGAAGCATAGGAAAGGAGTATTATTTAGACTTGGAATCGTGATGAGACACGACTCAATATACTCAGGAGGAGCACTTACTAGTTTGGACCCCCACAGAACCCTTACGGCCAATGTAGAGAAGTACCCCACCGACACTCCTACTTTACTGAGTGATACACATCTCTTCTCTCCGACCGTCTCAATCGCTCCGATCTAGAATTGGTACGATGTGAGTCCGTCTTTACCCCTGTTGACCGAGGAGAGTCCTGAGTGCACTACCTTTAAACGACTACAACAACCGATGGGCCTACTCGTTTGCACGAGGAAAGTATACTAGAGGTAAAAAGTGCACTTAGACTTTATTCACTGTGTAATCTGAGAATTCTCTGAAAATTGTGATTGAGTCATATGAGGTTAATTTTTAAAAATTTTTTGGGTGATTAAGTGGAAAATAAGAGGGTTTATTTGTTGAGTCAACACTAGGACTTGTCCCGCCAGTCCTCTAAGAACGTCAGAATGAGAGTACAGTGAGTGAACTCCAAAGAGGAATAAAGGGGAAGACCGTCGACGACGGACCGGAGTGTCGGAACGGTCGGAGTGGGACGAGATGTGAGACGAAAAATGAAACGAGATCTAGTGAGTTGTAGAAAATGACCGGAAACAACCCCTCGAACTCATTGTCATTGTTGAAATGGTTGAACGACACTCTGGACTTCAGACTCAATCACTCCGTCCTCCTCTTCCCTACCCGACAAAGCTCTTCTCCCACGATGGACACTCTCCGTTTCCCCGTTGCTACCGACCTCTCGGACTCCAATCCATTCGTACTCACCCCACACACTACGTTCCTCCACCAGGAGAATCCTACTGTGCTCCGACCCCTCAACCGTCCCGGTCTGGTGATACAACGACGACAACAGGTCCACTCTCCTCCGCCGGGACTCTCCCATCCCCTCACCCCTACCTCTCTTCGTCTGTCTGTCCCTCAGCCTTCACCACGATAAACCACTCTTCCGCTTCCCACTCATGTCTCATTGAGGGTCGACATTGTAGGTAGTCCAGACTCGTCTACCTACTACCACATTAATTGACTCGTAACGTTGTATTAATTATTTATAATTGACTTGGACTTCGGCGGAAGGTGACTGAGGGACCCGGAGTCTGACGGGTCTAGTCGGTAGGTACACGTCTCCAGGGTCCGACAGGAAGTCGGCCTCAAGGACAGGGTCGACACCCTCCTTCGTCGGTGGTTGCGGTTCAGAGGGTAAAGGGGACTTTGTACCTACCGAAAGAGGTTGGGAAACACAGTTTCTCCGGACACTATGAAAATATAGTCACGAATGAACTATTCCAGATTATCAAAGGGAAAACTTACGGTCTACGTCAATTTTTAGAACTTATATAGACCACAACCCTATTTCCTCATATCTCCTCCCCTTTTCAATGTACCCACGAGAAGTCACCACCCCTCCTGCAGACCAGGCCCCCTTCACTACCCGAGTGAGAATCTCGGTCTCCTTTTCTTCTGAGTTCTCGGTAGGGACACCGAAAACCACCCTCTTTCGGGACAAGACCTCCCGAAGATTGTCCTTGGACATTAAAAACAAGGGTAGAAGGTGGTTGAACAAAGACAGAAGGGGAGGTACGGGTTTCCGAGGTAAAACGACCTAAGACACGGAGTCATGTAACCACGACGGTGAGTGTAGATTCGAATCTTTCGGGAGGAAGGGGTAAAGATCAGGAAAGACATGTTCTCGGGAGGACACCGAGTTCTCCTTTTCATGAGGACCACCGACGTGTAACCTTAAGAGTCTAAAGGGAATGTTATCCTTGACATCTGGACACCCCCAAAGGGACCACCGAGTCTGTGATCCATTTCTTAGGTGGACATTACGACCTCTGACCTCAAGCTAGGGACCCAACCCTTCTAGGGGACCTCTTCTCTTACCGTTGCGTGGAGTCATAAGAACGGACCTCTTAAGGTACCGTCTCCTCGGACCGCCCGATACCAGGTACCCCAACGTTTCTCAACCTGCACTGACTTCGTGTCGTATCTTCTGCACACCCTGGATTTGACCGTCGGTGATCAGCGTACGTCGATGTCATGTTTGATTCTAATATTGTTAAGTTTTAAATCAAATAGTCGACGTAATGCACATTAAGTCCACGAGGTATCGGTCCGATCACCTATATCCTGTGTAGATAGTGACGTCTTCAAGATAATCCGTCACGACAATATTCAGTATTAATCATAGATTCAGTAAGTATTGTACTGACGACATTGTATCCTTCGAAGGTTTGACTTGTGTGAGAACACCTGACCGGACTTTTGGTTGAATCGTAATTTTACCCTTCTACATGAAACTGTATTTAGTTTTAAACCTGTTCATGCATTCAACCTCGGATGGACATAAAAATGTTTCTATACACACGTATATTTTACATATATATGTATGTGTATGCAATGTATTTGACATGTATCTTCATAAAGTCCAAACGTATAAGACAAAAATGATTTTTAGTGAGTAATTTTTGTCTGTTGACCTGTATTTATATAAGAATTATTTTTTTTTTTTTCCGACGACAAATCAATACAGGTTGAGAAAACGCTGGGATACCTGGTATCGGACGGTCCGAGGAGACAGGTACCCTAAAAGGTCCGTTCTTATGACCTCACCCAACGGTGAAGGAAGAGGTCCCATGCAAGGACTGGGATCCTAGCTTTGGTACAGAGGACGTAACCGTCCACCCAAGAAATGGTGACTCGGTGAACCCTCCGCGGGGGTTTTACCACGTGTGTTCATAAAATCTTCGTACCTCCTATATCACATGTTGTCACAATTGTCGAATATAGACTACTACCTAAATTTCCCCCGTTTAATAAAAAGTAATATAAAAGATATAAGAGATTTAAAAGAGCCATAATAAAATATAAGTCTACTTTTGATTTATCATAATTTCGTGTCACCTTGACATATTTTAAGTAATGGGATGTTAATTATTTGATCCTTTGACCAATTTGTTTTTACAAAAATCATTTAGAAAAAAACCTGTTTCATTGTGTAAATAGACGAAGTTTTCGTTCTGTTATATTTTTCTATAAGATATACCTCCCTGGACAAGAGGGAGAAGAGGGAACTGACCCAAATCACGATACGACGCGGAGACGGAGCTAGGGAAATCCTTTGATGAAAAGGATTAAAAAATTTTTTTACATAAAGATTAAAATGAACCCTACTTATATACATAAATAAAAAAAGACGGAAAAACATGTGTTTTCCGTCGTATAATATATCAATAGGACATAGAACGCAGAAGTCAATTGTTATATCTCTAGACCCTCTACCGAGGTTGGGTCACCTCCCCACGGGTCGAATACAGGGTGCAGTGGGTTTCCGGAGTGGGAGTGATCATACATTGACACGTCTTAGTACTCCAACCACCGGTAGAGTCTCCCTTAGAACTAGAAGACTCTAAATTCAAGACGTATGTACGACTTCTCTTGCAGTACACGTAAGGCTATCAAAGGAACTTTTCTCTACCATTTACTGTAATGACGTTTCCTACTTTAGAACTCCTGAAAGACACCTGGTGGTAAATTGTCCACCTAAAACAGTTTAACAGAATAATTCAATAATTATTTCTTACTAAATGAATTAAGGTACAAAAGACCTCGTACGAAGATGATGAACAGACCCCTCATTTGGTACCGAAACCCCCTGGGTGGACGTCTGACGAGAAGGGACCGCTACTACTGCCGCCAGGCCCGCCGAAGGGCTATGACGAAGTCCCGGTACATGTTCGCCTTGTCCATGAACCGTAGGACTGTATGTTCGGTAATCTCTTTGTAGTGTAAGACGTAATCGATACGCCCTTTTATGGATTTTAGAACGTAAAAGTAAATCCTAGTGTAAATGAAAGATCAATTCATTTTCACAGTCAGTGAGTCAACCCGGACTGAGACGCTGGGGTACCTGACGTCGGGTGGTCTGAGGAAACAGGTACCCTAAAAGGTCCGTTCTTATGCCCTCACCTAACGGTAAGAGAAGAGGTCCCCTAAAAGGACTGGGTCCCTAACTTGGACCCAGAGGACGAGACGTCCGTCTAAGAAATGACTGACTCGATGGTCCCTTCGGGAAGTGAAAGGTCACCGACTCACAATTTTAACAAAAAATTTTTGGGTTATTTCTCCCGGAAAGGACCGCCAGGTCATCAATTCTGAGGTATGAAGGTGACACCCGCCCCCGCCGCGTACCCAAGGTAGGGACCAACCCTTGACTCTAAGACGTACGGCGTGTCACACCGGTTTTTTTTTTTTTTGTTGGGGTTTTATTAAATCGAACACAATTCTCCGGTAAAAAATTTTTTGTTGGAAAAGAAAAACAAAAATTTCTCAGTTGTTTATTAATAAATAATACATAAATAAGTCTCAAATTATACACGGTCCGTCATAAGATTCATGAACTCTTTATTGTCGAGATAATTTAGGAGTATGGGAGGGAGTCTCCTTCCACACTAATACATGACTTTGTTTCGTGGAGAAGGTTCGGTCCTAGACTTGGTCGCAGTCTCAGACACGAGGATTGGGACCAGGTATCTCAAGAGAGCACACGAAGTCTACCTTTCCATACGACTCTGTTACATGGTTGCAGTGTTTTAAAGTTTTTAAAAATGTGGATATTTGTAAAAAACTCGGGTAAAAGGTGAGGATAAAATTGAGATTTGTTAAAGTGTATGAACTACGACCAAAAGACTAATAATCTTCTTCACCTATATTCCACTCCCCTAAACCGTTTAAATTGGACACGGGAAACCGTCCAAGGGACACGGAGGGACCCAGAGTCACAGAAATATAGATATTTTGTATCCTTTACCTGAGCCCCTAGTCCTACCGGTTAGGAGAGGTCCATGTTGAAAGTCGTGGAACATAGGTTTAGTCAATGTCAACTGGGGACTTGTTACTACCCCAATCCCACGACTGTAGGTGTCTCGACTTTTTAGTCGCACATCGAATGTCAGTCGGAAGACATAGACATCAAGGAGGTATAGGCCCTGAATTGGCTGAACCCTAGTACATCATGGTGTCATAATTGACAACTTTTATTAGATACATTCACCTATGTGTCAGGTATGGGTATAACAAGTCCCCAGTTGACATGAGTTCAAGGAGTGTTTGTCTGACTAAGGGAATTTGTGGTTTCGTTTTCCCTTTTTTTTCCGAAACCCCGCCGTAAGAGCTTCCTCAGACAGGAATAGTCCTGACTCTCTTCTAGTTGAAGACGTGTTTTAGGTTCTTTCAGTGGATAAAACTTTTGTATAAGAATTACTATAGGTGAAATAAAAACCACTCAATGAAAATATCATTTATCCTAAAAATAATTAAGGGTATTAAAAACTTTATACTTGGTTCATGTGACTAAAACCTCCTAATCGCGATTGAGTACTAAAATTATCAGTAAAAAGTTTCAAGATTCTTATTTATTTTGAGATGGTACAAACTCTTTTTACCACCCACCACTCTTGACAATGGGTCCTCCCACACCGTAGTGTCCCTCACTACGGTTAAAGGTTATCACTTACGTGTGTTATAGATTGTGCGTCCTAGACAGATCTACTAGAGTCCGACGTACGTCTCTCTTTTCAAGCACGTAGATACTGCGTTTTCGCAATTATCTATTTTTGTCACCTACGTGCACACGAGTCATCGAAGTCGACACAGACTGAGAAAATGCTGGGGTACCGACATCAGAAGGTCCGAGGTTTTGTCCCGTCTATTTTCATTTTCGTGTTGATCCTATGAATTCTTAGGGTCACCTCTTTTGTGAACTCATGGAACCCGTACGGTAGTGAGAGAGGGTATTCTACCAGATAGTCAACTGACCAGTCGTCAAGTAGAAACCGGACTGGTTGGACAAATCCTTTTCTTTCTTTGTCATTCAAGTCGTAGAATTTGGATCCTTCCCTTACCTCTCCTTCCTGTTTTTCAGCAGACGACTCCTCCGTCTTAAAATTTTCACATTTTTTGTGGATATCAGTTCACGGACTTGGTACTACATTCGAGTCCCAGAGACAACAGTAAGTAACCACCCACGTACGATTCAGCGAAGTCAGCACAGGTTAAGAAACGCTGGGGTGCCTGACGTCGGACGGTCCGAAGAGACAAGTCCCCTAAGAGGTCCGTTCTTATGACCTCACCCGACGGTACGGGAGGAAGGTACCTAGAAGGGTTGGGTCCCTAACTTGGACGCAGAGTACAGATGGATGTAATTGTCCGTCCAAGAAATGGTGATCGTGGTGGACCCTTCGGACAGTAAGTAAACATTTCAGAGGTACTTATTTTTAGGTAGGAATCTTCGAGATCGAAAAGATTCAACGACATAGTTTTATGACATCATAATAAAAATGTGTGTCTTACATGAGGAACCTACAAAGTTGTTTGTGAAAGAGTCCTACTCACTAATACTGTACCTTTCCTACGGTAGAACTCGTGTCCTTGACCCGGTAAGTGTTGTTGCGTGGGGATTTGCGAGTGGAGGTCGTCGAGGGATTTCTGTGTACGAGCGAGTACCAATGAGCATTAGATGTCATCTTTACTTTCATACCGGTTCCCTAGGGTCTTCACCCGCCCGTCGACCTTCACACCCCGCCTCAAGACCTCTCCTGGACCGGACCTCTAGGTCTAAAGCCTCAGGCGAGGTATTTCGAGTCTCAATTTAGTGACGATCCAACCCATCACTACTAGTTCTTTTAATAAATGGTTTAACCTCTTACCTTTATATAATCAAAATCAATCATCCTTATTAATAACTGTTCTAGACCTCCGCATTCTCAGAACGCAGATATTTTTTTTCTCCACTCGGTTCTCGGGTTGACCTCGAGTTGGTTCCTCGTCCTTCCTCAGGACGGGAGGACAGTGTCGTCACTACACCACTCTTTTCGCTGACCTTTTCCTTCCTTTGAGTAATCCCTGTCTCGTTGTTCTCCGGATCGAGTGGTGTCGAGTCCCTTTCACGTTCTGCAAGTCTTCGAGAGACACGTCGTCTCCCTTTGACACTCGTGTCTTCCCCAGAACCACTTGGAAGCACTTGGACACCACCCCCCACCCCCGTGTCCGAGATCCCGACGGCTTAAAGGTGTGCGAGGTGACGGGCACCAGGAGTGACGTTCTTTCGATTCGAAACTGGTCGCACGACAGAGACGAGACGGGTGCCGATATTCCTTCCTACCTTTCCATCTCGAGTAGTTGAAGTTCCGAAAGCCCGTACCGAAACCCACTTCTCTGGACATGTTTCTTTACCAATTTCGTTTCCCGAAACCTCAGTCAGACGGACTCCAGTTTTCCAGTGGACAGTCTAGGTCTCGTCCAGTGAGAGTCCTGGAGTTTCCTCTATGTATATTATGGATTGAGTGTCTTAACAACATTCCTAATTTATACAAGTATGTGTTCATTCGTTCACGGTCTATCACAACGGTCTCTCTCGTTTGTCGTCGTTTTTTTGCACTACGGATCAATTCGAACTTAAAGTCTCTCAACTCGTGTAGGCTTTGTGATCCTATTTACCTTTCCCCTCGGTCCTCTCTTCTCTACATCGGTGAGTCTTAGTTTTAATTTTCTTCGTACCGCGGTATCACGACGCCTACGAGGGTGACTTCCCGCCCCCTCGGTCTCTTCTTCCGACTCTTCCAGGTAGACTCCCCATTGACCTCTCGGTTCGCTTCGTCACACGGTTCCCTCATCTTTTCAAGTTCTTTCTATGCCACATTCTCATATTTTACGATGGTATCGTACCTCATCCCACGTCCGACTCTTCTCTGCAGCCATAAATCGTTCTTTCTCTAGTCACCGCTGGGAAGGCTCTTCCGATACTAACCACTTCCGCTTTTCCCTGACGTTTCTCCCTTCGTCCGGGGGTTGTTTCGATTGCCTGCGGCATGTCAGGGTAGAAAGGGTAGACATAACACCCAGGTGCGACCATTACTGAGGATTGGACCCCAGGTACTGTCGGGGGGAGGTGGTTGTGTCTGTGGTTCTTCCATAAAGTCTTGGGACTCCCCAGCTCCCACACCCACCCGCTTGATACTTGTAAATTTTCTACAAGAGTTTCCTAATTCCCGACACGGAAGACCAACTCTTAGTCGTCTATGTTTGTGTGTCCAACACCCTTTTACGTACAGTACTCATTTCCACTAAGAAAGAAGTCCCCTCCCAAGAGTTCCACCTTTCCTCTTCTCCCTACCCTTCCTTTGATTGTAGTGGATGTGTCATGAAAGTCTTGACCCCGGTTATACACAAGTAAGGTCACTTATAATTAACTCACAGGTGTTACACGATTTGTGGTGTTTGTCTACCCGGAAAGCGAATCTCCCTGATAATTAAACTTCTCCCAATTGACATCGTCACTCCAAGTTTCATAAGTGTCCTAACGTTCCTCCGAATTAAATGTAGGTCTCTTGTCAAGTCCTCCGTACATTTCACCCAGGACGGACAACCCATCCTCCGTTCCAACGTCCCTCCTCTCACAGGGTCCACACCCATTGTCGTTCTCGTGTCCTTGTTTCCCTACCCTCGGGAGTTGATGAGCCCCCTTTCACCGGTCAACCCGACATCGTGTCTCGTGGCTGGATCCTGACACTAGTCCGTCAGACCAACCCTTCTTCTGAACCCAAAACCAGAATCGAGTTAAGGAGACAGAAATCCAACCAAAATAGTAGAAGACCCTGGAACCAAAGGAACAGTCATTTACCTCTAATCCAACCTAGTAAAGGTCCCTATAGATTCTAAGAAAATCCTCAGACGTTCAGTCCTTTTCTCGGGAGTCGTCCTTAGTTTATTCGTCCAGGGAACTAGAATCCCAAGAGTCGGAGGTCCTGACTCACTCTCTATTTACAGCAAATTCGGTGAACCAGACACCATAAAACAATGCCGTCGGACTTGATGCTGAACCCGGACGATTACACTACTATATTGTTCATGTACCGTAACCCTGAAGGGACCTCAGAATTGAGGTCCGAGAGTTATGTCCCCCGGGTCCGACCTAAGGACCAGTCTCTTGATCTAGGGTGTGCGGTGTTGTTTCTCAAACACACGGTGTTGATTTTTTCTAGGACACACGACGTTGATTTTGGACCACGTGGGTTTATGTATTTATTCAAACAAAAAATTTTCTTCAGGTACCGTAGTAGATACTTCGTCACAAAGTTTTTTTTTTTTAGTTTAGATATAGATTATTTTATGGATCTAATTTATGGATCAATCAACCTCCACGTCCTCCATCTCTTTGTTTAATGTGGTGTTCCTACGTTAGTCGATTTAGATTTACAGTCCTTAAGGAGTCGTGTTTATTGGGTAAAAGAATTGTTTGTTCACTGTTCCCCCATTTCTCTCTCCCCTCCCCCCTTTTTTCGTCTTCCCTCTTCTTCCCCCTTCCTTCTTCTCCTCCTTCTTTTCTCTTTTCCTCGGTCTTCCTCCCTCTTTCCTTCTGCCCCCTTCTTGTTAGAAAACTACCTTCTCTAAATTCCGGGTACATTTGATTGACGTTACGTTCCTGGAACAAACCTATACTACACTTTATTGGTTGACTTTCCGTGAGTACGTTGTAACCCCTTTAAACTTGAGATCGATGTACAAACTTTTATAGTTCTCTAATAACAACCTCTTTAAACTTGAAATTATGTAACCACGACCCTACATTTTACCACATCGACGAAACCCTTTGTCGACCGTCAAGGAGTTTTACAATTTACATCTGAATTGCATACCGGATCGTTAAGATGATAATCCATATAAGGGTTCTCTTTACTTTTGTACACAGGTGTATTTTGGAACATGTGTTTACCAGTGTCGTCGTAACAAGTATTATCTGGGGTTCTCCTTCGTTGGGTTACACATTGGTGACCACTTATTTCTGTTCCATATGTCGTAAGTCACTCTGTAATAAGACGGGAATTCTCCCTATTATATAGTTATGCGCAATGTTGTTACGAAGATAGACTACTTTTCTGATCATAGGTCTTATATATTATGTTGACATGTTTGGTCATTCTTACTCTACTATGGTAATTGTTAATCTTTTTTTCTAGACTTATCTTGAAAAATTCTATCCTGTAAGTTTATCAGTTGTTTGAACTTTTTTTACGAGTTATACCAATAAGAAATCTTTTCACTTTAATTCTGGTAGTACTCTATGGAGATGGATAGATAGTCGTATCATCGTTGCTTTGTCTAGTCACGACCACTTCTACTCCTCGTTGATGTAAGAAAATGTAGCAACCATCTCACTTTGACCATGTGGATCACACTTTTTTCACAAACCGTCATGGATGATAACGACTGACGGCGGTACTTTAATTTTCTGTGAACGAGGAACCTTCTTTCCGATACTGTTTGGATCTGTCACATAATTTTTCGTCTCGATAGTGAAACCGCTGTTTCCAGACATATCAGTTTCGAGACCAAAAAGGTAATCAGTACATGTCGACACTCTCACCCTGATATTCCTTCCTACTCACGGTTTCTTAAACTTGACACCATAATCTTTTCTGAGAACAATTCAGGGAACCTATCGTTCCTCTAGGTTGGTCAGGTAGGATTTCTTTTGGTCGGGACTCATAAGTAACCTTCCTGACTACGACTTCGAGGTTATGAGACCGGTGGACTACACTTCTCGACAGAATGATCTCTTCTGGGACTAAGACCTTTCCTGACTCCCGTCCTCTTCCCCCTTTGTCTCCTACTCTACCAACCTACCGTAGTGACTGAGTTACCTGTATTCAAACTCGTTTGAGGTCCTCTATCATTTCCTGTCCCTTCGGAGTGCACGATGTCAGGTGCCCCAGTGTTTCTCAGTCGGTGTTGTCCCGCTGACTTGATGTGTTGATAACGACTTCTATATATATACATAAGACATTCGATTATTAAGATGAGGACCTATGTATGGGTTATTTTGACTCACGAATACAGGTGTGTTCCTATACTTGTCGTAATACCGTTGAATTAAGTATTGTACGGGTTTGACTCTGTTGGATTTACAGGTAATTGTCTTGTCACCCATTTCTTTGACACTATCAGTGTACCACCTTGTGATGTGTCGTTACTCATCCTTACTTGATGACTGTGCACTATTGTGTCGACGGAAACGTCTGAATGATAACTGACTTTCTTTGACCTATGCTTTCCTTTGTATACCCGAGACATCATGTCTTAGACGGACGTTCACGTCCTCTGTGCCCAAACTAGAGGTCAGACCTTTCTAGAGTAGACGTCACCTCGTTGATTCGGGCACGCGGTGTTGATAACTCGGGCACGAGAAGATCTCGGGTCCTTGGCGTTGGCGACTTCGGACGGACGGGATCTCTGGCACGACATGTTGTTTCCTTCGGTGACGTTAACCTTCGGGCGCGCGGCGTTGATGACTCGTCGAGGGTGAGTGCTGTTGATCGTTTTCCGGGTGCGTCAGACTTCTGTGTCTCGTCGGTTTTTTTTTTTTTTCTAACACACATACTAAAATAAATGTACTTTAAGTATTTGTACATTTTGATATTGTTGCCTTCAGACTTAACACCAATGGGAACAACCCTCCGTTCCTGCAGGGACCACCGAGTCTACCATTTCTTGGACGGACGTTACACCCTCTGAGCCCAAGCTAGGGACCCAGACCTTCTAGGGTACCTCTTCCCTTACCGTTGGGTGAGGTCACAAGAACGGACCTCTTAGGGCACCTGTCTCCTCGGACCGCCCGAGGTACCCCAGCGTTTCTCAGCCTGTGTTGACTAACTGATTGCAAAGAAAAGAGAGAACAACCCCTCGTACCTAACCCTCCGTCGTGCTCACCCGGAAGACCCCTCGAACTCGGTCCACCCCCAATGTGTCCACATGTATAGACTTTTTTGATTGACTTAACATATAAATTCTAAAACCGTAAAATGACCTACGTTTAATGTAGATTTTCTTTTAGGTTTACAAAAATAGAAAGTCTCTATTAAAAAGATAAGTGTTTACTTTACCATAAATACTAAAAACACTATAAACACTAAACGAAATTTTATTATGTCCCTTTCTCCCACCCCCATCCTTATTTTATACTACCCGGTACAGAATCGACAACTTTACTCTACTACCCATGGACCCTTAAACAATATGACAATCCGGATAAAAACATTTACAAACCTTTAAAGTTTTTCAAAAATAAAAAAGGGGTATAAATTGTTTAATTGAAATTATTTATCAGTCCCATTCAATAAATAAAACACGTACTTCTCTACCTCTACCTCTCTTAAATTAATTGGAGGAATTGACGAGTTTGATTTTTCATTGTTTACCTTGATTATAAACGTAAAACTGAACTTTAGATCACAAGAAATTTTTCAATCGTAAGAACTTTTAAAGTAATCTCAAATGAATGTCAAAGTTACCGGTAAAGATAACGACGTAATAGAAGACTCGAACCTGTAAAGTCCTTCACAAATTCACGGACTTTCCTCTTAACATATTATTAATTTTTTTAAAGTCTGACGAAAGTTTTATCCTTTGTGTTTCGAAAGTGTGTGTGTATCATTAACGTCAAACGCTTTCATAGAAGTAGAGTCGGTCCTCGAACGTGGTACAACCCAGTACATTGTGTATGAATTTTCCGACTCACATCAAATTTTTCATCTTTCTAGGTCAGACTTCTTAGATCAAAACTAAAACTTACTTTATTCTTACTTTTTACACGGGAGAAGTCGATCCTTCTACGTTAATAAAAGGAACTAAGCAAGTTGTTTAGTAAATGACTGTTAGACGACGAGACTTATACTCCGACACGATCTACGATTCCTTTTATGGTCAATTCCCCTAAGACGTCGAACAGAAAAACATAGTACATGTCAGAGTGGACCCCCTAGATACACTACACTACTATTATGTCTCTCAGTTAGAAAAAAAATTCAAAAAAAAAAAAAAACTACACCTGGTGAAGATTTCAGAATCGACTTAAACAATGTTGTGACAAAGACAAAGAGAGAAAAAAGGGTTACAAAACCAAAAACCGGTGTTCCGTACCTAGAATCGAAGGACTAGTCCCTAGGTTGGGTGTGGGCGACGTTACCTTCCACTTCAGAATTGGTGACCTAGTGGTCCCTTTAGGGGTTTTGGTTAATAAAATTTGGTGTCAACAGATTAAGGATTTGTGGTGGTGTTGATACTTCTGTTAATACCGATATTTCCGAAGTCTCTGTTTACCGTCATAAAAGAAAGGCTAAATAAATATGTGTCATACAGGAACAACCAATAGATAAATTTAAAAATTTTATGTCGTCACACACGTTCAGTCATGATTTGACTGTTTACTTGTCATAACGGTCAACCAAAATACCGACCACACTCCTTCTGTCCTGCAAGAACTCCCATAGTGTCTCCTTTTCCTGAACTTCTACTTGTCCAGACACCATCCACCCCTTCTCCCGTCTCTCTTCGGGTCACCTCTCGTTCCTACCCTTTCCGATTACCCTAGCATCCTGAGAAGTGACCTTTTTCGCTCTACGGTGAGACACTCCAAGTCCGACCAACTAGTTAGCACCTTTTAGGTCGTTTCCTTAAATCTGAGTTCTTGATTTCCCGGTCTTGTCGTTTAACCACCGGACTTCCGGTTCAAGTGTGTGTCTGTACAAAGAAACCAGTCTCTCTACAATATGTTTATAGGCCCGGATGTAAAATTGTGACTGGGTCTGAATACAAATACTTTTTAGGATACTAGACTTTGATCACCCGGGTTTGAGGACTTACCGTTGTGTAAAAACTCCCACTCATCGTCGGTGAAGGAAGTATGCTCCACGGTAGGTCGTCAGGGCCGGGAAGTGAGTGACTTACGTTCGGAATGAGGTGTCGAAGCGAACAAATGCAGGGAACGAATCTGTGGCATTGAGACGAAATCCCCAGGAAACCGTCAGTTTCAGTCATGGTAAACGCCTTGTTTTGCTTCTTACTAAATGTCTCTCTCTTCCATTTTTGCTCCTTTTGTCCTTTGTTCGATTTCACTCCACTGGGCCCAGACCTAATACACCTACCACCATTCTTGTTTTTTCTCTCTCTCGACACTCTCTCCAATGCTTCCGTCGACACTTTCTCCACTGGCCCACACCCTCTCTCACCTTCTACAGTTCCAACTGAAAGTCTAAAGTTTCGACCCACAGATCCTCGTATGATATAAAATTGTGTAAAGGGGATTGGTAAGGACACCTCAGGTTTCACACAAGAAGTGTTTATGAGTGAGCACTTATGACCGGTGTGTCGTTCTTCTTAAAAGGTCGGACTTTTACAGAAAAAAGAGGAAGTTTTATATTCCGATACGAAACTATCAGGAGTAATCACCATAGAAGTCTTGGATGTTGTCTTTAGTCTTTAAGTGACTCATTTTATAGACTCGTATTAGACAAATGAAGAGTAACGATTAAGTTTTTGTTCTAGATTTTTGTCCACTAGATTCTTCTCCGTTAATTTTAGGGAATTGTCGTTTATAATAATAGTCACAGAAAAAGTAGTGTTTTGTGTAAGTGGTATTGTTGGAGTGTCTAGTTGACAAGGTGGAAGAAAAGAGAGATTTGTCGTTAGTCCTCTCCTTCGATCCTCCGAAACACTCTTCGATCCAATACCAAACTGTAATGGGAATCCCCGAAAATAGAAAGAAATTTTCAAAGTTAGAGTAAACGATTTTGTTGTCCTTGTTAGGTCCTAAAGGGATCCCAAAGTTTTGTTGACCCAGGTAGAGGAAAGAGCCAAAGAGACTACGGACCAAATTTGTTATCAGACACACATAAACAGTCTGTCCCTTCTACTATGAGTTCACCTATTATCTACGATAATTTCTATTAATGACAAAAAGGAAAAAATGACAACAAGAAAATCAAACTCCGAATTTGTATAATTCGTGTCTTCTGGGGTTTCGACGACCTCAAGGTTAAGTAACAAATGTAAGTAAAATGTAAATGAGTGCCCTCAACCTCCGGGTTATCCCGTGGTCTCATACTTGTCAGGACATAGAGGTCTGGTTCGATCTAAATCTCAAATATTTTCCTCTCTCATTTCTTTCTACTTCCTCTCACACACAATACAAACCCCTGACCTCCTGGACACATAAAGACACATACATAGCCTATTCGGTGTAGGAATACTTTAATCTCTTTGAATTTACGAAATCACGTTACTACTGAACATTACAATCCTATCTTTACAGTAGCCGGTACAATTTGTAATTATTAATATTACACTGAAAGTAGACATGAAAGAAAAAAATTGAGAAATATAAAGGTTAATAGACTTACTGAAGATTTCTATAATGTTCTACGAAAATGGATAATAAAGGGAATTTCTGACTTTGTTTTAAAAGAATACTTAGGATGGTAGTAAAGAATACCAGTAAAAGGCTTAAAATTTTGTACTTTATTGTATTTTCCTGTTTATAATATTAAGGTGAATGTATTCCACGGTACTTATCAGTTTAAGTATGTCTGACTCTCGCCTTGTCACAACGGTCCGACCCGCCACTCCCCTTACCCTCGGTGACAAATTACCCATCTCAAATCCTACCACTTTTTCAAGACCTCTGTCTACACCGCTACCAACATGTTGTCACATTTGCATGAAGTGTGTTGGTTTGACACGTGAATTTTTAATAATTTTACCGTTTAAATACAAAACATATAAAATGGTGTCATTTTTGTTCTCTCTTTTTAGTGTGGTGTTTATTACAATATATACCGGGTACTTCACTTTTTAGACTCAATAAAGTCATTCAAAATTCTTATTAATGTTTGTCCCCTTCTATTGGATATTCGACCATAAGAGTCTTATATTTTAAAAGAAAGTCTGAAAGTTTTAAAAATTTTTGGTGTAGGATATAAGAATTAAATGTTGAGTTAAAAATTTAAAATACTTGTGTTAATGAAAAAGTTTTCAGTGAGACGTAAAGGATAATGAAAACAAAACCTTGGAAGGAAATGGTGACCAACTAGCCGTCCTCTTAAACCCTTTAGACCGGAGGGCACCTTCAATGGACTTTGTGGCATTAAAAAGTTTCACCAGAATGTTAAGGCAGAGTGGAACTTCCGCTGTCATCCCCAGAACTTTGGATTGTGCATTGTATATCAACATACACACAGACACGTGTTACCTTACCACACACACGTGCACGCACGCCTGCGTCGGCTAGACTAATAATCTGGTCTATTTTAGAAATTCTCTTTGACCCCTTTTGTTACTATAAATGGTTATTACAGACGTATCTAAAGGTAAAACAACACAACGACTCGGTCACACTTTCGAAGCAATAATGTAAACCTATATTGTTCTTTAACCTACCGTCTAGGCATCAGTGGTTCGACATCTTTTTTAGATTTCGTTTCTCATGAAATTAATCGAACTGAGTAAATTTTCTTCAGACAGTAAGTGTTTTATTTTAGAAAAAGTTCGGTCTCTTTGGTAAGGTTTCATTTTTGTGTCACCCATTTGACATCAAGATATGGTATACAAATATAAGCCATTTGTATGAGAGCATACAACTGGTATTGTTTGTCGGAAACTTAAATTTGTGGATCTTCTATATTAAA
The DNA here is from genome assembly GCA_006410555.1 of Capra ibex. Classification (NCBI taxonomy): domain Eukaryota; kingdom Metazoa; phylum Chordata; class Mammalia; order Artiodactyla; family Bovidae; genus Capra; species Capra ibex. The sequence continues at coordinate 826,076 of SJYO01021811.1, read as the reverse complement.
ACTTTTCTTTCTTATTTATAAGGTAAACTTTACTAAAAACAACTGTTCCCCTTCACCCCCGACAGAAATTTCCGGCCAAAAACCTTCAGGTTTTTATCACGTAATGTAGTGGACCGATGGTAGAACCGAGGAAGGTCCCTGACCCAGAGAGACTGTTATGACTGTCGGAAAAGACCTAACAACTCCACCAGGTCCATCTACGCCTAGTGTGACAAGGTGACAAAACGCAAGAGTATTCGGTGTTGTCGAAGAAACATAGATATTCTCTATAAATCAAGTTTGTTTGAAAGAGTTGGGACAGTATAAACCCTCTTTTTACAGTTATTTACGAACCTTGTAACAAAAAACAAAAAAAAAATTTAACTACCACCGACGAGTGAAAAGAACATGAAGAAACAAAAAATAGTCTTTCTTATGGTACTTGGTAAAGTAATTTTATACGATAAAAATCTCCAAACTATTTGATTGTCATTTTATGGTTATTACTTGACACAAAAGAGTAGACTTAGTGTATATATGTTAAAAAATATAAAATGACAAAACAATTTGACCTTTCTAATATTGTCATTATGTCCGAATAAAATCGTTTGTCTTTTAGTCCTTAAAAAGTGTTAATGTCTATGTTAAATTGTCGTTGGATATTTTAGTAACACATAACTGGAGATCTACCTCGAGTTCTGAAGACAAGGCAGAGGTACTCGAGAGATCGAGAAAGGTAAAATTGTTCTGCAAATCACACATAGAGAAAGAATTCCAATGAAAAGATTTTCATCTTCCTTCATTGGAAATTTTTAGAGAATTATGTATAACGATTTATTGGAAGATTTCTGAAATCTTTAAATGTCAGGATAATCAGTACGTATTGTTCACGAAAAACTGTTATACCAATAATCAAATTTTATTTAGAAAAGGGTTCTATTCAATTTTACTATACGACAACGAAATTAAATTAATGGTAATCACTCTACCTTGAAAAAACACAAACATATTTTATATTAAAGTATTGACATAAAGGAGGAGACCGTGAGGAACAGAATCGGGTAAAGGAGGGTCACGTAAACTCAAAGAATATAATTCAAGGTCTTTTAGAAACAGATAAATTTCATGGTTGTTAGACAACAATATGACATTAGGACAAAAAGTCGAATTTGTCTCGTCGGTACTTTAAGTACAAAGAAGTGAAAAGAAACGGAGACATTCAATAGGAGGAATTATTTTACTGATAACAGATTAAAGTAAAAGTACGGTATTAATATAGTTTTAAAGTTGAAGACCATAAATTGGAAGTTTATTTTTACTCTAACATCAGGTGTATATTTATGTATTTCCTGACCTACTTGATATATTTCATACCCCTTTTGAATTATCGGACCGTGAAGTTCGGTCCACTCCCATTTCTACAAAAGACAAAAACGGAAAGAATTTCTAACGTCTATAGTTGCTAATGAAATATTTTGTAGGAAAATCTAAACACATTTTAACTCTGTAACGTGTTTGGAGGGTAGACGAAGAAATCGAAACCGTATGACGTTCACTTAGAAACCTCTTCTTTGTACTCCGTCTTCGAGTGGTTGAAAGCGGGATCTTTGCGTCCAGCTCCTCTTATTACAGTCGTGACGTAAACGAGGTTTTCATCGAAGGATGTTAGTCTACAATTAAAAAACCTAAGTTCTTTGTCAATAGTACTAGAATTTTTTTAGAACCGGGGATGTCACTTTTCTAAATTAACGAAAAAGAGCCCGGCGACTGGGGCGGTCGGGTGGGAGACACCCTTTTACTTCCGATCAAGTAACTGAGAAACACCTATTGTCCCCAAAAAATAAGATCATTAAATAGACTAGTCCAATAAAGGGGTATAATTTGGTTCTTTTACACGACAAGAAACCTTTTACTTGATAATTCTACTTGGTTAGATATTTCTTTTTATCCGTTACCTCCCTTCCGGGTCTGTCTCCGTTATCGACACGTCAACCCTCGTCCTCGTTCTTTTGGTCTCCCCTCCGGCAGCTGTGTGTGAGTAAAGGTGTGGACGAGTCTTGTGTGAAATGTCGTCTAAGAATGGTCAAGAATGTCGCCTACATGTGTCTACGACGAAACAGTATCATCTCTGGGAAAAGTATGTCAACTCGACGAAGACTTTTAACGATTTTATCTTACTCTAATAGTTTATGGTCAAATTAACACATACTCTGGAGTATTTATACAAAAAGGTCCTTTGCGATGGAAGTACAAGAGGTCCTACCGAGGTGTCAGAGAGAATTCCTGGGACGACCCCACGAACTCCCGAACCAACTGGGGAGCCGCCTACAGAGGGTAAGAATACCTGTAGACCCGGTGCGGTCGGTCCGTGTGGAGTAGCACAAGGACTTTAATCTTCCGTTTATTGATTGTTTAGTGTGGGATCAAATTTTACTACATAAAATAAAAACAAATAAAGAATTTTCGAAAAATAAAACATAACCCTATATCGGCTAATTGTTACAACACTATGGAAGTCCACTTGTCGTTTCTCTGAGTCGGTATGTGTATGCACATAGGTAAGAGGGGCTTTCGGGGGAGGGTAGGTCCGACGGTGTATTGTAACCCGTCTCAAGGCGTACGATATGTCCTCTAAGGGCGACCAATAGGTAAAATTCATATCGTCACACATGTACAGACAGGGTTTGAGGGATTGATAGGACAGGGGGATCAGAAAGGGGCCCGTTGGTATTCAAGTAAGAGACACTCAGAGAAAGACAGAAGATTCATTCAAGTAAACATTTCTACTATATAAAATCGGTTTGTTAAATTTAGATTTTACTCGGATTTCCAATACCAAATGAAAGTTATCAGAAACGACCGTTTAGATTTCTAAGACTTTATTATGACTTAGAAAAAAAAAAAAATTTAGTACACAATGTTTCAGTATAAGAGAAGAAATCTTCAGATCTAGAAAAGACGAGTTCCGGTTTAAAAATGACGTGGAAACAGTATTATGGAACGTATAGAAACATCAGAAGAACCATATTTTAAAATACACTATCCTTTATTGTGACCCATGTATCGATACGATGCTTATTTTAATTCTCTTTTTTGTAAATAGTTTAATTTCTAAAGAGATGATCCGTACTACTTTGTATTTTGGAAATGAATAAACACTGTCTCCTAGACTTAAAATACAAAATAAATTAAAATTTATTGAATTTACCGGGGTACACCGATCACCACTGATAAATTATTATGTCAATTCTTACTTGATTTTATCTACGTCAGTTTGTTTCTTTAACAGTTTTGAAGTTCTCTATTTACTCGTTTCCTAAATTAATCCGTTAAGTATAAATAAATTTTTTGTATGTTAACCGGTTATTTATTTATTTTGTGTGAACCGAAGTGATTATTAATTTGTGTGTTTTTTATTTTAATTTATGTTTACGACTGGTTTGACCATCTCTAACCATCACATCTCTTATACCCCCTTTACTTGTGAAAGTACGTGTCGACTTACTTAATGGTGTTCAAGAAAACTTCTCGTTAGAGTGTCAAATTTCTTAACTTTCGTGTGTAAAATACTACATCTTTAGGGTGAACATTCTTATATTGGACGTCTTTATGATAGAATTCATCGATTCTATGTATATAATTATGATCCGTCTTATAAGTGGTGTCACATAAACTGTCTTTGTTTGGGGGTTTATTAATATTAATAGCTATTTCCTGTCTTTACCATACCTGGATTGTCTTCGATTCTTCGTTCTTATGTGTCTTCTTGATATATTTTTTCTAGAAATGCTGGGTCTATTAGTACTACCACACTAGTGAGTAGATCTCGGTCTGTAGGACCTTACACTTCAGTTCACCCGGAATCTTTTGTAGTGATGTTTGTTTCGATCACCTCCACTACCTTAAGGTCAACTCGATAAAGTTTAGGACTTTCTACTACGACACCTTCACGACGTGAGTTATACGGTCGTGTAAACCTTTTGAGTCGTCACCGGTGTCCTGACCTTTTCCAGTCAAAAGTAAGGTTAGGGTTTCTTTCCGTTACGGTTTCTTACGAGTGTGATGGCGTGTGAACGTGAGTAGAGTGTGCGATCATTTCATTACGAGTTTTAAGAGGTTCGGTCCGAAGTCATTATGCACTTGGCACTTGAAGGTCTACAAGTTCGACCAAAATCTTTTCCGTCTCCTTGGTCTCTAGTTTAACGGTTGTAGGCGACCTAGTACCTTTTTCGTTCTCTCAAGGTCTTTTTGTAGATAAAAACGAAATAACTGATACGGTTTCGGAAACACGTAGTGTTATTTGACACCCTTTAAGACTTTCTCTACCCTTATGGTCTGGTGGAATGGACGGAGAACTCTTTGGATATACGTCCAGTCCTTCGTTGTCAATCTTGACCTGTACCTTGTTGTCTGACCAAGGTTTATCCTTTTCCTCATGTAGTTCCGACATATAACAGTGGGACGAATAAATTGAAGATACGTCTCATGTAACACTCTTTACGACCCGAACTTCTTCGTGTTCGACCTTAGTTTTAACGGTCCTCTTTATAGTTATTGAAGTCTATACGTCTACTGTGATGGGAATACCGTCTTTCACTTCTCCTTGATTTGTCGGAGAACTTCTTTCACTTTCTCCTCTCACTTTTTCAACCGAATTTCGAGTTGTAAGTCTTTGACTTCTAGTACCGTAGACCAGGGTAGTGAAGTACCCTTTATCTACCCCTTTGTCATCTTTGTCACAGTCTGAAATAAATAAACCCGAGGTTTTAGTGACGTCTACCACTGACGTCGGTACTTTAATTTTCTACGAATGAGGAACCTTCTTTTCAATACTGGTTGGATCTATCGTATAACTTTTCGTCTCTGTAATGAAACGGTTGTTTCCAGTCAGACCAGTTCCGATACCAAAAAGGTCACCAGTACATACCTACACTCTCAACCTAACACTTCTTTCGACTCACGGCTTCTTGTCTACGAAAACTTGACACCACAACCTCTTCTGAGAACTCTCAGAGAACCTGACGTTCCTCTCGGTTGATCAGGTAAGACTTCTAGTCAGGACCCTAAAGAAACCTCCCTTACTACGACTTCGACTTTAGGGTCATGAAACCGGTGGAGTACGCTTCTCAACTGAGTGACCTTTTCTGAGACTACGACCCTTCCTGACCCCCGTCCTCTTCCCCTGATGTCTCCTACTGTACCGACCTACCGTAGCGACTGAGCTACCTGCAAATCAGACTCACTTGAGACCCTCAACCACTACCTGTCCCTCCTGACCGCACGACTCTAAGTACCCCAGCGTTTCTCAGCCTGTACTGACTCGCTGACTTGACTTGACTTGACTATCAATAAACTTAAGTTGTTCCCTCACCTACTTTTTTGGTACTATGTACGTTTGTTAGTTTCAAATCTTCGAGAATTTTTTAATTTAACAAGTATACATAACTGAACCTTTCTGGTATTCCGTTTTACGAGAAAAAGAAAATGTCTTGTCTAAGAGTCAACTAGAAACGACTCTCTTACCTTCACTTACTAAAGTAAAAATCATTTTAACGGATAACATATGTATAGATATACGAATCTTCTCTAAGACCTACCTTTATATATTCTAGTACTGGTCATCAGTAGTAATTCCTAACCCAAACCTCCTCTCTTACAACTTGAGAGTGAAACCTTCCAATTGTCTGAAACCACTAAAAAGTTTAACTGATATTACTGTAACAATAGTGAAAACATTATTTTCCGATCTATATTTTGTCTTTTATTTTTCTAAAAGTTAGAACTAGAGTGGATTGTTTTTATATTTAAAAATAGCGTTTTAAATCGAAGAACTCAATTTAAGACTCTACCAGACCCTGTTCTATTACCTGACCTTACCACCCATTTCATATACGAATGGTCCAATTAGTATGTTCTATGTCGTACTCACTATTTTACCGTCTTTTTGGAAATACCTGACCCTTAAGTGAAAGTTTCGTCAATGACTTTGCATAATTCTCACTTTGCTTTTCGGAATACTTTTATTATCGATCGGACCTTCACCTTTCCCTATGTTTAAAATGAGGGTTGGAGTTGTTTTTCGAGTATAAATCCCACGTTACCTTTTGTTTCGAAAAAGTCTGTCTATTTTTATAATAGTTACAGTCAAAAATTCTCCAGTTTCACAAAATTTTACTAAATTGTTACAGGAACGTTTCAACAATTATTTGACTTTTTTTTTTCCGAGTGGACGAAGTATGATTTATTTATGTTACGTTTATTCTAATAAAGAATGTCCTTTGATTGTTGTTTGAGCTTCTATTGATACGTATAGAATAGAATTAAGTTCCAATGGAATAATAGTGGACAATAAGGAAAGAGTATTACTCGGTTTCGTAAATGTATTAGTGGAGACCTTTTTTTTCTCACTTAAAATTAAGTGTAAATTCATAGAACAAATGTATATGTTCTAAATTTTGTATTAGACAGTGACTCAACGAATTCGTGTACTTTCTACACTATGTGTTACAAATGCGTACGTAAGAAACTTTACGTCCGGTAATAAAACGATGAAAAAAAAAAATGAAATAAAATGTTATGACATAACCAAAACGGTATGTAACTGTACTTAGGTGGTGCCCACATGTATGCAAGGGTTTGTACTTAGGGGGAGGGTGGAGGGAGGGGTTAAGCAAAGAATGTACTATCATATGTACAAAGTTACGGTAAGAGGGGTTAGTAGGGTGGGAGAGGGAGAGGGAGTCTCAGATTTTAAGGCGAGATGTGTAGACACAGAGAAAACGACAGAACGTATGTCCCAGTAGTAACGGTAGAAAGATTTAAGGTATATATACACAATCATATGACATAACCACAAAAAGAAAGACCGAATGAAGTGAGACATATTATCCGAGGTCAAAGTAGGTAGAGTAATCTTGACTAAGTTTACACAAGAAAAATTACCGACTCATTATGAGGTAACACATATACATGGTGTCGAAAGGATAGGTAAGTAGACGACTACCTGTAGATCCAACAAAGGTACAGGACCGATAATATTTGTCACGACGTTACTTATAACCCCATGTACACAGAGAAAGTTAAGATCAAAGGAACCACACATACGGGTCGTCACCCTAACGACCCAGTATTCCGTCAAGATAAACGTTAAAAAATTCCTTACAGGTATGACAAGAGGTATCACCGACATGATCAAACGTAAGGGTGGTTGTCACATCCTCCCAAGGGAAAAGAGGTGTGGGAGAGGTCGTAAATAACGAACGTCTAAAAACCTAGCGTCTGTAAGACTGACCACACTTCACCATGGAGTAACACCAAAACTAAACGTAAAGAAATNAGAGAAAGTTAAGATCAAAGGAACCACACATACGGGTCGTCACCCTAACGACCCAGTATTCCGTCAAGATAAACGTTAAAAAATTCCTTAGAGGTGTGACAAGAGGTATCACCGACATGATCAAACGTAAGGGTGGTTGTCACATCCTCCCAAGGGAAAAGAGGTGTGGGAGAGGTCGTAAATAACGAACGTCTGAAAACCTAACGTCTGTAAGACTGACCACACTTCACCATGGAGTAACACCAAAACTAAACGTAAAGAAATTATTACTCACTACAAGTCGTAGAAAAGTACACAAACAATCGGTAGGCATACAGAAGAAACCTCTTTACAGATAAATCAAGAAACCGGGTAAAAAACTAACCCAGCAAATAAAAAGACCTTAACTCGACGTATTCAACGAACATATAAAAACTCTAATTTCTAGATTTACATTCTGGTCTTTGATATTTTGAGGATCTCCTCTTGTATCCATTTTGTGAGAGGTTGTATTTAGTGTCGTCCTAGGAGATACTAGGTGGGGGGTCTTAAAACCTTTATTTTCGTTTTTATTTGTTTACCCTAGATTAATTTTAATTTTCGAAGACGTGTTGTTTCCTTTGATATTCGTTCCACTTTTCTGTCGGAAGCCTTACCCTCTTTTATTATCATTTACTTCGTTGACTGTTTGTTGATTAGAGTTTTTATATGTTCGTTGAATAAAACGATGAAATTTTCATTCATAATACGATTCTCACATTCCATGATTGAAACATGATACGATCCGTAAAACCCCTCGATGTAATTTTAAAACCCCAGTGAAAACAAATTAATAGAGGAAACCCCAAGATTCCCTGAAGGGATCATTGAGTCAACCATTTCTTAGACGGACGTTACGTCTTCTGGGCACAAGTTAGGGACCCATCCCCTTCTACGGGACCTTTTCCCTTGCCGTTGGGTGAGGTCATGAGAACGAACCTCTTAAAGTACCTGTCTCCTACACCGTCTGATGTCAGGTACCCTAACGTTTCTCAACCTGTGTTGACACACTGTTTGAAAGGAAAGGAGGAAAGGAAACCCCAAGATTTCTGTTGGTACTCTGGTATTTTTCGTTACAAACCAAAAAAAAAAGGTGTTTATGGGTCATAAATATTCACGTTATACATAACTCTCTTAGACACATCTTTAATTCCTTTTATGACCCCTACTGTCATAATTCCCGGGACTAAGAATAAGACTATTTTTCATAGTACAACAAACAAATCAGTGATTCTGCACAGGCTGAGACGTTGGGGTACCTGACATCGGACGGTCCGAGGAGACAGGTACCCTAAACGGTCCGTCCTTATGACTTCACCCAACGGTAAGAAAAGAGGTCCCCTAGAAAGACTGGGTTCCTAACTTGAGAACGGAGGACAGAGGACGTAACCGTCCGTCTAAGAAATGCCTACGATTATACCTAGACGTATAGATCTTCGGTATAAATAATGGAGTCAAGTAAGAATGACGAACGTTGTCTTACCTAGTCACTAACGAATCATAGGTAGACCTCTAGGTAACAGGAAATTCTTTGGTAGAGGAGGTCTTATTTAATTAGTCGAGACTTTTTAGTCGAATCTGGTCAGTTGGAGGGAGTCGAAGTGAGTTAAAGGAGTAGACAACCAATGTTCTTTAAACAACATGTCGGGTCTCGAAGTGTCAGTCGTCACAAGGATGCACCCTCAAAGATTACGACGACACGATACGGATCAACACAGGCTGAGAAACGTTGGGATACTTGACATCGGGCGGTCCGGGGAGACAGGTACCCCTAAGAGGTCCGTTCTTATGACCTCACCCAACGGTACATGAGAGGTCCCCTAGAAGGGTTGGGTCACTAACTTGGGTCCAGAGGGCGTGACGTCCGCCTAAGAAATGGTAGACTCGGTGGTCCCTTCGGGGTTTATGACTTCACCCATCGGACAGGGAAGAGGTCCTCTAGAAGGGCTAGGTCCTTAGGTTGGTCCCAGAGGACGTAACGTCCACCTAAGAAATGGTCGACTTGATGGGTCCTTCGGGTCCTTAAAGGTTATAAACCTGGGTTAATGTAGTTGTGTCTATCTCTACAGAGAACTACCAAGGAGGAAGTCCTTGGACTCCAAAGGAAACTCGTTCGGGTTAATTCTCTACGATCTCCTCTACTCGGGACCCTAAAGAAACCTTCCTTACTACGACTTCGACTTTGAGGTCATGAAGCCGGTGGAGTACACTTCTCAACTGAGTAACCTTTTCTGAGACTACGACTCTCCCTGACCCCCGTCCTCCTTTTCCCCCGCTGTCTCCTACTCTACCGACCTACCGTAGTGGCTGAGCTACCTGTACTCAGACTCACTTAAGGTCCTCAACCACTACCTGTCCCTCCGGACCGCACGACGCTAAGTACGCCAGCGTTTCTCAGCCTGTGTTGACTCGCTGGCTTGACTTGACTTTGACTCTGAACCCTTGGGAATGAAAAAAAAAAATACCATAAAATCAAGTGCAATAAATAAAACCTTGAGAGTACACCGGGATCGAGTACTAAGATTACAGTCTGACCTCTCGATTAGGAAGGGTGTCTACAGTCTATCCAGGAAGAAACTAGATTAGTTACAGAACCTACACCTTACCTTTTCTGACAACCTTGACTCGTCTCCGGGTCCCGGAATCTTAGTTTGAGTCGTCGACCACCCTGAGGAGACCACCAGGTCACCGATTCTGTAGTGTGAGAGTTACGTTCCCAGGACCCACGTTAGGGAGGGACCAGTCCTTTGATCTAGGGTGTACGGTATTGATTCTCCAGTGTACGGTGTTTATTCTGGACCACGTCGGTTTGTTTATTTATAAAAATTTTTTAGTCGTGGACCATCGGTGACCCCATGACCTGTCACTACTCGATATGGATTAATCAATACTAATAGTGTTCTCATTCAGAGGACTAAACCCACAACCCCACGTATGGATCTAGTCCTGGGTCCCCAGTCGTATCTTTGTCACTTTTGCTACCTTTGACCACCGAAGTGTCAGTGTACAACTCGTTTTTGCCAATTTTTTCATAGTCATTGTAGTCTGAAAGTTGACCGAGTCGAGTGGACTGATACTACTCTGTCAAAAACTCCCAAACGATGTTTCTGAAACTAAGAGGGCTTTCCTCCTTGTTCCCTTCAAAAGACCTATCAAGGTCTCGAAGGAGTTCACGAACACGAGACTGTCCCCTCCCACCCAGTAGAGGGTCACGTCACTGGGAGAAGAGAAATGAGAGTCGGGGTCAGTAAGTGTCCTGTCTCTAAGTCCCGGTCCCGTGACCCGGAGGAGAGAACTCAATACGTGATTCTAAGGACAAACAAGAAAAGTTGTATAACCTAATTGAGATTCCCCGTCTAATTCTAACTGATACTTCTTTATTTTAGAGGTTTTTCGAAAATAAACGTTTTACCCTTGAAAATTTATTCCATAGGACCAATCTTTACTTTCTCATGAAAAACTGCCTCATTAAAGATGTTGATAATAGACAGTTATAAGAGTTACTGATATTTCAGATATACTTTTATTTTACCTTGATGTATTTTTACTAAAAATTACAATCTTGGTATAAAAGAAACAAGTTCTTCGTCACAAAAAGGGTAAAATATTAAAAACTTTTACCTTATATAGGATATTATTTAACAGGTCAATACTACATCAACAGTAACGTTGATGTATATGAACGTTTGAACATAGACAGTTATTTACTAAGTCAAGAACAGACGTCCGTAGACGTAATCACTGTCATTGGTGTCGACTTACGTTCAGATTTTAACCTAGGACTTTAGGGAGATTTTAATGCGAAAATCCGTCCTGACTTCATTTTTTCATATCAGACAGTTAATTCTGATGACTGTCAATTGTGACAGATCGTTAATTCTGCCTCTTCCGTTACCGTTGGGTGAGGTCATGAGTACGGACCTTTTAAGGTTCCTCCTCCTCGGACCATCCGACGTCAGGTACTCCAGCGATTCTCAGCCTGTGCTGATTCACTGATGTGAAAGCAAAAAGTGAAAGTACGTGACCTCTTCCTTTACCGTTGGGTGAGGTCATAAGAACGGACCTCTTAGGGTCCCTGCCCCCTCGGACCACCCGACGTCAGATATCCCAGCGTGTCTCAGCCTGTGTTGACTTCGTTGAATCGTCGTCGTCGTTAGTTCTTGTGATCTTTAAAGATTTAGAGAGTCTTGTCTAATACCATAAAAGTTTCCGTCCACTCTAGACACTTCGTATAAGTAGTACGTAGTCGTCCCGAATAATGAGTTCGCGACGTCGAAGTGGATCTTTTCGAAGACCGAACTAAACGTTGCGCTTGACTACTTAAAAATAGGCACACGTTAAGTTAGAATTTCTCGTCTTCATGTTCAACTTCGTTTATCTCAACATCTTGTTTCGGACATAGAAAGTGGTCCGGAACTTAAGTGTGACGTTTAGGAGTTTCACAAGTTTCTCCAGTTCCAGTACTAGCATTTAATTCTTTTCGTCTCAGTGGAACTGTGATACACATTGACAACAACCGGTTTACACGAAGTTTTGTTATAAAAAGTTAAGTTTTGTTAAGATTTATACCTTTTCTGAATCTGGGTTTGACTCTAAAACTACGACTTTCCCTCACCTATCTATGTGCCTATTCTGTAGTAATCAATCTTATTTTGTAAAAACCTACGTATTAATTATACCAAAAAAGGATGGATTCTTCGGTGATAATTTAGGTACCTAAATTAATAATTTAGTTACCGGAATATTACTTATCGCCAAATCTTGACTTCTATAAGTTATTAATCTATGACTGACTTTGTATATTTCTACTCCTGAATGCACTTAAGTTCGACTTGTCGTATAAGAAAACTATATTTGCCATAAACCAGACCCCGATTTGCAAAACGGTCGACGTCTCGTGACAGGGTCACGACGTTTAGGGAAGAGTAGATAATCTTTCTCTTTCTATAATTAAAGTTTATCGTTTAATAAGACGTGTCAATGGTATATCACGACCAAAATTATTTTCACTAATGTAAGGGACCACCGAGTTACCTGGTGACGGTTACGTCCCCTGTACCCAAACCAGGCCCTTCTAGGATTCACCACACGGTGTTGATAACTCGGACACGAGTTCTCGACCACTTGGTGTTGATGACTCGGACACGGAAGGTCCCGGACACCGATAATGTCACCAAGTACCGGGAGGTTTTGAGTTAGGATTTGTTTTAGAATAAGAGAAATCATAAATTAAACAGAGTTATCCTTTTCCCGAAGGGACCACCGAGTCTCCAATTTCACAGACGGAGGTTACGCCCTCTGGGTCCAAACTAGGGACCCAGTCCTTCTAGGGGACCTCTTCCTTTACCATTGGGTGAGGTCATAAGAACGGACCTCTTAGGGTACCTACCTCTTCGGACCATCCGATATCAGGTACCCCAGCGTTTCTCAGTCTGTACTGACTCACTGAAGTGAAAGTGATCCTTTTTTAATTTAACTTAATTTTAATTAAGTTAGTTGATTTAATTTTGATCATAAAGAAGAGTCTCCCCTCTACTATTTCTTTTTCAACTCTTTATGGAATGATATCCTTAGTTAGAATAAAAGACTCTTTTAGACTTGGACATAGTACTCTACTTATCATCGTTTGTATTTATTTTACACTTGTACAGAGACAGAGACTGAGGACTCCAGAAAATAGACACAGACCCCGTGTTAAAGTGTTAAGGTTTTAACATACATTAATAAAATATAACACTCCAATTAGTACAAAGGTAATACCGAACTTTAACATTAATAGAAAGTAAAAAACAGACCGATAACTAACGTTTTTGACTCTTTGTAGAAAAATGATAACACTAATACATTGATAATGAGTGAATTATGGTAACATAATACTAACCAGTTGTCTTTTTAATGTCTTAAGACATAGTGGTTTTGATGGTAAATTATCTTTTTGGACATTAGTGAAAAATTTTAAGTATACCTATAGTCTTAATAGAACCTTAAAAAAACTTTTTATGTTTATGTTTACGGGTCCCTAACGAAAAAAAAAAAAAAAATCTCGAGGTCAAAGATTACTTGTCGGTACAATGCCCTCTTACCGTAACTTTGTACATATTATAGTATATACTTTGCTTAACGGTCAGGTCCAAACTACGTACTGTGTCCCACGAGCCCCGACCACGTGCCCCTACTGGGTCTCCCTACCCTACCCCTCCCTCCACCCTCCCCCCAAGTCCTACCCCTTGTGTACATGTGAGTACCGTCTAAGTTCAATTACATACCGTTTTGGTTATGTTATAACATTTCACTTTATTTCATTAATTAATTTTTATTTATTTATTATTTTGTGGACCTGATATACTCCTAGAAAGTAAAAATAGATAAAACAAAGTAAAAAAGAAAGATAAAGTATAAGTCACGAGGGTAAAGTAAAACAAATACAAAAGGTTAAAAGGTAGAAAAGAAAAAAACTTACAAGAAAGAGTTCAGAAATAGTTCTTATCATCTTTTCGAAAACATTTGTATATATATAAAAATTTTTGAATACTTAAAAACGGATTGATTTTTTAATTGTTTTAAAACTAAGGTGAACAAAAAGAATTATACTTATCTTACGATCTAAAGGTTTAATTTTTTTGTCTATACGTTGTTCGTTGTTTCCAAATGGCGTGTCGTGTCCCTTGTCATACTACATTATTGGATATGACCTTTTATTAAAGTCTTTATTACACATATACATATTGACTTAGTGTCTGTGTTTTTTCTTAAGATGAAAAACTTTAAGTCAAAAAGATTTACAGGATACCTGTAGATTATTGTATACTCTATGTTTTAAAATTTATATAAACACATCCTATACTAATCCTGAAAGGTCCACCGTGATCACCATTTCTTGGGTGGACGGTCACGTCCTCTATATTCTCTACACCCAAACTGGGGACCCAGACCTTCTAGGGGACGTCCTCCCGTATTGTTGGGTGAGGTCATAAGAACGGACCTCTTAGGGTACCTGTCTCCTCGGACCACCCACGTCAGGTCACCCAGTGTTTCTCTACCTGTACTGACGTCACTGAATCGTATGTTCGTGTGTCCTATACTAATTGTATTTAATTAATTTATATTTAGATATAAATTTAATAATTACTGTAGTAAGTTCTACGAGGATAAGAAAAACGTGAACTATTTTACCAGAGTCTCTTTACAATTATATAGAGTGATATAGAATATATAACGAAGAAAAGGGAAAATAAAGAAGACTAAAAACGAAATACAGAAAACAAAGAAACAACAATTCACAGATTACCAAATACTATAGAAGAAACACTTAACAAGGAAAATAGTAATTTTATAAGTAGAAACAAAGTAAATTTTAATTATTATTATTTTTGATTGGTAATTTCTCATTTGGTAATTAGAGGACCTCAAGTAAGGAGTGAAATAAAGTGGGAAACATGTCTTAATTGTTACCGATTGTAAAACGTTCACTATAAAAGATGAGATTCTGTTATCGGATAAATGAAAGACGTTGATCCGGAAAATATTACTCGACAAGGACATGGTTAAAATCCCTAGGTCTTGACTCCGTCTCTCCGATCAAAACGTGTGTGTCAGAGTGACAATCACACACCGTCCCGACTCGTCATCCTGAAACGGAGGTTTCAAAAATGAATCGATTGGACAGTCGGAAGTTTCACTCCAATTTCCTTGTTACCCCACGTCAGTGGCGAAGGGTGACACTTCGGTAGTCGAATTTAGGAAATGCTTCGGTCCTCGTGCACTGTTCACAGGTGTCGATTACGCCTTCTCACTCCTACTGTAGAGACACGAGTGAGTCCCTTCGGAAAAAGGATGAGATCGTGTATGGTTAGGTTCTAGACTTTTAAAGAGTCCCACAGGGGTCAGGAGAGTTTATTATGACACTCACGTACGCGTGATTCAGCGAAGTCAGTGCAGACTAAGAAACGTTCGGGTACCTGACATGGGGCGGTCCGGCGAGACAGGTACCCTAAGAGGTACGTACTTATGACCTCACCCGACGGTGAAGGATGAGGTCCCCTAGAAGGACTGGGTTCCTAGCCTGGGTGTAGAGAAAGTAGACGACATGACCGTCCACCCAACAAATGGTGATTACGGTGGACCCTTCGGTTATTGTGACCTTTTGGTAGATTAAAAAAAGAATTGTAAGTCAGGTGAATTTTAAATTTTTACCTTAAACGATATCTTGTTAAACTTTTTCTCTTCAGCACTTTAGTTATCGTTTACACGAAAGAGATACACCGACACCTTTACAACCGACTCCACCTTGTTACAATCACCGCTGTCGGTGGTAGACACAGAAATGTCAGTTCGACCGCGACAAGGGTTTCTAGATTAGAGTAAGAATGTAGAAATGCCGTTGGGATACCCGATGTATAATAATAGGGAGGAAATTTACCCTAGATCCCGTGACTCTGTACCTTATTGAACAGGTTCCCGTGTGTCTCCACCCTAAACTTTGGTCAGTGCGGGTTGAGGTTTCAGGTGTAAGAATTGACGAGAAGATGTGTCGGTGTCACGAGAGGATGGAGTACACCGGGACCCAGGAAGTAAGACAAGACCAGGAAGGGAGCATTACGAGTGGAGACCCTTTGATCACTACTATGTGTTCGGATGGGGAGAAGTGTGTGTTCTCTTGCAGTGTGTCATTTACTATTTACACGGAGTCCAAAGGGTAAACCTTTTATCTCTTTTATTATCATAATAGAGTGTCCTCACAACACTCCCAACTTACTTAATTTTATAAATACAGTTGTGAATCTTTTCATGGACCATGTGCATTCGTGAGTTATTTACTACCGACAAAAGTAAACACAAAAACATTCAATGTCTTAGACAAGAGAAACCTATGTGAGACTGAGATTTAATAAACCATTACAATGTTATGGTAGGGAAAATGACGAGGTATCTTACGTCTCACTTTTATAAAGATTCCAATTACTTATGAGTCCCCAAGAACTTCGACTTCAGACTCAAGTTCCTCCCCCTTCCGTACACCACGGACCACGACTCTCTACAATTGAGAAATTTTCTCCGCTCTCGGAGAAACACGCAAGAAAGGGAGTAGACGACGGAATGGAGTTCCCGCCGTTGTCCCGTCGACCTACGGTCCATGTCCAGGACTCGGTCCAACTTCAGTAACGACTTGTACCGTTCTACAGGACGGTCTTCTAACATCAGGAGATAAGGGATATTTATTTTTGTCAAAATTACTCTCCTTTGAGTTCCCAAATTAAAAATATATTCCTGACACGAATCCTTCTTCACCATCATAGATAGTCAAAAACTCGATCCATTCTGATTGACGTCTTTAAATTTACGAACTGAGTCATAGTAAATATACGATTAGACTATTAAGGGTATTCTACGACAAATGGAAATAAACAAGGTTCCTGTAGTGGTACGGTTGCAAAGGTTATCAGGCTATTTGTGCCTAACGTTTGAGGTGAAGGTACACCACATCTGTCCGAGACCGGTCAAGTAAGGTCCGTCAGACTAGTAACTCTTAGAACGTGTCAAGGGTCCGTAGTCTTTTGGACCGTAAACTTATATAATCGTATTAGTTCCTCGAGATAAACAAAGGATGATCCGTCAAAAGGGGTCCCTGTCCCTTCGGAGTACCCGACGGCAGATACCCCAGCGTGTCTCAGCCTGTTCTGACTTCGCTGAATCGTCGTCGTCGTCCGTCAAAAATCTGACATACATTAAATTACAATACGGAATCTATTTAAAACGTTTTTATAAAAAGTTAGAAATTAGTAAAGGTTCAATATTTTCTTGATGTATTTGAAAAGAAGGAAAAAACATATCTACAAAAAAGGACTTAAATAACTTAATTAGACACATTGGTGGGAGGGAGTAGTCATTGATTAAGATGAGTAAATAAAAAACCAAATGAACTGTGTGTATACTTTTAATAAAGACGACAGTATATTCAGATTATTGTAATCATAAGATAAGGATATTCGACCCTTTAAATTTTATCCAGTCGGGTGATACCGGACGTCGAAGGACGAAACCCTTTATGTCACACTCACTTTCTGTCGGTGGTCGGGTGGATAGGAAATACCGGACAGACCCGACGAGAGTGAGGTTGTTGGTTGGACCCATCAACACTACCTGCGATATCGGGAATTTCGGACTTTATGGTAAAACTGGTGTTGTCTTTTTCGAATGACTGAAGACCAAATTTTGAATTGGTGTTTACAGTTACTCTGAAAAACACCCTGAGGATATAATTACTTATACAGTAGGAGGGGTAGATCAGTAGTTAGATCAAAGGTGGGTTGTGTGTGAGTGACTCGGGACGATACACGGTCCTACACACGCACCTTGGTTCTACATTCCTAGTTTACATCAGTGACAGGAATCCACTAGTGTGAACCCCTTCCGTCTTCTCTGTCCACTCATTTGTCTCCTGATACTGTGTCGTACCGTCTCCATGGTCTCACGGACATTATACACGTAGAAACACGAATCACGAAACGTATTTAATAGAGTGACCTAGTGGGACTGTTGGGATAAGGGATATATAATAATAATAAAGAAGAAATATTTCCTCCTTTCACTCCGAATCTCCGGAATTTTTTGGTCGGATCACCATTCTCTGTTACACGAGGTGAGACGTGTGGTCTAGGACCGAGACTCCGTTGTGTACTCTTTCCGGAGTTAGATGTGACGGTCACCAGTCCCCGAAGTCCCTTCCGAAGGACCTCCTCTCCCGGGACGACTTACCACCTCTTACTCCGCAATGATGGATGTGTCTGTCCCTTCCCGTCAGATTCTACGCTTTCGTCGCGTACGGTTCCGTCCTTTAGTACTTTTTAATAACTTAAGTTCGTCAGTCACCTGTCTCTCGTGACCTCCTCAGCCCCGTCCACTCCGACCATAATGTAGTCGTTCTCGACTCATACAGTCCGACTCCAGGGGCTCTTTATCCCCAGAGAAGGATTTCGGTCACCCTTCAGCGACTCCTAGTCTGAGTGTAAAAGGTTTCACACACCTCTTATCTAACAGAACTCCGATGGACCTCTCTCTCGGCAGTCTCAGCGAGACGATGTGTAATGAGGTAACCTTCCGGACTCAATTCCACCCCCTTATCACCTCCTCTTTTTCTGGACCCCCACACACCCACACATACGCACCCACACCCACACGTGACATCCCGTACACATGTTGCACTAAACCCGTCCCCCTCTTTTCCTCCGACCCTTTCTACTACCGCGCTCAAACTCCTTGAGCACCTGAGGGTCGATGTGTCCTGACCCTCCGTCACCACTATGTCCAAATTCAGTTCCTGCGTATAAGGCCTCAATTAGAGTATATATTCCATAACTTTGGTGGAAACTCCTCTAAGTAAGACCTTCTTATTAATCTCACTCTTCTATTCTTTCCTCGGGTTCCCTGGGACTCCTTCTCGTTGTAAATGTGTCTCCTTAAGTGTCAGTGGGATTCTCCACTCTCCTTTTTCGTCCCTATCGAGTCTTTCATTTCGCAGGTGGATGTTACGTCCTCCTGGGTCCAAGCTAGAGACCCAGCCCTTCTAGGGGACCTCTTCCTTTACCGTTGGGTGAGGTCATGAGAACGGACCTCTTAGGGTACCTTCCTCCCCGGACCACCCGATGTCGGGTACCCCAGTGTTTCTCAGCCTGTACTGACTCGCTGAAGTGAGTGAACTCCTCTAAGTGAGACCTTCTTATTAATCTCACTTTTCTCTTCTTTCCTCGGGTTCCCTGGGACTCCTTCTCGTTGTAAATGTGTCTCCTTAAGTGACACCAGGATTCTCCACTCTCCTCTTTCGTCCCCTTTTTTTTTAGGGTTCATTCTATTTTAATTTGAAACAATACTACTTTAATTCCCTCACAACTTTATTAATGTAAATAATCTTAAAGTGTTATTGACACGATAAACCCTCTAATCTTTGGGAAAAACAAGACTACCCGAAAAGGGTATCATGTTTTCGGAAAGGAAATCTTAAATGTATATAAGAGTTTAGCTAGTATAGACTCGAAGTACTATTAGGGCACTTCATTTACTCCATTTAGGATAATAGAGGTAGAAAAAAAAAACCAGTACGACACACCGTACACGCTGGAATCAAAGGGTTGGTCCCTAGCTTGGACACGAGGGACGTAACCTTCTCATATCAGAATAATTCGTGACCTACCGGTCCCTTAAGGAAAGGTAGATGAAAGTGTTCTAAACTGGAAATTTTAGTGTTTTCCTTTACTCTTCGAGGTGTTCTTCACAAATTCGGTATGGAAAAATCGTAATTTCAGACACAGTCGTGGACGGAGTCAAGTACTCCGGGGTGCAGAAAATTTCACAGCTCCTTCGCCACTCACGATTCCATCTACAACAAATAAAAAGGTGAGACCCAGACCGTCCAGTTGAGAGGTAATATATTGTCGTTTCCAAATACTCTCTTTCCTTGAAACCACGGTGGTCGGTCTTACTGGAACCTAGGATATAATATTTTGTCTGTGGAATTACAACTTTTGATTATCGTGTGTGTAATTTTTTTCTTACAAAATTAAAATCACGTTACCTTTACATTAAGCGTTGTTTGTATGTTTTTTCACTAATTCATGGAACCTATCACAGGAACACTTTCTGTATGCACATATGGAATAGCAGTAGTATCCGCTATTTATGTGGAAATAGGTAACCGGTCAAAAGGGTTTCTTGTGGAAATTACCAACCGCTTTTTAGACCTTAGAGTATCCATCGTAGTAATTGGATTTTTAATTCCTAAATGTCTAAAATGGGTTTAGACGTGAATTTGGTAATAGTAAACGGAAACATCCTACCTCGAACAGACGTCAGAATCGACCGTTTCGAATGGTTGAGTATAAGTTGAGTAGTTGTAGGGTTCTATTTACTTCTTTTCAAAGAAAAGGGGGAAGATATGATTCGTACCGAATTTTTTTTTTTGACATCAATGTACGTTTCAGTTCCCAAAATAGATTTTAAACCACTTAAATGTCCTTTTTGATGTTCAGACCTGTGTGTTGAAGTCCAATTCTTTTTTTCAACTTCAACGAGTCTTACTATTGTCTTTATAATTGATACTTGTGTGAACACGAATCTTTTAAAAGTTATTATAACCCATGTCTTTACGAGGTTGATCTCTTCTTTGTTTATTAAGTATGTACTAAACTCTAGATTTATTTAAGGTGAACTATGTAAAATAAATTTTTGTACGTAAGGCTGTTACATAAGGTTGTTTGACATTAATCTCATTATATTCGATAATTTTTTTAGTTGGGTATATAAGGATATTTGAGTCCGTCTATCCAAATATATATATAGGACTTTCCTTTAGAGATGTTCTAACTTAAAGGAATAATTCGTCCCCCTTGAGTTCCAGTAGAAATGTAGGTCCAGTAAAAAGGAGTAAGTAAAACATTGACTCTTTACCCAACCTTTCTTGATCTTATAATCCTTAAAACTTATTTATTAGGTCCGTGAAGACAACTTTGGACAATGTGTAAACAGTTTCTGTCTTTTCTTTTCTTTATTTCTCCTCTCTTTTTCTTTTTCCCTCCTTCCTTCAAAATGATAGATCCTCTCATATAGCACTTCACTCTCGATAGAAGTCCCTTACACAGAATTGACACCATTTCGATTCTATGGACCCTTGTCAATGATTCCAAGTCAGGTTCGTGTCGACATCCGACACACTTGATACTCGTTTTTATATGATTAACCTATAAAAATTTTTTAGGTTCATATCATTCACTCTATTTTGGTGTTATAAAGGAAAAAAGATTTAATTCGGAACATTTTCAATTCCTACAAATTTTTATTCTCATTGATTTAGATTTTTAGAACTAGTTGGGACTGATAAGTGACCTTCTGACTGCGACTTCGAGGTTATGAAACCGGTGGACTACACTTCTTGACTGAGTGACCTTTTGTGGGACTACGACCCTTTCTCACCTCCGTCCTCGTCTTCTCTCACTGTACTCCTACTCTACCGACCTACCGTAGTGGTTGAGTTTCCTGTTCTGAGACTCGTTTGAGGAGGTTCTATTTTTGAAGGAAATAGAACCTGTACTCTATCAGTTCCTGACCCTTCGGACCATACGACGTTAGGTACCCTAGCGTTTCTTAGTCTGGGTTGACTTACTGAATTGTTGTTATTTTTTACAGATTTTTACCTAAGTAGACAAAAATTTAGTGGACTAATTTTTTTTTAGAAAGGAATCACAAGTCCTAGAAAGTCTCTTCTCCTTTTAGTTGACTCCGCCCGTCTTTCCTGTCCCTTGTCAGGAACGAGAGACTTCGATAACGTAAAGGTCCCTCTTTTGAGTACAATAGACTTCTATGTGACATCATGACACGGTATTTATTCCAATTTTACTATGTCTTATTCTTGACAAGAAAGGTAATTTTTCAGATTCTCAAAAATTGTGAATTTTTAATGTTTATTACATTTTTCAAAATATCTACTTTTCAGCACTTTTGTTTAGTGTTTATATGGTGTTTGTATTATTGTTTCATGGTATTAAGAGGTGTAACAAATTCTCTTTCACTAGAATATATGTTTTATATAAAATTTTTGTGAAAAAAGTATACAACGGTAAAATTTTTTATTGATAAACTTTTGAAAAGATCTGAATGACCTGTCATCTGTATAGGTAGTGAAAAAAGTAGTTACTTTTGATTAGACCAGGGTAAACCCAGTCCTTTTTAGAAAAAGTGTGACTGCCCTACAGCTATTAGTAATTGTTTGACGGTCAGAAGTTACATCTTTATGACTTATTGTGGTCAGATTTTTTTAGGTCAGTATCTTTACTTTCCAACAGTTCTTTTATGACTGAAGAGTCGTAAATACAATTCGATAAAGGATTAAACTTTTTTTATTCAGTATAAAAACTAGTTCCTTCTCAGATTTTTATTATAAATGATATATTCGTTTCATGTCTAGGTTCTTTCATTCAATTTACTCATACATGTAGACTCAGTTGTCAGATAATAATCAAGATTGTAGGAATCAGTATAATTCCGAATTGACTAAAAGTCTAAAAGGTGAACATTCTTTATGAGAATAACCAATTTTCATTGAAAGTTCAGTATAATGAATTTTATAAAAACGACAATTGTTTAACCTTTTATTTCAAATTTTATTTGTTTTTGGGTGTTCTATGTCAGTATCGAGAGATTGTTGTTACTTGTGCATCTGTAGTTTTAAATTTTTATATGGTAAATTTGAGTGAGTTTTTTTACTTTAGGAATCCACATTTAAATTGTTTCGTACGTATCCTGAACACACAATTTTTGATTTTTAGTGATTACTTTCTTAGGTTCTTATAAATTTATTTACCTCTCCATATGACACAAGTACCTAACCACAGTCTTATTTCTACAATAAGGAGGACTTGACTATCTGTTCTAAAAAAACATCTATGTCTGTTCTAATAAGATTTTAAATGTACCGGGACGTTTCCTTGATCTTATCCATTTTGTCAACACTTTTTTTTACCCTTTTAATCAGAAAAAAAAAAAAATTATCGATGTCACCTCCCTGTCTGTGTGTCTGGTGACCTTATCTGATCTTTTCGGTCTAACAATAGTCCCTAATTCCATCTCCGTTCTTCTTTCACCCACACCTCTATTTACGTTGTACTTCCTAGGACCACCTCTGTCTTAACAAGATACAGAACGGACAATTACAGTTATGGGACCAACACTATACATTATATTACAATGGTAACCCCTTTGATCCTTTTCCTAAATATCCTAGAGAGACATAACAAAGAATATGGACGTCCACTCAGATGCTACTAGGGTTTTATCTTTCAAATTAATTTTATTTTTGTGTACAATTGTAGAATGTAAAGATAAGTCCGGTTCTACCGTACTGACCTGAATTAAACGGGTGTGTTTTCTTGGTTTTTATTGTCTGTTTTATGTACTTTTTACTAAAAGTTCTATGACCTTATTCCGTTGTATCCTATTACCAGAGAACCTCTACCCTTTGTTCGATTCAGGACACTAACGAGGTCAAAAACGGGACCCTCTTAGAAGTTCGGACCGTTTCGCCCCCTTGTACGTCCACCTCGCGTTGAGGGACTCGACGCCTCTGACTCGACTCCTAGGTCACCCCGTCTTCCCTCCACCGATCTGAACGTCGCATTTGTGGTCTTTCCTCTCTCTACGTGACTCTCTCGTGACTTCTAGAAGTCTCCCAGGTGGGACTCAGAAGTCGTCTCATGACTAGTAACGTGTGAATCTTTTAACAGTTTCGGTCCCTCTTCTTGGTAGGTTTCCGTAATCTCCTTTGTCACTGACCGTGAGTGTCTCTTAACCCTTGTCGCTGACAAAGGTTGACCGTCTAATCTTTTGTATTAAGTGTCCTATAACCTACCTCATGAGTCCTTCTGGAACGGAGTTTTTCACCCTTTATTAATCAACATCTGATTCGTCACAAAGTCCGAAGGGACTACCGAGTCACCAATTCTTCGACGGACGGGTGCCTCCTCTGTGTCCTCTGCCCCCAAGTCAGGGACCCAACCCTTCTAGGGGATCTCTTCCTTTGTCGTTAGGTGAGGTCATAAAAGCAGACTCTTTAGGGTACCTGTCTCCTCGGACCCCCGATATCAGGTACCCCAACGTTTTCCCAACCTGTGTTGAATCGTCGATTTGTTGTTTTCATCACAAGGTGTAGACGGATTGTTTAGTGTTTTCGGTTCTGAGTTTTGCTAGTCTGACAAAGGTTCGTTTAATGGACATAAGACCCTTGTTTCGAGTGTTCATAGAAATCCTTATGTTTTGTAGGTCGTGGGGCTTTTCCTTTTTCATGGTACATACGTTTCTTCATCCTTTTTTGTATTGGGAATAATTCCTGTTATTAATTAGTTTTGACTGGGTCTATAATCTTAATCGTTTATTCCATTGATTTTGTCAATTATATTACCATACCGTATACAACTTTACCTATTTACCTTCTATATTTTTGTCTAAGATTATATAGAAGACGTTTACTTGATACCACATACTTTACTTTTTATGTCACCTACTTTGATGACCGTCTAAGTTATACTGTATATCGTCATCTTTAACAGATTTTACTTTGACTCTTTTTTTTTACTCATTTTTTTAAATTTATCGTAGCTGACACCCTATTCAATTTCGTCAAATTATATACACATTAACCTCAAAGACTTTAACTTACGTTTGTCTCCCCTCCTTTTGTAGAAACTTCTTCATTACCGACTTTTACAAGGTTTAAAATAATTTCGATATTTCGGAACCCAAATTTCTTCGAGTTGTTGGGTTCGTGTTCTTTATACCTCTTTTGCTGTAGTTTCGTGAAGTGTTAATTGAATGAGTTTTGGTCGCTAATTCTCTTTTATAATTTTCGTCAGTCTCCTTTTTCTGTCTACTATGTGTCTCCCTGTTTCATTCTTACTGTCTCTAAAGTGACCTCATTTACATCCGTTCTTCTGTCTCCTCGATGTGGAGGTTCCATGACTTTCTTTTTTGACAAGTACCTTTGTTGGATTGTAGGTGGTTGTCTACTTGTCTATTTCTTCCGCACCATGTATATATGTTATTTTATAATGAGTCGGTGTTTTTCTTACTTTATTACAGTAAACATCGTTATAACTACCTGGGTCTCTAACAGTGTGACTCACTTCAGTCTCTTTTTGTTTATATATAGTGAAAATACACCGATAGTACTATATTCGTACTATATATTCGTATATAGTCAAGTCGAGTCAAGTCAGCGAGTAAACACAGGCTGAGAAACACTGAGGTACTTAGCGTCGTGCGGTCCGGAGGAACAGGTAGTGGTTGAGGGTCTCAAGTGAGTCTGAGCACAGGTAGTTCAGTCACTACGGTAGGTCAGTAGAGTAGGAGCCAGCAGGGGAAGAGGAGGACGGGGATTAGGGAGGGTCGTAGTTTCAGAGAAGGTTAGTCAGTTGAGAAGTGTACTCCACCGGTTTCATGACCTCGAAGTCGAAATCGTAGTAAGGAAGGTTTCTTTAGGGTCCCGACTAGAGGAAGTCTTGCCTGGACAACCTAGAGGAACGTCAGGTTCCCTGAGAGTTCTCAGAAGAGGTTGTGGTGTCAAGTTTTCGTAGTTAAGAAACCGCGAGTCGGAAGAAGTGTCAGGTTGAGAGTGTAGGTATGTACTGGTGTCCTTTTTGGTATCGGAACTGATCTGCCTGGAATCAACGGTTTCATTACAGAGACGAAAAGTTATACGATAGGTCCAACCAGTGTTGAAAAGAAGGTTCCTCATTCGCAGAAAATTAAAGTACCGACGTCAGTGGTAGACGTCACTAAAACCTCGGGTTTTTTTATTTCAGACTGTGACAAGGGTGACAAAGAAGTAGATAAAGGGTACCTCACTACCCTGACCTACGGTACTAGAAGCTAAAGACTTACAACTCGAAATTCCTTTCACGACGTGAGTTATACGGTCGTTTAAACCTTTTGAGTCGTCACCACGGTGTCCTGACCTTTTCCAGTCAAAAGTAAGGTTAGGGTTTCTTTCCGTTACGGTTTCTTACGAGTTTGATGACGTGTTAACGTAAGTAGAGTGTACGATCATTTCATTACGAGTTTTAAGAGGTTGGATCCGAAGTCGTTATGCACTTGGCACTTGAAGGTCTACAAGTTCGACCAAAATCTTTTCCGTCTCCTTGATCTCTAGTTTACCGGTTGTAGGCGACCTAGTACCTTTTTCGTTCTCTCAAGGTCTTTTTGTAGATAAAGACGAAATAACTGATACGGTTTCGGAAACTGACACACCTAGTGTTATTTGACACCTTTTAAGACTTTCTCTACCCTTATGGTCTGGTGGACTGGACGGAGAACTCTTTAGACATACGTCCAGTCCTTCGTTGTCAATCTTGACCTGTACCTTGTTGTCTGACCAAGGTTTATCCTTTTCCTCATACAGTTCCGACATATAACAGTGGGACGAATAAATTGAAGATACGTCTCATGTAGTACTCTTTGCGACGTGGCCTTCTTCGTGTTCGACCTTAGTTCTAATGACCCTCTTTATAGTTATTGGAGTAATACGTCTACTGTGGTGGGAATGTCGTCTTTCACTTCTCCTTGATTTTTCGGAGAACTACTTTTACTTTCTCCTCTCACTTTTTCTATTTGTATATATTTGTATATATATATTCGTATATATACGTGTGTGTATATATATATATGTGTGTGTGTGTGTATATATCGAAGGGACGAATAAAATATCTCAATTACTCTATTTTATTCACTCTAGTCCCGAAATATTTAACAACACACAATATGTTTACATGATAATTAAATAAATGATGAATAAATGGTATAGTGGTGGTGAAATAGACTATGTACTCTCGATGGAATGAACGCATATATTCGAGTTTTTGACTGAAACCCAGTTTAAATTTAAATTTTTCACAGAGAAGACCGTTATTCGTACAAAAATTTATACGAGAAAATTTTTTTGTTACACTCTTTTCTCTTGGAAACTTTGTCACTAATTAACGGAAAGATTACTTCCTGTCCCTTCGGACCACACGACGTCAGGTACCCCCTCAGTCTGTACCGACTCGTTGACTTGTTATCGTTGTTTACACCTTTGTTACGGAAACAAAAATTTGGTCAAATCACTTAAGAAGATCTCCGATTCGTTCCATTGTCCATACTATACGAAACTCTTTAGAAATTTTCCAAAATGTTTATATTTACGATAATGATTTGATACGAAATACATATACACCGATTACATTGTAGATTCTCATGTCCCACAACCACCAAGTTTACTAGTTTTCCAACTTCACCCTAAGAGTTAGAAGTTAATTAAAATTAATTTACGGACGATTTACATCCGTAACCTATCGATTTCAGTTTACTCCACAGAATGTAAACAGTAGTTTAATTTAGGACTTTCGTAGTTCTATTCCTTTTACTCTGACCCTTCACAGTTCGTCGTTCATTCTCCTGATCATAAACTCGGGTCCAACAGGTCTGAGGTTTCAGACAGGAAAAGTAACACGGTAGTTTCAACGAATATCAATGTTTTCGTGAACTATTATCGTTTAGTGTGGTTTCACGAGATGTATGTATATATTATTAAAAAACGTGTATATTGCGAAGGGTCCACCGGGTCACCATTTCTGAGACGGACGGTTACGTCCTCCGCACCCAAACTAAGGACCCAACCCTTTTAGGGGACCTCTCCCTTTACCGTTGGGTGAGGTCATAAGAACGGACCTATTAGGGTTTCTGTCTTCTTTTGATGTCAGGTACCCCAACGTTTCTCAACCTGTGTTCACTCATTGACTCGTATATACGTACATACACGTATATTATAGATATATTATATATATATGTGTGCATATATTATTTAATGTTCGATTTTTACTCTTTAAAAGGGTGCAAGATATAATGTCTTCTGTTGTGCATGTAGACACGGTATCTACTCCTTTAGTGGTCAATTCCGTACTGTATTTTATGCCGTGAATAGTAGGTGACGACCCTTTTCAGCGCAGAGTGCAAGAAGAACTCGTAGGTTGTAAAGTGAAAGATAGATTTTGTTTCTTATTATCACCGAGTATCTGAATTGACTTATTTAGACTAAACGTTATAGATCCCCCATTACCCTCAGAAAAGAATTTAAGTTGATTTATAAATCCGAGTGGTCTATTTGGTGAAATGAGTCTTTCTATAGTCCGTCCTTGGGTCGAACGGTCGTTCCGTTAATTTATAGGGAAAATTACTCAAAGGGACCACCGAGTCTACCATTTCTTAGACCGACGTTACGTCGTCGGACCCAAACTGGGGACCCAACCCTTCTAGGGGACCTCTTCCCTTACCGATGGGTGAGGTCATTAAGAACAGACCTCTTAAGGTACCTGTCTCCTCGGACTACCCGATGTCAAGTTCCCCCACGTCTCAGTCTGTCCTGACTCGCTGACTGTGAAAGTGAAAGAAATTGCCATTATCAGAAACGTCATCGGAGACGTCAACAGAACATCGATTAGAGAAACCGAAGGGTCTTCATTTCTCGGTTCTTTATGTACACCCTTCACAGGACCAACTCTTCGGAGTATAAAGTTCCCGGTTGTAGAGAACTTGTTGAGTACCTCGTATCGAAGTTCTAGGGGTGGTCACTGTCCTGGTTTGTGTACCCAGTTAGGTAAGGTCCTTCGGTCTGGATACCGTAAGGGTAGTCAAAAATGTTGAATGAATATTAAAGAAGATCTACGTGAAATGTACCGGTAAAAATGTATTCGGTACAATACTCGTCGTGTCGACTTTGCAACAACCCAAAGAACCCTTGTCTCAATTTCCCAATTGACTCCCAATTAGAGTACTCTAATGAGAGTACTGTTTGAGTTTTCAAAACAGTCAGGAAATAATGTATGTCGAAAGATCGATCAGACATGTACCAACGAAGAACTGGTTTGAAGAACTAATATTTTGTGATCCGATAAATAACAGAAGTGACTGGATTCGTCCGGTACCCTGTGGTTTTTATGAATGGTCTACATTAACCTGAAACGGAAGTTTTTCACGTCTGCGTATCAGCCTTATTTCCGTTTGTGACCGATGACAGGGGTCTATAAGGTGTAGAAAGTTAAAAAATTGTCGACATCATTAGTTTTGTTTTTGTTTGTATTATTTTATATTTGTTTTACTAGATTAGATTACTAGACGTTTATTCAAAATTTACACACGGAAACTTTCTTATAAGACTTGGACTTTCAAATTAAAATCGGTAAGATTTCTTTTAGAATCAACGGTATATTTAAACGGAAATCCTTAAAGTATCACCAAGTGTTCTTTGTTTCATTATTTTTTATGTCAGTGAACGTTTTATTGGTTTTTAATTTGGAATCACTGTTCTTCGAATTACCTGGTAGACTCCTATTAAGAGTCCGACCGAGACAAGGACTCCCTGTGGACTGGAGGACACCCTTTCTCCTCCTCTTCGTCTTCCTCCTCTTCTATGTCACTCCGAGGGAAGTCTACAGTCACCAATAAGTTCGTATGTCACCCTCCCCATTCCTTAATTGTAAATACTACAACACTCTCACGACGTGAGTTATACAGTCGTTTAAACCTTTTGAGTCGTCACCGGTGTCCTGACCTTTTCCAGTCAAAAGTAAGGTTAGGGTTTCTTTCCGTTACGGTTTCTTACGAGTTTGATGACGTGTTAACGTGAGTAGAGTGTACGATCGTTTCATTACGAATTTTAAGAGGTTCGGTCTGAAGTCGTTATGCACTTGGTACTTGAGGGACTACAAGTTCGACCAAAATCTTTTACGTCTCCTTGGTCTCTAGTTTAACGGTTGTAGGCGACCTAGTACCTTTTTCGTTCTCTCAAGGTCCTTTTGTAGAGAAAGACGAAATAACTGATATGGTTTCGGAAACTGACACACCTAGTGTTAATTGACACCTTTTAAGACTTTCTCTACCCTTATGGTCTGGTGGATTGGACGGAGAACTCTTTAGACATACGTCCAGTCCTTTGTTGTCAATCTTGACCTGTGCCTTGTTGTCTGACCAAGGTTTATCCTTTTCCTCATGCAGTTGCGACATATAACAGTGGGACGAATAAATTGAATATATGTCTCATGTAGTACTCTTTGCGACCTGACCTTCTTTGTGTTCGACCTTAGTTCTGACGGCCCTCTTTAGAGTTATTGGAGTCTATACGTCTACTGTGGTGGGAATACCGTCTTTCACTTCTCCTCGATTTTTCGGAGAACTACTTTCACTTTCTCCTCTCGCTTTTTCAACCGAATTTCAAGTTGTAAGTCTTTTGCTTCTAGTACCATAGGCCAGGGTAGTGAAGTACCCTTTATCTACCCCTTTGTCATCTTTGCCACAGTCTGAAATAAAAAGACCCGAGGTTTTAGTGACGTCTACCACTGACGTCGGTACTTTAATTTTCT